>OX344758.2:20810066-21435066 GCA_947034885.2 Thuidium tamariscinum
TCACAAGTCAAATGTGAAAAGTTGGTGACAAAAAAATATGAGGTTAAAGGGTCTAACATGCATAAATCTAATCGATTTACGGCTTCTCAAAATCTACTCCACAATTTTTGTATATGAATTTTGATTGTGAATTTTTCTCCAAGGTCTAGTATATTTGAGGCTTATTTTCAAGAACTTTCAACGCTACAAAAAGTTAAGATTGCAATGGGCATCCTTGTACAAAATCTTGAATAGCATTAGATGAAATTTGAGGCCTCCAAAGGGCCATTTTGGATCTGTTCTTGAAATAGTCCTTGAAATGGTTGGTTGCTGTCAAGCCAACATTTTCAAATTCTTTTGGGAAGGGGTCCTAAAATGCAAAAAGAAGTCTCAAAAAAAAATTTATAAAAAGATTTAAAAAATGACATGGCACGGTTGTAGCCACATCAAAATTCCTACATTTCCTATACTTTCTACATTCCCAAACTGCGGGAACTCACAATCTCTTAGAGCCTTCAAATGTCATCTAATAGAAAATCACTATCATTCATTTCCCAAATTGGATTTTCAACACTAAAACTAGACTTCTAAAAGAATTTTCTAAAAATATAATCTATTTAAAATAGCAACTTAATTAGATTTTAACTACTTCAAAGTTTTGCAAATACCAAATTCTCATGCTTTGGGCATTTAGGGGTTAACAACAATTTCAAAAAAATAATCTATACCTTATTTATTATACAAGCTATTTATTTGTTGTGATTTAATTATTTGTGACATTGAAATCTTCTAACCCATGCATACCCTAGTCATGTGTTTGATACTATCAAAAAGCCCTACACAAGCATGGGTGCACAAGCTTTGTTTCATGGCATTTTGACCTATGGTAGGAAAGTTATAGAATTTCAAAGTTTTTATGGATTAAAAAATTAAAAAATTACTTTTCCTTTGATTTTGACTATGGCAATGGCAAAGGGCACACTAGTTTCTATGAAATTACAATGACATATACTCGGAGTAATTACTGGGTAACGGATTTGTGTGCAAATTCTTGGACTTTCGAAATTCATCGGCATCCCAAAAGCTTAATTCAATTGACACCCAATATTTCATAATACAAACTACAATGAAATTTCTCAAAAATACTCACAAATGGTGCAAATCCTTAGAAACTCCAGATGTACTAGTCTAACATTGAAGGATATTTACTTCGGCACCAGATCGACAATCATGATGATTAACATACGGCTGCAATATACAACAGGGTCGGGCAGTATACCAATTTGGACTACCCAAGTTTCACACAAAGTACCTTAACCTTTGATGACCACTCTAATCTATTGTTTCGTTACATTAAACTGATACACAATGACCAGAACTGGGTAAAAAAATCGGACCCAAGATCCATCAACCAAACTACTGAATATAAGTCTTAAGTCATGATTTCATGACCAAGTCCCTTTCTTTTTCTTTCCTGGTTGCAGCTTGAACTTAGGAAAAGCCCTGGGCTCCTCTTGCACCTGCACAAATAGAGCCATTTAAATGCATTGAATACATATTTATGAATGTACTGGCCTGTCGAGTCAATCCGGGACTGAGAGTTGAACAAGAAATCATATCAAGAGTTGGAAACCTCATCAACACAATTTGTTCTACTGAGAAATGAGCAGAACTTAGAAAACAATCAAGCCACCAAACATGATAGAAAAAAGGCCTAGGAAAAGGGCACTTGTTGCACTAAGCTTAACACATTTATCCATTCTATTTCCTACCAGCCCGGCATTTACATATATGCAGAAATTACCTTCTTCCCAATTGTAACCTTTGAGGCGTCTCCTTCAGTTGCGATCTTGGAGACGTCTCCTCCATCCGTTTTAGCTGGCTTTGGTTTCTCTTTCAACTCTTTCGATTGGTTTTCCCTGAACAATGAGGACAAATAGCAGTCAAGCAAGGCAACAAACAATCTACACGTAGGATAATCTGGAAAGAAGCACTTGTCTTCTGACATCAAAAAATTTGCTATAAGCCCATACTTGCGAATCTTCAGAATAGCTTGAAACTTTTTCTTGGCCTCTTCAACAGCATCGTCAACATCGTCCACAGAGCAGACGTCAACTGCTGCTATTGTTTTCCCATACTTGACCTGCAAAAGCAGGAGCAATATTACAAAATGCAGACTAAACAACAGACAACATTCCCCCAAATTATTACGAAACTGAGACGATACCCCGAGTCAGTCCGTGAAATGCACAACAGCAAAGGTAGAGAATAGAACCGCACCAATTCATCATTCAGCAACAGGTCCAAACAATTTTCTTCCCATACACCCATGAGGTCATAACAGAGATGTGGCTGTAAAGAAAATTTCTGCACCAGCTTCGGATACTTTTCAATCATTTTCCCCAACTCTTCTTGATCTGCAGAGGAGGAAATATTAGCTGACAGTGAAGTACAAACTATAACGATTTCGGGGGGAACGAGAAAACCCTTTATCATAAAATAGATTTACGCCCAATTTCGAGGAAATTATAAAAACTACATACCCTCTTCGAATGCATCAAAAAATGCAGTCATAGCCGAAGCCCTCTTCGCTGTCTTCAGATCACCTCCTTCTAACACCAATGCTAGAGCAGCTCCTAAGGGTAGCGCTCTGTAGCCGAAAGAAACAGGATGAGGGCACAAACAATGGATGCGTGTGGGAGGAGTGATACCTAAATATATTAGTTCATTATCATGTTAATATGCTAAATCATTAGAGTCATTCACTTTCTAACTCGAAAGCGGCAGCCAAATTACCTGTTTCATCAAATATTTAAGGGATAATTCCAGATGAGGGCAAAACAAAAACAGCAGAAACCCGATGCTACCTAAAGCGCAACCACATAGTCTCGTGGCAGTTGTTATTTATCAGTCTAGGCCTTACTGCACAATATTCAAGAATCGCTAAAACTCCAAAACCCTCTCCCACTAACCTTCCATCCTCAAATTTCACCGTGATGTTTTTATTGAACTTTGCAAGAAGAGCCGGATCTGCAAGACATCACACCACCAGTGCACAACAATTGAGTCTTACACTGACATCATGTAAGCAGTCCAAGCTTTGGAAATCATATCCGCGACAATAAGATGACAGAATCAAGTTCTGAGACAATCTTTGAAGGAGAAAAGTCCAACATATACCTATATTTAATTCCTATCTAAATCTTTAAATTAGGAATTAAATGGCTGAAATCTCTCACCAACAGGTGCTGGCTGAGAATCTCTCATTGAAGTCGAGCGAGGAACAGAAGAAGCGGCTGCCACCAAGGGCGGATATCTCTCTGATGATGATCGAGCCACTGGTACCTGTTGTAGAATTGGTACTCCCGGCACAGATGCTGTCCCAGAAGATTCTTGTATTACAGGTGGCGAAGAAGGTTCCTTGGAAATCGAGCTTGACAGTAACGGTGGCCTGTTGGTTGGAGACGGAATACGTGCAGAAGGAGAAGGAGGAAGTCCCATCGAGGTCATCCTTCCAGGAGAGGGGGGAGGGTTGAGGCCTGGAACCGCAGTCCTGCTAAGGGAGATACCGGTGGTACGTGGGCTAGCAACACGAGACGCTCCCAGAGGAGTAGCAATAGAGGGAGATTGAGGAGGCAGAGAATCCCTCCTAGAATCCGACCTAAAATTGAAAGATTGCTTGCCTGCTAGACCAGGTATAGGTGATGGAGGCGACTTAGGAACAGTACTGGTACTAGCAGCAGTTGAGAGGCTAGATTGTGAAAATCGGCTCGATGGAGATCTATTAGTATTAGAATCCTTGGTGTCATCTAAGGAAAAAGAAAGTACCGACGTTGGTGACATTGAAGGGGAGTCCACGGAGTTTCTTAATTCAGCCGCACGGAAGCCAGGTTCATCTGCAAATAATCCGAAACCTGGAATATTCTGGTCCTGTTTCGGAGCTTCCACCTCGAATTTATTGGTGTTTTGATCAGACGACTGGTGCTTCAGAGTGGTCCACTGTTCTTGATCCTTGTCTAAATCTCGAATCATATGTTCAGAGAATCGGTTCCCTTCATCCTCGGTAGTAGAAGATACGACCTTTTCAAAGGTCTCGTCCACAACTTCACCAGTGTGATTGAGATGCCTTACAGCAACTGCCGTGACCTTAGGACGGCCCATGCGTCCAAAGTACCGACCACCAAAGAAAGTAGTGCTATCGTATTCCAGCTTCTCTTTGAACAAACGGGCATCTATTTCGGGCCTTCGAGCTTGGCTTCCTTTGCTGAACTCAGGACTGAGCTGTCGAAAGAACACCTGGAAGTCAACAATTACACTACCAGGCCGCTTTCCAATAATGAGAACATCTTTAGTATTCACTTCGGCACCAATGGCAACACTACGTTGAAACACCCCATCTGCTTCGTCCCTGAAGTCTGACAAAGTCGCCTTCGGAAAGGACACAGACGCATCAACCACAGAGACTCGTCCCAATCCAGAATCTTCCACACTTACTCCTTCCAAGGAATCTTCAGTCCACCATTCACAAGGGTACTTGTGTTGCAAGAAGTGCTTCATTGTCTCCGAGTCCACAACTTCATCTCTAATATAATCAGTATTTGTGATCCACGCCCCATAATTCTTAGCATTTTCAGGCACTAATTTGTCTAACAACCTACTAATCTCAGTGCCCTTGCGCTTGTCTGCACACATAATCGCTAAGCACTCAATTGCGCGTTGTATCACTCCATCGGAACCTTCAGCATCAATAATGAAATCTGCCATTCTAGGGACTATTCCTATCCTTAATGCAATATCCACAGTTGCACTACTGAGCCTCATCAACCGGAGTAGTAACATAAGGCTGCATATTCGAGGATCTGTCCCAGAATTACCAGCTGCAGCCTTCGGGACCCTTAGTTGAAGAAGGGAAACTAAGTTCTCAACCAATTCTTCAGAGACGATGCAATCAGCAATATCAGAATGGTCAACGATAGCATGAATCAAGCACATTGCAGGTTGGGCAAGTGCTCGACGCTCAATTGGGTTACTCATGAAGTCATAGACGGGAAGGAAAATGTCTATATTCGACTGACCCTCCTTCAGATATGGTCGGGCTTTGAAAAGTAGCAGCAAAGTAAGCAAAAGTCGCCTTCGGTCATCAAAATTAAAAACATCAGCATATGCTCCAATGACTACAGCCTTGCGAACTTCACGTAGAAATCGCGCTTCAAGAATACTACCGAAGTCAAAACCAGGATCTCTCAAAAATTGGTCCAGAAAAAACCCACCAAGGTACATCTCACGAGCATAACCAGCCTGTTCGCTGTCGCGGTACATAGTCTTGGTATCCCCGTACAAAATCGTAATGAGTACCCACCGGACAAAGTCAGGCTGCCCTCCTTCCAATGACCAGGTGGGAAGATGAAACAACTTCTGCTGTTGCATAGCATCTTGCAACTTGCGAATTTCCTTAATAAGTGTATTCTTCACAAGACGGCGCTTGCCCTCATCCCACACAAGGCGCGGTGACTGATAAACACCATCAAACTTCCGGCAGGCTTTTGCAGGATCTCTCGCTATAGTTGACAGAAGGTCCACGGGAAGGAGTCGTAGAAACGTCTCAATAACAGTTGGTTGCACATGAGTACTGCTCTTTTTTATTGACTCAACAACGTTTACGAGCTCATACATATCAGTAGCTTCTCCAGCTCCCTCGTCATAGTTTCTATGTCCATTAACAGATCCATTTGCATTCGCGGATATTCTAGTCAGAGACTTTCGCCGCGATAGGTCCTCAAGAAGTTTAGAACGTCGACTCACACCGCTGCCAGCTAATAGAAGCTGTCCAAGTGTGTGCGCAGCTACAAGACGCGCGGCCTCAGGAACATGACTTGAATCGGACTCATGCGCATCATCAAAATCCGCAGCCACAAGGTTTGGGAGTCTAACACCACAAAAGATTGCCATGAGTGGTAGAAATACCCCGGAAGCTGAAAACTGATTAGTAGCTAATACTGTCGCCGGAATACTTTCACTGAGAGAACGGAGGGCGTGAAGGATGACCATAAGCAGCTCTTTCATTCCACCATCATGAGGACTAGCTGCAGAATCCCATAGCTTAACAGCAAGTGTGGCCATCAAGTTCGATTGAAGTACAGCTGCTCTCCCGGATTCATCCTCGACCAGAACCTTCACAATGCTAGCAATTTCGACTTGGATACGCGACAGGCTATGCCCTCTAACTGCAATTGTTGAGAGCAACGAGTGGCGACATCGTGTAATGAGTTCTGGCCTGCCCACGTTTACAGCATACTTCAGAGTCTCCTTCAAGGAAGCCAGTACAGTCAGGTATTCGTCAAACCTAAAATAGTCGTCTTCATCTTCTTCTATGCTTGTATTCAAGTCTGACTCCGCATCAAGAACATGCAGGTTTGTCTCCAAGTAATCCAGTACAGCATCAAAGAAATCATGGCCTGCTGGAAGACCAAACGTCTCCCACTGACCAGATGCAAGACCTTTGACAAAAACTCCACCCACACTTATCTCATCCTTGAGACACTCGTAATGGAATGAATGTATCCATTCTGCTTCATCGCCAATGGCACCATTCCCTGTAGCCAGCATTATGTGGTGCTGCTGCAGGCGATCTATTACACGTTCAAAGAGCTCCGCTCTAACTTTTGACGTCCAGATAATCATCGGTTGCTCAAGATCGGACCCAGCCATCGTCATGAACTTGTCGGGTCCCTCGGGATGATCTAAACACGCAAGCAACGGACTTGGAATGATGTGGACCATCATTAATCGTTCTTGTTGCTGCATGGGACTTGGGTGCGAACCCCCAGCCTGTTTAAGCATGCGAACCAAAGTTCCAAGGACATCCGCAGCTGAGTAAAGGAGAGCAGACTTCGTGTCTCCAGCTTTAAGGGCGGTATCAGCAGGTGGAATAGCAAGTAACAATAGCGGAAGATAAAGAGCCTGCAAATACGATCAAGCAAAGAATCAGGTCACTATTTTTCTAACAGATCACTCTGGCGATGGAGGATGATAAAAAAGTTTCAAAACTGAGGAGTTAAATACCTGAATAGCTGCAATTCAACTCCTGATCACTTAATTCGACAAGTCAAAATGTTTTCATTTCCACACAAAACTAATTGCAAAGTTCAGACAGTAAACCTGTTTGATAACACGTTCATACAAGTCCTCATCCCCGGCAAAGTTCTTCAAACACCTCAATGCTGCAAAAGATCCAGGCGCAGGACCTCGAGGCGGACTGGCCAAGGCATCTCCAGCAGCTAAGCAAAGAGCCCAGAAGAAGCCTTCCTGCCACCTATTATCATCGCAAAGGCAGAGTCTTCCAACCCTAAAGAAATCGATGGTTGTATAAGAACGCAATAAAATCCAGACACAACAATATAAAGCCAGAACTTGGTGGTCAGTTCCGAAGAATATATGAACAAGTGAGGGAGAGCCCAGGCCAGTCTTGATGAGGGTTAAACATCCTGAACAAACTAAAGAAAAACGAAATTCAAGAACTAGGAACAAGACACGAAGAAACAAAGTTCAGATTGCAGGACTGCAGACTGCAAAGATCCATAAAACGGATCAATATATTCGTAGCTCAAACATCTCAAAAGCCCAAAACTCGGAGTTCTAAGAACAGAGGCTACAAGAAAGGACTTTGAGAGAAAAATAACGACACACAAGACAAATCAATAGCCAAATATCAATCGTAGGACAGAAAGTACTACATAATCAAATGCAGGAATATCAACTAAATCATGCAACAAAAAATCGTCCCAGAAGAAACATCTTACTGCGAAGAAGAAGCAATCTCCAGAATTAAGAGAGATCCTGTAATAGTTGATTCCAAAGTCGCATTGCTGCTTACTTCCGGAAAGGTGCCATCCGAATTTAGCCTTGTTCCAAATGATAAAACGCTTAACGCAAAATTGATAGAAACTTGCGGTATTTCATCATTACTGCACCAGAATAGAACGAACAAATTGGAAAGTGACAACATCAGCCTCAAATATCCTAAGCAAGACACTGCAATTATGTTCAGAAAAACACTCTCTAATTTTTTGGCTAGAGTGCATTTCAGGCTTTGGTCCATTTGTTTGATCAGGTCCCATGTTCTCACGTGCGCAATTTGAACCTACATTTCTAGAATTCGTAAAGATAGCAAGATTGATACTATTATGCGCTTCACATCCAATCGCATTCTAAAACTAGCTAGAAAATTAGTTGGTGATTTGAGAGCTAGATTATGTAGAGAGGATAATAAGAACAATCTATACATCCAGCTGAGCAAGAGAAGGAGCGGCGTAGAGATGAAGCAGGTGAGAGATGATTGCTAGCGGAGAATTCTCTACCTAGTAACAGCGGCACAGTGTCTCCGCAATATTCGAACAGAATGATGCAAAATCTCAGTAGCAACACCGGAAGCTCCTTCTTTCTCGGCGAGGCAAGTTCTAAGACAGGGAGTGACAAGTGTGATAAGAACAGTCTCAATGTCACTTGGTAGCACCAGCTCAGGAAAGCGGTCAACAAGATGTGCCTGCAAGCCAGAAACAGAGAAAAATCTTCAAGCCACTACCACTATCTCCATGAATCCAATTGAACACTTTTGAAAACGAAGGTGACCGCAGAGCTCCATATACCCATTTGCACCAGAAACTTCTCCAGCAACATCCTATATTCATAAAAAAATTAAAAGAGGAAATAAGACAACTTGACAGGCGACCATCGTCTGTATGTACCGAGTAATAGTGAAGTTCCTGATCAAAGAACGAGGTTGTAAAGCTCACAATCCTCAGAGACAGCTTTAGTTTGGAGACTGGACAATACTCACCAGAGCATGCAGTAGAAGGTGAGTACGGGGCACCTCCTCACGTACTGTGGTTACTTGCGCTGACCTCCTTAAATCCTAAAAATGAAAAATGTGTCCATACGTATAGTTATAGTGCTGGATTTCCTCCAATTGTATACACGGTTGCGTTGGACAATTACGTTCCTTAATCAATACATAACCAGAAAAATGCTCAGGTTAAAAACTTCAATGTTAGCAAACATTATATGCGCAGGTCCTCTCACCTGCATAAGGCTGTTAAGAAAGCCATTAGGATCGTTAATTGGATAGTTTGGAAAGCGCTCGCCATCGAGTAAGTTCTGAATATAGAATGGAGCTGAAAAGATTGATTCTGTGCACACAATCAAGATAAATGTATGTTAGATCTACACACAACGCGCAGAGAATGTGCACCATTTTCATTCTTCACTACTAATTGATTCGACATGTAAAGAAATCATACATTATTGATCACACATTAAAGCGCTAGAAGACAGTGAAAGACGCTTACCTGCCAACTCTGGATAGGCTAAAGGAGCTTTGGGGTCATGGATGTACAATGCTAAGGGATCTGCTGCACGGAACTTCACATAAGACTCTAGCTCAGAGGTTAGGTGATCGAGCAGGAGCTGTCTCATCTGCATATTCCATATTACCTCCGGACCATCCTGCTCAGAATCCAATTGTGATAAGAAGGATTCTGGACCCTGTACCAAGCAAATTACAATTGTCAGCACAACGTAACGTCTCACACAAATCTCCAAGCTGGACCACGTAATTTATGACACCTTCTATTGACACCTCTAAACTCAAAAAACAATGTTAAGATCAGCTCAAACTTATCTCTATTCTGAGGGAGACTACACATACCTCAGACATAAGCTTCAAAATCAAGCCTTCAGGTAAATATAAGTGCAGGACACTGTCCCGCCAAGTCCCATGATCATGGTTTTCCGTATCGCCATTTTCACAGTTGGGATTTGATGACAGACCCTGTTCTCAAGAGAGAAGTTCATTAATATTTGTTGACAGGAACTTAAGATGGATCAAAGCTTCTAACATTTGAACATTTCTACATTGCAATGAGGAAGAGAAAGATGAGGAACATGCCACGCTGGGAAGTTCACCTGAAGTAAGTGGCATTGAGCAAGAAATTTTGCAATTCTTGTCTTATCCCAATCAACAACATCACCATCAAGAAGCTTCCAAAGAAGAATTTCAAAGGCTCCAAGTTTGTAGAGGTGTGACATTGCAGTTTTATTTGCATTTGTCAATGTAGTCACAACCTCCAGAATCCTGTTAGAACAAAGACAAAGGCTGGCTTAAACCACAAGCAATTTCAAAAGATTTACTAGTTTACATGAAATACCGCAGTTAGAAAATAAAATTTTGTTTCAAAATAGCTTAGGACAGATTCACGTAGAATAGCGTAATCCGGTCGATGTCGATGATTTCTCATGCACATATAGGATAACGTATTTGCAGGGTCTCGCCCAATGCAAAAGCATCAGTTGAAAGTAGAGAAGATTCTATATTAATTCCTTCAGATATGTATGACAGTAACGAGAAAACTTGTCACGATGGACCAATAGGGACTTCATAGGAAATGCTTGCTAGTTCGTTGTTGTACATTTGATAACTGTGCAGTTCTGTAGTGTGAAAAGGGCACTTCAAAGGGGATAGAAAACAACCTGTTAAATATTGGACTCTTTGCAAGGAGGAGAGACTGTACTAAGTGACAAAATATCTCCTCCCTAGAGAAATTGAAGCATGCGGCTGAAGGAGGAAAATGGTCAATGCTGCTATCACTTCCCGATATCCTGTGAAAAAAATTCGTGACAAAGTCAGCGAGGGTCCAACAAAATAAGCAATAACGCACTGCAAAGTTAACGCTAAGTCCTCAATTAAACAATCACTTCATGAACGCAAACAGTACAGCATACAATCAATACTGTCACTAAATGTAATAATACCTCAAGAGGGCTTCCAATAAGTCCAGTGCTAAACCCAATTGAATCTTTTCTGGAACCTTTTCATCCTGCCATCTAATCGCTTCTTTAGCATCCATGCTGCCATCTTGAGAGGCTCTTTCTAGCAACTCGTGAGCTCTTCCAGAGGGAATCCTCACGAGTTTCGCCTCACCATCAGTTCCCACATACCGCAATGTTTCAACTGCACCCCGGGATAAAACATCTCCGGAAGACCATGCATCACACTCAAACTGATGTTTATTTCGACAGCACTGCATATGTGTTAACACGTTAAAACAACTTCAAATCAGAAAATTGAATACATACTTTCCCCCATGTATGCACTAAAAATGTTTTGGTCCACTTAAAATGTCACAATATCATAGCCACAAGAACCTATAACAACCAGTTTGACAAACTTCTGAGGAAATCGGCACAAATTAATCACAAATGCTAGCGACATTTAATGAAGACCTTGGAGGCAACAAAACATTTCATGAAACGTGTGAGTAGTTGAAATGACAAACCTTTGCCAATGAAAGCACAATAAGGGGCACGATAACAGTAGCTCCTCCGCTGCGGACAAACCGTAAAACATTATCCCGACTCCCCTTCTCCACGAGGACTAACAAAAAGACCACTAGCTTGAAAACGAACACATGGTGTTCACTCTCCACCACCTCCCGGAGCATCCCAACAGCAGTCTGCAACAAATATATCAACTAACTATATTCAAGTACAAGTCAATTTTGGCTTGGCAACTCATGCATTTTGACGTTACCCCCAAAGGCCCAAGGGTGATGACAAAACACAAATGTGTTCTAAAATATAAGTTCCATAACTTTTTTGAAACGGATAATGTTAAGCATCAATCAAGAGTAAAAAGTATCTGTACGGTCAAATTTCAAAACAATTAGTAAATTTGCTTCATCTGAAGTTTGAAGTTCGAAGTTTTAACTTCAAATGTTCACCAAAACTTTTGGCATTTCATTTTTTTTGATGATTGGTCAAAATTGCAGTTTCAGATTTGTGGAAAAAGGTATTAAATTTAACAATGAGAACAAAGCACCTCCTCGAATAGTAAACTTTACAATACTTAGCAAATACTTGACACTTCGAGTTTTTTTCCGCTGTAGTGTTGTAATACTGTAACAATCTTAGCTCTGAACATAAAAGTAGAAAGAAAAACTTGATCTAGATTACATAAGTGAATTAAGAAAATGAAAAAAAAATTCAGCCCAAAAACGCTGCGCAAAGTCGGGCAGCGACCAAAAAATTATTGATTGGGCCTTCAGGGTTAGAGAGCGTATGCCGTCATTTAGATTGTAAACAGGCGCTTCAGACGGGACCGTACCTCTACAACATTCAGTGTTTGAAGACAAAAAGAAACGTCTTCTGCATGTCGTTCATAGATCCAGGTAAGCACGTGGACAGCCAATCGTAGATCGAGCTCCGGTAAGTTGTTGTGACCAAAAAGCGGAGTAAAACCGAGTACCATAGCCTGAAAAACTGATTGAAATATAGCCAACGGCTCATGCAGCTGTCCCACAGTTCACCGCCCATAGCAGGACCTTTAGTACTGATTATTTGCATCAAGCTGACGAATAGATTAAGATTAGAATTTACACTTACAACTAGCAAATCAATCCTCCAGTAGAAGTTATACTCTGAACAAACTCAGGGGACGCATAGTCTAGATAGTACAAAATGTTTAATATACTAGAGCATAGTAATGATGCCTACTCAGTAAGAATAGTAGACGCAACATTCATTCCTAAGCATTCAGTTTTCAAAATTACACATACCATCCAAAACGAGTTGTCAGCAGAATCAGGAGGAGGATGGTCCACAAGAAGTTCCAGGTGGACACCACCAACCACAGAGCCTTCACCCTCACTAGCAGAAGAGTAGATGAGTTGCATATCTGAAGTATTATAAAAGAGTTGGTGATCCTCTGTCGACGCCTCATAATATGCATCTACCTCATCTTGAAGAAACTGCACAATACAAGTTCAAAAATGCAAAACCGCATGGAATGAGCGTCTACTGAATCAAATTCGGGTTGGCAGCATAAACTTCATGTCCTTCCACAAAGCAAAGGAGTTTTCAAGCTTGCAAATATCTAGTAGATCAAACAAGGACCATGAAATTTAAAGAATGACTACATACAGTACGTCACAAGCTTCGAGGAGTAACTGAGAAAGATCTAGAAGATATACTAACCTTTCTGAGTTCCAACCGCTTAAGATCATTCCATACTAAAACAGGTGTTTGAAGAGTTTGACTTCGTAATACTTCCAGAGTAGCAATCCACGCAGAAAGGTTTCCACCTGCCTTGTCCTGCAGGCACTATGTGAATGAGGAATGCTTACTCAATTGCAGGGACAAGAGGAATGATCGAGTGCAAATTACCTAGGTCGACTCCGGTTGATCACCGAACTTCAGTGAAATAATATGTGAGAACATATAGGCCAAATTCCCAAATGCATTCAGGTATCATATGTCGCTTACCTTGCCTGCCAATTTCACTTCAGCTACCTTGCTGGCATATAGCAGCATGACACCCTGAACAAAGATAGAATCAAAAGTGAGTCCACAAGCTATATCAGAAGACACCTTGAGCAACACCTCCACAAGTCATTTTCAACGAAACGTTGCTAAACATGTTTAAGCTAGTTGGGGGGTGTTCATAAGCAAAGAGTAGCAACAATAAAGCAGCATAACAGTATGCTCACAAGCATTGATAATCTACAAGGATCCTCAAGAGAAGAGAAACCAACCTTAGGAAAAAGGACCTCCAAAACTTTTCGTGATTCAACGTTACCTTCAATCAAAAGGAAAATCAGGTTACCGCTCAAAAAGCGCACATGCTCCTGCTTGGAGAACAGTGCCGTCTTTAAGTGCATGAAAAGCACACAACGACCAAGGCAATATTTCTGCAAAGCACCCACGGAAAAGTGTGAAAACATCTCACACTAAGCATGGATAATGTTGGCCTTCAAATATACAATAATGAATAAATACCCCCTCTGATGAATATAGTATAATAAACCAAGAAACGTTGAGCACCCACTTGCAGATGGCTGGATACAGGAAGAGAGGTCTTCGTGAGAAGTGCTCTCAACAACACCGCATTACTGCCACAGTGTCAAACTCCAAGTTCGTGATACAAACATACGCACATGTCTTTACTTCCGCATAGACAGGTAAGTTGCAAATCCCACCACAAACAACATAATACTGGAAAATTCACCTCCTCAACCGAACATCTCTAGTACCCACCACAACTATATTTTAAGAAATCCCAGTATAAAGGTAGTCTATACTCAATTACTAGCATATGCCTAAAGATAGCCAATGATAAATATGAAGAAATGTACCTGTGAAAGACTACAGAACTCGAAGACCTAGAAATTGCACACAATACATCCGCTGCGGTCAAGATTGACGATTCATAGGCCTGTAGGAGTAATAGATGATAAAGCATCAGACAAAAGATATTAAAACTGAAAAAATAAACAAATCATTGCAATTTCGCATAAATCACTAATTCAAATTGATGGCGATTACTTAAACGAGAGTAATTAACGAACCACAATAACGACTGTAGAATATTAATACAAATCACGCCTCTATATTACCTTAATCCACATTCGTCCTGCTTCGTGTTCAATGGGTTGGGAAGTGAGAGACGAAGTCAAGATATCCAAAAGGCCAACAATCTACATCATTTTAAGGTACATTAATCAGCAAGTTTGGTCAGGACACAACTAAGCAAAAAGCTGTGCTGAACTTCTGGAGCAAAGCTGTCAAACACACCAACTTTCAACAGCACGCAAAGAATATATTTCTTCTTATTTCGTAGCATAAACAATACCAGTCAAAGCCAACAATCAAGAAAACAGAACGGAATATCAGGTCAGTTCTACTAAAGAAAATCCTGAAAATGAGATAGTAACTTCTGTATTGTAAGCTTTAGCTGAACGATAAGTAACGTGTTTTGTACCTCCAAAGCACTCTTCTTGGTAAGTGCGTGTGTGTGAAGTAGTTTCACTAAGTGTTCAAGGTGATCTGAAGTCAAGACTGCCAGTCTATTCGCAAATTCTTGCTACAAAATGGCAGAAATGCAAAAAATTAAATCAGATTGGAAGGCAAGGAAATAGCAAAAAGCACAAAGAACTCGCATTCTTTCACATTTGAGAAGGTGCAGTAATGTCATCTTTTGAGTAACATTAAAGACTTGGGCTCAAGCATTTCACCTTTGTAGCAATCCCAATCTCTACCTCATCAAGCTCAGCAGCAAACTTGATGGTTCCTTGAACAGTTACTGTGGCAAGATACGAAAGCACACTATTCTCCGATCGCATGCACTGTGTGAAAAGTCAGTATACAATGGCCATGTAAGACTTCCAGAATAACAAAGAGGCAACCCACAAAACCAAGCATGACATGAACCACGCGAAGAACAGATTAAATTAGGAATTTAAAAATATATTAGATACCGACAACCTCCACTTGCGTCATAAGAATCTAGTAAGCATTCAGCGAGCAGAATGAAGGTGACAAGACAACTGCAAGAATACTCTAGAAAAGTGAGCCACAGACAACTAAAAAAATTTGATCATAAACGCAAACGAAAAGTTACTAATTATATACTCAACAGTAAACAAATGGGGCTTCTCCAACTAATCAGAAGAGTACCTGAAATAAGACTGTTACAACTTCAGGCATGCTCCTGACAGACTCAAAGCAGGGTCGAGAAGCCAAAAGCCTCTGAAGGACAAGGCAACAAGTAGTAGCAAGAACACAATCCTGGCCAGCACCGCCTGATTCATGGGCAATGATCTCACATTGTAATTAGCATGTTTGGATTGCCTCGCAGATGCCGCTCATACAAACTGAGGAATTTAAAATTCTTCAGCAGTAATAATAAGCCATTCTAATAATCAGCCATTCTATAGAATTTCTACTTGAGACGATCCTTGTGAAACCAACACATGGCGTAAATGTTCTCACCTACGGATTCTTTTAAGGTGTCCGCGACAGCTTGAAGAACCTTGAAGTCGCTGCATTGCGAATCTCCTACCTGCATCACTCATAGTAAGGTCCGTCAAAAAATATTTCCAGTTCACACATTTTAATTTATTAACCATATGAAAATTCAATTCAGAAAACCCAATCTGCTCAATACAGCACAATGACTAAATAAAACGTTCAAAAAATGACCACCAAGAGAGCTCACATGAATATTGCAAGCATACTCCTTCAGAGCAAGATGCAATGCCGCAGAATCACGAATGGAGTTGAAGGTTCCAATGAAGCGGTTGAGGAAGTATGCCTCGCATTCATTCTGATTACAAAGGTGGTTAGCAGTTGTGATTTCAAATGCCAGAGGAAAAAAGGTCTGAAAATCTAAGGAATACCTTGCATATATGTTTCATGTGGGACTAAATACATGTCCTGAGACATGCAAAGAACCTCAATTGCCAAATCGCAAATGGTTAAGGATGATACTTGATAAAATGCGGGTAACTTGTCAGGAAGCGTATGAGGAAAATAGGGCTCAAGTCGAATGCTAAACTCAGTCCCCTTTCCAGTTCCCATTAAATCAGCCATACTCGCCAAAAAATCGTCCCTATTATCAAAGAGGTATGGAGTAGGCCTCCAAGATCTGAACTCCACGGTCACTTCTCGATCGTCCTTCTCACTGACAACAAGCCCTAAAATATCCTTTAAACTGCAAAAGAGATGAACTCAAATTTAGACAATGCAACCACTCTACGATGTACCTTCGACTGTTAGAATCTAGTGCTCAAATGACGTAAGCCAACCAAATGTTTGATAAAGTTCCCGAGCTGTATTAATTCTCACGGTGGAATACTGATTGCACACATACACCAAGCTAATAAAATCAAGAGCTGAAAAGAATCCCTGAAATTGCAAGTAGCATAAATGCCAAATATAACACGTCATCAAGGGACGATAGATACCTGTGTATTCCTATCACATGATCCACCCACTTTTCAATAAAATACTCTTTAGTAATACAAACCACTCTCTGCCGTTCCTGTTTCGTTGACTCCTGCCGCTTCTTAACTTCAAATTTGTAAAGAATAGGGGAATCTTTCTGAAAAAGATCACATTTGAGTCAGAAAGAAGCTCAGGTCATCCACAATCTACCTGAAGGACCCATACTATAAAAAAAAAATATTATTAAATAGTATAGGCATAACCAAGACATGAAGCAAACATCATGCAAATTAACATTCAAATGACAACAAGAGCACATTTACCACCTAATTCACTCACCCCTTTTCTTAGGTATGTCGCAACATTCTCAATAATTGCAGAACTCGTTATTTTCTGGATCCCAATATCCAATTTTAAATTTGACTGCAAGAATCCCCAGGTTCAGCATCAGGAAAGATAACAAAGAATTGCCACTGGAATCAATCTTCTGGCATTACTCGCAGAATTTCCCGCGAGACGAACAAAAATTCCTCTTCGAAAGAGCTTATATGCTACGCAGCACATATGGCTACTAACCTTCATGTTTCGTTGAACGGCAAGCAAGAATGGCAAGGAGTCCTTGAGAGATAGCCGCATAACACGCGAGGCAAGGTACACTAATACAATGTGCTCATCGTCACTCAGCGTTTCCAGCTTCACAATATCTTTGAAGTTTACTCTCTTGGCCCCTTTCATCTGCAGTATTCTTGCATAAGAGTTAAGAATAAAGAATTTCAATCCAATGAAAATCGTCACCAAGAACTGATCTCATCTGCCCACGATATTGAAAGCTAATCTAGTCTACCTCAAATGTGACGGCCTATGATCGATGCTATAGTCGATTGCTCTAAAGCCTCCCATTCCTAGTGAGCTCAACTGGAGATTATTCTTACCCGACGTCTCTCTTGTCGGTGCCCAATATTGACCATCTTGACAAGAGAGGCACTCCGAACACGTAAAACTGTGTCCACTAGTCCACCTCGCTGATTACTGTGTTTCTTAAGGGTGAAGTCTGTGCCTGCAAGAGTCGTAAAACAAAAAAACAAAATAAAATGAGTTCTTCAGACAAATCGAATGGTAGAACTTCACAGACTGCTGAACCACAAGGAATTTGTTTGTCAAGTAAATAATATCCTCGTAAGAGATGGGACATATTTCATGCGGGAGATAAACCTGTCACGATTAGAACATGTACTGCAGCCACAAAATTCTCAACAAATCGCAATACTAGCCAATCTAGAATAAATATGGAGTCAAAGAATTAGCTATTAAGAAATTCAGGAGGATGAACGAGAAGTACAGAAGTATGTGAGCCGTGTTGTTCATGTTCCAGCTTTCCACGAAAAATTCAGCTGGAAATTGAACAACAGGGTAAAAAAAATCGCCAAATTAAAATCGTCATTGCGAAATATAACCAGCAAACCTCTTCTAATCCAAAACCTTATCAACACCCTACTCCAGAGCACGGCAAATTGGACACTCATGAAGACAATGTGAAGTACTACTCCACTCATGTTCAACAGAGGACAAGCCATATACTGCTGATGAGGAGCTTCATTAGTCCACAGCATCAGGGTAGCTGCTGAAATCAATGCCTTTCAAGAAAAAGAGAGACAGATGGGAAGAAGATGTGTGTCGAGTCTCTCCAGAAAAAATGAGGTGAACAGAGCGATGAGGATCCCTACCGCTTCATAAATTACCACGACAGAGGCATGACTGCAAAGCAAAGGACACATACCAATGCCATTCACCTCGTCGATCTGATTGAGAAGCACCGTAAGCAGAGCAGATCTGGAGTCGCAATAGAAGCGGAGCGTATTATAACCATGACTTTGCTTCGTCGTTTCCAGAATTTCCATCGAAAGCTCCGTTGGATCGTCAAGGGATGCTGTGACTCTAGCAATGTGCTCGAAGCTGTACTCTGCTGCCACAGGATTGGTCGCAAGCAATGGCACCACTGAGATGCCATGATCCAGTATGCGCAGCAACCGATTTCCTGCGCGCGCTTTCGTCCCCTGCCGCACAAGGAACACCTGGAAATCCATTTCAAACAGCCAGTGCCCTGTATACCAAGGTCGTGTCACCTCTCGGTGTGAATATTTTTCAGCCTCGCAACACAGAATCCCTTTTCCTCAAACGCACATACTGATTCCCACGCTCCAAAAGTCCAAATTGATCCCTAAAAATCGCCGATGCGCTATAGCATGTCTCCTCACTCATAATTGCATTTACGCAATCCCGTGATCAACTAACAAACCAGAACCTGGTACAATTCCTTTCAAACGTTAGCCAAATGCCACACAGTAGCTCGAAAATGTGGCACAAGTTCGTATGAAAGAGCTCACGAAAATCAATCGCTGTGTATTCCTGAGCTCCGGCATTTTTCAATGCTCCTTAACTGTTTTCTCCAGCCTGATGGAACGAAAAAAATGAACTAAAACTTATACAATAAACGCAGTCCAGAAGTGGCATTCATCACCTCACCAAAGCTCCAGCGGCATTCACAGACAATCGACTCAGAATAACGACTCGCTGAGCACAGCCATGAATAACGAGATCTGGCCGACACTCACCGAGTCAAATCAAACAGGGGCGTGCTTGGTAGACGCATTCACCCGGCGCAGCTGCAAGCCAAGAGTCGGACACAACCTTGGGTCCACACCTGAGCGAAAGCAGGCGCGCAGGCGCGCGGCGATGGCGTCGCCTCCAACATAAGGAATAAAAAGGCGGGCACACAAAAAGGCAGAACTCCCCCGCTCAGGCGCTCGGCGTCCCAAGCACGGGGTTTGAGAGAGAGACACCAACCGTGCAGCGAACCACGCTCGCAACCACGTCATCACGCGTGAAACCGCACGACGACCTGCTCGCCTCCGAGTACTGCGCGGGGGACTGTGCGCGCGTACGAGCGGAATGTTTGGCGTTGTTCAAAATTTACCGGGATGAACCATCGGGCATCTTCAGCGCCCTTTACAGTACTCTCTCGCCTCATTTTACAGCTCGCTCCGTCGTTTACGGATGAATCCCATTCGCCGCTCGGTCCGGCCCTGAATATGCATTCGGTAATCCACTTGCAATACAGCGCATCTTAGACCCTGCAATAACTTACCGTCGGCTGATCTTGCCTGCTCACTACACAATAGATCTCTACTGTACAGTCCTCCACTGTAGAAGAATAGGCCCAGTTGAAAATGGCAGTATAAGTTACTTGAGCCAAGAATTTTTGCCCTTGGATTGACTTAAAATTTCAATCATCATAACATTCTGTAGCATGTTGTGGCACTGCCTTCCTTCTACAGTGAAGAATGTGGCATATTCCACACTCCAGCAGCTTCTCCATCCATCACCTATCGACTTTCTTGAGTAGTTACTAATGAAACATTGTTGGGGTGTCAATTGTCAAATATTTGACACCCTCCAAAGGCAGTGCCAACCAATGCTGTTGAATGTTATGATGGTACAATTCTCTGGAGTGCATTGTTAATCCCCTAATAGCATCCCTTTGCACCAATTGCACAAGTGTGTTCCATTGTTTGTTTGAATCTTCAAATGTAAAGTGTACAACATTGACTAAAGAATCACCTAGGCTGTAAGGTAGCTACATCTAGATGTATTCGAATCACAAATTCAAAATGGTTCCCATTATTGCATTGAATTTTTTGGATGGGTTGTTGGTAGTCAAAAGAAGATTTGAGATTTTGGATGTATTGTTTGGATATTGAATGGAAAAAATATGAATTTTCAAAGTGGAAAGAATTGGTGTTAAAAAAATCAACCCAAGACTTATGTGAATCTTGAGAATACACTTTAGATAAGAATCTATAGGACTCAATTTCAAAAAGGAGACAAAATTAGATGTTGTTATGTTAGTATGCTTTAATTGGCCATGCAAGTATTAGGTCTTCATACAAGTTTTTCATAGGCTATACTTGTTATTTTTATTTGTTTTTATAGTGTGTGTGAAACTAATTTACCAAAATCACACAATTGAAATTAGAGCAAGTTAAAATACTCATGCATTTTACCAATTTTGACAAAAACAAAATTTCATAATGTCACTAAGGTTTTAGGTGATCATTGTTGATTTCCTCCCTCTTAACTACTAGGATAGATTGATGTACAATGTCAAAGTTGTAATTATAGAGTATGTGAAATATAATTTTGTAACTTGTGGAAAAGACAACATATTGTTGCATCTATGCCATCAATCAATGAATTTGTGTAATGTATAACATTAGTTTGATTTTGGAGTTTGAAAACCAAATTAGTGTTTGTGAGGATGGAAGAACTATTTCTTCAAGAAATTTACTACCACTTTGAAGAAGATAAAATAACTTTAGAGATATTACTATTCTTATTAGAATGATTCATTTATGGCGAATTTCGATAAATTGGTGATATTCACTATGCCATTTTCCAAAACGCGCAATCTGAACTAAAAGCTAACATTTAGGACAGGTATAGATTTTTAGACATCTAAGACTTATGTAGATTTCCAAAATCTATGACGTATTTAGATTTCAAACCATGCGATCTAAAACATCTTAGACAAATATAGATTTCAGACATTTATGACACATATAGATTTCAAAAATCTATGACAGGTTTAGATTTTGGACCGCATAGTCTAAACTATAAAAACTACCAAATTAATGGCATTTCACCGTTTTAACAAAATTCACCATATTTATTTAACCAATTTGCCATTTGTATATTTTGAATCTAGGTTGGTTGGACCCTCACTCACTTCTCTAAATCAATTTGTTCCTTTGTTGAAGGGAGAAATTAGTGTCACCATAAAAATACTCTCATTTGTGTCCACAATAGACTCATTTACCTTCATAGAGAGAAGTTTGAATACAGGGTAAAGAGTTTTGAATATTAGACATACTTTAAAACAAAAAGGATTCTTGCTTTCACTTTTGCAACATCATACATTCAAATCACACTAACTTAGATCATGATCATAGAAATCAATCTTTTCTAGCTATACAATTTGGTCTTCCCATTGGTATCCTACTATAGTCTTCATCACATTGAATTGAATTCAAGTTCCACATCTTTCAAATTCTATGTCTTCAAGTAGTTTTGAGATGAATAAGATAGAAATCCCGAAAAATGTCCCTACTTTCATTTTTGTATCTTAGGCTATGACTAAATGTGTCCATAGGCTTTTATAAATGTGTCCTTTAAATACTTAATTTTGATTCTCTAATGCATTTCAAGGTTATAACTTTGATTTGATGACTACTAATTTTTGAAGTTTTCAATTTAGGATCTATCTACGTGACATATTCAATGGTTTAGGGAGTTGACACTTTGAAAAATCATAGAAATTACAAACAACATCCAAAATTTTATTTTATTTTTAATATTCATAATATTCACTTGCTAATATTACAAAAATATTATATTAGGAGAAGGTGCATCCAACTATGCTCAATTACTTATATTGATGGTCTTAAGTGTTTCATCATATAGAAATCCAAGGACACTTGAGAGACAATATAATTATGGGTTATTTCAATATGTGAGATTTGGGTTACAAATTGATGTCTAACATGATAGTAATGGAGTGAATAACAAATGACCTCATTAGGAACTTCCTACATTTTAGTGTAGAATTCATTGTAAGAATTGACTTTCAGGCCTTCCAAATTAAAAGAATGTTGTAACTGCTTTAAGTAGAAAGATGAGTATTATAGATTTAGATTTTGTCGGTACAAGTGGAGGCTCTAAAATCACATGGGAATTTTGAATTGCTCCTAAGAAGGGTGGAAGAATGGTACAAGTGGTTCTTAAAAAGAAACAAATTTAGAAGGGTAATTAAATCTCATTGAAAGTGTATGGTTTCAAGACCATATGTAGTTAGTAGGGACTCCAAGTATGTGCTATTTGTGATTTATGGAATTGAAGCATTCTTAAAGCTTTGAAACGGAAATTAAGAAGACAAAAATAAAATAAAATTTAATATGAGGAAGGTCATTAATGGCAACTTGATTTTAAAGCATATAGCCATTGCAAATGGTGACTTGTTAAGCCTTTCTAACATAGGCTAGGGAGATATGTGTTGTGCCCCATTTTGGCTATCTCTGTATGATTTTCAAAACTTCTATGAACAAACCATGCCTCATGTCAAACAATTTTTGGACTCATGCACTCCATTCTAAGGCACATTTGAATTGATGAATGATGCAATCTATGTACAACAATAGCACCCTATGCACATCCTTCTTTGAAAAATCACAGTTCATTCAATCTAACTTAGAAAATTACAAAAAAAGGCTTTTGACTCTTTTCCATTTCTCTATCTACCAAAAAAATGTGGAAAGGTTTGGGTGCATTGGTCTGTCATGAGAGGTGTTTTTCTGCTTAGATGGGCGATTCCTAAGCCTTCTACCTTAGTGAGGTTGTCTATATACTCTTTTGGGCCATGATGCACTAAACACTTTAAAAAATCATAGCAAATTCATATGTTGTCTTGGAGAAATATAATTTCAATTGCACTTGTTGTTTCTCACTCTTATCTTCACATGGGAAAAAATTGAAAATTTTCAACAATAGCATGAGACCAAACTCTTTATTCTGACCACAATGGGCTATTTTACCTGATACTGCTGCAAACTGAATCCATTCTAGATGGCCGGGATGAATTGACCCCCTCACTTGGTCACTTGGAAAAACGCTGAAATTTTTTATTGTTTGCAAATAATTTTTTTTCCAAATTCTGAATTCATATTTGCATTCAGAGGCCCCCAATTTGCTATGAGGAGTGTAGAAGGTAAGTTAGATAAGCCCCAAATAGGGGGCTTTTCGTTTTACTTGCACCTCTGAAATTTCATCGAGTGGCTGAGCAAAGGGCAGGGAGAACTGACCCCTCGCTCGGTCACTTGGGTAAAATGCTGTAATTTTTTATTTTTCACACAAATTTCTTTTGCAAATTTTTAATTCATATTTGTGATCATAGACCGCAAATTAGCTAGGGGATGATGAAAGTAGGGGTGATCACGGCCCAAACTAAGGGGCTTTTTGTTTTGATTACACCTCTGGTAAAACATGGTAAGGCGGAGCGAGGGGGCCAATCCACCCAGATCCTGAGCAAAGGGGCAGTTCACCCCGACCCTCCAGACGAGGAGCCTGGCAATTTCCTTTCAGATTCAGTTGTTTTCTGAGTCGGTCCTCTCCAATTGGACAGAAATCATGCCAGAATGGTGCTTCAGTCTGAAAGATGTCAGTGTGAACAGAGATGTTCCTTCCCTCTTCCATGAGCCAGCATCAGCTGGTGCTTTCCGAATCACATGAGGATTGGGTGAATGGGTCCAGTTGTTTCCAACACTGGATTTCTCGTTGAGCTTACGTACGTGTGTGAGAGGGGGATAGGGATGCTGCTATTCTACCAGAAAGGACCTCAAAGCGACTTGGAATAACTTAACCCTTAAACGTCAAAGAGGAAGTTTTGTGTTCACTGAATGAGAGAGAATCTTCCCTTGTAGAATGGAAGTGCAACTATTGGTCCTCGGTTTTAGGGGTGGAAAGGGGAGATCTTTTATAGGGCTTTTACTTCTAATGAATATATTTGGCTTTTCCAAAGTTAAATAATGTCACACGGAATCAAAATGCATGATTTTCACAGTCACCAGTCCGTCATTCAAGGATTAAGCTCAGATTAAGATTAGTGCTTCATAAGGGAGAAACACCCATTTCCGTCCCTGGACCTATTCCTGGACCCTAGAGTACCACTAAATCTATCCATAAGCATTCATTAAAGCGTCCAACAAATGTTTAATTTTAATTTGTTGACGCAGTTGTAAGACATATGTATAGTTTTCATTCACTAACAGCTGATTTCAGCAGGTGTTCAATTAAAGGTACACCTATAGGACGGTTCGAATGCTCTAGGGAGCCAACACTTTGGAAATTTATAAAAATTACATACTGATTCCGAAAATTTTAATTTTTTTTTGAATATTCATGATTTTCACTTGCTAATTCTAGAAAAATATCATTTTTACAAAACGATGTCTCCAACTATGCTGAATTCCTTATTTGGACGATTTTGGGTGTTTCCACCGTAAGTCAGCAGAGTCTCGGCAATCGAAACAATGACGGGCTCCAGCTGTCCTTTCATTGCTAAGTTACTTTGGCAATTTCAGTGTATTTTTATGAAACAATTGAAACGGAATTCCATTGCTACTTTGCCAACCTTTCATCGCAGCTTCTATGGAACCCCAAAATGATGACTCGGCATCTTCAAATCCAAAATAAGTAACCATTGCCACACCAACAAGGTTACAAGGTAGAAGCACCTTAAATGGACATTTATAATAGATCAAGAGATTCTGTAGGAGTATAGGTAGAAAGATTATGTCATTAGGAGGGATTTGAGGTCTCCGGGAGACTAGGAGTTCCCACAACCTAAAAACGCAGAATCGGCCGCAGGAACATAGTTTCATAAGAATCCGACGTGGTTGAGCGATTTCCACGTCATTAATTTTTTTTTAGATTTTTTTTCGGACTTATTTTCATATTTCAGGTTCCAATTTTTTTTAATTTAAAAAAAAAATTGGTTAAATGCCAGCTAACAGCAACTAGCAGTTCTCTGACAGTTTTCGGGATCAGACCCTGAAACAGCCCTCAGGAGCCTTCAAATCCCTCCTAATGGCATTTGTTAGGAAATGGTTTAGGAAACCAAAAGAATTAGGTTCATATTTTTTTGAGCTTGTATGAATATAATATTAATTTTTGAAAACAATTATGTAGATGCACCTACTATGGGTACTAGACTAACCCTAAAGTAGGCATGGAAACACCCTAAGGTCACACACTCTAATTTTGAATCCCATGCAAGTGATTGGCCATTTCTTAGAAGAATGACAACTTCTTGGAACCACATTTGTCTACTTTAGGATCCTACATGTCTTCTTTGAGTCCACTTGCACTTGGATTTAGGGTCTTTTCTAGGTGTTTGTGAACAACTTGTGTTCAATTTGGGTGCTTTTACCTTAAGAGGGTCCGGGGTAAACTGCCCCCCTGGCTTCGCCACTTAGAAAAACACTAAATTTTTTTATTTTCCACGCATGAATTTTTTTGCAAATTCTAAATTCATATTTGCAATAAGCTAGAGACTACGAATCAATGAGGAGTTATCTACTTGGAAAATTACTGTAGCACAAAATAGGGGGCTTTTTTTTTCTACTTGTCTCCTCAAAATGACTTAAAGTAGTTAAATGAAGGGGCCAATTCACCGCAACCAATGAAGATAGTCACATTTTTTCCAAGAAGGAAAATTCTTTGAAATTGGAGAAATTGGTGAAAGAAAAGAAAAGCCAATGGTAAGCAGTTCCACATAAAAGAGGTGTGACCCCCTTTTTCTATTTGCAACAATTCTCAAAAAATTGTTACTAACAAAGATTTGTAAGTCATGTACAACCAACCTAATTGCAAAAATCCTCAAGAAATTTCCTAGGGAAGTGATTTCTTCATTTCCAAAGGACAACAAACAACACTCTCAATGCTCGGGAAATATTAAAACTAGAAGCGCATGAACACCCATCCATAATATACCATATTTTAATTTTCCAAGAAGTGAGCCACAATAGTAGAGGATTTTACACCAATCTTGTGAAGAATAGATTATTGGAGCAAGTATCAAATTGTTTATTGATTTTGTTGAAGGGAACCATGCAAGACCAATCACAATACTCTAAGCTTAATTTTCACAAAATTTAGGGAATGGTCATGGAAAAGGCCAAATTCTTCTGACCCTCCTAATAATATGTTTGTCAAATTTTCAATTGATATTATTATATACCTAAACATTATTGTGAATGATAATAAATGAGTGATAGATGGATGAACAAAGTAGATAGGGGTGGAATGAATAGCATTCTATAGTATTTATCATGCTACCACCAAGAAAAAATAAATCATTGCTTTTCAAATGACATGGTTTACTTTGGTGTTCAAAAAGTTTTATAGTTCAAAAGAAGGTTTGTCAAAGAATACTTTGGTGTTCTATATAAAAGAAAGCTCATTTAGAAAGCTTAGGAGATTTTATGTCCTTAACTAGTACATTGGCCCTTGGTACATATTTAGAACCCTTGGTTAAGCTAAAATAATGTGTTTATATTAGCTATATTTTATTAGAGAAGAAGAGGTTGGTCTACTAGTCATCAAAAGCATGGCCAATAAAGCTAATGAGTTGATGCAAAAAAATCACTAAAGTCTATCCCTTAATAATTCTAGAGAAAAATATTTGAGTATAATTCCAACATATTATTAAATTCTCTAAATTTTGATGGATCTTCTTGAAAGTTAAAATAGGTTTGAAGTTCACATTCACCTTTTTATTCTTAGATTTATAATAAAAATAAATTTCAACATTACATGCAATATTATACTATTATTAAATACACAATAGTCAATAATCTAGCTATAATAAGCATCTAATAAGCAATGTCCCAATACTTCACAGTAACATATCAATCTTCAAAAATTAAGATGTGTTCTTGTTTTGGAAGTTTGTATTCTTCTCTTTATTTTTAGATTTATGATTATTAAAATTTTATTTTTGGCCATTATAAGCCAAAATAAAGTCAACAATCTAGTTTAGTTGTCACTTAATTAAATATAATTGAATTTTTTTATTGTTCCATTGTAGGCCTTAAAAATTTGGCATACAAATTTATCTTTATATTTTTACAATTTTAGTATGATAACATCAATCAACTACCCAAATTTGTTGAGATAATCTTTAAATTATTATTATTGATTTGTTAAAATTAAAAAGAATTAAAAGAACAAATGCTAGAGTCTTGTTTTTTTCTAAATTAGGAATATATATATATATATATATATATATAGAGAGAGAGAGAGAGAGAGATGTATGTATATTTATATATTTTTTTAGTATTGATGATTTTCATGTAATTAAGATAATTATTAAAAAAAATTGCGTTAATTATAATTAGAAAGATTAATTAGTATTAAATACATGCCAAGAAATTTGTTGAAAGTGCATCCCAATTACTAGTATAAAATTTGGAATCAAATGTGTGCAAAACTATAGATTCTAGTGAAATCATGAAATTTCACAGAAAGTTTCAAAAGACTTTTTCTTGAGAAAATACTAGGGTCATTATTTAGTGACTACTGTTACTTTGTAATTGGAGATTTAGAGTTGAATTTTTTCTAAAACCTTTGTTGCCTATATTTTTTAAGTTCATGTTTTCTTAGAAGAAGTAAACTTTTTGAAATATAATATCTATGACTTTATAGAATGACAAATAATTCCTACAAAACCTTTCAATATTAAAATAGACTTGTAAAAAGCAATGTTTGTTTCCACACCTTAATGATTGCAAATAAACAAAGTTCTTAAAACATGCCAAGATGTAATACTTTGACCTATACCAAATACCAAACACCAAACCAATTGTTAGTATTTCCATATTATAGTCATAAGTGAAAAATAAAATAAAATTTCTCAAATAATGCTATGGTCTAAAAACCCCATTTAAAGGACATGTTCAAGATATTTTTTTGATGAATTTTGCATTGACCTTTAATTAGCATTTTGATTGTTTTATTAAGTTCTTTCTTTGGCAATATATCTTTTAAATTACAAAGTTCCCAAATAATCCTTCTAGTGGAATAATGATAACTTTCTTGAAAATGTGTTAAAAATCAAAAAACCTACAAAAGCAATTGTGCATAGAACTACCTTTATAGCTTCAAACAATTATGCCATTTGTGTAAGAAAAAAATTGTCTAACTGCTAAGGAAAACAATGGATGATTCTATTTAATTTTGGTCTCTTTCTTTAGGAATTGAGGTCTTTTGCTTCCAATAAAATCACTTCAATAAAATGAGCACATTGAAAAAACTTAATTTAATGATTAAAATATTATTAATGGTCTAACAAGTGTTCATTATTTAGTCTTTGTAATATTATCAAAGCTTATTAAATTAAAAATAAAGTGAAGGACTGCATAAACATGCATATAATAATTACATATATAATATGAGTAATTTTAAAACTAAAAATTATAATATAGTATTATTTCAATATTTTAATTAAATTTAAATTCTATATTCTATAGGTCTTATTTTTATGACAATTGCACATATGTCAAATGTTTGGGAATATAATTAGATATAGATTGCAAAGACCACATCATAAATGGAAATTACTATACTATAGAAAAGAATAGCTTCATTATTATTTAGCAATCTAATAGTGACCAATGTATCATATAATGACTTACATTTTAGAAGAATGCAAATATCTTAAGAATTGTAGTATACAATGATGTAAATATCAAATGTGGAAATTTAAGAAAATAATCTATCTTAATTGTACTTTATTATACATTGCATGCTGCAAAAAGACTGATAAAAATAAAATAAAATTCTATATATTTATAGACCTTAAAATTAAATAAAATGATTATAGAATTTAATATTTGATGTATAATGGCCTTTATTTTGTGAAGTTCAAATTCTTCTTGCAATAACATTAATTTACAAAATTTACAAAGTAAGATTCTGCGTATGATACTAATTTATTTGTTTCCAATTGAGGAATTCTTTTAGCAAAATTTAAATAGTCTTGCCAAATATTTGACATTTTGTTAGTTGTTGAGCCTTATGCTTTTTATATTGAAATTGAAATATTTGGCAAGGATGCATCAATTGTATCTTTCACTTAAAATAAGTTATTAATTTAAATTTGCATTATGATATTATCAAGTTATCACTTTAATTTGCATTATGCAACATTTGACTCCATTTATATTATAAATGTTCAAGAAAAATATCAATGAGATATATTATACCAATTTAAAAGCTAAGGTGTCTTGAAAAAACTCGTGAAAAAATATTGAAATAAAAAGATATTTTTTTAAGAAAAAAATTAATTTTTTAATATTTTTACATTTTTTACATATTGTGTTTTCTCAATGATGTTTTTTCCTTCCTATGTTTTGTCTTCAGAAAGACATAATTTTTTTTGGTCATATATTTCACATCTGCAATAACTTTGACCTATTAGCCAGCCAAAATAATAGGGATACATAGTTTTGAAGGAGCAATGTATAAGCCTAGGTTTGATTAAGTGTAAATTGCAACATGTACGTAGAAAAATGATTCCCAAATTCATTTTTGGTTTATAGTATAATAATTAAACCGTTTTTCAGTTTTCTATAATATTTTGAATGAGAACCTATGACAACTACCAACATGATACCAATGCAGATAAGCTAGGTAATTGAAAGAAACACTTGTATTATTTTTTATCATTCATCTCTAATTGAATTATTTTTGGAAAGGATGATGAAGATGATCTTTTGATAAATTAGCAACTAATCTAAAATGGAATCCTATATTGCATGGAAGCCAACAAATTGATCTTTTTTTTTTATACATTTTGAAACATTGAAATTATTATTTTGGTGGTTATTGTGGCAAATGACCATTTCCATATAATTTTTTTAAATGGTCAATCTTTATTATATTTTAAAAATTATTATCTTTCTAATATTTTACAAACTAAAAACACCAAAGTATCTATTACACTTCTAAAATTCTCCTTCTTCTAAATAGAGAATTGTTCTACGCTTTATCTTTTCATGATAAATTTTTGATAAAGATGGTGAATTTCGTTAAAACGGTGGTATTCCATTGGTTTGACACTTTTGACAATTCAAATTGCATGGTCTAAATGTAAAACTGTCATAGATTTTTGAAATCTATACGTGTTGAAGATGTCTAAAATCTACATCTATCCAAGATATTTTAGACTATACGGTCTGAAATCTAAATTTGTCTTAGATTTTAAGAATCTGTATGTATCCTAGATTTCTGAAAATCTATAGATGTCCAAGATGTCAATTTTAGTTCAAACCGCGCGGTCTAAAAAATGGCATTTGGAATACTGCCAATTTAACGAAATTCACCATAAAGATCTTTACATTGACCATATTTATTTATTTATTTTACAAATTTTATTTAAAGTATTCCAGACAAAACATGACTATAGTAAAAACACAAAAAATTAGCAAGTCTTTCTTGCAATTGCCTAGCTAATGCATCCGCATTCAATATCAAACAACACAAGCCCAAACTTAATTTAAGTTCATTCAATACACCTTAATTGATGGCGTCATTCAGGTAACTAACTTATTTGAACCACATCCAAACATTGGCACGTTTCCAACGGAGTAGGTTTTGGTTTGTCATAAGTCATTACCCAATCTAGGTTTCGATACTTGAAAATGAATTAGATCACAAACTTATATCTAATAATACATTATTGTGCAATCATGACTTAATCTCTAGTTAACAGATTGGAAGTTTGCTCTTATTGTAATAACACTTAATGAAGTTGAATTAAATTGATGGTCCGCAAGAGCAAAGTTGGGAGATGTTGAGTTTCTTCAAACTTCTGTATTTCTAGTCCAGAGTTCCGAAATTACACGGACCTAACTAGTTTTACTCTGCAACGGATGTTCATATCAATGATATGATAGTGCAGTGATGCAACCTCTGGGTTCACGTGCACGAAGGTCCTTATGTCGGATTTCAGCACCAGTATTATCTAAGTTAAGTTAATTCAGTGAGACTTGCTTCTTCAGTCCACACAGAATGATACAGAACTCATGTATGCTACGTATCATTCAATAGGGACCTGATCCGGTGCCCTACTCAGGCCCTAGTCGGACTTCTTAGCTAGTCCAAGACGATCAATTAATAGCCGAATGTCTACAACCACATACTGACCTGTGAATGGAAATCGGGTAATTACTATCATTTGACATGTGCGTAGCTATCCACAAGCAATTGTGAGACGTTTTGCACACTGGGAATTCATTATGAGCGAGGCCCCTGTGAAATCTCGCAACATCTGGCTCTAAAATTGGAGAAGAAACTGAAATTCAACAAATTCGGCTCTATCTTATGCCCAAAGCTCTCTCTACTACACAATTAAATCTCCTCCACACTCCTCCGCATGTAGACTGATGTAGTAACGCCATCCAAAGTGACGCAAGTAGTATCCATGATCCTAGTGATAGTCAAACTGCTCGAAAGACAGGGATTCATGTGCTTAAAGTGTACTACACTCCTTCATCAATGGAATGGAACGTTGACTCTAGTGTTGTCACGGCCGGGTGCAGTACGTACAAGAGTATCTACAGTCTTAATTAATCTCTCCATGGCTTCACCCTTAAACCTCAGCCCCAGGGGCTGGAACTGAGTTTAAGTTTATTTTAGTGAACGCATTAACCTCTGACGTTTAAGAGTTAAAATATGGTTACCGGCCTCGCCCTCCAAATTCTCACTAGATACAACAGTGATTGGTTGACACACGACAAAACTGATCTCGACCGACAGTCCATGACATCCAGACATGCCTGACCCTACTTGAATACATTTAAAAAGCAACCAGCGAACACACATCGCTATGCTACCTGCAGTTCTAAAAATTCAATTCCGGATGCAGTAAAATATGCACTAGCTAGAATGCCACAATCGTGAGGGGGAGTATCATAACTCAGCAAAGAGCTCATCACCCCCGGCGACCATGAAGCATTCCAATTGTTTATTCGCCCCAAGAGCGGAAAGACAACAACACGGTACAGAAATGATGGTCATGTCATCACTGTAATTCACTACTCACATAATAAATGCATCGATTGCAACTACGGCATGAGATCGCTACGTACAGTAGACCGGCCGATCGTGCCCAGACTGACCATCACTGATGATCAGGAGCTAATTAGTCGCGACGTCTAGGATGAGTAGCCACAAAGCCCGAACAAGCATTTGACCCCAGGAGCGCACCGAGAGCCGCAGCTACCGCAGTTATTCTCGTCCGTGGCCAAGCGTCGGCACTTCCCACTGCAGCACTCTCTTTTCACGCTGCAGATGTGTCCACACCGACCGCAGTGATTTGGGTTGTTGGCGACCGTCACGCAGGCGTTGCCGCAGCATGTCTGCCACGGCTGGCAAGTTTTCCCTGAGGGCAAGGTACACGAATAGGGCGGCCGCTTGGTGGTGCGCAAGCTACGTCCTTGCGGGACTACCATTCGCTTGCCGATGGTCCTGCGGTCCGCTACTTCGGGGAACGTCCATGACGACCCTTCTTCTTCGTCTTCTTTTTCGTATACAAAGCTCTCCTGATTCGAATCCTGCAGTGTCTCTCCCCGCACCACAACATTCTTCAGCGCAACCGAACGCACTGTCAGGTGCACGCCGACGTCACCCGTTGACCTAACTGAATCCTCATAAACTCCTGGTATTCCACTCCGGATACCTTCCGTTCCTACTGCTGGACCGACCGCTTCATGACTGATCTGCAGGTCGTCCCTTTCGGAAACCAAGACATGCTGACTTAACCCTACCGTGGCGCTGAAGATCAACACCACCACCACAACACGAAAAGCTCGCGCGCACGCGCACGCGTCCACCAATGCCATCAATACAACAACTGAATCACAACCTACGATACAAATGAAGAACCCTCAAACCACGAATCGATTGGAACCCCAGACGGGCGCTTGACTCTCTAAATCAGAAAAGAAACCCCGTCGAAAAGAAACTCCCGCGTGAAGCCCGATCTTAATGCTAACCCAACAGTCACACTCAACGTGAACGCTCCTCTCGATCAGCTACACAATCAGCTAACTCGCGCCCAGCACGAGAATCGCGATCGCTCGGGACCCAGAAAGTATTGGTACTGAGAGACCTGGCACGGCATACATACAGGCAATGCAAGGGAAGGGAAGGGATGCTAGAAAGATGTAAATTCAAGGTGGCGATGGCGCCATGCATGTGAGATCGAGCTAGGCTATGATGGAAAGCAGTGCGATCAGGCGAGCGGTGGTGATGGCCGCGAGTGGAGACACGGGCGGCGCGAGCGCGAGCGAGCCGCAAGAACGCAGCGTGCAAGGAGTGTAACGCCGCTGGGCCAGCAGCAGCGCTTTTGTACTCTATGCAGGATGTTGAGCTGCTCTCAATTAGCTAGCTTGCTGGTGAATAGTCAGCCCCTCATCAATATTATTCACCTCAGACGTCGCTCTCAGTCTGCGACGTGAGTCTGTTCCAGCTTTCAACTGGGTGGCGTCGCATCTGTTCGTGATTTTGCTGGCTGGCGTCGCCAATCTTTCGGTCGCCGCGTTAACTGAACCACGTTGGAGTCTTGGAGAGTCGCGTCACGATTGAGTGAACGACACGAACGACTGACGAGGAATACGGGTAATTATCAAGTTTTTGTAAATGCCTCACGTTTTCACCCTTCATGAATAACTAGGGTGGCCCATGCCGTTGCCACGGTCTAATTTTTTTAATGTATAGAAAATTCAAAATTCAATAACTTTCATGCCATAGGTTGGAACACCATGAATCAAAGCCCGTGCACCCCTTCTCGCCGAGGGCTTTCCAACAGTACCAAACACGCACCCGGGGGACTCACGGTCCGGGAGATCTCAACGTAACAAACAAACATCCAAACAAACAAACAAACAACTTATCTTCATAGGGGGATTTTACCAATTTTGTTGATTGATAGAGGCGGGTCCTTCACTAACTTTCAATTCTAAACTAACCTTTAATTTTTCTTTTGACTTCTAACTCTTTACTATTTTATAATTTTTCATTCTTCTTCAAATTCGATGAATTTGACTAATGTAAACTTCATCAACTTGTATCTTTATCATTTTAACTTCCTTTTCTACTTGTCTTATTTTAAAAACCTTTGAATTTTGATTATAGGATTAAAAATCTAAAATTGAATTAAAGCTTACTTTGTTCTAGTTTTTTGACTTGACTCTAATTCTCCACCAGCATATTTAAAACTTGGTGATTAAGAAAATTAAAAGGAAAGTAGAGACTTGGAATAGACACTTTAGAAAATTTCAATGAGAGTAAAAATATGAATAAATATGAATGCAATTATGTATTGTTGAACTTAATAATGAAATTTTAAAATATAATTTTTATATTTATCTTGTCATTTTGGAATTAAATACATTGTTCAAATCACCCTACAAAAATTCTATTGTCAAGGCACATCATCTTCATAAGATAAAGTAAAGTGAGATGTTCATAAAGCATCCTTCAAGGACTAACTATTTCTAATTTTTTAAATGGATAAATACTCTAATAAAATTTCAATCAATTTTCCTAGCAAGATAAACAAAAGTTGCATCCACTACTAGAAAAAGGATGTTTTAAGTATAATCCTAAAGATAAGATTTCAAATATTGACCTTTTTAGGAGATTTTGAGTAAGTAATTACTAGAAATATATGTTTTGTCAATAAAATTCTACTACAAAGATACATATTTCTAGTATTTTCTTATTGAAAATCTTCTAAAGATCATTACTTAAAATCTTATCTCTAGGACTATACTTAAAATCCCTCTTTCTCTTGTAGTCATTTAGCACACTTTATTAAATATTATTAACATTCTTAGTAATTCCTAAAGATTCGTAAGTATATTTTACCAAAAGAACATTGAAAACCATCATTTCTAGTGTAAAGAGATATGATGGAAAAAAAATCCACCTTCAACTATAAGATCTTGCATTAGACTTGCATAAAAATCTTTAGAATAAATTTTGGATATTATGACTATGTAGATTTTTTAAGGAATTTTAGATGTAAATAAATAAATAATATTTTTTCACCTTACTTTATTAGACTTTTCAACTTCAAAACGTTAAACTTACATTTAGAATTGTGAAGTTTAATCCTTTGTAGGAAATTGAGTTGCAAAAATTCGTAATATTGAATATTTTATTAGAGTTTTGTTTATGTTCAATAGTATGGCAAAGATTTGACTTCATGTGGTTTAAAGTTTGTTAAAATTTTCTTCACACCCAAACTCATAGCGAAGCTTTGACTTTGTGAGATTTGGAAGTGGTAGAATATTAGAGTGTTTTCCAACCAACGGCGAAGCTTTAGACATTTTAGGAAATTTCCAAGAAGTTTGCTTTATCACCAAACCTAGTTTCAAGAAATCCTTTGTAATAAAAGTCTAATCCTTACCCTTAGTATTCCAAAAAATATCCAAAATATTGTAAATTACTTGTGTTTTTGAATTCCAATAGGAAAGTGTGTAAGGTAGAACCACCCGTAACCAATCATTTAAGGTATTTTAGGCATGATCTAGTGGTGTGCAAAGTAAAACAAATATTTTCAAAGGTGTAAAGATAAAAATGATGGGGATTGCAAAAATTTTGGTAAATTTATCACATGAGTTGAAATTACTATGAATTTTAGAAGGCATAAAGTGTGCTTGACCAAATGCCAATCTATGGAGTCTTCTAATTTCGATCACGCAAAAAACTACATTTTTACTCACTCTTTTTTACTTTTTTGCACACTACTTTGGAACATGTGCCATGAACTTTTAGTCCCAACTTGAAAAATGAGAAAAAAAAACTCATTCTAGCCTTGGTTGGAAATACATCCATCATTAGATTGGCTATGGGGGGCCGATTGGTTATAGGTGGTTCTACCTTATTTGAAGAAAGGGAAGAATTAAGAAAATAGTCTCAAAATATGAAAACCAGTTCTCTATCAAAAAATCAAAACCAATCAATCAATCCCGGAGGGTCAAAGACCTTAGTGATTAATTTCGGAGTCCATCCAGCAAAACAAAGACAGGGTGCCTTGAACTAAAGGTGAGCTTCCATGTGAGTTGGGCTAGTAGAAAAAGAGCTAGTAGACAAGAAGCTCCCACCGATTGTCTTGCCGGCCTCGATGAACAGAAAAGAAAGATTTCAAGTTTCACCAATATTGGTGGACGAGCCCATTAGTAGAGATTGATTGAACTTCAAGGGAATCATTGCATGTGCTTTTCTTACTCGATATCTCCCCACCCACCGGGTCCATGTACTAGAAGTGTCATCACTCACTTCTTAGTGTAGCTCTCCTTTGCAAGTTCTACCGGCACAGCTCACATAGAAGTTGGCCCTAAAGTCCCGCATTTCCGAACGGGGACCACAGTCTCAAATTGAGGTCCTAATAGTCCCGAATGGGATCCCACAGTCCCAAACTGAGGTCCCATAGTTCCAAATGGGGTCCTAGCAGTCTATCCAGGGAGTGTGACTAGAGTAGTTCCAAGTAGTTTAGAAGATGACTAGTGTGGTTTCTGAGCAGTCTAAGGAGTGTAAAGCCCAACCAAGCCCAACATGTTGGAAAATTAATACAAAACAAGCAAACAACTAAAAACTAGATGTTGTGAGCTCTTGTTTGATGTTGTATGCTTTCAATCGATAGAAGACACCACAAAATAAAATAGTAGAAGTATATTAGAAGGAAGGAGAGATAGGATGAAGAATTAAAAACCTCTTCAAGTGATTAAAAGTTCAATTAGGAAAAGGAAGTAATAGAAATTAGTGTCTCTAAACTCACCACTCTTTCTCAAACTATCATAGAATTCTTAGAACTTCAAGATTCAAAGAAGAAGGAAGTAGAAGGAAGAAGTTGATAGGGTTAGTTTAGAAGAGATTAATAATTGATTTTGATAGGGAGAAGCAATTAATTATTATTTTGAAGTTTGAAACATTATTGAAAAAATTTCAAATCAACCCTTGAAATACAATAATAGAGTTTAGATAGTGGGAAAAAAAAGAAAACCAAAGAAAATTAGAAAATAGATATCCAAGTCCAAAATATTATAAAAAACACACCCTTTTTTTAAAGCAATGAGCAAAAATTCAACAAGTTTTTTAAGATGGAAAATAAATATGGATGGAAGAATGTCTACAATAATTCTCAATATAAATTGCAAAATAAGGTGAGATCTTAAGAATTCCAAAAGTTATTCAATTTCAAAGTTGGTCTTTCTTCACGTAGGAACCGAGTTAGAAGTATAAGTTAGAGTAGTTAGATTGAGTTTTTTCCAAGCTTTAGATTCAAAATAGTGTATATCTAGTTCATAACTTTTCAAAAACATATTAATTATAGAAATTGAAGTTAAATCGAGAAAGTTAGAGGTAGATGAAGTTTAGATAGTAAATTAGATGAGAAAAAGATAAAGCCTAAGATCTTGGAACAAGTCGAGTAAAAGTGAAAGAGTTGAAAATCTAAAGTTCAAAGTAGGAAGAAAAACTTAATTCTAAACTGCCAAATGTTAGAAAATCATCAACCATGGATAAAGTTTGATTAACTAATTAGCGATCAAATTTCATCCATTCATAACTTTTAGTAAGAAAGTTTGATTAGAGAATTTAACATCAATTTAGGAAGCTAGAATTGGAATCTAGAAGAAAAAAAAGCTAACATTTTTAGAAATAAGAAGAAGACAAAAGTCAAACTAAGGTTTAGGAAGTAAGCTAATTCAATTAGCCTTGTCTAAAATAGATTATGAATAGATAATCAAGGCCACAAAGATATAGAACTACCTTATTAGAACTTATAAATGTGTTCTAGTCAACAAACAACTTAAAATCAAAGAAGATATACGTGAATGAAGTAATGGACTAGCACTAGTAGAAATTTTGTCTGGTTCTATTTTTTTGGTCACGTTGATGATCAAAACAACAGAACTGAGCAAATTTTCTACCAGTTTAGGAACGGATGAAAAGAAAGGGCATTCATTTAACGTAGTCGAAACTTAGAACCCTAGGGAGGGTTCTTATTCAAAACACATCTTCAAAATTTCAACTCATTATATATGCTAGAACTTCCTTAAATCATGAATGAAATTTGATGAATTAGTAATCAAACTTCATCATTTTATAACTTTTGCTAGAAGAGTTGGATTAAAGTGATCTTTACACTTTTGGAAAAGGCAAAGGATACTATACCACGGTTGCTAGTATGTGAGCATAAAAGTGTGAGCTTATGAGCCTCAAAGATGATGCACCTATAGCATAGGTGCTTATACTATAGAAACCTTCTATAATAAGAGTATATTTATACTATAGATACCTATATTATAGATATTTTACTATAAACACCTTCAAAGGTAGTAGTATATTTACTTATATACATATTAGAACCTCACATGCTCGCATATTCATGCTCATACACTAGTGTCGTTGGATATATACCAGGTTAAATTGATAGTTTTGATCTCACCAATTTTTCATAAAAAACCATAGTGACTTTGGTAATTGACCAAAACTTATAATAATCACACTGCCAATTGATAATTCAATCTCATTATGCGATTTAAGTCACTTAAGTACTTAGAAGATTCATTGCTTGAAAGGCACAATGGACCTACACTTGGAAGGTACAATGAACTTATGCTTCGGCATCCACTAGTAAAAAAACATTTTGATAATCAAAAGAACCTGGTTGTATTAAATTATTTATAACACTTGTAGAAAATTTGCCTAATTTTGTTATTTTGGTTGCGTTGATGATCAATAGGTTCTATTGATTATCAGAAATTTGTTGATCATCAACGCAACCAAAACAACATAACCATATAGATTTTCTACTAGTGGAATTACTGCGGGTGGATAATTAATTGCTCATAGGCATGTATGTCTATCAGCCCACATGTTATTTGTATAGAAAAGACCATTGCTACAAGTGTGTGGCCTATATTAATTCTGACATTGTATATGAACAATTCATTGTATTGCAAAGCAGATTGGGGCACATCTTAAATTTAGCTATTACTACGCAATCGACAATGAATTTTTCAAATATGCCCTTTGATGACGGGGTTGTAAATAGTCTCCCTAATGGAAGAAGCCGTTCTAAATTTGTAAGCTCCCTTTCTCCACTTAAATTTTGTCCTCAATCAACCTCACTTCAAGATTGTTCTACCTTGAATGCAAAGACGTAAAGGACGCTAAACAACGAAGTAATAGGTGTAGTGACAAAAAACAAGGTATGGGGTGGTGCATATGTTCTTCATAATATGATATTTAGGTTTCAAGGGTTCTTTTGTCAATTCTTTGAGACATTGGTTCCTCATACCATTTGTTTGTATAGATTGATGATGGTACCAAGAAGTGCTTTCTTGTTATCAAGCACAATCCGGTTGAATTTGCATTTCCAACTATTTTCCTTGGTTCATATCCTCTAACTATGTTTATATGCTAATGTCTCATTCCATCTATTCCTACAGTGTTTACCTAGAACTATTAACTCTAATTCTCTATGTGTCCACAACTCACAAAATTTGGAATCAATAAATGGTAAGTTTGGGAGGCAACCTTCAACATCTAATGTCCTATGACCTCCTCTATCCCTATGTGACTTGGCCGTCTTGGTTCTAAAGCGGGGATCTAAGACACATGGTCGGAAAATAAAATGTTCATTCCATTCCATGTCCATGAGACGCTTGGGAGCAAAGGTCTCTCAGAAAGCAATTGCAAAAAAGTGTTGGCCAAAGATCTGGAGGTGGTAGATGATATAGTTGAGGACAAGAGTTGTTAGAGGCAATGGAGAAGTTGAAGAATAGGTCACATTTGTAAAAATTGTAGAAGTTCTTGGTAGCATAGCATGTACATTTTACATTTATCCAAAAACATGTAGTTGTTTAATTGAAGTAACTCTAACTAGGGGAATGGATTATTCAATTGAATGGTGTATTTTTAAAATCCAAAAATCTTATTTAGAGTGTACATGATAATTCTATTCTAAAGCATTGGAACCCTCTTAGCAAAGGACATGATGTTTTTAAATTGTAATGGAAGCATCTACACCACTCCATGCAAATTGTTAGTTATTACAAGCCAAGTAAGAACATTATATTCATTAAGTTAGTAGCACAGATGAATTCAAGGAAAGGATCCTAAAATCATTTTCTGCATAGTCCTAGAGATTGGCCCTTGTAGCCTACGCTTCATACAATGCAGTGTACTAAAGTCAATCTTTTTGATCTATGTGAAGAAATGTTTCTAAGTTTCTTGTGCTTTTGCTTCCTTGAATTTGACTGTGTTGTTGACTTTAATGCCTCCAAGATGACATTGTCACTTTGGTGATGGTTAGGGTATATTGATTTTGTACATATAGAATTTGATGTTCATGGTATATATGTATAGTATATGTACATTCAATTTTTTTTATAAATAAAGTAACAAGTTTTTTGTAATTACTACATCAAATTTCAAAGCTTAGTATTTGTTTATGGTTAATGGATATTTGCGTGCCCCCTAGGTTGCAATTCTTGATGTTAAATTCTCTTTCTTTTTTACTTCTTATACTCTCTTTAAAATCCCATTTCATTGGAAGACTCCCAAATTAATGAATATGATGTTAGAATGAACAAAAGCCCCCTTACTACTAGAAAAATTCACTTTTCTAGTAGTGCCTAAAGGTCGTGGTTGCTCTTGCCATTGACCTCAATGGGACATTGGTAATTGTAAAATCAAAATTAAATGCCATCCTATACAAAAATTTGCCTACTACTACTAGTACTACCACCAAAAACAAACGAGGTATGAAATAAAATTTAAATTTAAATTTAAAAATTATTAATTTATCCTTTGAATGTGAGGCACATTTTACTTATATTTATTTATTAGGTGCATTCTTCACTTGAGTTTGGTAATAAAGTAATGTAGATGGATTCGATTCCTATGAACTAAATACCTTCTATTCAAACAAATATATAGAAAAGTATTTGGCTCAAGTATGTATGCATGTTCAATATTAATGTTATTGAAATAATTGTATGCTTTCAAAAAAATTAAATGCATGTATCAATTTCTTCTTCAATTTTCATCCACAAATCCAATGAATACAAATTCATTTAAAATTCATTTAATAATTATTTTAATAATTCAATCAAAAACATATAAAATACATATGATGTCTACATAAACCATAGGAGAAAAACACTTCATTATTTAACATTCATTAATCATGGTTGTGTTTGTTGTTTTTCTAGTGTTTGTCTTCACGTGAATGTGAAGTAAGTAAGAAAAATGGATGGCAAAATTTGTTGTTTTAGTGTATTTTGCTCCTTGCTCTAAATATGAAGGATTTCTTTGAAGATGTATTTTTTGAGTTTCAACCCAACTAACAAAATGAAGGTCCTCTATTCTAGTTTCTACTCCAACTGAAATTTTCAAGAAATTCATAATATTGAATATTTTTTTGTAGTTTGAACTTTGGATATATGTTCAATGTCCATTGTATTCAAATTATAGAAGGATATAGAAATTGAATTTACACCATGATGTATGTCTCTGTAATTTACACACATAATGAAATTTTCAAATTTTTTGAAATAATTTGCTATTTGATACAATTTTTCTTTACTTTTTTTAAAAAAATCTTATAAAAATCAAATTTTCTCAAAAAAATCTAAAATTTCTGTGAACCAAAGAAAACATGTAGTTTCATCTCTCAAAAATAAAAAATAAAAATTTCATTTATATCTCGTTCAAAAATGGAAAAAATCTTAGTGATGGAAATAGAGGCTTTAAACCAATCGTTACAAGTCCGTCCTTTAAGGGCTAACCATAGTGTGTACGTCCTCTCAGGTTTGTTCCACCTGGCCACTTGTAGCACATGCTTTGTAAGTTAGGGTGCTCATAAAGCGACCTGTGAGCCCTGTCATTGTCACTCAGGCTTCAGATTTTTCTTTTTTTCGCTTATTGCTCATATTTAGGGTTATTATGGTTTAAAATCAACTAAAAAGAGTGCTCACAGTAGGATTGATACAATTCCTGCCAATGATGGAGAATTGGGTCTAAATTATTTTGGAGTACCTTGAAAGATTCCTTAGAGCCAATTTCTACAACTTATCAAGAGATTAGACACGATATTACGCGATTCACAAGAGATTGCACTAGTACCACGGGAGTGTGACAGTCTCCTACGAATGTCATGGCGAAGCCAACTAGTAAAGATTCCCTTGTATGGGAATGATTCCTCCCTGGAGGAATTAATTCCGCCACAATGCAATTTCTACTTTGATTAGACATTGTAAGTTTTTAGTGAAACTTTGCACTTGTCATTGGGGGGCTTCCTAGAAGATCCCCTAAAAGTTTCGTAATTTTCTGGATTACGGAAATGACTCCATGGGAAGTCAATTGCTTTTACCGGCAATTGGAAATTCATAGAAAATTCCACGGTGATGGTAAAATCACACTAAAAATTAGGATAGTATGTTTTAGCCTAAATAAGCGTCCCGCCAAATTTCAAGACATTCTGACATCAATAAGTACCAGAACCGGCAGCGTAGACAAGTTTTGATGGTTTTACCAAAACTCTTGCAAGTTGACCGGTGCACGGGGAGCATACGGAATCCGATTCGGGTCAACTTAGACTCTTTTCCAACATTCTTGGACCTTCCCGACAACCCGGGCTAGTCAAAACCTTTGGGAAAAATCAATTCCAAAAGATAGATTTTCCACCCTTTTTACCGGTTCGTGAATGTTAGCTTTGGAGCGCATTTGGGCTCCGAGAGTAAGGGGTAGGGGTTCCTTTGCACTAATTTGGGTCTTCTGGAGCTAATGGCGATGTCCGTTTGGCAATCAGACCATTTCTCCAAAAGTTAGAATCGCTACAGCAGTAGGGTAGATTTTTAGTTCGTTAATTTGGTTTTTTCTTAGTTAGATTAGTTTGTAACTTGAGGGGGGAGGAGGCCTTGGAAATGCATAAAAGGCCTCCCCCTCCCCTCATTCCACAACCTCTTTTATCATACCTCTATTATCATTATCAAACCTCTTTTCAAAACTCTTTTGAACACCTCTTATTTCATTTACATCTCTTATACATCTCTTTCAACTTCTATTTTCATTATCCAACATCCTTTGTCATTCTACATCGCACTTGAGTTCTTACGTGTCTACGTTGCAAGCTCTTGGTATCATCCAAAACCCTTGCTTCTCCTTGATGCATTTGAATTCCATTACATGCTTGAGATTTTCTTGTTGCAAGCCATCCAAGGGACTTAGAGGTACCTTTGGGGAGCTTAACTAATACACTTGTGTGTTTTGTTTGACGCTTTGACACCAAAATTAAGTGATTTAAGTCTTTTGACAAGGGATTCACAGCCTGGATTGGCTTATCGAGGATCCCCCTAAGCTTAAACATTTTCTTGAGGTCCTTGTTTACATTACGGGAATTTGAGTAGGATCCAAAGTTCCCTTAGTCCTTGAGTAGACAAAACTTTGGCAAATTATCCTAGAATTTGAGGTTGAACCCTCCCATACGGCGAAGCTATCGCCAAAATTCTAAAGATTTTTTGACAAAGTTCCATCACGTTGTTTCCAAGTTTGGGCTCAAATCCCCGAACGGCGAAGCTTTGATTTACTAACAAAAATCCGTGTTGGTTTTGGTTTAAAGGGTCCCCCAAAGAGACCTCAGTTGGTTTTAAAACCAGATGGCAACAACCGCCATTTTTTCAAGTCCAGTACAAGCCAGTTTCAGCCAAGGCGGACAATCCACCGATACCCGGCCAGACCAAAGCCCGACCGGGTCAGCCATACCCGGCCAGGCCAAGGCCAACCGAGCCAGCAGCAGTTTGTCAGTCGGCAGAGGTTACTTAATCACAGTGTGGCTGGTTGATTAGCCAGCCCATTCTCACATCATACATCGGTTTTCAAAAAAAATAGAACCTGGGAGGATACCCTACGGGGTCCCATTTTTTTTTTTTTCGAATTTCAAAGCAATAAATTTGGGAAAGAAAACTGGAGATTGGAGGGAAAGTTAAGTGAGGAATTTTTCAAGGTAGATATCAAATTTCAGTGCTTGGAACTCTTCTCCCTTCATAGTTCTAGGTTAGGAAGAACTTTCCAGAATAGATAGTTTGAGCAAAAATCCAGAGAGAAATTAGTTTGGGCCTTTGGGGAAGAACCTCAAGAAATCTGATTTTTGCTAAAGTCAACTCAGTTTGACCAAGCCAAAATTTGGAGAGGTCAGTTCAGCTCAAAGGGAGCACCCCAGCAACCGGGTGAGCCACAGACTGAATACACTTCGAATACAGAACATGTGGTAGGGGGTATCAGTGAAGAAGAGCTGATTTTCTTCAAAGTCAACTCAGTTTGACTGGTTCAGATCCCTTGCTAGGCAGACCAGCCCTTGCTGGACACACTCCAGACTACAGGTTCAGCTCCAAAATCACAGCACAACTCAATCCAGCACAATTGCACACAAAGAAAACATCTCCTAAACTCTCAAGCTCAAGTGTGTTAGTATGAGTGGAAATTGAATTGATATGCAAATACTAGTGCTAGGGAAGGAAAGTTAGGCCAAGTAGAGAATCATTGACTTTGGTGTCACGGTTAGGCTTGATAGAAAAAGACAAATAGAAAAAACAAATAAAAGAATAGTTGACTTTGCGAAGTTTAGAGGCCTTGCCAAATTAGAGAAAAGTTGGAAAAAACCTTAGTTGTCATAGAATTGACTTTTAAGACCACTAGTGATTAATTTCAAAAATTAGATTATATTAGGATATTTTATAGGTTGACCTTGGGGGCCACTTAAAAGAAAAGGAAGGAGCCCAGAAGATAAAGAAAATCACAAAAAACCGTTTAAAGACAAGAAGGAGGCTTGGGGAAAGAATACTTCATTCCAAAGTATTAAAGGGACAACAAAAACCATATTCAAATACAAAAACACCAAGATGGAGGTGGAGCGAGCGCAAATTGGAGGATTTATCGAATCACATGAAGACCTCGAAAACGCCATGATGGAGGTTAGTCTTTGAAATTCCTTTGTTTCCATTTTTTTCATAATTTCCTTTTAGTCATATAATTTAGCTGTTAGTTTAGAAGTAAACGAATCTAGAATTACCCAAAAGACCAACGCCATAAGAAATTAGACAAAGTTAGAGTCAATAGGGGATTTAAACTTTTAGACTTAGAAAGTAAAAGTAGGAAGTGGAAAGCCATAAGCAATTCCGAAGAAAAGTAATTGACCGGTAAATTTTGGTGAACCGGACAACGGTCAAAATTTACTCACGATCAATTTATCTAAGGAATACATAGTGGAAATTAACTTTAGTAACTAGTAAGGATAGAAGGATAAATCCAAAAGAATTAAACCCTTTAGATAAAAAGGAGTTCAACAAGGTAAAAGTTGGATGAACCGGTCAACGGTCCAAATTTACCGTGAAAATTCACAATTATCCAAAGTCAAAGATCGAGATTTTCCCGTGGAAGGATAAAATTATTCCTACCAAGATAAAACTCAAATTAACTATTTAGGTATCCAAAGTTAAAGTAGTAAAAGAATAGTTAAAACAATACGCTAATTAGACTAAAAGATAATTAAGGAACAAGTTAAGGATAGAATCTTCTAGGGATATCTTAGAACATAAAAAACCCGAGATTACTTAGAACTCTATCAACAAGTGATATGCTGGAAAAGAGTGAAACCTTAGCTAGAACCTTTGCTTATTTAGAAAGGTCAAATAAGATTGACCAAAGCAAGTAAAACCTTAGACTCCCACCAGTATTGCAAAGTAGAAAACAACTGAAAAGACTTATCAAAAATTCAAAAACCTTAGAGTGAAAGTTATTCCCGCCTAGCAAGTGTAAGCGGGTTGATTAGGAGTAGGAAGTTAGGAAGATCCATTGCTTGGAAGGCGTAACTGGATTGCACGTAGGTTAGACACCCACTAGAAATCACTCACCAAATAGTAGAACCTGGTTGTGTACACTTTATTCCAAGGGTGGGAATAAAGCGCCCACACGACCCTTTAACCCTTAAGCGTCTCAATCCTTTTTTAAATTTTTATACATTTTCACTTATAACTTTGTACAGACATATCATTTACTAGAATTTAATGAATTTAGTCATTAAAGAAGGTTGTCTTTTCTAGATTCAAGTATTACATTTTATAAATGAGAAGTTAATTGGATGAAACAATGTCTTGAAGTCCTCTGTCATTCTCCAAAATATGGACATCGGAGCGCTTTAGGGTTAAGCATTGCTTCCTATTTTGATGGTCCAAACATGGAGGGAAGAATTTTCACATAATTTCTATAGAAAGACAAAGAGTTGCAGAACCAAATGGAAGAGGTGCCATAATTTTCTAAGCTTTTCTAAATTAGTAAAGAATTTCCAAAGATATCATTCATATGTACCTATTTCAGAACCTAGGGATCACTGAATCCAAATTAGGAAAAATCAAGAAAAGATAAGGCCAGTTCTAATATTAGTGCTACAAGATGCTTCAAGGAACATGCAAGGTTCTAAAATGCAACCAAGAGGAAACTAAAATGGACCCTTAACTATACATAGGAGAAGAATGTGTCATAGTTATGTAAAAGTCTAACAAAGTCAACTCTTGTTCATTTTTTACAATAAAATTGACACTTGTACATTGAGTTCAAAATAAACTTAATCTATGTCTTATTATGTCTCATATTGAAGTGAAAATGAATATATAACAATTTTTAAATTGCTTTGGCAATATCCACAATTGATTTAGTGACCACTAGGTATTGATTTAACAAATATGTATAATCTATTATGCAGCCTCTTACAGGAACAGTTTGAAGAAACAGGTCGCAATTCTAGCCAACTACTTATTATATTATGTTTTTCTGGCACTAATAGAACTACTTTCCATTTGTCTCAAAAAATTAAAAAATCCTAACCATGCTGTTTTCATTTGTCTCAAAAATAAACCCTCATAACATTCAGTAGCATTGGCCGGCACTGCCTTTGTTCTATAGTAGAGGATGTGGGATATTCTACATCCAACAATGTTTCATTAGTAACTATTAAACATGTGGAGGATGGAGAGGTTGTTGGCTACGGATTATGCAGCATCCTCCACTATAAATAATTGGCAATGACATCACATATTACTCAATGTTATGTGTACGAGGAAAAAAATCTTGTAGAATGTTTTTTATCTTAGTATTTGTCAAATCTTATTTATTGGAAATAATTAAATATTTGGCAAGGAAGTGCTAAAGTTGCTACTTGGATTAGGTATTAACTCTTAAAAGATGGACCTATAACCCGACTAGTGTCAAATGTCATTACCCATCATTTAGTTTATTGCAGTTTTAAATCTAGATGTGAATAAAAAAATCATTTTTATTTTAAAAAGATGAAATTGCATGTCTTTTGAACTTTACAAAAGAATTTAGATTTTTTTGAGAAAAATTTATTTTTATTAGAATTTTTGATGAAAAAGTGAAGAAAAATCATATCAAATAGAAAATTATTTCAAAAACTAATCAAAATTTTACCATGTATGTATACTATAGTGACATACATCTTCTTATAATAAGTATAAAATGGGCATAAAAAATATATATTCAAAGTTCAAATGGCAATAAAATATTCAATATCACAAAATTTTCCAAAATTCCAACTGAAGTAAAAATTAGAGTAAATGACCTTCATTTAGATGAACTCAAAAATATCATTTTTGAGGATAAATTTTAGATTTAGAAGAAGGAAAAAAATACACTGAAATAGCAAATTTTGCTATCCATTTTTTTAACCTACTTTTCATTTACATGAAGACAAATACTATTAAGACTAGAAACTCAATAAGGTACACTTCATGACCCTCCATGAAAGGTCAACAAGTAAAAAATGGATGAAAAAACACTTTTAGTTTTTTCTTAGATCCCTCCATGTACTAGCTCAAATAGTTCTGTAGATAACCTAATAGGATTTTTACTTTAGTTTTTTGTGCGGATTTTTGGGGTTAATTTTGTGTTTTTGAAGGTCTTTTAGGGAGTTTATGCACTAATTGGATGATTTTGTATGTTTTTTACCAATTGGGAGTGCAGATTTTGAACCAATTTTGGTTGTGTGAATTCTATTTGGATGTGATAGAGTCTGCCGAGTGGGTTAATTTGAGGTTATTGTGGGTCAGGTTAGATCCCAGTTGGTGAATTTCTTTTGTGATTCCAAGTCGAATTTTCATTTGTCTAATCAAAGTAGTTGGAGGCATGGCCACTTGTTAGTTCCAACTAGGTTTATTTGGCTAGCAGTTAGGTTGTGTTTCCAATTCAGTTAGTGTTAGGTAGTTAGGCTCCAAGTTGGGGCAGTTTTGGGTAACTGTTTTTGGGGAATTCCTATTTGTTTGTGAGTTTCAATTTGGTTGGGACCTAGTGTTGAATGTGTCCGCTTCGAGTCCCAGCCTATCGTGCTGCGTATTTGTGTTTGTTTGTGTGTATTTCCAAGTGGGAAATTTATTTGCTTTTATGTGTGTATGCTCTTGTTTGCTGAGTAGTTAGCGATGGTGTGTAAGTTTGTGTCCAAGTCGGGGAACTGGTTCAGGTGGTGGAAGTGATTCCTATTTTGGAATAATCAGAAGAATTATTATCAATTAGGAAGTGTAGGAATTGGGGGAGATGAGTATATTGTAGAATTTTAAGTTCACAATTTGGATCATTTACTGTGATGGAAGCAATTAGGGAATCAGTGGTGTATGAAAGAGTTGAATTTGAAACATGATTCCAAGTAGGAGGAAGTAGCTGAGAGGACAGAGAGCAATTTGATAAATTGCAGATAGTGTCCTATTCGGAGATTTTAGAAGAAGCTTATGGAAAACAATTACAATGTTAATGGTGATTTGTCACCAAATCGGAATTAATATCCGGCTATATAGAGCTGATTTGAAGCTAATGGAAAGTGATTTAAGTTCCTATGTGTGAATGTTTGTTGGATTAATTTTCTAATTGGGTTATGAAGCTCAATGTTGTGAATGAAATTCAATTTGGAAAATATATGTGTCAGTGGTTGGAGTGACAGAAATCAATTTGGTTGGAAAACAATTTGGATGTTGTGCATGTATGTGAGAATGCTATGGCATGAATGTCAAATTTGGAATTGTTCTGATGTGATGGGAATCAATTTGGAGAGATGCTGGTTGGTGGTTGCTTCCTAATCGGGTTTATAAGCTGTTGTCAATTACCGATTAGGATTAAGGTTGAGTTGGTTTCAGAGGATTGAGTGATAAAAAAAATGTAAATTTAAACAAATATATATATATATATAATTTTTAAAAATGGATTAAATCCAAATGGGAGAAGAATTATTGGTGGAAGCTTTGTGCTGTGATTCCTTTGGAGGAGTTAAATTCAATTTGGTTGGTGAGGTGGCCAAGGAGGAGCAAGCAAAAGATCCAAACTAATTTGGAGATGCTGTGAAGGCTGGTGGAGGTAGAAAAGGCCAATTCAATTTGGTTTGTTGAGAAGAGCAATTTGGTTGGCTGAAAACGAAGTGAAGAATTACAAAATTGGGAGAGTTTATACCCTTTGGGTTTGTTTTTTAAGAATGGAAATTAATTTATTTAATTAGTAATTTAATGGGAGAAAAATACTTATTGTGGTTTTAAAGGGCAAATTGACTTCTTAGTGTTAGTTGCAATGACAATTAGGTGTATTAGAGGCAAGTCCTATTTAAAGTCCTCCTTGAACGAACTTTACACTTAGGATTTAGAATTACCGATTAGGATCTAAATCACTCTACAAGTTCTTAAAGCTCATCTATTACAATGAAATTAAAACATGTCAATCCCAATGGTGAGATTGTTGAAGCTAGTAATCTACATCCTATAAATACTTTTGTTTTGGAAATTTTTGGAAATTTTTTTTTAATCTATTATCCTTAGAGTAATATTTTCACAAAAGAAAAAATGATATCTTGATTGTATAATATATAGGACTCTTGATAATTTTTCATTCACATATCTAATAGGAATAAATTAAAGCTATCTGTGTATATAGATTTAATATGCTCTATAAGAAAAAATTTGAAATCTTCAATTTTGAGTTTATGCATTGTTTTTTCTATTGCCCAAGCTTAAGAATTTTGTACCTAAGAGGGCATCACTTTTTCACTCAAAGACCAAATGAAATAAGAAAATTATATTTCCATAAAATTTTGTACATTCCCTCACCTCTAAGAAATGTTTCAAAAGATTCCAACAAAATTTGACATCATGCAAACCTATCCAAAATCCAAAAATTTCATTCCATGACTTTGAACTATGAGGAGTTAAATCAATCTTAACTTTTTAAAGTCAAAATTACAAGATGCTTTAAAAAATCCCCACTCTCCCCAAAATTCTATAGATACATTGAAAGTTTAGATAGAAACATCAAAAACACACTACTTCTTTACAAAAGTCAAATAACCCGCCCAAAATTAATGCGATTATTGGCAAACTAAAGTTGTTTTGTAGTTTTCCAATGCTCTATAGTTATTTTTAAAAATTTTAAACTAAAAATTTGGAGTAGTCCTAGCATAACACAAGACTCTAATCTTAAATGAAGACCCTAGAAATACATGAAATTTCTCAACTCTCCATAGTTGCTTAAGAAATTCACCATCTCTCACTTGGTTGCTTTCGAGAAGTTGTAGTGAATTTCAAACATGGACATAGTTGTTTCATTTCAAAGCCATTTTTTAGGTGTTAGAGAACAAAAAATGTTGCAATTACAGTGGAAACACCCAAAACCGTCCAAATAAGGAATTCAGCATAGTTGGAGGCAAAGTTTTCTAAAAATGATATTTTTGTAGTATTAGCGAGTGAAAATCATGAATATTCAAAAAAAAAATAGATTTTTCGGACACAGTATGTAATTTCTACAAATTTTCAAAGTGTTGGCTCCCTAGACCTGCGGAACCGTCTTGTAGGTGCCCCCAAACTGAACCCTGCGAAAATCAGCTCTGAGCCAACCAGATTTTCTTATGTGTCATTCAACTGTGTCAGCAAATTACAATCACACATGTAGCAAACACATTAACTACACTCTAGGGACATATTTGGGTGAATCTATGGTCCACTAGAAGGAACATGGGTGTTTTGCCCTTAAATGTTTCAAAGTAGGGCAGGTTTAGCACATCACCAAATCCACCTTATTCAAATACGAGCAGTGATTCCAAAAGTGGCTAAATTTCACTCATTTTCTACTTAATTTTTTCATGCCCTTTGATAAAAAAATTTAAAAATCTTCCAAAAATGAACATTTGGCCAAAACCCTGAATCTGTTCTGATATCACCGAATACGAGGGATCCAATTTCAAAGTCTTCATCTTCGTTACCAATTGAATCCCAACACTGAAAGAGAATATATCGTCGCCATTTGAACTGAGAATGTTCCCGTCACCAGTTTCCGTCAAGCTTCCGGGAAGCCAAATGAGATTCTCGTTGGCAATCTGTTTGTTGATACATCCTCTCGCACCACGGACAAAGGATTTTATTACAGTTCGGGAGAATTTGTTTTTGGTTTACGTTCCTGAAGTTCCAGAAACGAAGAATCTGCTTTGATATTCGCAAATTTCAAATATTTTTTTGTAGTTTGAGGGGATTTTTGTTACATTTTCCGGTGTGCCTTGTTGGTTTTCGGTTGCTGCGCACAATTGATCGAATGTGCGCTCTGCATGTGAGAGTGAAATTGGACCGTCAGAGGTTTCGGATCGAAGAGATGATGTTTCGAATTTCCTGTCATGAGTGTGGCGAGCGTGCCGGGTCGTGAGGTGAGAGAGTGGTGACAGGGTGGGCGTTTTGAATCGAAAGAATCATCATGAAATCATCAAGCCGGACTTTAACGAGGGCTTTCTTGGAGCAACGGGCGCCAGTTGCGCGATGGCTTCCAGCCACTTGCTTGGGCAGCAGTGGAAGCTCCGGAGAATCCAGCAGCAGCAGCAGCCAAAGTGTGTTGGCAGCATGGGGAGCGGCGTTAATGGCAGGCGTAGTGGCTGTGGATTTGGGGCGGCGATCGGACGGAGAGGTTTTCTGCGAAGGTGCGGAGCGAGCCGTGTCTTCTCCGATGGGCAAAACCCCCGAATCGAAGCTATCGAAACCCACCTTCTACCTTAGTGGTGAGTGCTCCTATTCATTTTGCTTACAGGAGCACTGATAAATATAAATCTGAGAGGTTTTAATTGAGCAAGCAAACAGTGATACATATACTATGAATTAGTATGCCCTAAAATGGCGTCTTGTTTCTTCCTGCAGAGGAGGTCGTTTGCTTTAGGTCGCCATAGACATTTCCTGATTTGTCACTAATTAGGGTCTTACACAATGGTTTTAAGGTATTAGTGGTGATTTTTGAGATGTGTTGTGCGGAATTTTCATTTGATTATATCGATGTATTGAACAGTTGCTTTCTTGGTTGTAGATGAGTACAGGCGGCGTATTTTCTTTAATTATGAGAGGCGACTTCGTTTGCGTAGCCCCCCTGAGAAGGTAGACATTCAGTACCTATGTAGGTCGTAACTGAGGTCTTCTAGGGCAGAGGATACCGTTTACGTTAATTTAAGCATTTTAACCAATATGTACGAGTGTTATTAATGAGAGTTCAGTGGAGAGCTGTGGAGAGATCACGTCGAGATGAGGAATCCAATTTGGTTGTGTCAAATATTTATCACCGTGTATGAATTTTTTATGCATTTCAAATGTGGGAAGTTGTAAACAACCCCATTACCATAAAAAATATCAGCGGCCATAGGCATTTTACAATCACTGACACTGACTTTCTCGAAACCTTATCAGGTCTTCTACTATTTCTCTTCAGTGCGCACTGAGGATGGCTACAATTACATGACAGCCGGAGATTTGATGAGAGCGATCGTTCCAGTGTTTCCTCCGACAGGCTCATCCGTGGTGAGAGAGGGTTATCTTGCCTTTGAGAGGTCTCCAGGAGAATTGAAGTGCCCTCCCTCCAAGTTCTTCATGCTGTTCGACACAAATGGCGACGGACTGATTTCGTTTCCAGAGTAGGTTTCCGTAAGGCGTTTCATTGTAGATGACGACTTTAGCACTACGATCTATTGACAGTGTCGCATCAAATGAAGCTTTCGTCAAGTTTGTCTCCAATTTGTCATGCTGAAAGCTTCTCATGTCCTTTTGTTGGCCAGGTACATCTTCTTTATCACAATTCTGAGCATCCCAGAAAAAAATTTCAAGGCGACTTTCCGAATGTTTGATTTGGACGGAGACGGGTAAGCTTTGTGTTTGAAATTCATGATTTGAGCCGACGTGTTAATTGACCTGTGAAACTTGATGAAGTGTTCACCACTAATGTCCTCGGGAGGTATGGAATACGTGGACGGTCATAGTTATCAAAATGGCATGGTTTCGAGCGCCAAAATTTTGTCATGCAAGTGCCAGAAGCTCTATAATTAGGCCTGTTGTGGATATGAGGTTCCGGATGGGCGGTTTTTGAAAGTGCCAACTTCTTGAAATGTCACTATTTTAATGATTATGACGATGTGGAAGGATTTCGTAATTATTACAATTATAGAAGATCCACTAAGAGAAGAGGGTTTACTTTTATATTGATAATAGGTTTCAGAATTTCTCCGATTCTCCAAATATTTTACTTCAAAATCTAATGCAGCAATGGATCTCGATCATTGTGTCGCAGGGTGATTGACAGGGACGAATTTAGAAAAGTGATGGCGTGGATGCGGGATCAAAATCGATATGGCAGAACGCATTCGGAAGGTCGTCGCACTGGACTGCTTGTAACTGGAGAGGTTGAGAATGCTGGTCTGGTAGAACTCTTTTTTGGGAAGGATGGGAATCGTAAACTTCCAATGGCTCAGTTTGAGGAGTTCCTGAAGGAACTTCATAAAGAGGTATGCGTCGTGTAAATTTCTATTTTCACTGTGTTGTTGGGTGTAAGCCTTGATCCGTACATTTTTATTAATCAATATATGACGGTGCTTCATTTTGAATCCGTGCAACAGATTATTCGTCTCGAATTTGCTCATTATGACTATGACAACCGAGGGACCATCTCAGCTACAGATTTTGGTTTGTCGATGTCAGCCTCCGCAGACTTGTCAAAGACGAATCACTACCTGGATCGTGTCCAGGATCTTACAAGTATTCCTCACTTTGCCTCGATGCGAATTACATTGGAGGTGAGGCTACTTCTTGTATGAGTTCGAAGAAATCTAGTCATTTGTTCTTTTGACCATTGAGATACTAAGAGATTGGGACCACAATCTCACGAAGTGAAACATTAGCACGCTGACAAGATACAAATTTCTTTAGTGGCTTTAGTATGTCTGTTTCAAAAATATATTTAGAGCCCTGAAAATTTCTCAAACCTATCCACTTGAATAGTAACTGAAACCACGTTCATTAGAAGATGCTTATGATTCCATCGATATTGTGTATTGGTCTGTTGCAGGAGTTCATACAGTTTGCAGAACTGCGCAAGAAGATTCCAGTAATGGCATTGGCAATCTCCAGCTTTGGCAAGATTTCGGGAAAATTGTCGAAGAATGATGTTCAGCGTGCAGCTGCTAAGGTCTGCGACAGTGACGTGAAACCAAGTTTTCTCGTTAATCCAGATATACCGTATGTGTTTGGTCTCATTATTGGATAAGTATAGGCGTGTTCTTGAACGTAACGTTCTTTCATGCACGGAATATAATGCTCCACAATATACGTTTACAGATACAACTGACCTTCATGTATGTATGCAATGAATTGCAGATTTGCCATGCGCCAATTTCGGATGCAGTGGTGGATGTAATATTTCACATTTTCGATACTGATAATGATGGTGTCCTTAGCATGGAGGAGTTTCTGGGCGTGCTACAGCGTAGAGAAAGGGATCTTGCCGATCCAACTGAAACTGGAATTGTCCAGTTCCTCAAATGTTGGTGGAACTGTACAAGCAACTGCCAGAAGCCATGGAACTTTTGATTTAAGAGGCATGCAATTTCAAGCCAACTATGGGACATAGTAATCTATGGAGATTAGAACTGCAACGTCGTTCTTATCGATGAGTTGATATCATGGATTGGAACTACAAATCCGGGTCTGTGCTTCTTCAGTATCTATTTATCCATTCAGGAATTTTCTTACATGACCACTGGTCAGGAAGACCAACAATGTGGTTAGGGAACGTCATAAAATTATGACATGTAATCTTTGAAAGGTTTGTAACGATTAAAAGGGTGTTGAAGGTATTTTAGTGTTCAAGCTCACGATGTTGATGCGATGTGATATAAATCAATTTGAAATCGAGTCTTCTTGTTCTTTTTGGAAGTGATTTTGCGACCTTATGGTATCATTTTACTTGAAATGATACCAGTTTATATTATGTCCATTGTTTCAGGATAAGCATCTAGCATGCGAAAAACACTTGGTTATCAACATTCCTACTTGCTAGTTGCTGCCGCCACTTGGTGTGATGTACTCGCATTAGGCTCAGGTTATCTCGATTCTTCAAATCATAAAACATAAAGTTGTTAATACCATGTCTTTGTAATCATCTGCTCCCATTCGTGACAGGTTGAAGAGCATATTACCTAAACAGTACTGATTCTCTGATTAGGCGTTATGCATCGATATTGTATCCCAAGATGCTGCTGGAGAGTGTTCTAATCCTCTTGTGCCATGAATTTTGGAAACAAATGCAGAGCAGTAAAGTAAATGTAGGCAAAATTATTTGGTGAATCATTCTGTTCCAAGCTTTTTGAATTGTGAATCATTCTGTTCCAAGCTTCAATGCAGAATTAAGAATCTAGTTGTTATTATCTGGGCCTGTCATTGTGAACATCATTGCCATCCCGCAGTGAAGAATGACAAAAACTTGGAATTGGGAGATAGAAGGATAGATCAAGTCAGGGTTAGGCATACTGTCTGGGAATAAGTCTGATTATGGGCCCTGTAAGCTTTGAGCTCAGACAAAGAATAAGGTGACGAGTATATAAATTCAACTACTATCTAATTGAGGCAAGGACCTTCTTGTGACTCAAAATAGGACATTACCAAGAAATCCGAATCAAGCTGGATAAATCTCCGACTTCCGAGTGTCGCAAAAAAGGTCAAAGAATCCTTCCAATACGTAGTAATAATAATTGAATTCTTAATTTTCTGATGGAATCCTTCAAGAAAATCCTTGAGAGTGGGGCTCACCTGAACGTCCGTCCATACAACAGCACCGATTCAATAGAGACAAAGCTTGCACTGCGATCGACACGGAAATCGTCCCTTGTGAAAGGGTGCTCCTGAATGAAGCTGAGCAGCCTTCAACCTTCCGCTCTTTACCCTTTGAAGTGTTTCAGTTCTGGATTTTAATGCACTTTTCAAAAGAAAATAACGCCAAATATTGAGTGTTTCGTTTCAAGGCTCAAAGTGCAATACTAACACTGTTTTAACATGCAATACTCACCTTTTAGATTTTCATTTGTAATGCTCTTTAAGTGTTGTGAAAACTTACCCTTCTCAACTATAGATGGCAACTAGGAAAAGACCCAAAACTCCAAAAGTAAACATTCACTTCAAGGAATATGCACAATGCTTAGTGAATGAGTGGAAAATACATTTCATTACATACTTTTGATCCTCAATGTGAGCTTCAGATTGTGTAGTACATTAAAGAATTTGGATACTCTTTCCAAGAGTGTTGAGGAAAATCTTCAAGTGACTTCCATTTGGTTGTTGGTTTCATACATTGAATTGTGTAAAAGTGGATAATTGTACCTAGAATTTTGAAAAGGAAGTTGATCCATCTCAAGCAAGAACCTTCCAAGCACAACTTTTGAGAAAGCAACATGATTATGAAATTGTTTGTTGAGTCCCCCTTTCACAATACAAATAAGCATTAGTGTCGAAAGTCATTGGGAGGAGATGATGTATGTGGGACTTCCCAACTCATTCTTCACCATTTGTCTCTACTTGCTTATGGTTAAGAATTAGTGTTTTGTGTACTAGTCCTTTAAAATCAAATTAACAAGGTCAAAATGATCTCAACTTGATTTAGAATGGGAAATGATGCTAATCTAGACATCGACATATGAGGTCAAGATTATTTGATAAAAAGCCATAAGGAAAGACTTAAGCAAATAAACACCAAATAAATCTTGCATACATTAGATCTACAATACTCACGGGTCTTGAAATCCACTAATATATATTCCAAACTTTAATAGTGATATTGGATTGCCACTGTATTGAATTTGAACGTCGTGTTGCCAAGTGACTTGGAATGTACTACTTGGAATCATGAATGGCTCTTGAAAAGGTCTTGGACTTCTTTGTCCCAAAATCCACCATGGCAGGCACTTTGAAACTTGGAATTAAAATCTGTGTGTAAACCACTACTTGGAAATGTGCCATTCATTTGCCAGGCGAGAGGGGTTTATTTTCCACAATCCCTTGCGAGCGGGGAAATCTTTCTAACTACGGATTCTGGGTTTCTCATTTGCCCTAATGGATGATCTGCACAACATTTGTTCAATACTGTAGTTATTAAATTCTGATTTTCTCGTTGGTAGTTTACATCACACAATCCCCTTCTCAATGGGATTTACGGCAAACAATCACCCTCCTCGTCGAGCTCTGCCTTCCTCATCGAACCATTGTTGGCCATAAATTTCGATGAGAAGGGGATTTCCCTGTACTGTACATTATCCCCTCTGTTCATGTGTGAATTTTTTTCCCTTGTTTTTCAGAAAATTTTCATTGGGTTGCATTGCTCCTGGTACGTGTCGATCAAAATTATCGAATTGCCATTGAAATCTGATTCAACCGAACTGCACGCTACCCCATGAGGGTGGGAAAATTTGTGCTTAAGTTTGGTTCCCAACAGCACCTTCCTCCTGTGACAACCGCAGGCAAACATTTACACATCTCACACTTTGCGGTAATCCTTGCAACTACCAGACAAGCAAAATAAGAGCAAAGCGAGCTTAGCCAGAGACTCAGATTACGTAATTCCAAAGTCAGCCACCTTTCGAAAGTGTTTTTCAATGGATTGCGGGCTGGACATTTACTAAACGGTGTGTCACAGCTTGTATAAATATTACCGCCTGCCTTCACACAAAACATCAGTTAGAGCGCACTGTCTAGTGGAAACAGAATCTGTGCACACCAAGGAAATGATCATTCAAGAGACCCAGAATTGATTTTGTGAGTCTTCTTGCAAATCATTTTCATATGAATCATTATTTTCGACCATGTTTCCATTAGTCCACTCAATCCAACAGACCTTTCATCGGAACTTCCTTTGCAGAGAATTAATACCTCATGAATTACGACTACCGTTTTTGCTGCAATCTGCAAGTTTTATTACACAACATTAAATCTTAAATGTTACAAATCGTTTTCGTATGAATCCATCTACTTTTGCTGAGGATACCTCGGGACTTCCGAGTTCCGACTCCACTGAGTTTTCGCTGCAATCTGCAAGGTTTCTGAAAAGTGTCCGCTCTTTGCATTGGCAATTCAAAGGACTTTTCCGAACTTAGTACTGAGTCTCCATCATTCTGCAGAAAGCTGTTCAAATTCCTCACAATTATGTACATTAATTCGACTCACGTGTTTCTGTCCCCGCTGTGCCAACCTGTGCCAAGTGCCAACCATCCATGTCTTTGTGGAGAGCCCGTGATCAGTGAGGTTTCAAGTTTGACAGGAGTTTTGTCACAGCTTGTTTGATTTGAGCACTTATATTACTGTACTGACATTCCTTAGTTGCGATTCAATTCACGGTACTGGGTACACGTATTTCATCTATTGGCCGACATGTATTGTCAAGTGCATCAGTGTCAAGTACGTATATTTGTCACATGCTTCATCAAGTACAATAATTTCCTTTCTCGTGAGTCAATAGCTCGATGTTTCCACTTCTTCTTGTTCACTTTTCTATTCTTTTGAGAAGTAAGAAGAAAAAAAGAACTCAGTATTCTAGATATAGTTTAAAACAAAGTAATCACAGATGTCATTACGTCAACGAACAGTTGTTTTTTAGACACTACGCATTTTGTACTTGAAATTGTAGTGGATGTCATCCGAGATACTGCAACATTGGGACAAATTAAATCATGTATCACGTAGGAATTGTTGCTTCCAAGTCATCCTTTTCGTGCATAAAATTTGATTTTATACTGTGAGATTTTATGCAAAATATGTTTCAAATATGACTACTTCAATGTGTGACTATACGCTCTCCCCAACTCTGACAAGACAGTTTTCCAAAATTGGCGTTGTATGACCCACCTGCAAGCGGGCGTACAAGTTTAAAGCCACCAGTAGAAAGTCTCTGTTCATGCTTGCGACACTGTGCAGTGAAGAGTACTAGAGTCTGTCCCCTTTGACATTTCTGGGACTGACTCCACCTTTGGTCTGCTCAGGGAGACTGCTGAACAGAAAGGCCGACTGTCTGAGGATCAAACAGAGCCAGGTAGTACGCCTGCAACATTGTGTACAGTTGCAAATCTGTTTGTACTCTTCTCGGATGCCAATTCTGTTAGAACTGCATTGCTGTGGTTCAGAGTGCCGAAATTTTGACATTCAACTGCACAAAGCGCTCAAAACTAGAAGCAGTTGATAGATCAGGGTTTAATTTCCCTCTGGAGAGGTGTCAAATGTTGTGAATTTTCTGCCAACCTAACAGAATTGAGACTGATTTCAAAGCATTAAATCAGAGAGAACATCACTGATTATACGAGATGGTAAGATGTCTGCCATCGTCCTGGGAGTCGCTTTGAACTTTGAAGCTTGTCGACATTGATGTGATAGACCTCTGTCTGAATGAACTGCTGACCGACCGAATTTGAACAGCACACTGAAACAAAAATTGTTCTGCTGCATCATTGGCGGTTTTCAGAGTACATTAATTAGGAGACAAATAATTTCAATATGGAATGCTTCCAATGTTGGAATGAGGGGGTAGAAGTCGCGGGGTCAGTATTTTACAATTTTTCTTCTCTCAATGTCCTGATAGAGGAAGATTCGTCTCCACCTTTGAAAGCTTGAAGACAAGTCTCTAATCGCGAAGTCGAAAGATGAATTTCTAATGTTGTTCAATGGGTTCAGCTTTGGAAGAGTCGTTGAAGAATTCAAGACAGTGCATCATATGGAAACTTTTCATAAGAACCTCCAATACTCTCAAAACCCAACTTTATTCGGTGTCACACAGGTGAATTCAACAAGCTTAAAAAAGTTCGTTGAACTTACTCAAAAACTCTACTCCTAAGTTGTAAAACTCGTTGAATTCTTCAAGAAGAGAAAAAACGAAAACCTAAAAAATTACTTCGACAACCAAGCAGCAAGCTTGCAAGGCCACTGAAGATGTCGCCTCAGAGTACAGAATCCGAGTCCCTTCTTGCTATCTTCCCAGACTTCTCCATACCTGAATGTATGTACAACAGTTTCTTTACGGTGCAGTAAGGCCGGCAGTACCAGTACCTCAGTTGCGATCGAGGACATTCTGACAGCGTTGGAATCCTGCAACTGAGATTCACATACGCGTCTCGGTGCTCTCAACCATCACCTTTCCATTCATTTCGAGACTTCAGGGCAGTCACCAACTCGCCATGGTGTCGAGACAACAATCGCTTTGAATCTTTGCTTGAAAGCATCGAGTAAATACTTGTATGTACATACGTCCTTATTGCTCTCGCAAACCAAACTGTATGTTCCTTTCAATTCCAGTACACTCCACACGAATCAATTATTATTAACTCCAAGATGTGCCGCACTTGAGGTTTGAACTTTGAAATCTTCCGCAATGTACCTTCTTCAGACACCTATGCACAATTGAGTACCACATTCAAGCACTCCAATCATGTACCACTCAGCGTATTATGGTGGGAGAGTGCTATTCTCTGGGGCAAACACTTGAGTATTACCGAGGTGTTGGAGAGCTCTAGATCTAAGATGTGGGATAGATATGCTTTAGTAATAATTACTGAAGTTCACTTCTCTAAGACTTCCATCCTTCGGTATTGTGGTGAACACCATTTTGGTAATACATTGAGGTAGAAGCACCAGTACTTGATCGATTAAGCAATTTGGGAGCAGATCTTGTGCAGTAAGAGGTGGTGGATTTTTCCCATGTAAAAAGATATAAAATATGGGAATAGCAAAATTTTCAAAATTTTATTTCCAATGTCTAGAGTCTTCCAATTTCAATCAATGAATTCTGCTCACTACTTTGAGACATGTGTCATAACCTCATTATTTCCCACCTTGAAAATGACCAAAAAAAACATTCCAAGCTTGATTCTAGTCTAAATTTGGAAATAGCTCAACCTACTGTTTGAATATTGGGCATGGTTGACAGTTGGTGCTTCTAGCTTAGTGGATGTCAAACCGTGGTCCGAGATCTGGTGTTTTGAATTTTGGGTATTTCGAATTGGTTCCTTTTACGGAGTGGTGCTCCACCTTCAGCTTGGCATCTACTGAAGCTCCGTCCTTCAATTTAAAGAAAAAGACTGCAATTAACCACAGCTGTATAAAACTAACAAGACAGTGAGGATTTATTGCTACCTAGCTATCCCTTTCGGAAGGTAAGCTTGCAGGCTTTCAGACCATTAGTTTCTGGAGGAAAAAATAGAACGAAGTTCCATTTCAAGTGAAAAAAAAGTAACGCATGTACAAACCGCCTTCATAAATGAATCCTCCTGCTCGTAATAAGACATGGCTTTTCCACCAACTTGCCTTGGACCAGAGCACCTGCTTTCCGTATGGCTCCGTCATTGAAGAGGAAAAAAAAGATTCGATTCATGGCGTTGGACATGAGCTAATCAAACACCGTTAATCCTGAGAAATCTCCACCAATGTACCAGCCTACCAGGCCTTTTGCGAATGTTCTTACTAAACTTATCAAAGAATACTGGATCAAAACATGAAAACATAGTCGGAGTCATCAATTTTCATTACATCGCATAGCCAAAGGCGGAGCTGCAATCATTTTTCGTGAGCGCAGTGTCTCAGCTTCATTTATGAAACTTCATGGAGGTCGATCCAAAATCGCTTTTCTTGCTTTGTATTCTTTCTCTCGCAGTAAAGGTTGTCCTTCAATTGTGTAAGAAAAAATCGCTTTTCTTCTCCCGTATTTGTTGCGGCATTGGTGATCTGTGCTTGGACCGACATGTCAGTCCGATTCCACACAACAGACAGGCTTCAGGTGGGTCCACTTTCACCCAGCTCATCTTGTTTGCCGAGGCACGGTTATAAGAGAGAGACCACGAACTCGGTTATATGACCCTCGCTTAGGTGAGACCCACCGAGCAGAAACACATGAATGAAATACTTGAGAGCTTGCATTCAAGGCCACGAAAAGCATTCTGGAATTTGAACGATAGTTCAAGCGATGCTTAAGGTAGAAGGTCCTTTAATGGACCATCTAAAGGGCTGAAACTGAATTTCAGGGAAGTAAAACTTTTAGAAATATTTTTCAGCAAATTTTCCTTGAAAGATAAGTAGAATTGACATCTAACCCAATTCGTTTCATATTTTTTGGAGCTTTGTGAAATTAGTTATCAAATTTTGAAGTTGAAGTGGCATAGGGCTCTAAAATGGAGCATTGCCTAAAATGTACACAGTTTTTACACCATTGAAGGCTATGAAAAAGAAACATGTACAAACCGTCTACATTTAAGATAGGGCTCCATTTTAATGCCTGCTCCATTTAAGGACCTCCTACCTTACTAAATACAACTCCACGCATACAAGGTATTAACTGACCCCTTGGATTAGAGAACGTTGCAGTCATAGTTCTTCTTGTGAAGAACATTTCACTCAACATATGTACATCACAAGAATTTTTGGACCTACAATAGGCTTGTCCAAACTTGTGCCTAGAATGGGGTTGGTTACTTGAGAAGAGCGATTGAATGTAGGTTGGAACATAAGTCATGACATTTGATTGATGCAAGTGGTGCAATTTCTTGCAATTGTCTTAGTTCTTTACATTGGTTTTGTCTAATGACTCAATTCATGTAAGGCACCTAAGACGGCTTGAATTTGTGCTCTTACATGCATTGGTGAAAAATTGGCAATAGAATCCTCGAACCTTTCATCTTTTGGAAAAAAAAATTTGTAAGCTTTCTTTGAGCCATTTGAATGATAGTGAATAAATAGAGAAGATGGTGGAAGAGTCAAATAACTTGTAAATAATAGAGATATCTTAAAAATAAAAAGGAACATTTATGAAATGGTAGATGGTATGTACAATCACTTGATTGTATAAGCTTAACCTTTGAACAATCAACTATCCACAATGAGGAGGAGGAATATTGTCAAAAGTATACTACATCCAATTTATTTATTTTTAAAAGCACTAGTAGAGTTGTGGTCTCCTAATACCATAGTTTGTGGCAAAGGTGTGACCATTATAACTTTGTTAGGCACCTTCTTCATTTTTTTATTCTTAAAATAGACTCTTGTAAAGGAAAAAAATAACTTGGGTTGTTTTCATCCTTTGGGGTTGTAGTAGTTTATTATAATTCTACTCTAGAAAAGAAAATGTGTGAAATTAGACACATGCATGTTCAAATTCTTTCTTCTATATGTTATGCAAACCTTTCAATGATTATTTTATTGCATATGTGTAAGATGTATTTTCATCCATATTGGTTGGCTTATTTTTAAAGGCCTACATATACATATGCTTTTATATGAGTATTTTTTTTTAATATGCATCAATTGTGTGCAACATAAATGGGCCCAAATCATATACAAGTAGCAAAATGTAGTTTTATCATCGTTGAATTTAAATCTTGAATATATTAATGATAATATCAATATTCAACAATGTAAGTCAATGGAGGAAAATCATCAGATAGTTCATTGTTGGGCTAGAGGAATTGAGGAAAAAAACAATTGAAATTAGAAATAAAATTAGTGAAATAATCTATAAAATTTATATTTGGCATTAAAAAATAGAGAAAAAAATAGACTTGGTACTTAGAAAAAGTATGGAGATAGCCTTGAGCATATGTAGTTCATGGGCAAGTATCAAAGATAGTGCTTGGTTAGATTCCTAAATCTCATCAAAATGCTAATGTCTCAAACTCATAGGTAGAAGGTCCATAAAGTGACCATTTAAGAGTTGGAAACTAATTCGAGGAAAGACTTCTTGAAATATTTTTCAAAAAATTATCCTTAAAAGACAAATTGAATGACATCTAATCCAAGTTGTTTCATATTTTATACAACTTTGTAAAATTAATTATCAATTTTTGAAGTTGAATTGTAGTGATCATTGAAAGTGTCTACCTCCTAAAATAAACATTATAGTTCATTGTTAATGTAATTTTAAAAAAGTACAATAGTATATATATGAATAGGTGGATGTTTGTGGATGTTTTTAGAGTTTGAACACTTGACAAACCTCCTACCTCAATCGAAGTAGATTATATGATTATGAGAATTAATACCCTTTCTACAATTGGCTATTTTTTACAACTCATTGTTAATGTGCCTTGTTTTAAATGAATGTAAAAAACACATATTTTTTTCCATATACTTACAACGGTAATGAAAGATGTGGCAAAAAAAATTTACACTCTTTGCTAATTGGTCCCTAAGTTGATACATTTAGAACAACCACTATAACAGAACATGGTTAAAAAAACTGCACTCAAAATTGAGTGCATTTTTTTTTGCCACAATTTTGCGCGGGCCGACTACACGCATAATCAGCGTTTCTTGCAATTTCCCGCTGCAATTTTTTGAATTTTGGGGCGTGTAATATACCATTGAAAAGGCAAAAGAAGTTGATTGCCTACTACCTGCGCATGCATAAAAACGTGGCAAAAAAAACGCACTCGATTTTGAGTGCGTTTTTTTTACCATGTTTTGTTATAGTGAACCTAGTGCCCAAAATGCTCAAGGAGTGCACTTCCATTTTTCTTGTGGTACAATTAATCATATGCAATCAAATGAAGGATTTTCATAATTACCTTAGTCCTTAACTTTAAACATGACTTGAAAATAAATTAGCATCATCATAATGAGTTGAAGGCCTTCATAAATAATGAAGGATAGAAAATAATAAATATATTTTATTTTATTTATTTTTACAATAGCTTTGCCAAGAAAAATATAAATATTTTTAAAAGTATTAGAAATACTATAGTTTTGTGAGGAGCATCTTAGGGTGAACTCAATGTATATTGGATCACTATTGTATCTCAACTATATATGATTGGTTTATATATTAATCAAGCCATTGAACTAATACCAACAACTATTGACTTATACCTTCTATAAGTACCTTTATTAATGTCGAAATGACTTCTTCAAGGCATTTTGTCATCCTTCTACTCCATGGATGGAGTATGTCAAAGTGTATACATTGTTTAATGACGTGTGAATCTCAATAGATCATCAAAATGAAACTTTGAAGTTATATCAATCTTGGTTTGTTCCTATCACAATAGTTTTCCATATTCAAGATTGTTCCACTTTTTTTTTTTGACATACTAGTGTTGTATACAAAACATTAATAAAATTAGAAGGACGGATATTGAAGTATGTTGGTGATCTAGTAACCACTGCAACTTTCACTAATAAAACTTGTTTAGGACCTCAAGAATAAGGACTCTTTACAAATCTCAATTTTGATGCATGCAAAGACTAAAGTTGAGTCCTTAGAATCCCTATGAGTCTTAAAATCTTGGTTGTGAAATTCTTCTTTAAGTGATGGTAATTTTTTTCAAGTCCTAGTTTGATAGTGTCGTGTTAAGAATTTGAATGATTAAGAATTGTATTATAAGAGTTCTAAATTGAATGAATAATTTTGGTTGTAGAAGGCATTGCTTTAATAGTTTTAGGCAATTTAAAGTTTGTTGTTGTTCTATATTTATAATAAATACGGGATACCCAAAATAGTACAATAATAATTTTCAAATAAAATGTAGGGTATGTAAAATAAGAAAATTTTCAAAATTTTGTTAAATATGGCCTTATCAAAATTCACAAAACTTACCTACATAGCCCCCATGTAATAGGGTCTCGGTTGCATAGTACCAACAAACATCCTATGTAGTGCACCCCCAAGCCAAAATGTTACAATAGAACCTCCCTAACTCAATCTTCTCTAATTTAATAAAGTGTTGTAAAAAAACATTGATTGCTAGTCCCAACTTAACAATATGAAACACATACAAAGATCATGTCTCTCCCAAATGCAATAACCTCTTTAATCAAATGTGGCAAACTAATTCCAATTTTATTCATTTTAAGAGGTTCTACTATATATAGAACCATGATTCAAAATCAACAGTACCTAGGTGCTCTTTTTCTACCAATGCCACCATTGTATCTTAGTATCAATAGTGCTTCCTCAATGCTAGAATACCACTATTCTACTATACCAAAATGATAATTTTGTGTGAGTGGATAATTATCCACTATGTGAATTAGGATGCTCAATTTAACAATGCCATCATTGCACACCAAGAATTTTACAATACCACAATTACAATTGGTGTTGAATAGCAAGTCCTCATCATAAACAATTTAAATCATATTCCATGGGAGTATGAAATATCCATTTTAGTGTAGTGAAGCTTGCAGAAAAATCATGTAATATATCAGTGAAAAGTAGAAGAAATGTTCCACATGAATCCTTGATATATTTAGGAGGAGTTTGAAAATATTATTATGGAGTATAATTTTTCGAAAAAAGTCTTAAAGTTAGGTTAGGTTTAGCACTTTGGTATTCAATAGAGGAAGAGGTCCATAAAGCAATGGTGCTAGTATGTGAGCATGAAAATGTGAACATGTGAGCCTTTAGCATAAATGTAAGTAGATATCATGCAACCAATGAAGGTGTTTAAAACATAAATATCTATAATATAGGCATTTATAACATATATGCACCATTATCATAGAAGGTATGTAGCCTTCTATGCTTGTGGACTCACACTTCTAAGCTCACATAATAGCAACGGTCGTTCATAAAGCATCCATCTAATAGCTAAAATTGAATTTTGGGGAGGTGAAACTTTTTGAATAATTTTCCAATAACTTTTCCTTGAAAGACAAGTAGAATTGGCATCTAATTCAAGTCATTTCATATTTTATGAAGCTTAGTGGAATTAGTTACAAAATTTTTGAAGTTGTAATGGCATATAGGAGGGCTCATAAACCGCTTAAGCTTTTGCACCTATCCACTAGGAGGCTCTAAATGGATCATTTACTCTCAGAAAATGAATTGTGGATTATATTGAAGTATGCTAAGACTTTGTTTTCACTAATTGAATGGATGGTTTCAGAATCCCATTGGGTTCATTCTCAACTATGTGGATACGTGTCTCTTGATTATATTCAAAATAAGGATTGATTGTCGAACTACCTTCTCTCAAGTGATAAAAAAAATCTGAAAGAGTGATTTATTAAACCATCCATTTCAGTTTTTGAAAGGGACGCATTTAGAAACAAATTATATCACTTTTGACATGTTGCATTGCTAGTTTTTGAACCAAGCCAAATTTTTTTTAAACTGCGCATGTATGGGTTTGCAAGGCCTACTGATCATCACTATGGGCCCTATGTCAGACTATGTTTGAAAATTCATAACTAATTCAATAATGTTTCAAAAATTATGAAACAACTTGTGTTAGAATCCTCATCTATTTTTCCTTGATTGAAAAATGAGTTAAAAATATTCCAGTCCAAGAAAATATGTGAAAAAGGAGAACCAGCCCTTAGATGGGCGGTTTCTAAACCTCTTACCTTAAAGCTCTAAAACCACCCACCTTTTCAAATATGCCTTGTCTATACACTCCTGTAAAGATGAAAAAGCAGCATGTGTGAGCAATGTACATTTGAGAAGGTGGGCGGTTGTAGAACCTGAGTGGTTTTCAAGCCTCGGCGATGGCAGGTCGGTTCCAAACAAACTACAGTTCCGCTGGAGTTCCTGCGGCAGTTTGGAGGGACACCCGGCGGTAAGTAGCGTCTCCCGAACTGCCGCCGGCTGCTAGAGCTAGTGCAAGCTTCTACACGTGAAATCGCACCCTGTTTGTGTAGCACTGTAGCCTGGCGTGTGCCGGTAAGTTACTAGCTAGCGCTGATGACCAAATACGGGCAATGATTCCTCTTCTTTTGCCATGAAATCTCGTTTCATTTGTTCCCCGAAAGAAAAAAAAAATTATGGCCAATGAGTACACTTTACAAATATATACGGAGTGCAATATAATGCGCTGAACAGGAATGAGTAAAGATAGTAAGTGAACTACTCCCTTGCAATTTAATATAGAATGAACATGCCAGGGTTGCCAGCTAAAGCATCCCCTAGATAATCACTGACCCATATCTCACCTAATAATATCTGATACAGAGAGCTCGGGAGCGATTTCACTAAAAATATTTCCCATTTCGAACTCCCTTCGGAGCCAGATGTTATGATTGTCAACCAGGGGACATCTGATGAAGCCCGTTGCAAAGAGATTCACGTCGCTAATCTTAGCTCTTCAACATTCCCGCAATCCCGCATTACCCTTTCATAGTTCGGAATGCGCACCAGGTACTTCTTGTGTCTTTATTCCGCTAGGCTGGTTTGTACCGGACATGGATTCATTAGACTAGGGATGAGAACCTATAGTTATCACTCAGTACAACCATGAGCATCTTTGCTATATTTTACATGCAGTGATTTTGATGAATCTCATTAAAAGACGATTTCAACATGCTTTAGCGTGCATTATTTGGACACCAAATGAATAAGTTGTGAATTAAGGTAGAATCACCTATTTTGAACCAAGGATTCATACCCAACTTGTAGGATGCGCCTATTTCCAACCAAGGCTAGAAGAGATTTCCAATCAAAGTTTGGAGTGTACTTTTTCCTCATTTACAAGGTTGGGATTAAGGTAGGTACACCCAAAAGCGCCACTTATTCATACTAAGCCTAGTTCCTGCTATTAATTAGTTCAAATTTTTATGTAGCCTTGTTGGCAAGTGAAAGCATGTTCCAACGCACCAAAGAACGCAGGATTTGGATACCGTATGCAAAAGTTATTAACAGTCAAAGTCTGTTTCTGAAAGCGCCATCTACAGTCTGTGAACATGACTGATTTCGGAAATGTATGTGCACTGTAGATGGCGCTTTTAGGAACAAGGCGCTTTTGGGTGTACCTACCTTAGTAAGATCATGACATATGTCCCAAAGTGTCATAAGGTGTATTGGAAGTACGAATCAAGAAACTAGTCTCTTGAATGATGAAAATTAGAAGAGTCTAGACATTGGCTATAGGTTCAAAGCACTTTTTGGCTTTTAAAAATTATAATGATTTCAAATTTGGGAATAAAATTATAAAAAATTTGCAATCCCTATATTATTTTCCTATCTTACTACATTAGAAAAATTTGCATAGCCTCATATTCCTCATGATGTATTCTAAAATTGCTTAAGTGATCATGTATGGATGGTTCTACTTTATTTCTATTTTTCTATAGATTTATCTTAAAACAACACTAGACTCTTGTAGACTTTCATGTTGTGAATATGTATCTCTTGTATAACCGTTATTTGTTTGTTGTGATGCTTTTGAGTTCAAGTGTAGAAGCCACAATTTAAGTTGACGGTTGATTATAGATGTACATGCCTTTCATATAATGTCATGTTAAAAATGTAGGAAAGATCTTACAACCTATATTTGGACTATTTGAACACTAATTTAGATTTAATTATTGAATGAAAATCATTCATTAATGATAAATATGATGATCATCATATGACAAATTAATCCACCCCCATTACAATGGTAGTAAGATGTTCACTTAGTACACTGTTGTGCTGAAGTTTTTGTTGTTTGTTCCGTTAGCCAAAAGAGTGAGTAGCAAAAATTTCAAAATGGAAAGGAATTTCCATGAATGATATTAAATATATGTTACATTTTTGAAAGATGTTGAAAAGCCATCATGAGAATTTAGCCATGATGTTTCAAAATAAATGAAAATTGTTTTTTAAGGTTCTAGAACTTTACACGAAGTTGAAAAGAAAGTAAGAAATCAATCATGTATTCTCTTCCATGAATCCAATGTTTATAAAATGATCAAATTACTTCATTGGAAATCAATACTTTTCCAAATATTTAACCCCTAAAGCCCTAAATTGTGTTTTTTGCAACATAGCAATTTTGGTAGCTTACTATGAATGGAGTTTTTATTTTTATTTTTTTGAAATTTTCACACAACATGTGCCAAAGGATTAGTTTCAAGACCCAAAAAATTCATAACTTTTGACTTCATGATCAAAAAGTTACTATATGATAGGTAGTTTTTATTGTTCAACAAGCAGCCAAGGAGCTAAGAAAACTTCTTTAAAAATCATGTTTTAAGAAATCAAAGTTCAAAATTGATTTATTACACATATTTTTTCATGGAAATTTTTTAATCACTCCATTTTGATTAACAAGATGAAAGTTATGAAAAGTTTTAGTTTGTGGTAGTTTCGAGGTATTATAGAATGATCTCTATTCCAAGATGATCTTTGAAGTCCTTTATTTTGATCAATCTTTAATATTTTTGGAAAAAAAACACATTAGGTGTAGGGGGTTTCTTACAACATTACAACCATTGGCATTGGCATTTTTACTTCCATAAATAGATTGTTTATAATTTAGTATTTTGAATCATTATTTATTTATTTCTATTCACCATTTTTTCCTATATTTTGAACAATTCCAAGTAATCTAAAAAATTTCAAGCATACAACCAACTTGCTTTGAAGAAGTCTAAAGAGTAACCACCATTATAGACATTTTTTCATGCAAATTTGACCATCCAAAGTGTAATTGCCTAGATTTTTGCAAGGTCAAAAAAAGAATATTTCTTAATTCAAACACTTATATCTACTACAAGAAAAAGGGATGTTTTAAGTATAGTCTTAGAGATAACAATTTAAATAACGACTTTTTTAGGAGACTTTAAATAAGAAATAAGTGTCTTTTTAATAAAAATTTACTAGAATGACACTTATTTCTTACTTAAAGTCTCCTAAAAGGTCATTACTTAAAATGTTATCTTTAGGACTATACTTAAAACACCCCTTTCTCTTATAGTGATCTTGCAATCTACATGTTAGAAAATTTTGAATTTATTTTACATCTTCTCAAACAAGCTTACTACAAGATCCTATAGTCAATTTTTAAGAAAAATATTTTTTTCCCCTAAAAGTTGAAACTTGTACTAGAAATGGTAATTTTGGAACATTTTTATAAAAACATAGTAAAAAATCTTTAGGGATTAAGAACAACATATTCTATCTGAAGTAGAAGCATCCTGAAATTGTCCCTTTTTAGTTTAGCCTTGATGGGTGGGTGGTCATAATGATGGATATTTTGCTTTAAATGTTTGCCATCATAAAAGAATATCAACCCCAACTTCTTTGGTAAGTTCCTTGACACTTACATAATATACACTTCGCTTTTGTACATGAAAAAAGTGCACCCTACATCAAAGGGCCTTTTTGGAGACTTAAAACCTCTCATTTTCATAATATATATTAACCGGTTTTTGAAATGTTTCAATTTCAATTGATCAAAAACTTTAAAAACTTGACCCCTTCACCTTTGGTTTTGATGTAAACCAATTATGAAGAATAAGCTTAGAGCATCACCACTATTACATGCCTATACAGACTTTAAGGAATTTACATTGGTGACTTTGTACAAGAGGGCAAGGAGTTGCCTTTTTTACCACACAAGCGGCTCCAAGGCAAGACTTGTAGTTGTATACATGGCAGAAGATACAACTCCCTACCTACTCTCAAGTGTTAAAAGCAAGCCATGCTTATTCTGATGACAAAATTGGCACTAACTACCTGGTTGCAGAATTTTGCACTTCAATATGATTGTGAAAGTGGGAAAATAACTTAACTTTATAAGAATGTTGTGGACCAGAATGGTCCGATGGATGAAAAGGGATTTTCCCATGTCGAACACAAATGCAATCATTCATCCTAGGTTTTAGGAGTGGAAAGTGGAGATCTTCTACAGTTCTTTGACTTCAAATGAGTTTTTTTGAATATTTTATTATCAATGATTCCCATGGTTTTAGAAATGCTGAATTCCTCAGGACCCCCCGCGTCCTTATAGGGTTAAGTATGTCTTGTTTTTTTCTTTTCTACCCCACATTTTTTTGACACAAATGAAACAACATTTCATGGCAAAGAGATAAAATACAAACCACCAGCCACAAGTGGCCTGGCGGGGACACGACACGAGCCAACGACCAGACTGACCACGCGAGCTAAGAAGCCACCACACAGCGCAGCGCGGATGGAGGCCGAAGGCTTCCTTCGGCCGGCAGAAGTGGAGACAGCTCGTCCGCACTCCGCAGACAGCATGGCTTGCTTTCAACGTTATGCAAAGACAGCGCCAACCCCCACCGTGACCCGCAATGTGACACTGGAAGCAAGCTCTGCTACTTCCTGACTTTTGGCAAGATTGTCCTGAATTCTCTCTTGGGTTCTCGAGCCCGGCCAAGCTCACCCATTGGAAATCTGACAACGACAACAAAACAAAGATCCTGATTCTCCGCTTTGGAGGCTCGATCAGCGAAGAATTGTCCGAATGTCCGAGCTCTGAAAACTAATGTGGGTGGACCTGAATTTGACGATCGAGTCTGGAAGGCGTCGTGGCCGGTTGCACCCGTTTAACAGTGATCTCCTGCTTTCCTATCATCCCGGGCCGCGCGCTAGCCCTCACTTGCACCAGTGGCGATCGATCAATGCTCTTTCGACGAATGTGACGAGTTCAGTTCCTGAGTGGGGCTGAACTTGCCGCATGCTTCAAATTGCCGCTCTCAGCCACAGTCGATCAGTAAGCTGAAGCTTACTGCTGATTGTGCACGCTCTCAGCCACTTTGAATAACTTACCGCTAACTTAATTAATTGAATTGTGGGCGCCTGAGATGAGAGAATCGGGATTCGGGAAGCTCAGGGCCGGCTCCCTTGCAGAAGAGAGGAGTCTCCCCTGAGTGGGTTCCGCAAAAAGGCTGAAGAAGTGACGATAATAGGCACACGGCGCATTTGAATTCCTTTCATTGGAAGTCAGCCCACCCGCACATTCTACACATTCTACACATTCTTCCTGAAGTAGCGAACATTTGATGAAGCCGGAACTGACTCTTTGCAGTGTACTGTACATGGATGGATGGATCTCCAATGCAGGTCTTCAGTTTTCTGAACCAAATGAAACGGAATTTCATCATTGTAGTTCCAGTGGAGGCTTTTTTTTTTTTTTTTTAAACAAACGGACCAAATTCCATTGATACGGAACACAGTACATCGAACCATCCAGTCGAGGTTTTGAACTACGGGTGTCTTGCAAGATCCCCTACAGACAACAGTGGTCTGATGGATGATGGTAGAAAAAGAAAATGCACCTATTACTGGAGAATTTTAGTGATGATTTTGGTCATGAAGGTCTGCATCTTTGTAGGATTAAAGCCATCTTGGAAATGAGTACACATACATATGAGTAGAGTCGTACAAATGAATAGGGATAGGGGGATTGAACCCCCCAATTGTCCTTCCCAAGGATAAACCAAAAAAATTCCCCCTATTTTTGTGTGGTGTTAATTTTATATATCATAAGAAGAAATATGAGGCCTCCAAAGGGCCATTTTGGGGCTGTTCTCTGAAACTGTTCCCTAACTGTTGGCCGCTGTCATGGCAGCATTTACCCCAAAAAAAAATTAAAAAAATTGGGGGTCCTGAAATATGAAAAAAATCCAAAAAAAATTTTAAAAAATAAAAATTTAATGACATGGCACTCTCTCGACCATGTCGGATTTCAGTTCACGTGGCAAAAACTGTGTTCCCATAGTCCGGGAACTGCAGTCTTCTAATGCCCTCAGATTTCTTCTAATGTTATCACCTTTCCAACCTAAAATGGGATTTCCAATTCACAATACAATTAAGAAAATTTGAATTTTATTGTAAGTAGCAAATGTGAACTCTTGTGCTTTTATAAGGATAAAAACACAAGCGATGACCTCCTTGGGCATATGAGTAGAGGTATAAGAAAACAAGATTAAACTTCAATTTGAAAGATTGATGTGAATGATGTGTCAGTTTAGAATGGCTCCATTTTCCACATAGAGGTATATATGAGGTGTTGCTAAAGATCTTTTTCTAGTATCACGGTTGGATAGCAGGTTTGGCATTTTTATTAGTGTCAAATAATTAAATTCAAGTGCAAAATAAAATGTAATGTTTTTTAATAGCATCTTTTAAAATTTTGGGGTTAAATTCTAAAATAAAATAAAATTTTGGCATTATCTCATATAGCTTCAAACACCACTTAATACATCATTGTCAGTGTATAAATAAACAAGTTATTTATGTAATTGAGGTGGAAGGGATAAAACAACCTATAAAGGCTATGTAAGTTTGAATTAGTAGAGGTTCCACTGCTCATAGATATGTCAAAAGCAGGAATTGTATTCAAAGTAAAATTTTAGACCTCATTTGGACATAGTATAATGAAAATTTCTAAAAACTTTGAATTGAATTCACTTGAGAAATCAAGTTAGCTTTCATCTCCACAAATCCATTTGAATTTTCAAGCCTTTGATCAAAAGTTATGGAAAAAATTCAAAGAAAGGATGGAGGGAGCATTTTTTGACATTTTCAAACATTTCCCTAAATTTTGTTCATAACTTCTGATTTGAAGTTTTAATCTCACACACATTTTTGGAGATGAAATTTTCTTTAGTTTTGTAGATTTTATTACTTCAAATATTTTTGAATATTTTATATTCTAAGGTGTCAAAATGAGGACTAAATTTTTACATTAAAGACAATTCTTGTCTCTCATCTTCAAATTATCCCATACCCTTTTAGGAATCATGATAGACAATGAATTCGTTATAAAAACAAATGCTCCTCCCATCATTTTTACTACATTTCAATAAAGTATATCATCTATTTACCCATAAAAAAAATCTTGATGATGGATATTCAATAAATTGTTTTTGCATTCTTTGGATTTTAAGCAAACCATCTTTATACTATTTGTTTGTTGATTTATTTGTTTGGTCCTAAAATAAGATTTAAAATTTAGTGTCTTTTATTTAATTGATTTAAGCCAAACTTGCTAATTGAGTGCATATAACAATTGCTTGATGTTAAGTTTGATAATGGTCATTATTGAAATAAAGGGATTGAAATACAAGAATATTTGAATTACCTTCTCAATACTCTAAACATCACATCATATTTATAATTCATTATTGCTCTTTCAATGTACATTTATATCAAGAAAAATATACAAAATATAGGTTAAAAAAAGGTTTGTCAAAAATAATTATGTTATATAGTACAATGATAGCTTATAAGAATTTTTCTTCAACTTGCTAGTAGAAGCCCTACTCATTGTATTCTCGATTTCATTCTGATTCTATTTAGAATGTTTATATGATGTCTTTGCATAATTTGGACTAGAAAGAGGAGTTTGTAGTTTTACTTGATATATTTGTAAAGTGCTTCGTATTTAATTTTTTTTAAATTAAAACAAAAACAATCAAAATCAAATAATAGTATTTTAGATATGATTATATATATAATTTTTAATAATTAGATTTTTATTCTTCCAAATATTTTACATTGGTATCTCTTAAATTACAAGAGATTTGAGGGCATTGGAGGCCCACAAGTTATTTTGAGTTTCCAAATTGTGGGAATGTGCAACATTAGCAGTCTAACGTAGCTGATAAAGTACCACATTAAAAAAAAATTAATCTAATTTTTTAATTATTTTTCAAAAAAAAATTGAATTTTTAAAATTAAATTTTAGGTTATTAATACTTCTTAGAATTTTTAAAAATCCAAAAAATTCAACCAATAGGGCTAATCTACAGTTTTTAGACAACACAAGGAACAAGCTAGGGCTTCCCTTGCCTTCAAATCCCATCTAATGAATAGCATTAAAAACAACAAATTTGAATCAAATTTTACCATTTAAGCATAATCAATGGTTCATGTATTCTCTAAATATTGATTTATACTCCAATTAGAAAAACAGTTCTAAATCCATTATTTATATAGTGTTCAATATGGATTCATTAATTAGAAAAAATGGGGTCTTCAAAGGGCCAAGGGACTCTAAACTATCAATGCAAATATAGAAAATAGGAAATAATATTTTTAAATATTAAAAAATCACAATGTAACATGGCAGGTCAAGTAATGTGGCAAATTGTGATCTTTAAGTTTTAAGACGTTCTTTTATTATTAAAAAAATTGTTCGATTAGTTGTATTTTCATTTTTGGTTTAAAATCTAGCAATAGTCTCTAGGCCCCATTTTTTTTCAATTAAGTGATACATGAAAATGATCTTAGTGTGTAAACACAAAGTTATTAATCTAAAAGCTTTGAAGATAATTGTAGGTATGTACCCACGATTGTTTGAATGTGTTTATGGCATATGTATCTATAATATAAGTATACTATTATACGGAAAGAATATGTAACGTAGATACTTATGGGATAGACACCGATAATCATATAAAATATTCATAGCATAGACTCCTAGGTTCATGAGCTTATAGATTCTATGCTCACAATCATGCTAGCATTCTTCAATATGTGATACTATACATAATTACAAAAATGGTCTATTAAATAAAAGGAATGAAAATTAAGAGATTGTATTTCAAATTTTTTAAATTTACACTTTAAAAAAATTTAAGTTTTGCCAAATCAATTCTAAATTCACTATATAAAATTAATATTGTCAAATCATTGAGTTATCTACAACAGTCTATCAATCTAATAAAATCAAAATTTCTTTGTCTTTGTGTATAAATTTTTTTAATTTGTAGAGACAAAATGACCAATTTAAAAAAATCTAATTATTCAATTGGAACAATTAAAGAAAAATTGGGTTACATCTTAACGACACGTACTATAGACATTATAAATTTATTCAAATTTTAGTAGTAGAGACAAATTCTTTCTAATTCAAAATAAATCAAAATTATAGTAGAAAAAATTAATCAAATAATATCAATATTCCTAAAAAAATTTAATATAAAAATAACTCATTGTCATCATAGTAAAGGTCTAAGAGCTTGCTAGCATTACTAGATGCCTTCAGATATTATTAGAATTATAATTTTTTAAATTTAAAATTTGCTTAGTAGATTATAGAAATTAACATCCCATATTTATTTATTTATGAAGGGTTCTTTAGAATAAATAAAGTTGCAAAATTTTGGAAATTTGTTGTTTTAGATGGTACAAATAATTGTTTTATTATTATTTTCTACATTATGTGATTTATTAGCAATCCACCATCTAGATGTTGATTAGAAGGAAAGTATATTCAAAAGCAATAATCTTACAAACATAACATTTTATATTATACTAAATCTAAAATATGCAAATAAATGTACAACAATAATATTTAGTGTTGATTTTGGTGGTAATTTTAGTTTGAAAATCCTTATTTGATAAGTTAGTGCAAAAGAAAAAAATATTGTGCACCCTTCAATTTGCAACTATTGAAGAAAACTTATCATTAAAAATTTATCATTAAAGAGACTCACAAACCTTATTTGAAAAGTTATGAACAAAAAAATATGCTAAAATTTCATATATTCTAAAAACATCTACAACAACAACTAGTGGTAATATTGGATTTATTAATATATATATGATGAACTCCTAAAAATAGAAACACTATTAGAACTCCACATAGATTGGAATTTTTAGTATTAGAAAATTGTTTTCTAAGATACAAAGTATGAATAAAATCATTTCAATATATAACTTAAAGAAAACATATTAAAAATTTGTTTTTATGAAATGCAATCTTCAAAAAGGGTGACTTATCTTTAGAAGGAAAGTTTATGGGACCCATCTTACCTTCAAAACTAATTTTTTTTAAATTAATCACATTTTAAGAATGTTATAACAAGGGATTAGTTAAAATATTTAAAATAGTGAAGATGTGTTAAAAAGATAATTTAGAAAGATAATCTAATCATGACTATCAATAAAAATTACAAATTATAATTGCCTCATAAAACACAAGTATATTGTAGGAATTTCCATCACATTCATTAATATTTATTAAAAAAAATTTGAAACCAAAAATTAGTTGTTCTACAACACTTATATTGGATTGAGAATCATTAATTTTCATAAAAATTATTTCACTCTGGTTTTGATTGTAGTGATTTTCAAAGGTGAAATTGGAGTGTTGTAGTTCCAAATGTTACTAAGGTATTAACCATACAATCTTGTAGTGAATGTATTTTGGGTGATGCAAATCAGGTTGGCTATATAGATTGCAAGATTATGATATTTTAGTATTGAAAAAGGATGGTGAAATTTTCCTAGCAATACATTTGAAGGTAAAGTTTGATTTCTGAAGCTATTCAAATGGAATTTTTTTTAACCATAAAGTGCTTCAAAACCAATATACAAATACATTGGTGAAAGAAAGTATCATTCAATTAACTCAATGCATTTGCATAATGGCTTTGAAATGTCAAAAAATAGCAAGAAAAGTTGCAAAAAACATATTTCAAGATGCTTCTACTAAAATGCTTCTTAGTCACTCATTACTTCAAGGATTGACATGAAATTTTAACCACATAAACTAAACTAGTTTGTACAATTTTTCCACAAAAAAACTATTGGAGACAAATACCATATGAAGAAGAAACAAGTAGACAAAGTTCTTTGTGATCCAAAAATGTTGGGATTTTGAACTTCAAGTTCCTCCCAAGCATTCAAAACTACTCGGATGGACAAACGACATAGAATAATTAGATTTCAAGTGTAACATAATGCAACAAACTTTATTGAAAACAAACATTATTGAAAATAGATGTTGGTCATTGGATGAAGGGGATACAAGACCATGAAGTTGTAACCAAGATTCATGGTCATAGTTTGGTCATCTCAAATTGAATTTGCAAACTTCAATGGAGTTCTCAAAAATCAATATATGTAGAATTGATATAAATTTTTTATTACATACACTAGAGGAGAGAGTGTAAATTTTCCAACAAGTTTGATTGAATTTAGACACTGTAAGTAGAAGTTGCAAAACTTTGAATTGAACTTGAAACAATTGTGTGAGGCCACTCAATTTGGGTCCCTTTGAGCATTTAGGGGTTAATATTAGACAATCAACTAGCCATAGTTATAGTTTCAAAGTTCATATTGCTATAAAATATTAAAATTTACAAAAAAAAATATTTTCAATTGGAATAGAAATTGTAGTCAATGATCTTCATTTCAATAGTTGGATTCAAATTCAAAAAATATCTTTCTTATGGTTGAAATTAATATCGAGAGCAAGAAAGGACCAAAATATCTACAAAGATTATCTATAGGATTAAGCACTTTTTCCCTCAAAAAAACATGATAATACCCTAATGAAGGAATTTGCAATTAACTATCAATTGAAAATATACTCAAACAACTTCCCCAAAAAATTGATGAAAATTCAATTTTTTTCCATTATACAGACTATAATAACCATCAATAAGTCATCTATAAGAACCCCCCTATCTAGAGCAACTTTTAAGGATTAATTATACTTCATGGACTAAGTTAGCCTTTGCTCAAAGAGCACACATGATCAAAAACCAATCATGACACACAAGATGTCTAAGCATTGTACATTTCTAGATGTAGTAGCTTTTAGTAACCATTGCATTTCAACTTCGAAATTTTGTAACTAATTCTTCAAAGGTTCAAAAATTATAAAATGAGCTAGTTTAGATGCCAATATCATTTTTCTTTGTACTAGAAATTTACTAAAAATTATTTCAAACAAGTTTAGCTTTAATCCGTGAAAAGATTATCAGCTCTTGAATGGTCATTCAAGAGCAAGCCACATTAGTGTTAATAGTTACTATTAAAGTAATTGCAAGTTGAAAAATTGCTCAAGCTCTAAAATGGACCTCCTCCTTAAATGTACACTATTTGTACATGTTGCTTTTTCATATCCTTCAGCAATATACAAACAATGTACATTTTAAGAAGGGGGCAATTTTCAAGCCCTATGCATTTCAACTTAAAAATTTTATAACTAATTCCACAAAACTTTAAAAAATTTGAAACAACTTGGGTTAGATGTCAAATCTACTTGTCTTTCAAGGATAATTTATTGAAAAATATTTTAGGATGTTTCACCTTCCTAAAATTCACTTCCAGCCCTTAGGGTAAAATAGATCATTATGGACTTTTTATCCATTGTAGACTCGTAGGAATGAGCCCGTTACAGGTTTCTTTTAGAGAATGAAATTTTGGCCATAATCAATGTTTTAGCTAATTGGAATGGAGTGATTAGTGACCACAATAGGAACTTTCAACTTTTCACTATTAATTCACAATAGGAAGTGACTCTTTCAAGCCTTCTATGTTAGAAAGTATTTTGTCTACATTAGATGAGTAAGATGACCATTAATGATACAGTTTTAGTTGGTTTTGGGATAGTTTAGAAACCATGATGGGTGGAATACTTCAAAAATTCACAACTAATTCCCAATTTGTTGAAAAAATATAGTTTCAACTGCTCTCATCATTTCTATCACTTGTCCACATGTGGGGAAAAAAATTAGAAGATTTCAGCATTGACATGAGGGCAAACTCCTCATTTGGTCTGTAATGGGTTATTTTACTTTAAGGTAGGTACACCCAAAATGGCACCTGACCTTAAAGCGCTCTGTACAACGTGCATACATTTTCAAAATCAATCATGTACCCAGACTGTAGATGGCGCTTTTAGAAACACACTTTGACTGTTAATAACTTTTGCATACGGTATCCAAATCCACTGTTCTTTGGTGCGTTGGAACATGCTTTCACTCCACCAACAAGACTGTAAAAAAAATCTGAACAACATAATAACAGGAACTAGGCACAGTATGAAAAAATGGCGCTTTTGGGTGTACCTACCTTAGATGATCCATTAATGAACTTGTTAGAAGAAGAAGAGTAACTCTGACCAGCGTGAATAAAAAGTCTGTTGGGGATAGTTCGTGAACCTGTAACCTTAGTGAGCGTCCATTTAAAAAAAAAAATTTAAGCAAATGAAACGGAAACTTCATTGCAGGGGGCAAAATACTGGACTGGCAGCGACAAGTGGCCTGCCCGCCAGGAAACAAAGCGAGTGTCCTTTCAAGAGTTAACAAAGGTCTGTGGACCACCTTAGCGTTCTTATTAAGTTACTCCTATTAGTGGATTGGGTCTGTCCCGGAATACTAATTACCGTCCTGACGAACCCCTGTCGCCTGCCGGTATTGAATACTCCTTTCCCCGGTGCCCCAGAAAAGACGTTGCTTCAGCATTCCGTGAAACTTGAATGAGCGAGGAGGCTTGATCAGTTGTTACCGTAGCCGCTCCGCAACGGAGCCCAGCTATCTCCATTGTCAACCGAATTGAATGAGAGAGACGTTTCCGGCTTTCCACTTCGGAGGGCCTGCCTGCAGAGCAGATTAACTTAATCAGTCTGCATGGCTATTCCAAGGTAAACAATCCCAGGCTTCCAAATCACGTGTTAGTTATTATTGTAAGCTTAATTCCGGAAGAGCGAGCAAGCCATGTCGATCTGTCAGACTGAGCTGATCGAATGGCCCGGCCGGCAATTCAATTTGTGCACTGCACTGCGCGCAGGAGTATGAGTTGCATGCAGATCGATGCAGTCCGTCTGCCAGGAACGATGACAAGCTTTACAGTATGTTTTTCTCTCATCAAGAAACTGAACCGACCCGATCGAACGTAAGCTTACACGCTCTGGCCTCCCTGCGGTCCTATCAGTGCCCTGCAGTACCAGGATGAGAGTGTCAGAAAAAGGGTTTGTAAGGAATTGAAAGGAGGAGAGCAGGGGTTGGGTCGATCGATCGACGTGAGTACGGGTCGGGTGGCCGGATGCCTTCCGTTCCGTTCCTACGGATTGACATTCGGCTGCAATACTTGTGTGAATGATTGTGCTGCAAGAATTCTTGCTCAACCTTCTGACTACTGACGACACTCACCTGAATGGGCAATTTGGCATGCACTGAGCTAGCTTGCAGGCGAGGTAAGGGAGGAGGCCCATAAATTAAGCGCCCATTTGCATTGACCCCTAGCTGGAGTATGGTGCAGCGGCCAGAATTGTTTAGTTTTTTGACACCAAAGAAACGGAATTTCATTGTAGAGGTAAAAACGGACTTGTGGATTCTGTGATTGAAGATGATGAGGATATTAGGGTTCCAATGGTATTTGGGGCATGGACTCCAAGAATATATATTCTTAATAATTTGGAGAATTGTTTAGAGTCATATTGAAGATTTTGTGAAGTCAGAGTGGCACATAATACATGTTTAGGTATATACAGGCTTGCTTGTTGTTGTACATAAGGATCCTTATGCAATGTGTCACATAGCATATCCCACATGCGAAAAGTGACTACTTTGAGTGGTGACTAGTGGTTGGGCCATGTGTGTAGAACAACAAGGATTCATTGGATTTGTAACACTCTAATCTTTGAGCAACAAACAAATGTTCAATTTCTAAGCATTTTTCGTGTTATACTTGTATTTTCTTGTGGTGAGTTGGGAGAGGGCCATGAGATTTTCTGTGAGCTTTGCTACAACAATTTCAAAGACTATGGGGTACTACAAACTAGGACATTGGTAGAACCTATATGTGAAAGTACTTCACCCTAGAATTCTTGCAATTTGGCAATACCATAGGCATTTGCAACATTTTTCAATCTTGAAATTCCCTCCAAAATTCTATATAAGTTATTTGGATGAGGCCAGGATAGTAATAAGGTTAGATTAAACAACCAAATCAACTTCAATGATCCTTGTTCAAGAACCCCCTTGCTATGAAACCACCGTTGTAAGTCTCCTACAACTTCTAAAGCCCCTAATTCAATAGCACCTTCTAATGGTGGAATATACTTGATTGATTATTGAATAAATAGATTTATTGTAGGTCAAAGAAAAAAATAATACGAAGCTACATTTGAAATTCAAGATGCTGCAAATTTATTTTTACTTGGGGAGTCACTAATATAGGCCTTAGGCAAGTTGAAACATATAGGGCCATTTTAGTTTGTGAAGTAAAAAACTTAAAATTTTTGAAAGTAAAATAGAGGTGATACGGAAAAAAACATGTGAGAGTATTATTTTATTGTGATAGATATATTTTGAAATATTTTTTATTTTAAGTATATTGTTTCTATTTTTCTGGTAAACTCACCTTGTATGCACATGTTTTTGAAAAATACATATAGTGGCGTCTATGAGAGGTTATAAAGTTCCATGTTTTGTTTCTACATTGATGTTTAGAATATTTCTTGAATCTTACTAACCATTTTCCTTTAATTCCGAGATCAAAGCAATTTTTCAAGTATCAAGTCTGTATTTTTTAACTCAAAATACATACTTTTTACTTTTCAAGTTCTAATTACAAAAAATCTAGACTCTCCAAAGGGTTGTTTAGACTGCCTACAAATGTGCAAATATAGAAAATATTTATCAAACTTGTCAAAAAAAGTTTTATTAGTTAGTGCCAATTTTTGTGTCAAGTTATACACCACATAAGATTGAATGATAAAAAATAAAAAATAAAAATATTTCAATCAAAATAATATTTTTAAAATTTTCCTATACTTGCACATTGACCTAAATCTAAATGGCCCTTTAGAGAATTTAGATTTTCTCTAATGTTTTATTCAATTATTTTTTGATGTTTTCAAATTACAAAGTGTTTTTAGCAATTTCACCACCTATTCCTAATTAGGGATCCATATCAATCTACTAGGATGCATCTATTTCTAACCAAGGTTGGGACTAATAATGCGATGACATATGTCCCAAAGTGTCATAAAGTGTGTAGGAAGTATCCAATGGAAAAGTAGTCTCTTGAATGATTAAAATTGGAAGAGTCTAGACTTTGGCTATGAGTTCAAAGCTTTTTTTGACTCCCAAAAATCATAGTAATTGCATCTTTGAGAATAAAATTATGAAAAATTTGTACTCCTCATTTTTTTAAATCTAACTACATACAAAAATTTTACATTTGCCTCATATTGCTTCTAACCCATTCTAAAATTACTTGATTAATTAGTCATGGGTGGTTCTACCTTGGCTAACAATGAACTAGCCAATTGTTCTCTCCAATCATCCATACAAATCATGGAAGGCTATGGTCTTAAAAGACCCTAAAATTTGTCTAAATGATCTTTCTCTCCTTTTCTTTTCTCTAAGAAAAATTAGATTTCCCCGAGGCCTCCCGATATAACAATTTAAATGATATGACTTTCCTGGTAATCAATTATTATTGGGCCTCTTATTTTATTTTATTTTGTTGGATATTCTACTGTATCTTGCAGACTCTGAGATCTGACAAACAGTAATATGAGATTAGCATGCTGATATTCCCTGAGAGCCCAGAGTCTCAGACAGTCTGTTTTGGGTCTTCTCACACTTCTCAGTTGCTGCAGAGAGACTTGCAGCTCCAAACTCGAAAATCAAAAATCAGTCCAGGACTTTTGGGGGGGACGCCTAAGTAACCCCCTCTGAATGGGACAATGATCATCTGAGCTGACAGTTTAGAAACTTGGAATCTTCTCTTTGTTTCGGTTCATTAACTTAACTTACAGTAGTTCAAATTTTCAAATTTTCAAATTTATTATTGATTAAAGATCTTAGTTTCGGGTAGAGTGAGAAAAAAAAGAGGTTGTTAATGTTGGAAAGTCTCATTTTGGTCTACTAGGATGACTTCTATGGTGGGGTTTTTTTCCCTCATTCTATATTCCGTACAATTGTTAGGACTTGAAGGTCAAGTTGGGTTCCCATTTTGGCCTCAAAGTCCCATTTCTTTCACACCAAAACTTTCCCAAAATTCTGCCATATAGAGGTTTGAGAGTGATGTGGAACTTGGGTCATGCTGTAAAACCCCAAGTCCCAATTTTCAGCTCTCCATCATTCAGATTTTGCGAATTCAGTTGGACTTCGGACTTCGGATGTAGTGTGATACAGCCCATAGTTGGGTTTGGAAGAAGTCATGTAAGAGCTTCCCCATGCCTACACTTCAAAGCAACACTTTAAACATTTTGAACCATTGATCTTCTTTGTTAGAGGAAGATCAGTGGTCCAAGGTTGTCACATTGGACAAGAAATGAATAGTAATTTGTCCAATGTGACAACTGAGCAGTGGTCTTAAATGTTTATAGTGTGCTATTTGAAGAGCAGGCATGGAGATGCTCCAAGCTTATTCCTAACCTTGACTCGATTGTGTCAGTTGAAAGTAGAGCCAGAAATCCACTGCAACCCCATCATAAGTTAGTCATAGTATAAGGCTGGGGGTTTAGTTCGAGAGACAAGTTTTATACTTGAATCTTGCAATAAACTGATCCTCATTTGTGCCAAAGAAAATAAAGAACTAAGAAATATAAACTCTGGTTTCAAAAAAATAAATAATAATAATAATGGTGAGACCTGCCTCCGGCCTGCATCTCCTGCATGGGCTTCATTCCGTGTATAATTTATCCTTCTTGAGTGTCTATTGATCAGGCGTCCACTTTTTTGCAGGGATTCAAGTATGCAAAACATGGCAGGACTTCGTGCATTGAATTGAAGGGGGATCGCTCAATCAGTTCACGATCGATGCAGCAGGTACTCGAGTCCGCTTCGCTAGCCCTTGAGGTTCTCGCGCGGGGCCTAGCCTGCAACAATTAAACTGCGCTAGTATGAGATCTACGAATACTTTACTGCCTTAACTTGGTCACACAAATTAAGCTGTTTTCCCAAATTAAATCACGCATTCACGAGACCCATCGATCGATCCAAGTTCAATTGCGCGCACGCGCGCGTTTAATTGAAAGAGTAAGGCATAATCAGCTGGAGAAACACTGATCGACCTCATTCCTCCAGGCCGATCTTCAGGATTAGGTGAGAATATGTGAAGGTCTGGACAGCATGATCAACCCGGGAGTGGATCCAATTAAGTGAAGCTCTTTGCAATTGTTGTGCGGGAGGAAGCGAACGTACGTAACTGAAGTTGTGAGTGTGTGTCTGAGTTGAGCATTTTCGATCATATTCAATTCGAACTCAATGTCGAAGCTGCGGCTGGTCCGGCCAATGCGGCTTGTGATCCATGATGCTTGAGAACTTTTGTAGCTTCTAAGTTAAGGAGTCTGGAACTGAGAAGTTAGTGGAGCAAAGCATTTCACCTGGTTTCAAAAAGCATATCAAGCTAGTGATATAAGTCAAGACTGAAGGCTTTCTACATCACGTGTGGCCCTATAGAATTGTGCTAAGCTTAATTGGGGATTTACCTCATCTGACTTCCACAAAGTTTGTCAAGATGGAATAGGTAGGGTGCAACAAAGGTGGTGTTTAGTAATCACTTTAAATCCAATTGAGATTGTTAATTAAGCAAACGTAACCTTTAAAGGATAACTTGCTAAATTTGGCATGTATATGTGGATAGAGATTTCCATATATTAGAGAAAATTTGGACTCTCAAGAGGGCTACCAAGGTTTGATGAGCCACTCTATATGGAGAGTCCTCCAAAGCTAGAGAAAGGGCGGATGCTCTGACAAAGATGCGTTTCACCTTGTCTGAATATTGTGAGCATCTGTGAGTTTTTCTCTTTGTTTTATTCCTGATCTATTAGAGGAAGGTACTTGTTGCCCCTTCCTCCATTCAAAGCTTTGACGATTGTGAAATTGCAGGGAGCGAGAATAGGGGAAAAATCATTGTCAAGTAAAAATAAATGTTATCTAATAGTCCCTTTCGGCACTTCTTAGCAACCCTCTAGAGAGTCCAGATTTTCTCTAATGATTTAGGGCCCAAATTTAAACAAAAGGTAGGAATGAAGAATATCTTTTATGAGCAGTAAAAATCAAGATGTTCGAAAATATGAGTCAAAAGTTATGACCTAATATGTTACTTTTTTGTAATGTGCAATTTAGGTAGACTAGAAAAATCACTTTTTTCAAAAATAAAAATTTGAAGTTGAATTTTTTTTCATTTATGTATGCGTAGAAAGCTTTTATTCATTCTATTTTGATCAATGTGGCAAAAGTTATGACAAGTTTTGGTTTTGGGGCAATTCACTAGAAGAAAATTGGCCCAACATTGTGTTTTTTTCAATATAACCGTGTGAAGTGGGTTATGTTGAAATTTGCGATGTAAACACAGTAAAACGCAAAAAAATGCAAATTCTGCATTTTTCTGCATTTTCACTACATTTACAACACAGTTTTCAATATAACCCACTTGACACAGTTATGTTGAAAAAAAATGCAATTTTGGCCAATTTCCTTCTAGTGGTTATAGATCTCTACCCTAAAATAAATAAATAAATTCTTTAAAAAAAAATTTACACTTGGCAAAAGAATTTTCTCTTCAGTAAACTTTGAAGTCATTTATTTTACTCAATTTTCAATATTTTTTGAAATTTTAAAAAAAAAATCAAAGAATGTAGATTTATAATATTTCAAAGATTTGGATTGTTATTTTTTAATTTCCAAAAATAAATTATTTACAATTTTGTATTTTGAATCATTTGCTATTTCTTTCTACTTACTATTTTTTCCTAAATATTACACAATTCCAAATAATTTGAAATTTTTTAGGCAATTACTCTACTTGGCCTCTATAATGAATCCAAAGAAGCGCCACTATTTTGAACCATTTCTCATTTGACTTTCATCCTCTAAACTATAGTTGCCGTATTTTCTATAGGATGAAAAAAATGATTTCTAAGCATTTAAAAACTATCATCTTACTATCTATATGGCGGAACTTTAAAATTCTATATGTTTGAACTTTGAAACTCTACATTTCTACATCTTTTAAAACTAGTTTACTATAAGATCATGTGATAACAAATCTCAAAAAATGTTCTTTTAAAAAAATTGGTACCATTACTAGAAATAGTAGTTTTTGACCTTTTTTGGAGAGTAAATGTAGTCATGGAACTAAAAGGCTTAAAGTCCAAGGTGTCTAATAAATTCTAATGCTTTTGGTAATTGGCTTCAAATCTAAAGCCACTTAATTTTGTGTGTTTGAAAATGAAAAAAAAAGTTTTGTATACAAATAGGGTAGTAGTAGGTAAAACAATCCATCTGTGATATGCAAATTAGGATTAATAAGGACTCAACTACTCTATTTAAGTCAAAAAATTGAAATCGAACTCACAATAGAGTTTCAAACCTTATTTCTATATAACAAAATGTTTTTAAAAAAGAAATTGATCTTAAAAAATTGAAAAATCTAGCTAAGTTATTTTCAATTATGATTTTGAGGTTTAGAATTTCCAATGAAAAGTTATGGACAAAATTCAAAGGAGGGGGGTGATAAATGTCTAAAAAATTGTCCCTTCCAACCATTCTCTTAATTTGTCTAACTTTAGTTGGAGTCTCAAAACCTCATTTGGATTTTTGGATATATAACTTATCTTTTTTCTACAACTATTTCTAGTTCAAACTTTTTTGAAAAAATATATTTTACTATACTTAAATGAGGTCTAAAATTCTATTTTGAATAGAATCCCTATGTTTTGACAATGAGCATTTAGGCTCCCATCTTCAAATTATCCCATACCTTTTAAGGATTTATGATGAACCATTGACTTCATTATAAACAACCTCTTCACTTTTTATTCTCATTATATGTCAATGAAATAAGTCTTTGACATTCCCATGAAAAGAAATCTTAATGGTGGTCGGTAATTAGTCTATTTTGGACTTTTTTTTTGACAGCTTGGTTTGAGTGCAAGGTGCATGGGACTATAATGTGTTTAAAAATGAATGAACATCCAATACTTGAATTTTGAGCCACTCCATGCATTGACAACCATTTGATAATCCAATGTTATATGAGCAACAATAAGGAAAAATATTAAAAGTGCAAGATAAAATGCTAGATTCTAGGTCCTTTGAGGGCTTTCTAGTAGCCCTTTTGAAGCTTGATATTTTCACTAATGGAAGTAGGGTAGGTCGAAAGAACACAAAGAATTTTATTAAAGAGAACTTAAATTGTAAAATGTATTTTGTTTCGAGGGGCAAAAGGACCCTATTCAATTTTAAAGACAAAGGAAATTTGCATATTCAATTGGATCAAAATGAGAATCAATAGCTTTTCCTAGCATTGAATATAGCATTGGATATGGTACTCTAGAATAGAAGTTTTGTTGTGAAAATATTGATAAGATGGATGGCATGAAAATTACTTTGTTATATGGATTCATGGATATTTTACATATATGTCCATTTTGTAAACAATTAGGGATGATTTGGAACATGTCTAAAATATGAAAAATTATATAACTATTTTTGAAGTTTTGTAAAAATTTAATTGTTGCAAAATTATTCTTGAGAAAATTTAGAAAAAAGATCACATTTATGCATAAATAGAAAAAATCAATCCATTTGAAGATTAGCATTGGAAAATAACATATTGAAAGTCAAAAAGTTAGATCAAGTTAGCAAATTGTTCAAATGCCAAAATTAAACTATTTAAACTATTAGGTGTTAAATTTGACTTGAACTATGATAAAGAATGAATCTTTGTAATGAGACAAGGACCAATGTATCTACATGTAAAACAAACAATTTTTTTTTCAAAATCAACAATGTTGAATACATGTTATAGGAAAAATATCATGTTATAATGTTAACAAATAATAGCATAAGTAAATGCAATTGGTTTGAGAATTTTTACAGTTTGAATGAATGCACTTGACAAATTTTCAAAGTTGAAGTCATTTAAAAGTGACACTAAATTACTTGAATCAAACATCTTTGAAGTACAAAATGTTTAATCTTCTTTCACTAGTTCCTTTTAAGAGCTAGTGTTGACTTTGAGCATATACTTTGTCATATTTGGATCAATGATTGGGTACAAATGTAGAAAACAATTGTTGTTGTAAAAGGGTGAATATACTATACAAGCAAATGATTCCAATCCTCATAGACATTATACAAATGTCATAATTTATCCTTGTAAATAGAATCTTGTGCAATTTTATGGTTTAGATGTTCACTCTGTAGATGTAATCTTTGATTAAGAAAAAATGGCATCAAGTCTCTACATGATTGATTTCACATGCTCTAAATTTTCTTTAAAAAATCATAGAATTGTAAACATAATAAATAAGTGTACAATTTCTATTTCATTATCATTTCTTTTCTTGGTATAATTAAATGTTGTCATGTCAAACAAAAAATAAACATACTCTAGATAGGGTCATCTTTCATTCTCCAATTCTTCTCACAATTACATTAGGACTTATGAATATGTCATGTAAAAATATACTAATTTCAACATTCAATGTTTTTTTAGAATCAAGCTTCTCTATGACATTGAATACAGAACAAATCAATTATTTCTATTTATAAGCTAACCTCAAGTTCTTTATAGATTTTCACCCCTTTTCATTACCATTGAAACTAGTTTTGGTGCAATATGGCTTGAAAGGTTAACATACAAATGAATGAAGATTGTGTCAAAGATACTTCTATCATTATCATATAGGGATGAATTCTCTAATAGTAGTTTTATGTTTATAGTTTTGGGATTCTATATTAATAAACAATAAATTTTTGAAGAGATAAAATGAAATGAAATCTAAAGATACCTTAGGTTTCTATGAATAAAGACATTTTTGACAAAAATCTCTAGAAGTCAATTTTAGAAAAAAATTTGAAAAAGTTGTAGTTACCATACTTATTATACAAAATGATTTTAGGATAATTTTTTACAAAATTATCAATTTTTAAGAACCCCACTTTACAAATATCTTAGGTAGGAACACCTAATATCTTTGCCTTTCATTTCTTGTCCCTAATGACAAAGATTGAAAGGAACTTCAAGATTAAGAAAATCCCATTATGTCCTCCAAATTCTACCTTAAGTTTTCAAGAGCAACCAATTAGAGTTAATGAGTTCTTGCCGCAACCAAATGGAGTTGAGGATGTTCTTTTAAGGGAATTCTAGTGACATGTGTAGGCATTCCATGCCTTCAACTTTAATGATTTTTAGAATACTAATTAAAAATCAATAAGTCATGAATCTATTTAGGTAGGATTCCTTTCGAAGTTGCTACTACCATCTAATCTTCTCATTTGTACTCTGAGATCACAAAAAGCAATGGCACTTTTTAGTTGCTCCTCATTCCACATAACTTAAGAAAAAGAAATTGATGCATCTATAAAACACTTCAAACAATTCAATGTGTAAAAGCATACATAAATGAATGATTCCATCCAACGCTTAGTATATGAGCAGTGACAGAAGAGGTTCAAGGTTTTTAGCCAAATGTTCATTTTTGAAAGATTTTAAAAAATTTATACAAAGGGCATGAAAAAATTAAGTAGAAAATGAGCGAAATTTTGCCAGTTTCGGGATCACTGTACACGAGTAGCCATGCCGCTTCCAATTGATGGCGACTGGGATTCTAACATCCTGCCCCCACTTCCCCCCTCCCAAAAAAAAATTCGCTGCTGTTAAGTCGCAACGGCCGCGCAGAACGCGCCCGCCGCGACTCCCACCCCCGCGTCAGACTCGCGCCCGCGACGACGACGACGGCACCCTCGCTCTACAGTGAGCGTCCCGCTCTCACAGGCGAGTCCTAGACTCCTAGCCTGCTTTGGCTGCTGCATGCCCACTAAACTTAGTCATCCATCCCCTCGTCAGAAAATAGCCCGTCAAGGCGTCAAGTGACTCAAGTCCCCAGCGCCCCGAACTTCTCGCCGCCGCCGAGCCTCGTTGATCACCATTTGTTCGTCACGCAGCACTCTTCAGAGCTTTTCCATATCACCATCCTTGTCGCTCGCTCTGTTCCTTGCCACATTTTGGTTCAACGTGCTGCCTGGCTTGGTGCGAGAAACCGGGGTGTGGCGCGCTAGCACCGCTCACTCTCTCTCTCTCTCCCTCCACCCGCAATGTCACGCATTTCCTCGACTATTCTCGTCTCTCTCTGTGCTCGGCTTGGCCCTCTAGCTTTCGAACGTGTCGTTTCTTCTCCAATGCCTCGAGGGGCATCAGCATTGTTAGTAGCTTATGAGATGTGTAGGTGAGGTACTTCGGTATGCTGGGTCTCGACGATGCTGGTGGTGGGTGCGTGGAGCTTGGTATTATTGGCTGCTGCTGCATCATCAGGTAACGGTTCTAGTGTAGCGTAGGTGTGTTGTTGGTTGGTAGGCTTTTGTGCTGGATCCAGTGCCAATTGATTCCCAGGATCTTGTTTTTCGGAAGCGGCAGTGTCGTGGGTTTAGCGTGCGAGGGGTTGGTGGCGTAATGGAACAAGGACTCGGGGTAGTAGTAGTAATCTTGCGACTTAAGCAGGAGGCTTTGCTTTTTTTCGCTTTCGTAGATCGGGTTGGAATGTAAGCGCAGTTCTTTTGCGAATGAGCGTGTGCGCCGGCGGGAAGTTCAAATCGCGGGGTGGGTGGGACCGGAGGGGTGTTCAAATCGGCTTATGAATGGATCCGTGTCTTCGGTGGTGGGGTGTTTGAATTGGGATACCATGTATATTGCATTGGAACTGGCTATGACGGCTGAGGTACAGGAGAGTTGATCCGCATGTTTATTCCCCCCCCCCTCAAAGGATTTACAATGGGATGAAGCTCGATTCAATAAGGGTTTTACGAAGTTAGTTGCCGACCTCTGTGGATGTTTTGGGTTCCAGCGAGTGGAGTGGAGAGTTTCTCCAGATTTCGGACAATGCAGTGCTCTATACCGCACAAAATTCTACGACCGACGTCGCAGATGATATGTCCAGTATCGTAATATAGGACACCTTGGTTGGTCGTAATAATTCTTTAACTCTTTGTCTCGTTAGTTGAAGTTGAATAGCGCATTTGGTGCCACAGTTTGGTTGCCATCAAACCTGTCCTTGGGTTTCCGTTCGAGGCCATTTTGGGAACGGGTTTCGTGGCATTTGGGGTTTCTGAGTGCACAAGTAAGAGCTTATATGGCGGCTTCAAAAAGGAGGAATTCGTTGTTTCGGATATTGAATAGAGCTTTGATAAAATCCTTGCAGGTGAGGTATTTGGAACGCGACCTTGGGGTTTTGATTACATTCGTCAACAATGTGGTGCTGGGGCGGTGGGACGGCCGTGAGGCAATCCTACTCTGATGAGATTTCTTAGTTGGAGAGCGGATGATACGTTACTGGACTGAAGCTGTGTCGCCGCGAACTAGAAGGGAGGCCCCATGACAGGGATTTTTCAGATTTTCGACCGTTACAAGGCGAAGGCTCTCGTCAAAAATGAACGCAGGAAGATCAATTCGGGTGCGGTTTTCTTTTGTGGCATTGGGACTCTTGTGTCTTCGAGAGTATGCTTAAGCGTTTTCCTACTGAAGCTGCACTGTAGTGCTTTTTCGATTACAAACTCCTCACTGGATACTTTTGTTCGGACATGATTGCTCTTTCTTGGTTTGAAATTTTGCTCCTTCAGACGAACTCATTTTCTTGTAATCTTGAACTGCAGGAGAGCCTGAGATCAAAACAATTCCGTTTGACTATGTGGTATGATCTCTTTCATGCTTTTCACCATCGAGATATATTTCACCTCTCAAGGACCGTCTTGATATTTTAGCTATTTAGAGTCGGTCCTATGGGGATTCCCTAAATTTTCTGTGGCCGACACATGCAACGGTCTTCACTGATCCTGGTGATACATAATTCGGTCCCATGATAATTGTATTTCTGACGAAATGATCCATCGAATGGTTCATTCTCTAATCATGAAATTTCAGTCCTTTTGGGGTTGCCTTGACCTTCAGTAGAGCACGTTTTCAAGACTCTAATTCCGAACTTCTCTTATCCTCAGGTCACTCTTTCTTTGAGAAGTGATTGAGTTAGTGTTTGTGAGAAGCGCTTGGCAATAGTATAGAAAGCTCTTGATGGAATGCTGAAGACCATAGAACTATTTTCCCGCAAACTAATTTGTGTATCGAATTTTTCTGATATGTTTCTTGTCGTGCAGGCCGATCACGATGGCAGAAAACGGATTCCCGACTCCTCCGATCGTCGAAGTTCTGAAGCTTCCCGAGACTCTCGCAGGTCCTCCTCTGCCGACGTCAGTGACGTCATGGTGAAGACCTTGACACCGTTTCTTAAAGAGTCTCCAATAGTACAGAATCCCCATTCGTCAGGTCGACCCTCCGTGGACTCCCCAAAGCTCAGCCTCTCTCTTTATAAATCCTCCTTCGCTCTTGAAACTCCGAATGAGTTCAGGGACCCCTTCCAAAATCCCGAGATATATTCGTCCGACGCAGCGACACCAAAGCCCACTGGCCTATCCAGAAGCTCGGTGGATACCAACAGAAGTAATAGGGATGGTCGCAGACTTCCTCCTCGAAGTGCATCCAAATCCAAAGAGAGGTCCATGATAACGCTACTGGATTATTTGAAGGATGTGCCGGATGATGCAAGGGAGATTTCTCGAGCCATATTGCAGATAAGGGAGTCAGCTAGCAAGTCACCGTATAGGGAGGCTCGCCGACATCCACCTTCCGTCTTGAGAAAGGAATTCCATTCCTCAGCTGATGAACAAGATTCCAAATACGGTCGCTCTTCTGGTGATGAGAGGGAGGGTCATCGACACCCCACCGCAAGGGAGACTCGTCGATATTCCTCAGCTACTGAGCAGCACGTCTTTGACTACGAACTTGATCATCACAGACCTCAGTTTCCCGTAGAGGGGAAGGATTTTTTGCAAGGTCACAGGAGCCAACAGTCTTCGAGCCACCATCATGTGAAGGAAATGGCCAGGTACATGTCTTCTGGCGATGAAATGGACCGGAGGTCCAACATGTCATCTGGGGATGACAGGGGAGCTTACAGACTTCACCGACCTCATGATCAGGAAAGCAGCAGAAGCCACTGGCCCGTGGATAGAGACGGTCACAGGCATCATTCTGCAGGCGATTCTTTCAAGGAGGATTCGTCTGGAGATGAGAGAGTACAGAGACCTTACCCGAGACGTCATCAGCATCAGGGTCATCAAAAGTACCACGCATCAAAAGAAGGAAGAAGACGTGTGGCTTACGATGCTTTGGGAAGAGAATTGCTTTCTTCTGGAGATGAAATGCCGGGCCACAGGCACATGCCTCGTCGCCATTCTTCTATGCACTATGCAGGTTACAGACACGGTGCTGAAGCCAATGTACACCAGAGATACCAAACGGCCAGTGAAGAATACAGGCATCAAACATCTTCGGCTTCCAAGGCTTCCAGACCTTCCACTAGTGGATTCGAAGGTCGGCGTTATCAGTCTTCTGGCGATGAAAGGGGCGGCCACAGGAGAGTGGATGGTCGTAGGAGACACGATCCACCTCTTGAAAATAATTGGAGGAATGAGTCTTCTGATGAAGACAGGGAGGTGTTCTCGCAGCAGCAGCAGCAGCAGCACCGCCGCTCCAGTAATGATCCCAGGCGCTCGTCATCAGCAACAGATGCACAGCGAAGGTACTCAGTGAGCAATGACGAGGGTCGAAGGTATGGTTCTTCCCATGACGACAGACAGAGAGACAGGAGCCGTTCGTCCGTTCGAAACGGTTCCAAATATGAGCCAGTTGTTGAAACGAGGTGCGATTCTCAGAACTTCCACAGCCGCGGAGATTGGGGCTTCGAGGAAGCTAACGTACCTGGTGCTTTAAAGGAGAGTCACAGGAGAAACTTGTCCGTGGATTCTAGAGGAGAGCACAGACGACGAAGCTCAAACTCTTCTGTAACGTCTAATAAGGAGTCCTTGAAGCTCCATTCAAAACCGAAGCTGAAAGAAGGTGGATACAGCAGGGATCTGCCGCCCAGGTCATCGTCTGGCAACCGTAACAACACCGTGAGCCCAAGGAATGTGGTTGACATGCGAGACTTGGCCAGGTTGAATATGCAGGTCAGGGAGAGTTCTCAGACCCCTGCTCTCGGAGACGTTTTCCGTGCCGAAAAGTCTCCACTGGCTCCAGACTTGTGTGCTGAGAGTGTTCCAGGTTCTTACGATTTCAGGGAGATGATGAGAGCTGTTGACTTCAAGGATGCTCAATGGAATTCTGAGAGGGTGTCGGCACGGAACTCTTTTGATGGGAGAGACCCTCCGCGGACGTCGAACGTGTCGCGGGTTTCAGTCGACAGTCGCCAATATCAATCTAGTACACCACGCCTCTCTGTTGATGGGAGGGAGCACTTGCGTGCTAGTAGTTTGCATTCTTCCAGGGCGTCGTCTGTGGATGCACGGGCTCAGATGAGAACAAACTCTATGGATAGTAGTACTTCAGGGGAGTTCAAGAGGCGAGGGCCGAGTGTGGTAGCTCGCCTGATGGGCTTGGCTGAGCTTCCTGAGAAGGGCACTGCATCGCAGGCTCGAGAGGTGAAGTCTTTGCAGAGGCTGTTGAGCTCGACTCCTCCAGCTGAAGCATCTTTGCCACCGGCAAAGACACAGCATCATCTCAGTGAAGTAGTCCAGCAGATGAAGCAAGTTCAAGCTCGGTTACATCAGGACTCGCAACTGTACCGAAAAACAGAGACCCGTCCCAAGATGAAGTCGAAAGCGAAGTCAAGGACACAATCGAAGTCAAGGTCTCCACCACTGGCTCCAGCTTCACAGCAGGATAAGGATACGAAGGGTAGCCTGAATCAGCATCAAGGTTACGGTATCTTTGGACGCCAGCTAGAACCCGGGAGCCCTCTTCCCAGGCAGCCGATGTCCCCTAAACATCATCAGATGGAAGGCATGCCTAAGAAACGACCCCAGGATTTCACTTCTGGGGATCTCGACCAGAGATTGCATCTGCTTCGCATCAAAAACTCAATTCAAGAGCATCGGACTCTAAAGCAGATTCTGGAAGCCATGCATCTGAAGGGGCTGTTGCATCCGCCTCCGAAGAAGCCTTCGAAGTCGCCGAGGGCGGAGCTCAACGAGTCGAAAGAGGAAGCTGAGCGACCGTTGCAGGATTTCGAATCCAAGCCATCGGCAAGAGTAAATCGCAATGAGTATGAAGGGCAGTTGAATTTTGAAGACCTGATCAGAATGGACGGCGAGGTGCATAAAGAACCAGCAATTGACAAAGATCAGTCTGGAGAAGCTTCGATTGTCGTGATGAAACCTCTGAATTACCAGTCTGCTGTTACTCCTGCAACGACTAAAGAAGTTGACCTGAACTCCGAGTCTGCTTCTCGTTCTGGATTTTCGAGAGAGAAAATTGAAATTGGTCACAGGTAAGTCATGAATGGTTCAATCCTCTTCCTTCATCCGTACAACTTTGAATAATTGCGGAAGTGTGGAGAATGGTCTCTTTGGTGTAGATCTTTATATATTTTGTATATTTGCTTTCTTTGTTATGCAGACCTTTGTCCTGATGTTAATAGAGTTTTTTAATTGAAGGCTTTCAGAAGCAGTGTTACTTTAAGTTTGAATTCATGCTTTTCATGGTACTCAATACAGAAGGACACTAGTGTCTCACATCTGAAATCCAGCAAGTGGATAAAGCAGTCATCATCAGTTAATAACATTTCGCATGTCTTTTGAACTGTGGATCGCAGAAGAAGGGGATCTGAACGTCGGGCTGGCAGCAGCGGTAAATTATCCAGGTCTCACTCCCTTGAACTGCCTGAGCCGACATCTGCGAACAAACTTCAGGTCGACGATCTAAGCTTTGCAAATGTTATGCTTTCCTGGAGAGAGCGTATTGCAGCAGATGCAGTTAAGAAAGCTTCGGTAGACGTTGCAGAATTGAAAACGCAACCGCGCGCCAAGAGCACAGCTCTGAGACACCGGTCTCAGGATGCTAGTCCTTCCACCAGAAGCAGTGGCTCAACAGAGAAAAGGGTCGGGAGCTCAAGGATACAGGAAATTCCAGGAGAGGAGCACACTAGAGAGGAGTATGACACTGCCTCAAGGAACGTGTTGTCTGATACAGCACAGGAGGATGCCTACGAAGACAGGCTTAGAGTTGTTGATCGTAGCAAGTCTGATCTTCAACTTTCTGCGAAAGCGGTTGAAGCTTTGGCTGCTATGGATGCATCTACCCTCGACAGAGTTCCAGCTCAGGTTGCTGTCCTTCGAACCAAGCGGGCATCAGGCAAGTCAAGCCGCTCGAAGGAGAAGCTTAGGGCATCCTGTCCTGCAGATCCGTGCTCAAACTCAACCGCAATGCCCTCTCCCAGCACCCTGGAATCTTCGACAGACGAGCATGTTCAGAGCCCTAGTCACAGTCTTAACGATTCTGAGACTATGAGTATAGGTCCGGATGCAAACGCGCAAGAAGAAAGCACTTCAAAGGCTGCAGATGATAGTTCAAGGATGACGCCGAAGAAGAGGAAAATCGAAGAACCTTGCGATCAGGCGAAGTCTCCACCGAAGGTTGCTCTTGAAGTTGGTGTGCACGGGGGTGTATCAAACGAGGTGGAAGACAGTACTCATGTTGGAGAGCTTGCTCCCCTTCAATGTAATCTTTTTACATCTTGCGAGGCAGAAGAACTGCAAGACGCCAAGGTGAGTCATTCGTCAATCCAGTTGACTGGGAAGGCATAACTTGACAACCATTTTTATGACTTGGAACGAAAACGATTGATTGACGTGAGCACTGCATTTTGTCCTTTTGAAGATGCAGTTACCCTAATTGTATGCCTGGATTTCTGTATTGTAGATGGATGATGCGTTTGATGATACCCCAGAAGCGCACACACCTGAAGGTTTTTCCTCTGGGAAATGTTTCTCTGATGAAGGCGCTTTTTCTCTCCAAGGGGCTGACCATCGAAGTCCAGTTTCAGTTCTTGACAGCCCAATCTTTCAAGAAGGATTCCACTTGGAGGAGCTGAGCACAAGCCCTGACTCTGTTAAGTCGATTCTGCTTAGGCACGAAGGTACGTTTTCAGGTATATTCGCATACCTTGTGCTCACTGCCTTTAGCAAAGAATAATTCTTTCAACACGTCACGTCCCTTTATGAAACATGACATTGTAGAGAACCTTTCTTGAGGACCTTTGGAATCGGTATGAAAATGATATCCTGCTTTGCAAAGTTCAGCTCAAGTTGAACAAGTGACAGATTCTCAAGCCACTGAGCGATTGTTTCAGTGAGTAGTTTGTTTGAGCCTTAACTTCGCTTGAGTTGCTCCGACTGATTATGACTTCGCTCTAAATTACTCTTGTTTGGTTCTATTCTTAAGAAGACTGGAATGTGCTCATTCCCACCGCAAGGGACTTCGTTTCTAGTATGAAGGATAGTATGTTTGCAGCATTTTGATACCTTGTCAATTTCTTCACTGCAGTTGCCAAGGATACCCCCGAAGTTGATGGTGCGGTATCATGCGAACATGAATCGGAGGTTCTGACCCCTCGTGCTCGACCAAGCAAGGACACTTCCGACCCTCTGCGAGACATATACACGAAAGTGGCTCGTTCTCTTGAGTTGGGGGAGAAAGAAAAATATTGTCGTCAGCCAAATATAGATCTTCGGACTCCATTCCTCTCAGTCGCCACTGAAACTGCTGCTGGTGATCACAGCCAGGGTAAGCTCTATGTGCAGGGCATATTAACAGAATCACGTCTTTCAGACACTGACTCTGTTTTGCCCACGGACGCGACCGAGGTGATGCAGTTTGATGTTTTCACTAGGAAAGAAGAGGAGCTGCAGACCGCGGAGCTCGAGAGAATCGACAGGGGTGAGCTCGAGAAGACCGAAGAGAGGAGATACAAAGAAAGTCTCGATCGCAGATTGATCTTCGACTGTATGAACGAGATTCTGGAGAGGAAGATGAGCCCTTTCCTGAATCCACAGCCCTGGGGTGCTCCTATTGTGCAAATGAAGCCCCATGGCCAGCGTCTGCTGAATGAAGTCTGGGATGAACTGAGAGACATGCACTGGCCCACCAGTGTTTCAGATGATGCTCTCTACGCAGTGTTGCAGAAGGATTTCATGAGAAAGGGCCTCCAGTGGTTGGATTTCAGCGTTGAAGTCGGCGATGTGGGGTGCGAGTTGGAGTGCATGATTCTTCAGGAATTGGTGGAGGAAGTTGTGCAAGAAGTGAAGAACATCATACCCAAGTCTGCGGTGGAACTTCAACCATTAAATCCTGCATCTTCTTCTCCTCGAGCAGAAGACGACTCCGAAGCACGACGTCGGGAGCTACTGGACAAGACCAGGAGAGACCTACTTGCCTGGCATGTTCAATACCAGCAACTGTAGCTTTAGGAAAAAGGCGGACTTCGAATCCATGAAAGTCCTTGTATTATTTCCATTTTAGCCTCCTTATTTTAATTGTATCAGAGTTCTAATAACTTCGTACATTTTGACATCAATACTAGATCCTCCTTTGTCTCGGATGGCTGTAGTCGATGCTCTTTTTTAGCTTTCATGTAGCTTACTATTCTTTCGTGAGCCTGGAAGGCAGGCTGACTGACGATGTATTTTCCATTTTTTCAGTGACATGGATTGTGTTGCCACTACTGTGTCTCCAATTGCCTCAAGTTGAATAAATTACTTCAATGTTCAGAATGTATGAGTTTTTGTTTTGTTTTTCATTCTTCTCACTGTAAGATTGTTCAAATACTCTGCTCATTTGAAAATTTGCCCCTCACAATACACTGAAGTCTCCTAATTATGACATTCTCTAGCATCACATTCTTGACTACTCCTGAGGTGTACGACTATTATAGGACAACTTCCACGTTTCCTGTTTTGGACACATGGGACAAGCGTTTTCGGTGCAGTTCACATACTCCATTGCATGTTCTCAATGTAGAATAATTCATCAAGAGTAAAAACTTATTCTCTGAAGCATTTTCAAATCGATTAGTGTGGAAATTTCATCATTAGTGTATCTTTTCACTACTGACATTGATTTGCCCTACTAAATTGAGTTACAGATGAACTTGCAAACAATTATAATTTTTTTGTAAGGGAGGGTTAGTTTTATTGAAGATATGAGTGAAAAATTTTCAACATGAATAGCACAAAAAGAGGCAAATATCTCCGCCTCTTGCCATTAGAATCCCACTCCACTCTATATATAGTGAATGTGAAAAAAATCTAATAGCATTGATTTGACCAACATAGGAAATATTGTCGCTATTAGTGCTTTAGGATATGGATATGGTTCAATATGTAGATCACATAGAGTATATATAGAATATGCATGGAATTCATACATGATATACAACTATATATATACATATTCACACAAATGGTATAGAAGTACATATATGGGGGAGATGTCACAAGAAACCATTAATCAATCAATGATGAAGGGATATGTGTAACCCTTTTATATTTTTGAAAAAAGTATAACCACCAAGAGCTAAATGACATGTTTAACCCCATTGAGACCCAATCACACCTTTTGCATTCTAATATGGTTTAAATTAGGAGTCCAATTGGAATTGAATAGTCTCCTTTATATAACTATCAAAGACAAAACCATGTAGTTTTAGATATATAGGCAAAAGTGCCTCTATTATTTTACCATTTGAAGGAATGCTTTTGGATTACAATTGCAACTACATTACAAGTCCAAAGAACTACAAATAGGATCCAAAAATGACAAGAATAGCAAGACCCTTGGGACAAAAATGAGAAGCAATATATTTGTTCTTTGATTGCCTATGATGTGTGTGTTTTTTTAATTGAAAAATGAGTTGATAGAGGTAAGTGTGAAATTTTGTTGAATTTTTTTTTATTATCTAAAATAATTGTAAAAGTGATTAGTTTATGCCATGACCAAACAATCTACAAATGGGTATAAGGTAGTGTACTCTAAAAGCAACTGTGCTCTAAAAGCGATCATGATATATAGCCGTATCTTTTACTTTCTTCATAGTATCAACAATGTACATTTCAAGAGGCCTTTAATTATTTTGTTTTTATTGACTAATGTTTTTCAACATCAAAAATTCATAACTAATTCCATGAAGGTCCAAAAAATATGAAACAACTTGCGTTAGATGCCAATTCCATTTTTCTTCCTACAAAATTGAACTGTAAATTATTTCAAAGAGTTTAGCTTCCCCCCAAAGGCAATCAACTCTTACATGATCCCTTTTGGTGCTTTTAGAGTGGGCTACCTTGTTGTAAGGTAGGTACACCCAAAATGGCACCTGACCTTAAAGCGCCCTATACAACGCACATACATTTCTAAAATCAGTCATGTACCTAGACTGTAGATGGCGCTTTCAAAAACACACTTTGACTGTTAATAACTTTTGCATACGGTATCCAAATCCACTGTTCTTTGGTGCGTTGGAACATGCTTTCACTCACCAACAAGACTGTAAAAAAAAATCTGAACAACGTAATAACAGAAACTAGGCACAGTATGAAAAACTGGCGCTTTTGGGTGTACCTACCTTATAGTACAGTGCCCTCTCAGAAATTTTTGCAGCTACTCTTTTACTCACCTTGAACCACCTGTGCCAAAGTTTCTGGGAGGGCGCTGGAGAACATACCGTACCTTATCCCAAGAAAAAGAATGAACCACAGCCAAAGTCAGGAGAATTCGGAAGGACAAGTCATTGTAGAAAGTCTGCGGATCGACCTTCTGTCTGCTCAACAACATCAGCGGCGGGTGTACGTCGATCGAAGTGCAGGTCCTACAAACTTCGGCTTGCTGACAGGAAGAGGAATGGCAACTAGTTTTCAATTCGTCTTCCGATCCGCGATCAGTCCATGGACGTACTTCGATCGGTTTCAGTCAGGACCCATTCTGCAACAGCATCGCCGACAGATCGATCCGATCAAACTGATGAGCGAGTTTCGTCAGAGTGGAAGGAAAGCTGACGTTGTGGTGGCTCCTGAGGTGATCGAAGTTGCACAACTGACTGGATCAGTTTCTTTCATGCTCAGACTCCAAGACTAAGTAACGCACACATGCCTATTAGCACCCTGATCTGTAGTCTGGCTATGTTTGGCCAATTCCAAGAGGGGCACATGTTTTTTAAAAGTGTGCATGTTTCACAAATCATATCCAAGTGGAATCATACTTTTCCGATCAAAACTCTAATTTCTGTGAATTTTTGAAGTGGTCAGCCCTAAATTACAAAACCACCTTTAGACTATGGTCATAAACAACTCATAAACATCCTACAACTACCTAATCAACAACTAGATATTCTCTATTTAAGGAGTGAGGCATTACCCCAACTTGTCATAAAATCTTTAATTTTGTCACAGAAACCCTGATTTTGTCATAGAGTGAAGGGAATTGGGGGGATTTTAGGTGGAAATGGGGATGAAAATTAGAGTGATGGAAATGGGCTAGTTTAGTTGGTAGAATTGGGTTGCAAATGGAAATGGGCTGGTTTACTTTAAGAAGTGAACCAACCCATTATTGCCACCTTTCTCAATTCCGTCTTCATATATCAATATGATACATTTCAAAAGGAAACTATGTAATGTACATTGTACGTATGTGAATGTGGAATTGAAAAGGGTGGAGGTAATGGATGGTTCATCTTATTTCCATGTTGTGAGATTTTGGGAATATGTGACATTTTTTAATATTTAACTTTAGGATTTTGCACTAGACTAGTACAAGAGAATGTGTGAAAGAAATTTTAGAAATTTTGACTTCTTAGATATGTGCATTCAAAGTGAAAAAATAAAATCTTTTGCACCTCTCATGACTAGATGTTTTGACTTTGAATCTTTTTAACTTTAAATTTTTGCACTACAAATTTTGAATTAAAAAAAAAATTGTATTTAAAAATTGAAAAGTGAGTCTAGAATTTTGTTTAAAGAAGCATACACTTGATTACCTTTATTAAAATATTTATTGCATAAAAATAAATATGAAATAGAAGGAAAATCAAATTATTAATAATTTTAAGATGGAATTGAAACACATTGATCACAATAATGAGATTGATCTAAGAAGAAAATTAAATCATCTAAAACCATTTTTTAAATTGTGACAATTGAGTTAAAAAAAAATCCCATAAGTTAATTTTTAGAGAAGATGCTCCAATTGTCTCCAAAATGAAACTCACTCTCCATTACTTTCTCACCACTATTTCAAATAAAATGAATGAGATATTTCCATGTAGACAAAAATGTTTTGTATGACAAATAGAATTTTATAAATTTTATTTTGAGTTTTTTAGATTTTTATGCCATCCACCAAATTGCTTTTTGAGCTCAATGTGATATAATTTTTGCTCTCAGACACCAACAAGAATAAAAATGTGGCCTTAAGTAGGGTGATGGAATTTGACAATGAATAGAATTGGATTAGCCTACATGGAGCTTGGAGATTTATCTTATACCCTTGCTAGATGGCCCTCATGACCAAGGTAGTTACTGCAATACTTTGATTATTGAACCAACATGTGAGTTCTTTGTTTTTACATGTACCAAGTGAAATCATCCATTGAACCTTTTAGATCAGTGGAATCCTTGTAAGATTAACTTCAAAACATCTTGCTGTATGTGTTTTATCTTTTGAAAGATTTTAGGGAGGTGTCAGGAATGGAAAAAACGTGTTTTTAATGTAAGGTGTTTGTATTTCTTCCTTCAAATACATTGACTTTGCTACATAAGAAAATGATAAATCCATAGATCATCATATTAATAGTGTATCAGTTTAGTAAGTTATACTCCTTTTTAAAGTGCAGTGAACTTTGTGGAACTAATCATATGTTTATGCGTGCGCCCGAATAAATAGGCCAACTGCTGAGCCTATTCTAGCTCAGTCGCACTTTCTCAAACAAAAAATTTAAATTTTAGATATAAAGTTAATCTTTGTTGTTCAAATTTGAGAATAACTAATGAAATGTAGCATATCAACTTTAGTTTCTACTCCAATTTGAATTTTGATAAATTTCCAAAATCTAGATTTTTATTGCAACTTGATCTTTGGGCCTATAATTGTGGAGTATTGATTTTCTTAATCAAGTTAGAATGATATAGTATACTAGTGATTTGCTTTATAATTTTATGGTTAATTTCATTAAAATGGTAGTATTCCAATCGAATGGCACAAACATTCCATTAAAATGGCACAAACGCAATCTACTTAAATAAAGAAATCCATGGAAGATGGCAATCTTAGCATGTATGTTTGTGACTAGAGGGTGTAGGATGTAGCTATCACATATTCAAAATTCAGCCCAAGATACAATAGACAACTACAAAACACACCTTATTCTTCTACTTTTAGGCCTCCATGTCAAGGTGGCACATGGAATATGTCAAAATGGCACACAAAATACTGCCATTTTAACAAAATTGACCATCTTTCTAACTTGTAGTGAATGTCTATGGTGATTTCTTTTTAATTTTTCATATTTTTTACATAATATTTTATTTTTTATTCCAAAAATCACTATAGTAAAAAACTTTCCCCCAAAAAATTGAAAATTTTATGAGTTGGAGAAAATGTAACATTGTTTCCTAAAAAAATCAATATACAAAATTTTATTTAATCCTTATAATTCTAAGGTATGATTTGAAGCCATTTTCCACTTTTAGGAGCCTTTCCTAGCACAATACTATTGGATTCTTGTGAAATTTTTATTAAAAGTATTGTTTACTAATAGCTTGATTCTTTAAATATTTTATATCAATCCAATGTGCAATAAAAAAGTTATGACTCAAAAGAACAATTTTTTTAGTTATCAAGGGAATTTTAACCCTTAAAAGATCAAATGACCATTGAACATACGTAAATAATCTTGGGTAGGCATGTTAATGAAGTCATTTTCTATGAAATGATTTTAAAATTTTGAGACAATTGAGTTATTTGTAAAGTCCCCCCCCACTTTGGTCATGACTTTTTTTGAAGTTGAGAAGGCAACTATAGTTGAAGCGTCAAACTTTTTTGCAAGATACTTATGTCACATGACTTCAAAAGTGGGGACCAAAATTTTTTAGGCACCATTTTGATGGAAAAATAAGTTTCATACCCACTTTTATTTTGACTTTTTTTTAACTCAACCGGATTTTTCACAAAACTCATCAGTTTAAACCCCGGTTTAGGTACTTTGCGAATAACTCAAATGTGTGAACATATACTCCTTTAGTAAAAATGTAATTTTCTTTCCAATCATATGGCCAAATCAAAACTTGTGTTGTTGTAATCTTTTAAAGCAATTTGGGCAACATGAGCAAAATTCCTCCAATAACTTTGAAATTTGGCAAGTTTGTAACTTACTTGATACAAGATGCAAATGTCAAAAATAAACCATGTAGGGTGATTGCACGAAACACTTGGGAGTTTGGTTGTGTTCTGATTTTAGAGCACTATAACTTTTGATGTATGAATCCAATGCCAAAACCAAAAAATGTATTTATAAAGATCTTGACAAAAATTGTATTCCTTATTTTTTAAATTTTTTAAAAATCATTTTATATTTAAAAGTTAATTTTGTTAATTTGTCACACTTTGACATAGTGGGTTTTTTTACTACTATTGGGCAGTTAAAATTAATTTTTTTAGATGAAATTTATATGGTATATTTTCTTAGTAGGTAAACATGTTCCTACCAAAGGAAATCTAAAAACACATTATTTTGTGTCCTCTATATTTGTGCAAATAGGCCTTCTTTGTTTTTGCAATTTCAAACATTAGAAATGGTTTTGACCTCATTTTTTTAGTCAAATAGCATCACCAAAAAGTCTTCCCAAATGGACAATTTTTACTTTTGTTGAAATTTTTTTTCCTATTTTCTACAAATTAAAACGTTAAAGCATATATTTTCTAGAACAAAACTCTATGTCCAAAAAATGTCCTAGAAAATACATGCTTTAACGTTTTAATTTGTAGAAAATAGGAAAAAAAAATTTCAACAAAAGTAAAAATTGTCCATTTAGGAAGACTTTTTGGTGATGCTATTTGACTAAAAACATGAGGTCAAAACCATTTCTAATGTTTGAAATTGCAAAAACAAAGAAGGCCTATTTGCATGAATATTGGGGATACAAAATAATGTATTTTAAGATTTCCTTTGGTAGGAACATGTTTACCTACTAAGAAAATATACCATAGAAATTTGAGCTAAAAAAAATTAATTTTAACCGCCCAATAGTACTAAAAAATCCACTATGTTAAAGTATGACAAATTAACAAAGTTAACTTTTAAATATAAAATGATTTTTTAAAATTTCTAAAAGATAAGGAATAAAATTTTTGTCAAGATCTTTAGAAATAAATTTTTGGTTTTGGCATTGGATTCATATATCAAAAGTTATAGTGCTCCAAAATCAAAACGCAACCAAACTACTAGGTGTTTCAAGCAATCACCTTGTACAATGCAAAAACTCACTTTTAGAGGAGCTAGAGTCTAATGGCTCTATTATGCAAGATAATTTTTTATTAAAACTTCAAACATTATAATCTTTCAATTTGTGCAATCAAAGTTTTTAATTTTTACATGCATTCCTACACTAGTCTAGTCCAAATTTGTACAATCAATATTGAAAAAAATAAATTTATACTCACTTTTTTCTCATTACCTTAAGAAGTTGCAATTTTTGTGCCCAAAATATACCTTAGGCTTGAAAAATATCAGTTCAAATTAGCAGAAAATGGCTCACACAAAAACCCCTTGCCAATTACAATCAGATGTTGGGCTACGTTGGATTTTCGATTAAATTTTGCTTTTTGAAATTTATTTTACAATATGTAATTTTTTTCTTTGAATTTGCACATATACCAGAACTACACTGAATGGTCTTCTATATGGCCCAAATTTCCCTTAATGCAATGATGCAACATTCAATATTATTAAACCTTCAATGAATGATTTTAAGTTTTCATAACGATGCACCTATGGTAGAAGCACCCAAAACCATCCAAATAAGGAATTCAGCATAGTTGGAAGTAGCTTTTTCTAAAAATGATATTTTTCTAGTATTAGTGAGTGAAAATCATGAATATTCCAAAAAAATTAGATTTTTCGGATGTTGTATGTAATTTCTTTGATTTTTCAAAATGTTGGCTCTCTAGATCACTGAAACTGTACAATAGGTGCACCCAAAACTAAACCCTACTAAAATCAGTAGTGAGCCAATCGAATATTTATATGTGTTCTTGAAATGTGTCAGCTAATTAGAATGAAGCATGTGGCAAACACATTGAAGGAACTCTACTGACACAATTGGGTGAGTCTACAGTCCACTACAAAGACACATTTGGGAAGGTGTTTCTCCCTTATATTTAGACATTTTAATCTTAATCAGATCTTAATCAAAGACACATTTGGGAAGGCGTTTCTCCCTTATATTTAGACATTTTAATCTTAATCAAATCTTGACTCTTCAAATTTGAAAAAATTACAAATAATAATTCAAGAAATTGAACCTTTAAAAGACCAAGACCTTTTTTCCATCAGAAACACTACCAAAGCTACGTTAAATAGCATTTCGAAATTGTGAGGTGCAAATATATATAAATCCTACATCTAATAGCAATATCTTGCATCAGACTTGTATAAGTATGTGTGGAAGAAGTTTTAAGAACTTTGAGGGTATAGATTGCAAGATATTTGCATTTGAAATATAAAAAGATGGGTCATTGCAAGAAAGACCCACCGAAAAGTGTAGCGTTTTGCATAGTACTCATTTTTTTCTTTGGAAGTACTATAGAAATAGTAAATCAATTTTTTTTAAAGTAAAAAATATGCTTGATGTATACACCTTTAAGGAAAAGGTACCCTAGGAAGGAAAAGCATAGAAAAATTCTCTACGTAGGAGAACTAAAAAAGTGCAAAATTTCATGAAAATTGTAACTTTCACTATAATTTCACATTTTAATTTGTAAGAAGTAGGAAAAGTAATTTTTTTCAAATCTAAAAACGTTCCATTTGGAAAGACTTTATGGTGAAGATATTTCACAAAAAAAGGTCTAAAAACCATCTTGATTGTTTAAAATTGCGTGCACAAGGGAGGCCTATTAGCACACATGTAGAGGAAAGAGAATAATGATTTTTTAAATTTCCTTTGATAGAAACATGCCTACCAAGTGTAGAATTAGAACCTAGAAATCTCAGCTCTAAATCATTAATTTCAAGTACTCTCCAGTACTAAAACCCCCTCAACTATAAAGTGTGACAAACTAGCTAAATTAAAATTAAAATATAGAATGATTTTTGAATTTTTTTGAGAAATAAGGGTTCTAATTACTATCAAGTTATCCATCTTCAATAAAAAATTCAAGTTCAAAGAGGCAATCCTTCAAAAGTTATAGCACATAACAACTCCGTCACTCAAAGTGTGACACCAAATACTATACAAGTCTTTCTTGCATTCACCCAAGACAAGATTTTTTTGCACCTTTTGTGACTAAAAACTTTGACTTTGAATCTTCCTAGCTTGAAAATTTTGAACTATGGGTTTTGAATTAAAAAAAATTTATGTTGAAGGCTTGAAATGTAAGTTGTAAACTTTATTTCTAAAAAATATTTAATTCTTTGTATTTAACACTATGTATATTGTTATGAGGAAATCGAAGGAAAAAAAGTTTGTTAAGATGGAATTTAAACATAGTGATTGCTAACGTGAGATTGTTATAGGATGCAAATAAAATCATCTAGATTTTATTTTTTTAAATTGTGAAAATTGGGTTCAAAAATGAATCCTAATATCCTATAAAATATTTTTTGAAGACATTGCTTGAATTGGTGAAAAGACAAGACTCTCCATAACCTCCTCATTACTATTGTAGTCCAAATGGAATTAATCAAATATTTCTATTTAGCAAAAATGTATTCTATGAGAAATAAAATTTTAAAAATTTTATTTTGGTTTTTTGTAATTTTTTTGGTATTACCCACCAACCTACTCTCTGAATGTAGTGTGACATAACTTTCACTCTCTTGCATCAATTTGAATAAAAGAGAACCATATTCCCCTAATGTAATTTCTAATAATTAGAAAAAGTTTCGGAAAACCTTGTCAAAAATTGAGATCACAAGAACTTGCAGACTTGTAGTTGCAATGTCCCATAGGGACACTTGGGGCCTTTAGGACGGTGAATAATAAATAGATGCTTTTTCTTTAACCTTTAAACACCGAAGAGGACGTTTTGTATCCGCTGACTAAGAGAGAATCTTCCCTTATAGAATGGAAGTGCAACTATTGGTCCTCGGTTTAAAGAGTGGAAAGGGGAGATTTTCTATAGGGCTTTGATTTCCAATAAATATATTTGGCTTTTCCAAAGTAGATGATGTCACAGGGAATCAAAATGCATGATTTCCACGGTCACCAGTCCATCATTCAAGGGTTAATTGCCTACAAGTTCAAAATAATCCTTTTAATCAATGTTCTCTCTCATAACATTCAGTAGCACTCTGCAAGACTGCCTTCCCAAGGACGGAATTGTGTGGAATATCCCACATCATTCCATCCAAAAGGATGAAATGGTGTGGAATATTCTACACCAAATCAGTAACTTTTATTCAATAGCAAAGCAAAGAAGCAACGCGTCAGAGTTTCAGCTTGGAATTCGTGGATGACTCTGCCTGCTTGGAAAAGGCAGAGTCTCTTCTTGCTACTGAATGTTATGCTATGCACCCAAATTTAGATGCAGAGTTTCCGACCGCAAATCGTAAACCATCTCCTGCGCGTGTAATGTCCGTGGATGACTTTTGTGAAATGCATCTTTCAGGTTGACTTTTTGTCATTCATCGGACGCCTGGCGTCCGTGTGGACGTTCAAGGGTTAACCCTTGAGCACTCGGCGCTCAGTACCAGACGAATGACCGACCGACTGATCGATGATTCAGAGTCCTTAGTCCACACATCAGGGTGCAGATACTTTTGAATGCGCAGCGTCTTGCTGTAGACAATTTCTGTATTGCTGGTATCGATCACGTCGTTGAGCACCAAGTGCGATCGAATCCTTCAGTTTCCTTCTCTCTGATAGAATGGATCAACTGTGGACCTAGCTTCTTCCTATGTACTTCGGGACTTGGTTAGTCGGTGATACATAGCTAATCCGCTGGAAGGTCGACGGACACTATCGACCTTCGTACCACCCTCCGCACGCGTTGCAGTCGATCCGCTCACAGGTGCGTGCCTTACATATATTGCATGCGTGACATCAAAGAAAGTTGTACTCGTAGTGATACTTCACAACTACCTCTGTTTACATTTTTTTGAACGTGCCCAGCTGGGCTCCATGGTCTCCGTCTTACTACATAGTACATACGTCATGTGATGTGTTCTTCTAAGTTCAAAGATACCGACTTTTCTGTGTTACCAGTTTTCACTTACCAAGCTTTTGACGGTCCGTTCATATTTTCTTGTCGGGAAGATTTTTGCGACGGATGTCGGGAACTCTGTGTTTTACCACTCTGTCTTGCTCTGTTCAGCATCAATCTTCACTTTATTGATCGAATATAACTCTGCAATTTAATCTGGTGCTCAGTCTCTTTCGGATTCTATTTGACCTAGTATATATTGGCTAGAGGTTTATAATTGGGAATAAATGTCATGTGGATACACAGAATTCAGATTAGCTGGTGTGCACGCGCCAGTTTCCTGCCGACTGCTGCAGAGGGAGTCTAGCACTAGCAGAGTGAGATGGCGATGTCGGTGGCATTGATAGCGTCCCTGGCGGCTGGAGGAGGTATCCTACTTGTGCTTCTTCTCGTCTGTTTGTTTCTATTCAGACGACGAAGCCGAAAAAGTTACGGTGGGGATGTGTTTCGTTTCTCCGGTGCCTCCGATGACGATGAAGCCATGGAGCCGGAACTGGTTATTTCAGGCAGGCGTGTTCCAAACGGAGGACCAGCGACAACGACCACTCCAGGGCAGCCGAACGGTGCGTCGACGTCAGTCCCGAGCAAGTGGACGGGAAAGTAGAGTGCGACAAGTAGTGAGAAAACTAACATCGAAGGCGGTGAGCTCGGTCACGTAGCCCCAAACTCGATCTCCGCACTTCTGGCTCACTGGTGAGAAGCCACAGCCTTCGTCTTTGCTCCCCAGTGGTTAAGCTTATTATTCATTTGTGGGTACTAGATGTTGAGTGATTTCTGTTCCAAATCCAATCTGAATACTGGGGTACTTCGGTTTTCATTGAAGAGAGAGCAAATCCACTCACATTACTATGGAACCTCCGGCAGACGCTTACGCTCCCTACAGAGGGAACTTCGGTGTTCTTCCGGAGGACGTTCCCAAGCTGCCGAAACCCGAAGATCTGACTTTGGTTTTGATTTTGGTTCCGACTTCGTTGTGGAAGTGGTACACCGATTGCGGAGAAATTTTGCAGGGCGCAAGTGGAATTTCCTCAAACTCTGGCGTAATCACGTCTTGGACTGTCGCGGTAGAGATTCTTATATCGTAAAATTGGAACTCGCTTGTAGAGTAGACATGTCGCCCTTGTGTATCTTGTGTCTCAAGGTCTTCCGCAACAACCCGCTCCACTTCTGATTTTCAATTGGATGTTGCCTTTAATTTGGTGGTGTCTTGTTTTGGACATTTAGGGAAGGGATTCCTGCATCTTGAAATTATAAAGTTTTGTTTTATGGTAGTAGATGTAGTCAGTTTATCTTGAACCTCAGCATGCTCTTCTTTTGGTTTTCAAGGTAATGGTTAGAATCTGAGATACATTTGGCAGATTCGCCTCATGAAACTTGACTGAAGGGTTTCTCGCACATTGGAAATTAGGTATTTTTTTGTGGAGTGTACATGGATGATGAGTATAATATGTTTTTGAGTTTGACGGAATTGCATCTTGGACACTCACGGGAGTGACTCCTGCGTTTTGGAATTGAGGCTTTATTTGTGTGTTGTAGATGTAACCATTTTTTGTCTTGCGCCTCAATGTCTTGTTCCTCAGCGTGCTCTACTTTTGGAATTTTAGGTGATGATTAGAATTTGCCTTAAGTTTGGTTGAGTCGCTTCTTGTATGCTTACCGAAGGAATTCCTGCATCTTGGAATTGAGGTGTCTTGTCGGTAGATAAAGGATTAAAGGCAGTGTATCTTGCGCCTCAGTATTTTGAACCTCAGCATGCTCTACTTTTAGTCATCTAGGTGTTGATTAGAATTTGAGGAAAATTTGCGTGTGAGGAGTTTTTGAGCTCGTATCCAGAAACATCATGTTCCTGTTGAAACATCAGGGTTTCTTGCACATTGTCGGTTTTGCTATTGTGTAGATGGCCACTTTATCTCTCAAGAGTAGAGTACTGGCAGTGCCGAAGGAATTGAAGGTCGTAGGACTATCTTCGCCCTCTTTCACTCCCGCAATTCAGCCCTGCTTGAAGGAGATTTGTGAGCCACTTCGCTCTACTTTCCAAGTGAGTAATGTGTACGATTCTTTGCCATTGTCCTCTGATGCATTTAGGTTTCAATAAAGTTGTGTGAAAGTGACGAGGCTTTAGTTTATGTCATGTAGGTTGACAAAGTGAAGGCTTCCGAGACCTTTGCGGCGAAGGCATGAGAGCCTCATGAAGCATTGCTCGACTTGGAAGAGCTTCATTTGCTGTATGAGGAAGAAGTGAAGCATGCTAAAGTGGCTCTTGAGGGAATAGAGCAGCCATCTGTCAGCACTGTAGAAACAAAAGAGGAGGAGGAGGTCGATGAATACATATCATCCAAAATTCAAGCGGCACTAGCTTGAAGTCAAGGCCAACTTGACACCTGCGACCTCAGCAACCGATTTCTGTTGCATGTGTTAGAATCTTTCAGTAGAATTTCATCACTAGTCATTTTGAACTTGTCCAACAATCACTTGAAGGTGAGGATCTTCTTGAATTTAATTTTTTCTTCACATTCTTTTCTGCTCAGATAATTTCACTCATTATGCCGCCCACGAGGGTTTTACTATTGCTCGATCTTCCCAGCTTATGTTCATTTTTATTTTGATGTAGTACAAAACATTTAAGGTGTGCAACTTGTGCGGACTTTAATTTTGAGTGTTTTGCAACGTCCATCTCTAGCTGACGAAGGTTTGCTTGTGTAGTTTTTCCCGGATTCAATTGCTGGTCTCGTAAATTTGGAAGTGCTCGATCTACAACACACTGACTAGTTGAAGCTTTTACCAGATTCGACAGGCCTACTGTCAAAACTCAATTCTCTTGATCGATGTCTCACGAAATGCCTTGAAGCTCTTGCCTACTAGTCTTGGCCGATGCAAGTACCACTTTCTGCGTCCCCATTTCCAATTTTTGTACTTCAAAATGCAAGTAGTGAACATTCTTTTTGCTGGGAACTTAGCATGAGGTTTGGACAAGGGTTCCAAAATAAAGTTAGTCATAGTTGCCATTGATTATTAATGGAAGATCTTCAAAATACAGAACTCAATGTCCCTTGAAAACTGATTGATCATTTTTCAATGTGAAAAACAAGTATCCATTGGAAATCTATCTTTACTGGCATGCAAGACTTACTAACAGAAAGTATCGGCATGGTCTGCAGTGCTCTCGTGGAGTTCGTAGTGAATTTCACTGGACTGGAAATTTGGCCTGCCAATTCTGGTTTTCAGTTGAGCAACCTGCAGACGCTCAACCTTCATCTTAACAAACTGTCCAGTCCATCACAAGGGGAGCTCCGCGCTCTGCGCTTCCTTGACGTTCATTTTAACAAGCTGAGAGGATTGCCTTCCACCATTGGCAATTTGGCGTACCTTGCCGTTCTCAACTCCAGTAGTAACTTCAGGGACTTTGCAGCGTTGCCATATTCTATTGGTGGCTTGGTTTCTTTTACAAAGCTGGACTTCAGTATCAATCAAATTCACAAACTGCTGATCTCCTTGGGCCGACTAACCAACTGGAAGAATCTGAAGCTGGATGAGAATCCACTGATTGTGTCTCCAATGGAGGTTTTGGAGCAGGGTCTTGCTTTTTTCGTTTTTCTTCTTTCTGCACCAATGTAAGCCATCTTCTTTCAGAGTTGGCAGTCTTTCAGCCAACATTTCCTGCATGTAAAGGAGGGTTTTAGATATCTCTGAAAGAAAGTTGCTTTCATGTCGGTTATTGCTTGTGAACTACTCATCTTTTGTGTCCAGTTTTGGGATGCAAAAATGGAGGACGAGATTATTTGCTTTACTTGGTGTAATTTGCTTTGGATATTGCGATCATCTGGAAATTATTTTTCCCATTTCTATAATATGTATGAAGTGCTATGATTATTGGAGCTCTCAGAAATCTTATGCTATGCCCACTTGAAAATCATTCTGATTGCCTTGTAGGTTTTATGAAACTGAAATTGACAAGAGCCCGGCCGACAGCAACCCTTCACGAAACTAGTATTGCCGATGTTTAGCACGGTTTTCTGATTGATGATTGTAATTCTGTAGATGCATTAATGTCGTTGTAGAAAGTAAGTGCTTCTATTTACCCTAAAGTATGGATTTATAGAGCAGGTGCTTTTAAGCAGAAACTTGTAATGGAAAAAATTACAATTTGCTTTTTTGTGAGACTTCGTTTCTTCCTCGCCTATTGGTATGAGCCTCCATAGAATGGGAAGCTAAGTGATCTATGATGAGTTTGAGATTTATCAGTTATGTTTGTGGTCTTCAACGACATTGCTGCAGTTGGCATGGGAAACAAGGTTGATCGAGACAGTCCTTTCTATAAGAAGTTCAAATTTGGAGTTTTTGGTAAGGTTCATGTGTACTGTTATTTGTGTCTCTTTCTTGACTATTAGGGACTAAATACAGTACATGAAATTTTCCTTCCTATGAGAGGTTTAGTTTTGTCACTGTAAGTTGTGAACGCTGCCGACACATTTGCAACATTATGTATACTCAACCATATCAGTCCTTCACTGTTTATTCGTTCACATTCTCAAATGCTTTACCTTGTAAGATAGACCAGCCTACTACCACCCTGATTTGCAATCTGGCTATGTTGGAGTAATTCCAAGAAGGGCACGGGGCCATTCCAAGGGGCATATATTTTTTAGTAGTGTGTGCATGTTTTACAAATCAAACCTCAATAGAATTATAATTTTCCAATTGAAACTCTAATTTTTGTGAATTTTTGAAGTGGTCACCCCTAAATTTCAAAATAGCCTCTAGACTAGGGTCATCAACAACTCCTAAACATCCTATAACCACCTAATCAACAACTAGCTATTTTCTATTTAAGGAATGACATATTATTCCAACTTGTTTTGAAATCCCTGATTTTATCGTAGAATAAAGGAAGTTATGGAGGATTTTAGATTGAAGTGGGGCTAGAATTATAGTGACAAAATTGGGCTGGTCTAGTTGGTGGAATTGGGTTGCAAAAGGAAATGGGCTGGTCCATCTTAACCCCTAAACGACGAGCTGGTGGCCATGGAATTGAGGAATTTTGATACCATGGGAGTCATTGGTTCAAAAAAATCTAAAAACACACGTCGGAAGTCAAAGCACTATAGAAGATCTTCCTTTTCCACCCCTAATTCCGAGGATGAATGATTGCAATTCTGTCCTACATAGAAAGATTCTCTGAAGTTCATTGACCAGAAAATGGCTTGGGCGTCGTTTAAGGGTTAATGGTCATCAGTTGCAGGTGAATGACAAATTTTGAACAAAATTTTGAACTGTGGTGTTATGTATTCTCTTTTTGCCATTCACAAGTGGCTCCTCTCCTTGTGAATCAGCCGTTTCTGACTTGTATTTGCTCCAGTACTCATGCTGACATATGAGAATTGAGAATCTCTGAGTTGACCTGCCATAACGACTGTCTGTATTTCTCCAAGGCAGGGTTTTTTTTTGGTTTTTGGACAAATGGTGATGTGGCCTTCCTTTCAAGAAGGTTTTATGTTGACTGGCTCCTTAACTTGGGGGCTTTAATTGAAGGAGGACAAATTTTGAGTATACAATTTTGAATATGTAGTTTTTGCATGCAATTTTGGCTTTGCATGATAAATGAAATGAGGTTTTAGAAGCATGTTGGCAACGATAAAGAAGACTATTATTTCTATCTGGCATTTTTTTGACATTGACTCTCATTTTTTTCTATAGGCTTGAAATTACCCCTTTTCGTTTTGAGGAAATTGGGCATTTAATTGCCTAAAAAAAAATCCTGCTCCAAGGGATTCGTTTGCAAATAGAGAAATGATGGTGAAAGCTCAAGTTATGCCTCGGATCCTGACTCTTGCAACTTCAATTGGTCTGGAATGCAATGCAGCTTGGGTGATCCCTGCTTTACAACTAAATTGCCTAGGGTTTTGATTTATTTCATGATTACAGTGATCTCTGCTTTACAGCTAAATTGCCTAGGGTTTTGATCTATTTCATGATCACGTTGCATGTGATGTATCCAATCAATCAAACTAAAGAATACTTTCATTTGATCAAATCAAATCAAAAACATCAATTTTTAAAATTCATCCAACTTTCTTCAATATGTGATTTTGTAGGTGATTCTCAATGTCCCAGACGTCTTGTTCATGCGTGAGTGGATCTTGAATGACCTTTCTCAAGGATTCAGATACTCTGTGGATTAATTAGAGCCCTTATAAGAATACAGTCACTTCAAAAACTCAATGTATGCTTTGTTTAGTTTCACTCCATGTGCCATATGCTGAAAATGAGTGGACAAAATCCAAATGAGCAAATATGAATGTTCTAAGGTAGGAGGTTGTAAAAGCACGATGGCTCTAAAATGGAGCACCTCCTTAAGTGTATAGTGTTTGTACATGTTTATTTAGAGCATTCATCAATGTACAAAATATGTACATTTTAGGAGGTGCTCCATTTTAGAGTCCTATGCCACATCAACTTCAAAATTGTATAACTAATTCTACAAAGCTTCAAAAAATATGAAATGACTTGGGTAGATGTCAAATTGTCAATTCCACTTGTCTTTCAATGAAAACTTGGTAAAAAATATTTCAAGATGTTTTGACTCTCCAAAATTCTACTGCAACCCTTAGATGCTCCATTTAAGAACCTCCTACCTTAACCCCTAAAGGACTAAAGTCCCCTTGGGGGATACTTGGAATTTCGGGTAGGCTTGTGTGACTTGAATTTTTTCTATGATTTTTTGAAACTTTTTTTGAAGGTAGGAAATCAGATTAGCTTTCCAAAAATATAATCTTTATTTCAATTAGTGCTTGGAAGCAAAAGTTATGCCATTCCAAGTCCAAAAAGCAGTTCACCGGGCAGAAAAAAAACACAAAAAACATTATTTTTTTATTTTTTATTTTTTCTCTCAAAGATTATGTTTTTTTTCTACATCAGAAGCTTTGGTTTATTTTATTTGGACTAATAATGAGAAAGTTACGGACAATCTTGTATTTTGGGCAATCTAAGCACCTTCTTCAAAAAATAACTTATAGAATGTATTTTTTAATGAAATTTTCCAAATTTTCCAAATTTTCTTTTTTGATAGGGTTTAGGATGTTTGCAAGAACAAGCTCACCGTTGGGATCATGGTTTTCCAATTACATCTTAAAGTTATTAACAACTTAGTATTTTATTCAATCTTGGACCTACTTTTGCTTCACAATTTTTTAATGAATGAAAATCAAGTAGCTTTTTTTGAACTTTTTTTCCCTAATTCTCAACTCAAATGTTCAACATAAAAAATTTTAACTTCATACTCCATAGTGCAAAAAAATTCAACAAATGGAAATCAAAGTCATCTGAAATTGTAAGTCAGAGTTCAAAATTTTTTTTTTCCAACTTTGAATGCTAATGTCTTCCAATCAGTATGATCAAACTTCATGAAATTTTTACCACATGATCTCAAACAAGTCATTTACAAGATCCTATGGTTAGATTCTAATAAAAAAAAAAATTTGTTTTCTTGGGAGGAAGTAGCAAACATGGCAATTTCAAGTGGTTTTCAAGCCAGAAAATGCCTCAGTCCTTTAGGGATTTATATTTTTGTGTTGTACAATCCAAGAAAAACTTGAAGCATTATGGCAGCAGTTCGATCACATTTGGACTGTCTCCCCACTGATTGCCAAAAGGCAGGGTGATACTGTTAGCTCCCCTTGCTCCTTAATTTACTTTTCTCCTTCTCCTTTCCCTTGTTACTATCACGCTTTGTTTTCTTCATTTGTTGAGCCTCTGGCTTGGCTGCTTTGGGTTTTGATTTTTAATGCAATGGTTCTCCATTTGTTATAAGAAATTAAAAAATAAAATTTGAAACAAAAAGTAATTATGGTTTGTAAGTAAATGAAATCCAAAGCTTATTACCCCATAGAGTCAATTGATGAGGTGGATTCTTAATCACTCAAAAAATTGTCCATGTTTTTTTCGAGCCTTGATGACTTAAATATTTTAGTGCATGTTGTTGTATATTAGGTTGCATTGACAAACACATATTGATAAAAAAAAAAATACTTTAGATGTTAGGATTGTTAAAATTTAGGTGTCACTATATTTTTGTCATATTATATTAAGTCACCTCCAATCCAAAAATATATACTATATATATTCCTTACAATTTAATATGTTGAATTCAAAAAGATTGTCATTAAAATAATTGCTTTTGTTGCTTAATACAAATTACAATGATTTGTATGAATTGTTATAATGTGTATTATAACAAATATCTTCAAACTTATTCAAAGTATATGCAACAACAATTCAAATTGCAACTAGATATACATCATCAATGAGCATAAAATGACATCTCAAGACTTTGATTCATTAAAAAACTTGACAAATTCTATTCAAATTAAAGTCAACTACATTTTCCTCTATATGTATTTTTTGGTGCATACATATGTCAATCTTTTACAATACCAATGGAAGCAAGTCTTAAATGGTATTCAACAACATGCACTAAAGTAGTCCAAACATGAAAGCTTGAAAAAGAAACATAGGCAATTTTGAGAGTAATTAAAAATCCACTTCAACAATTGAGTTTATAGGGTGGTTAGCTTTGAAAGTTATTTATTTTCAAACTATAATTGTTTTTTGCTTCAAGTTTGTTTTTTATTGCACAACACAACATACTATAACATTCATGTTTGTTTGTTTGGATTTTGTCCACTCATTTTCAACATATGGTGCATGGAATGAAACTAAACAAAGCATAGACTTAGTTTTAGATGAAACTAAATATTTAAATAATTTGTTATCACAAAGAGATTTATTTCTTGCTTTGCATATAGTAGTTGAATAATGGTCTAGTGTTCAAGATTGTTGTAATGTACAATACAACACTTGGAGTTTGGAAATGTATCCTTTTGCCCTCCAAGGATGCAACCAACATGACCACTTGAGGTAGTCACTAGAATTCTTTGATTCCTAAACCAATAAGGTAGGACCTGCAAAATCTATTGGCTCATCTAAGAAAAAATTTGCTTTTCCAAATCAACACTTTTCTTTTTGTAATTTTGCCAAAATCTAGAGTAAGAAAAAAACAAATTTAGATGTAATTTTTCCAAATTTTTTTCAAATATATAGAATTACATATAATTCTTGAAATGTAGTTGTCATAGCATGGTAATGATGTTTATAGATGAAATTTAATAAAATTTAAGGACCAAATTTTAATGATACAATAAAAAAAATATAAAATGTATATGGCTTAACTATATGAGCTCCTCTATTTTACATTTGCCATAAACCAAAGTTTGGTGCCCATGCCCTAGTACAACTTTTTTCTTCAAGATGAAAGAATCATAAAGACTTCATTATTGCTACCTCTACACTCATAAAATCTCAAGGAATGGTCCAAAAATTGACCATCTCCAACTTCTTAAAGGCCGAATACCATTTAACTTCAACTCTATATCCTTATATGGACTATTTCACCATGTTACAGTAAACTTTATAATTTAACTATAGAGACAACCTTTGGAGCATGAACAAAATTAGCACCTCTTATGTTAGATGCATTCTTGGTTACTTTCTCTACTTATTTCTTATTAGTGAAAACATCTATCAAATCTTTTAAATGTGATGCATCTTCTTAGAATTAATGTTTAGAAAAATGTTAACTAGGTCTTCCAATTTGTCCTCTAAAAGATTTCAAAGAGGCATTAAGAATGAGTGATAACTTATTTTTCATGTCAATTGTTGGGATATTCCTTTCTTCTTGATAATATTTGACTTTCCTACATAAGAAATGGCAAATCCATGGATCATGATGTGGTGCATTTTGGCAATTTTTGCTCCTTTCTTTAGATTTGAATTTTGCATATAAAATTGATCTCATTTGAATTTGAGTCCAACTAAAGAAATGTTACATAAGAAGTCTAGTTTCTCTATGAAAAATTTCAAAATCCAAATTTTTTATTGCAATTTGATCTTTGGACCTATAACTATGGAGTGCTATTTTCCAATTGTAGATTAACATAGTGATTTAATATGTGTTACAATGTTAAAAATTATAGTAAATATCTAGAGAGAATAATTATTTTAAACTTTCTTTGCTTATTTTGTATTTAAGGAGTTTTGAATTGCTTTTTATTTTCTTAAATCATAATGAAGAATTTTGAAAAAATGGCAATATTCACTATGCTATTTTTTGAACCGCACGGTCTAAACTAAAAGCTAACATCTAGGACAGGTATAGAATTTCAAACATCTAAGAGATATGTAGATTTGTAAAATCTACGACGTTTTTACAGTTCAGACCTCATGGTCCAAAACATCTTAAACTAGTGTAGATTTTAGTCATCTACAACATGTATAGATTTCAAAAATGTATGACAGGTTTTGATTTCGGACCTTGCGGTCAAAATTGTAAAAAACTGCCAAATTAATGGCATATCACCGTTTTAACAAAATTCGCCATCATAGTAGTGTCAAATTTCTAATAAAAATAGAAGATATGTCATTACTTCTCTGAAAAATCAATTTAACTTTTTTGTTTAAGCATAGTTGCAAAATGCAAATGCATATATAAGGAACTTTGAAGTTCGAAATAGTCATTAATCATAGACCCATTCTTTGAAGGTTAAAGCACTATTGTATTGCTATACATTACATGTGGCAAAGTACATTTTGTATTCATATTGCCTATAGGTTTAGTTAAAACATTATTTTCATGCTGCAACATACTTGGAAATGAACCTCATTTATATTATATAGAATATGAAGTTTCAAGATACTTTCAACCAATTGTGATAAATGCAAACTATATTACATATTCATCCTTGTACCATTTCATCCACAAACTTGGAAGTAGAATTGAGTATCAATTTCATCCAAGAAAACTAAAAAAAACACTATATTTGTTATCCCACAAACTTAAGGAGTTGTTACAATATATTGTATAGTACAAGGAGGACTACTTGTAATTTCATAATTCATTTTGCATTGGTCACATTGCTCACATCAATAACCTTATTGTCACGTGATGGGATTCACAGCAAGCTTACAATTGAAAAAATGATTATGCAATGCACATTCAATGATTACAAGAATCATATCATCACTATTAATGTTTAAACATTCATGACTATGTTTCACCTCAAAGACTTCAAAATTGCCATTTTGAACACAAAGAACTATAATAGAAAAAAATAATTCTTTAGCATATTCAATTGTAGGATCTTACACAAGACATGCATGAGATTGTGAGGAAAAAGTTTTATACACTTTGACTATGTCAATTACAAGATTAGTAAAGTATTTGAGTGAATAGAGTTTTGTTTTTCTTATTTTCTACCTTTATTAGGTTTCCTTTGAATTTGTACATTCACAAGCTTTGAAATTTGGTTTAGATTTTCAAATAGTTCATGGTATAGTATATCTATGGAAAAAACTTGAAGGCTTGATCACAATGGTGTAGGAAATAGAAAGTAAGAAGTCACCATTGACCTAAAAGATCAAACACCTAGTTATGCAAAATATTAATTTGAAGAAAGGTTTCCAATAAATAATAAAACGATACCTAGAAATTATGAGCTCTATTATTGATGTAGAATGAAAAAGTTATTTGAAACAATAGACTTCAATTATCATGAATATCTTTAATTGTGTTGAACAACGTCTAATCAATATCAAAGGAAATCATCGTTTTTTTCAAATTTATGATTCCAACTTTTAGTTCAAAGACCTTATGCCTAAATTCTTTTTTTGAAAGCCTTAAAATTTTTTACCTCAAATACTCTAGATTTACATTGTCCTTCCTACAAGACTCTCGCAAGTATTATGAATTAAGGACCTCTTTGCCCAATCCATTATCACTCAAAAGTTATTGATTTCACCCACCTATCCAATTTTGTCAAATAGGAGTGTTTTTGCCAAAATTATCCTGGCTTTTGAATATCTCCAATGACATAATATGGTCATAATTTAATGAAACCTTCAATGAATGATTTTAAGTATTTTCAAAGATGCCTCAATGATGAACTTGTATTGAAAAATCTAAATTTTCTTTAAATCTTATTTCTTAAAATTCACAAAAATTACAAAAACTAATTTTAAACAAAATTAGCTTCAACTTCTAAAAGGAAAAGGACCTATTTTTTGCCAAAAAACACTCAAGATTGTCATTTTTAGTACAAGGTGCACAACTTTTATAATTTCTTTTGCATACCCAAGTGCAAAGATTTTGCACTATAGTAAACTAGTACAAAAAAGTGGAGGAAATTTGAGAAACTTTGACTATTTAAGATTCCAAGATATTTTGCATCAATTATAGCCAAAAAAAACAAATCTTTTTTAATCTTTCATGACTAAATTTTTGACTTTGACTTTGAACCTATTCACTTAAAATTTTAATTTCCACCATACATTTTGGCTTAAAAATTTTTATATTGAAGAATTGAAAATGTGAATTGTACTTTTTTAAAAGCACTTAATTTTAATTATTTAAAAATCATTCTAAGAAAGTAGGTTAAAAGTAGAAAGAAAATCAAATCATTAGAAGCTCTAAGATGAAATTGAAACACTCTAATTGCAATAGTGAGATTGTTTTAGGAAACAAACTAAACTACATCATGTAACTTTTCTTTAAATTGTAAAAATTGATTTCAAAAATGATTCCTATGGAATATAAGTTATTTTTGAAGTAGATGCTCAGATTGTTGAAAAAATAAGACTCTTCATAACTTTCTTATTATTAGTCCAAATAGAATGAATTGAATCTTTCTGTGTAGGCAAAAGTGTTTTCTATGAGAAATACTCAAATAGAATTTTATAAATTTTACTTTGATTTATTTTTGATTTTGTGTCACCCACCAAATTGCTTTTTGAGTTCAATGTGGAATAATTTTTTTTCTTGGTCACCAATTGCAATAAAAATTACAATAATGAAAAGTTAGTGTGTTTTCTTCTATTGTATTCAAAAAAAAAATTCAGAAAATCACATCAAAAATTGAGTTGAGAGATTTGGTCATTTTTAACCCCTAAAAGCCCAAGGGGTTAGGACAAAACACAAATGTGCTATAAAATATAAGAATTACAACTTTTCTGAAGTTAGTATCAAAGAAGATAATGTAAAGCACAACAAGTAGAAAGTATTCATACAGTCAAAGTAAAAAAAATGTTTTTAGATTATTTTTAAATGAATTTTGAAGATATAACTTCAAAAATTCACCAAAAATACAATTTCTATTTTTAGGATTTGAAATTTTTTTTGATTGGTCAAAATTGTGTTTTTTATTGATTTATAGAAAAATGAAAAATATTCAACCTCTAAAAGCCCAAGGGATTAAGACAAAATACAAATGTGTTATAAAATATAAGCTTTACAACTTTTTTGAAGTTAGCATCAAAGAAGATAATGTAAAGCACAAAAAGTAGAAAGTATACATATGATCAAAATTTTAAAAATATTTATAGATTCTCTTCAAATGAATTTTGAAGATATAACTTCAAAAATTCACCAAAAATACAATTTCTATTTTTATGATTTGAAATTTTTTTTGATTGGTCAAAATTATGGTTTTTATTGACTTGTAAGAAAATAAAAAGTATTTACTAATGAGAGCATCAGTAATTCCCACAAATAGTAATTTTTTCAACACTAAGCAATTTTAGACACTTTGTACTATTTCTCCTTTTTTTTGCTATAACTTTTGTTTGACCGTACTGATCTTAGTTTTGAATATCAATGTTGAAAGAAAACCCAATTTTTTCAAAACTGAAAAAAAAAAAAATTTGAAAAAAGTTTTTTTTTTGCTCGAAAATTCTGCCCGAAGTTAGGCAGCGACCAGAAAATGGTCGCTTGAGCGCTTAGGGGTTAAGGGTTGAACGGTTGAAAAATAAATAGGTGATTTCCAATTGTATATGAGTTCAAAATAAACCCTCATTGGGTCATTGCAAGAAACACTTACTGCTTTTGGCTCAAAATGGCTCAAAACCATTGAGTCCTGTGAGTCCTGTGACCCTTTGAAATAAATTTTTTTTAAATTGAAAAAAATATGGATAATTTGAAGATCAATGTGAATATTATGTCTCTTGAAATTCAAACCTAAGAAAATTTTTCTCTAAATGTTATAGACAATGGAAAATACAATGAAAATAGCTCTTTTTTCACTAATTTGGTAAAAATAGTAAAAAAATTCAAAAAATGAAAATATAAAAGCCTTTTTCTCTTCAAGTAAAGGTCTTTCTTTTCCAACAAATTTCATCTTTGGAAAAAATAAATTCTATTCTCTACACTTGCACAAAGTCAGCCACTTTGACGACATGTGGAAGTTAGACAGTTTAATATTTTCAAAAATCCTTTTTAGGGATTGTGTAACTATACTATATATCTGAGCATGCCCATTTTCAGCTCAAAATTTGCATTTTTGGGTCAAAAATAAGACTAAAACCCCCCAAAATGGCCAAGGTAGACAGCCAATCGGGGGCAGTTTAAAAATAGTAAATTAATTTTAAAAAAATTGAAAAAATTACATAACATATAAAACTTTTGTATGCACCTTCATTCCAAATTTCAAGTTGATAGGAAAAACTATGCAAAAGTTATGAACAAAAAACTACCTGTTGGAGGTCAAGGGGACAAAAAATAGGACAAGTGTTTCTTGCAATCACCCCATTGTAGAATCTGCAGTCTTACAAATGAATGAATAGAAAAATGGAGCATGGAATACCGACATTTCCAAAGAAATTTCCTCTCGGATTTCAGATCGCAAAGTCTCCTCCGCGTACGTGTATCGTCTTTCGTAAAGTTATGCATTCCAATAATGAGCACTCGGCGCTCAGCACCAGACGAATTACCGACAGACTGATTGATTATGTATGTAGCTTTGAGTCCTCCTCAATCCTCACGTCAGAGTGCAGACAATCTTGATCGAATGCGCAGCGTATTGGTGTAGATAATTTCTGTGTTGCGGGCCGGGTATCGATCTTGTCGGTGAGCACCAAGTGCGATCGAATCCTTCAGGTTCCTTCTCTTCGGTAGATTCAAATTGAGGACCTTCTCATATGTTCATATTGTGGGATTTGTTTGGTCGATGAGTCTCCTGGGGAAGGTCGACGGACTCTACCGACGGAGTTCGACATAGCCACATCCTTAATTGGACCACCCTCCGCGCGTTGCAGTTGATCAAACTTATCAGAGGTGCGTGCCTTCAGACATAAATTGCATGAAAGAAGAATGTACTTGTAGTGGTAGGGTACTTCACAACTACCTCAACTGCTTAGATCATTTTTGGACATGCCCAGCTGGGCTTTATGTCGTGTTCTTCTAAGTTCAAGGGTACCGACTTTTAAATTTGTGTTACTCACCACTTTTCACTTACCAATCTTTTGATGGGTTCAAATTTTTTGCTGGGAAGATTTCTGCCAAGGATGTCGGGAACTTTGTGTGTCAGTATTGCACTCTTGCTCTGTTCAGCATCGACCTTCACTTGATTGATCGAGGATAACTCTCGAATCTAATCTGGTGCTGAGTCTCTTAATTTTGAAATCTGTTTACAAGTCTAAGTATACATTGGCTAGAGGTTTAAAATTGCGCATATATGCATGCTATGTGAATATACTGAATTCAGATTAGCTGATGTGCACGCATCAGATTCCTGCCGACTGCTGCAGAGGAGTGGTCGAAGTGCAATTATTGCACCAGCAGATCGAGATGGCAATGTCGGCGGCGTTAAAAGCGTCCCTGGCGGCTGGAGGGGCTGCCATTGCCCTCTTCCTTGCATCTCTTCTAGGCTTAGTCTGTTTTTATCGACGCAGATAAAAAAGTAATGCCAGTTATAAAGCCAACCGCCCGCCTGACTTTGGTGAAGCCATGGAGCCGGACTGGGTTCCTTCAGGCAGGCGTGTTCGAAACGGAGGACCAGCGACAACGATCACTCCAGCGCAGCCACAAGGTCCGTCGACGTCAGTCCCGAGCACGTGAATGGGAAAGTAGTACGTGGAAGAGTGCGGAATTAGCAAAGGCGGTGAGCCCGGTCACATAAGTTAGTCCCAAACTCGATCTCCGCACTTCTGACTGGTAAGAAGTGACAGCCTTCTTCTTTGCTCCCCAGTGATTAAGCTCATTCATTTGTGAGTAGAGGCTTAGTGACTTCTGTCCCAAATCCAATGTGAATTGTGGGGTACTTTGGTTTCTGTTGCGGAGCGAGTGAATCCTCACATTATTCATTTCTGAGTGGGGCTTGAGTGACCTTTGTGGCTTTGTTTGTCGAGGATTCAGATACTCGGTGGATTAATTAGAGCACTTAAAAGGAATACAGTCACTTCAAAAAAATGAGTCTCTGCTTTGTTCAGTTTCACTCCATGTGTCATATGCTGAGAATGAGTGGACAAAATCTAAATGACCAAACATCAATGTTGTATGTTGATGTCTTTTGTGTTGTATAATCCAAGAAAAAATTGAAGCGAAAAGCAATTATGGTTTGGAAGTAAGTGAATTCCAAAGCGAACCACCCCATTGAGTCAATTGTTGAGGCCCATTTTATAATCATGTTAAAAATCATCTATATTTCTTTTTTGAGCCTTAATGATTTAAATATTTTAATGCTTGTTGAATATTAGTTTGTAATGACAATTGCATATTGATAAAAATAGTCTTCAAACATATTGTCAAAAGTTGAATATCACTATGTTTGTTGTCATCTTATGTTAAATCACTTTCAATCCAAACAAATGTACTATATACAACCCTTACAAACTAATAAGTTAGAATAAAAAAGATTGCAATCAAAATAATTGTTTTGGTTGCTAGATTCAAATGTGGAAGGAAAAAGTTCCAAAATAAAAGAAATGTTTGTTAAGCAACTTTAATTGTCAAGAATATCTCTAATTATGTTGAACAAGTGATTCTCTTCTCGAAGTCTACAAGAACAACACACAATGTTTGAACTATACAATTACATAGTCAAGGTCTTGATTTGAAGGAGTTGCATCCATGCAAATTTTTTTAACTGAACATGGTTTCTTACAATATTATTTGATAATGTTCCAGGGAAAATCTGAAATCCCCATGCTATCTGAAACGAACATGTTTTCAAGTTATCTGAACACACAAAACTCCAAGATTAATCTAGGAGTCCTCATAAAATCATGTAACCTCATGTAACTGATAAAAGTCAAAACCTGACCAATTCTTGATTTCAAAATGTATTGATATTGGTCAATGCAGTGCTACTTCCAACCAACCATATGGAAATGATTAATAGTTTGTCATTTCTAATTATTCTTGTAAGATAACAATCTATAACACATCGGTCACATTCTTGAAACCGTGGACTACATCAAGGACATAATCGTATTTGGGTGTAATTGAGAAGAGTTTCGAACCAGCTAGAGCTCTGCCTATCTAAATTCAACATACGCACAATATATCTCGAAGACTCCTCTTCAACTAACAATTGCAAGAAGAAGTGCAGCAGGCTAGGCCAGCTCCTCAAGCACGCCCGCCTTCAGTAGTTCGTCCTGGGTGCACGACGTCACATCTCTCGAGACACGAATCATAACAGACCTAGCTTGGCAAAAATCTCGTGATCGTAACGATCCCAATTGGAAACTCTGATAATTTGCGTCCATGATCGACGCAAGATGTACTCATGAGTCATTACTTCACGAGGCTTTCACTCCATACTAACTGGCTGTACAAATCCATGGTCCCAACTTATGAAACAGATGAAAATTATTCATGGCACCTGGTGAAAGAAAGTATAAATCCATTCCTGAAGTCGATCACTCAGGCACCTTGTTCCTGAACCACAGCACCCCTTGCGCCGCTTGGTTGTGGTTGTTATCTGAGTCCGAATCCGGCTCCACGTACAGGCACTCCCGGAACTCTCGCCACAACGCAGCCAGTACGGGCGTCCGGTCGCACTGGTAGTACTTCCCCAGCACGGGCTTGATGGCTTCTGTGGCCTCGGACGCGTGGTAATGCGGCATGGTGGAAAACAGGTGGTGCGCGACGTGCGTGTCGGTGATGTGGTGCAGCACGTGGTTGAGCACGCCGTAGTCGCGGTCCATGGTGGCCAGCGCGCCTCGCAGCCAGTCCCACTCGCTGCTGTCGTAATGCGGCAGCGCCGCGTGCGTGTGCTGCAGGAATGTGATCAGCACCAGAAAGCCGTTCACGATCAACAGCGGAATGAAGTACATGTTCACTAGGTAGGCCAATCCGAAGGCCAAATACAGGCGGTAGAGAGTCCCTACAACGGCCAGTAGCGAGATGTCGCTGATGAAAATGAAGAGCCGCTCCCGGTCCATGAAGATGGGGCTGTGCGTGTTGAAATGGTTAGCGGGTCGGTCGTACTTCCTGCCGGAGACGTTCATAGCCAAGTACAGCGGCCAGCCCAGCGTGAGCGTCACCACGATCTGCAGCAATCTTCCCGGAGGGTGCTGCAAGTACCTGGCAATCCCACCAAAATCTTCCTTCACTTTGGGAACGAACACCTCGTCCTTCTCCACGCTGCCCGTGTTGGAGTGGTGACGGCGGTGCGAAAACTTCCACGAGAAGTAGGGCACCAGCAAACACGAGTGGAAGATGAGTCCCACCGTGTCGTCCAGCCACTGGTAATCGCTGAAGGCGTGGTGGCCGCATTCGTGGGCGATGACCCACACTCCTGTTGCGACGCAGCCCGTAACGATCCAGTAGGCTATCCACATAGCCCAGTTCAAGAGCCCATCATAGACAAAGTAGTTGGTGGAGTAGACGGCCAGGCTGAGGATGGCCAAGTCGCAGACCAAGTAGGAAAAAGATCGGGGAATGGACCTTTTGAAGCAGTGCGGAGGAATGGCCCTCTTGATGTCACCAACGGTGAACGGTGGCTTGTTCGCAGGTGCTCGCTCCACGGAGCTCACGGTCTCCTCTGTCAAGATGGCCTTCCCTCCCTTCCCCATCTTGGATGAACCCTGCACTCAGAGCCTGCACATGGCAGATTAGGTCGGAACCTGATCAGCAGGGTCGGGAAAGAGGAATTGGTACATGAAAACACGAGGTAGTACTGTTTAGATTTCACCAACAGTACATTCTCACATTTTGACCGTAAGAGGACAAACAGGGTTTACAGTCCAATTAAACTGGATCAATAACTTCCACGCAGATCGTTAGGAAGAGCTTTCCCAGGATTCATTGGGAGTTCTCAATGATCATAGGAATCATTGATCATACAAAGGCCTTTCCAATATATATTGGGGAAGCTTCCATTATGAGCGTTGGGAGACCTCCCCTGACTCATGAGAACGATGCTCTTAACGTTTTACATCAATTTGAAACCAATATCCCCCGAATAGTGTCAGTCTACCGGGCACACTTCGAAATACATGGACAGACCTAAACTAACACAAATAAACAAAGTAAAGGCTAACCTAGGTTTCAGTCAATGCAAGTCAATTCAGCTAAGATCGTCGACAAAGCTCCGCAAATCTCTCAGCACAATTACACGTTTCCACCACCATCAGGATAACCAAAAACAGAGCATCCCTCTGCCAAACCCACCCAAAAACCCTCCTCCAAACTTCAAAAAGGAAGAACACCTCACACCACGAACTCAGAATGCAAAATGCTCAAGCAAACCAAAAACAGTGAACACGTTGCGACGAACACAAATCTCCGCAATGCAGAGCCAAAAGTCGCACAACAGCATAAAAATCCAACCGCCCTATTGAAAGATCGAGACCATATTCTCAGTGAATATTCCTCTCTCACTAACTATCCAATTTCCAGAGAAAAAACTCACCTTCAGCCCGTCGCCAATGTGAAGATGCTCTCCAACCTCGGAGTCCAAATCCAACCCCAACCGCTCAAGCCAGTTCCCTGCGAGAACGAACCACCAATCCATGAGTCAAATCCCCAGAGAACAGCAATGCATTGGAAAGAAGCAACAAGGCGGCCGCCGCTAAAGAACCCAGTTCTGATCTTCTAAGTTTCCAACTCGCATTCTAGGACCCAAGATGTAGAAGGAGGGAGAAATGGAAGTGAAGGTGTAATGAGAGACCTGCTTCGTCCCTGCGACCCCTGTGGCCGCGACAGGAGAAGCACGGCGATGGCGAAGTGCTTGAGTGGCCGGAGAGAATGAGGAAACAGGGGCACGAGAGACAGAGAGAGATGGTCAGTGGAGAAACAGGGCGACTGGCAGATAACTTACGACGAGCCTTCCATTCAAAGGCGGGCGGACCAACCAACGCTGCCTATGGAGTTCCTGGCCCTACTCTTGGCTTCTCCAGACCGACCCTTCTACAGTATAGTACCTGATTTCTACTCTCGTGACTGTGTGGCACCAGTTTACTAAAGTCACACTGCACTATTTGATATCTGTAAAATAATGAAAATACTGTAGCATGAATATTACTGGAACCTTTGGGAATTTTTTTCATGAAAAATATTGCATAGAAAAAAAGTTCTTTTATTTTTATTTCTAAAGCATATATCAAATTACATTATTCAAATTTTTAAAATTATTTGTTGAAGAATGACTTTGAACCAACACTTACAGTAGTACATCAAAACAATTCTTGGAAAAAAAGAAGTTAGGTAGTCACATCAATTTTTTAGAGGATACTCATTTTTTGTCTTTATTAATAACTAATAAGGCAAATCAATATATGTGCTCTTCTAATTGAGACAATTCAATTTATTAATTGCATATCAAAGGGAAGGAGGTATTGCCTTGAGAAAAGATGTATGTGAGGAAGTTTGAGTTGGAACTTAATTGAAAGGAAAGTCAATGCTACAAGGTCAAAGCCTTTTGTGATGCACTAACTTACTTATTTGGTTTGTAAGCTTAGTACAACAAGGGGATAATGGGATATTATCTATATTTATTTTCCTTCACTTGTTAAGAATTAAAGAAAAATTACCATCTATATTTTGTTAATAATAATAATAGTGTTTATTTATTTAAATTCTCATATACCATCCTATACTTAACAATGTTTTCTTAGGCTTCATAAATCAAAAGGATTTTTTAAAACTAGAAAGGATCATTCACATTTTAAACAAATAACACTAATCATTGTAACCAAAAACCACAATCAAATTTTTTGAAGTCAAAACAATAGACAAGCTTTTCAATGTAAATTGTAACCTTACAAATGCCAACGCAATGCAAATGTTAACTAAAAAGGCACTTCTAATTTTGAATTCCAAATTAACTCTTCCAATTCCTCTTAAACCTCTTTTAATTACAAGCTTCTCTAGAAATTGGAATTCAAGACAATTGAGAAAGTTACCTTGTCAATTGCCTTTGTCACATTCATTTTAATCCTCAACTTGTCTCTGAAAAGTATTCACCTACCCATGGCTACACTTCTATCTATACAATCATCTAAGCCCCTATCAGGATAAATCATAAAAAATTTGAAATTGTTTTAGAAAGCACCACTTGAGAGATGGCGTTACCTTCTAATTTAGTATGCATGCATGTTGAAAAATTTCAACCTCAATTAAAAAAAAATTGAAAAACATGTCCGTCACAATCGATCAGTGCAATGCAACTACATGTCCTATGCAACTATCCTACAACTATAGTCCTCTATATTTGCACCAAATTTGACAACTATGTTGTTGTAGTTGCAAAGTAGTCGCAAAGTAGTTGCAAATAAGGGCGATTGCAAGAAACACTTAATGCCATTCATCTCACCTTAGTTTTTATTTGTTTTTTGGCCATAACTTTTGTGTTTTAGCTTCAAATGACTCAAAATTTATGGATAAGATACTCATAACCATTATATACCTTTTTATATTTTTCAATATTTTTCAAAAATAATTAATTATTTTAAAACAGCCCCAATAATTTCTCATAATGGATGATTTAGGGTTTTTTAGCACCATTTATCTCCAAAAAACGAATTTTGAGCTAAAATTTGGAGAGGATGGTTTCTTAGTAGACTTATAGCTATTGTTGAAAGGAATTTCAGAAATACTTATTTTTATGTGGTGTAGAAGTTCACAAAGAGAGCTTCTTTCTGTATTTTTTTCCAAAGGTATGAAACATTATTTTGGTGAGTTTTTTGGTCAAATCTCATCACTAAAAAGTCTTTTCAAATGTCCAATTATATATATACTATTTTTTACAAATTAAAATGTCAAGAGTTGTATTTTCTTCATTGGAATTCTATGTGAATTCTATGTCTAAAGTTCCAGTGAAGAAAATATGCTTGATTGGGATTGCATAAAGATGCAATGATAATTATGTTTACCAAAACACACCAATTATTATTGACATTTGAGTTATTTGTAAGTCCCCCCCCCCACACTTTGGGCATGACTTTTTTTGAAGTTGAAAAGGCAACTATAGTTGAAGCGTCAAACTTTTTTGCAAGATACTTATGTCACATGACTTCAAAAGTGGGAACCAAACTTTTTTAGGCACCATTTTGATGGAAAAATAAGTTTCATACCCACTTTTATTTCGACTTTTTTAACTCAACCAGCTTTTTCACAAAACTCATGGGTTTAAACCCTGGTTTAGGATACTTTACGAATAACTCAATTGTACAAAAAATTTGGAATGGCTCAAAAAAATAGTTTGTAAGATTATTGTCCTAAAAATGAACACTAGATCAATATAAAGTAGATCAAGAATTCAAATGCAATCTATAAGAAGAATTGACAATGTGCTCAAAAGAGGCAATAATTGCCTTACATGTGTCCATTGTAGACCAAAGAGGTGTTACAAAGAATAACCCCTAAATGCTTGAGGCACCAAATTTTGGTGTCTCAAACACATTGAAGTTAAATAAAACCTAATCAAGTTGCTATTTTTAGTCATTTATATTTTTGAAAAAATCTTCTTGAAGTTTAGTTTTAGCATGAGAAATAAAAGTTTTAAATTGATTGATTGTGATTTTTCTATATAAGATTTTATTCAAGGGTGTCCATTGCAATCTTGACTTTCCATAGTCTTGAGGGCTCTTGGAATTTTGGAAATAATGCTTCAAATACACTAAATCTTAGAGAAAAAATCACATTAAAAATTCATTTGAACTATTGTAGAGTAGATTTTGAGAAGCCATAAATTGATTGGTGTGTATATTGGGCCCTTTAATCTCATATTATTTCGGTGACCAACTTTTTTGATTTGACATGTGAAAAGACGATCAAAAGACTTCAAATTAATTTTGCAATTTTAGCACCCTCATCATCAAACCTTGTAATCTTTCAATCCATAAGTGATATTGATGTGTTTTCTTTTCCCATATGATTTGGGACATTTGTAATTTGAATTTGTACGCTTACAATTCCAAAAAAAATTGATGCAATTTATCAAAATGTTGATTTTATGTTCAATTTAGATCAAATTTTAGAAGCTCCAAAAAGCCTTGGACAAATAGGGGTTGAACAAATGATTTTCTTAATACCCAAAAGAATTGTATCTAAACCAGCGTCCAATGAAATATCTCCACGGCGTTCCAAACTAGGAAAATGCTTTGTTGCAATTGGGTCGGCCATCGGGCCCTCAGTGGCAGGTGGCGTCCGTATCCCGTTGTGCGCACTCGGCTACGGCTCACCCCTGGTACAGTATGACGGACTCTACTAACAGTACTTCCTTCATTGGGTAATAAAATGGCCGCTTGAATGAGGGCCTGACAAAACTGACAATCCATCACACACACACACACAAAAAGTTTAAAATTAATTTTATTTATTTATAGAAATCAATTTTCATCCAAGTTATGCACACATTTACATTCAGTAGAGGCAATCATTGCCTTCCTTCAGACAAAATGGTGTAGAATATTTCATACCATATTGATAGTTAAATGGACACTTGTCGAAATGTGTTAAAAAATATAATATGAGGGAGTTGTATGATAAAAAAGTAGTAAAGAAACATTTAAAGGATATGTCAAAAGTGATCCAAATACAATACAATAATTGATTTTGTCATTGGTTAGCCAAATTTAGTGATCATTAACTAATTACTTAAATCTGACTTTGCAAGGATACCACTTCGTTGAAAATACTGATTGTTGTCCTACCTCCTCCTGTACATCTATTAATAATGTGGATGGATTTTGTGGATGGAGGCTACATATAGTAAAAAGCAGCCCCCATCTTAGCTACTAAATGTTATGTAGGGACTCACAAACTAAGCAAATCTTTGGGAGCTTTTTTATCCAAAAGTCACGGGCACAAGAATGAGAAAAGAAATTGTAGAAGTATAAAATACAGAAGTTGTTGTATGAGAAAGTATACATTCTTTGTATTTATCTTTGTGACTCTCATCTTTGTCATTGTCATTGTGATTATGATCAAACAAACACTCAACCTTTTCTTTCCTTTCCAAGACCCAGTGATCAAGAAAGCTATCCATCTTGGTACTACTTCACCTCCCACCTTAATCAATGAAGGACTAAATTTAGAAGACAAATTGGATTTTTAAGTGGTATCTACAATCTCAATTTTTGTCATGATTTTTTGAAATTTTTTTGAAGATAGAAAAACTTATTAGCTTCATCATTGTATAATTTCTTTTTTCAATTGGTGCCTAGGAACAAAATTTATGCCTACATGAGCTCAAAAAAAGAAACACCAGGCATTGTGGGCAATATATATTTTTTCAAAATTTTGAATTTTTTTCTTTAAGTTGTTCACTTTGTAGATTATATTTTTATCTACGTAGAAAGTTTTGTTTTCTTAATTTAAATAAGTGATGTAGAAGTTATGGACAATCTTGTTTGGGGGGCAATCTAAGCATCTTCTAAAAAAGAATAACTAGTAGAATTCATTTTTGAATGCATTTTTTACAATTCAAAAAAAAGTTATACATAGTGTAATTTGCTTGCTAGAATAATCTTGCCATTGGAATAGATGAGTTTTTAATTCTATTTTAGAGATATTAATAATTTATATTATCAACCAATATGTCATATCTATTTCTACTTAATAAATTTTTTAAGAATGAGAATTAATCAATTTTTTTTTAATTTCTTAGACTCTCAACTCAAATTATTACCATAAATATTTAAACCTTGAAATTTTGTAGTGGAAAAAAACTGAAGTCAAAGAGGTTCAGAGTCAAATTGTTTAGTCACGTAATATACAAAAAACCACTTTTTCCACTATAAATGCGAATTTTTTGTGAATTGTCTAGTCAAATTTTCTAAAATTTATTCCACACATTTTCATCAGCTAGTTAGGTGTAAAATCCTATAGTTAGATGTTCAAAAATAATTATTTTAAGAATTACATACTCTTTGCATTTGAAATGTATTTTTTTGAGTTTTTTTATGCAAAAAAGGCATTGGTCCTTTAGGGCTTGGTTAACTTATTAATCTAAATTTGCAACATTTATACTCTAACGACAAATCCTTGTATTATTTGAAGTAGTCTAAACCTCTAGCCTTTAACCTTATAATGCCAATGTCAACACTAACTAGTGTGTGATGGATGATAGTAAATCCTTCAATATACAATAGATATGCAATTGTTTATACTTGAAATTTAGTAAAAAAAGAGATTGAGGTTTTACATAATAGTTTGACCTCCAATGGATACTTTAGATTTTGTAAAGCAAATGATTTACATTATTTCAAAAAAAATGATTTCCATTGCAACTAGCCCGTCCTTATAGAATTAACCCCTAAAGGTTTTTGACTATGGTTTCACCAAAATTGCTCCAAAACTGTCATTTTAGGATAACTATCAAATTTTAGAAAAAAAATGTTCTTAGAATAATGTAACCATAGGATCTTAGAGTACACTAGTTTGAAAGCATGTACAAAAAATTTCAGAAAATTCCGCCATGTAGATTGTAAGATAATAGTGTTTGAAGTTACAAAAATCCCTTTTTTATCACTGCGGAAATCCTGGGCAGCTGCACTTCAGAAGGCCACATTTGTATGAAAAAATATTCAAAATGGTTGTTACTATTTGGATTAATTCTTCAATTCAAGTTGGATACATGCTCAAAAAATTTCAAATCATTTCAAATTGAACAACATGTACAAAAAAAATAGTAAATAGAGAGAAGTAGAGAATGATTCAAAACACTAAATGTTTAACAATTTATTTATTGAATTGAAAAATGCCAATCTCAATGGTTCAAATATTGTAGTAAACATTCTACACCCAATGTTTTTTTGTTTTTTTTCAAAAATATTGAAAATTGAGTAAAATAAAGGACTTCAAAGTTTATTTTAGAGTAGAGAATCCATAACTACCCGCAAACTAAAATTCTTCATAACTTTTGACTCATTAATCCAAATGGAATGATTCAAAGATTTCCACATATATATAAATCTATAAAACCAATTTCAAATTTTGGTTTCCAAAAAAAGTGATTTTTTCTAATCTGCCTGAACTGCCCGAGTTGAGAAACAAACAACATATTATGCGATAACTTTTCAACCATGTAGTCAAAAGTCATGAAAATTGTTGGGCTTGAAAGATACTCCTCGTCCACACCTTCTATTAAATTTTGGTTCCAAAATATAGAAATCTCTAGTCACACGTACCTGCCCAAAATTGCTATGTTGCCAAAAAAGCATTTGGTCCTTTAGGGGTTAGTGGACTCAACTCTGATGACTAAGGTTGTCACCAAAACTACTTCAACTATTGGACCAATAGGTGCATTGTTTGTTTCTACAATGAACAATGAAGTCATTTATTGACCACTTTTGGCCACAATGGCCTTCAAGGGCTAGTATTTTTTGCCCAAGACAAGGTCTACCTTTACATTTGGTGTGGTTTTTAAACTTTAGAAGATGGATTGGTCATTGTGAAAATCATCCTTTTGGTATAACATGTGAATCATTTGCTAAAAAAGAAAAATCCAAGAGTACTCATTGGAGGTCAAACTAATGTGCTAGGATTCCTTCCCTTTCCACACAAAAGTTTCAAGGATGAACATTCGCTCTTTAGACTTACATAAAAGGATTCTTTATCATCCATTGAGTAATAAATGTCTGTTATGTTGTTCAAGGGTTGAAAAATGTGTGATGGTACCTTTGGTGGGACAAAAGAATGTGCACATATCTTGATTTTTTAGTAACTTCCACCAACCAATCTCCAGACTTTTGTGATATTTATTAACCAATACTAGGGCCCTTGTTTCTATTTTCTCAAATCCAATAGGTCTACAAAAATCAAAATTCTAGAGATCAACATTTATAGCTAAAAAAATAAAGTTTAACGTTTGAACCCTGTGAGAATGTACAAGTTAAATAAAGTGATGTATGAATCAAGTACAACACAACCTCTCTAACCTAATAGGTCAAGGATTGGTTTGATACATTGACTTATAGAGGGTCAAATGTATCTTACTCATAACCTTTGTAATGTGACCCAATTTGGGACCAGTCTAAGGGCAAAACATCCATTCCCGTTCATGTTTCCAAAACCGTCCATATGTAGCAGGGGTGCACATTTTCCAAAGAAAAATGTGCACCTTTGCTACATATGGACGGTTTTGGAAACATGAACGGGAATGGGTGTTCCCACCTTATTGGCTTATAGAAGGCAAACTTAGAGAGGTTGTACTGTACACTCACACCAATGAAGAACATATTTCATATCTTAAAAAAAGAATTAAAAAAACTCCAATATTCTTCCATACAATCTCAACCCTTTGTTTTATCTCTCTCAATGTCAAGATAATTATCTCTTGATGTGAATGTACTTCAAGTAAAAAATCTTATGACTTCGCTATTCAGAACACATTCACATGCGTGAAGCAGTGAGAGAACTTGGTTGGCAACTTAGCAATGGCTGATAAATTTCTGGATTACCAGCATTTCATTTAGGCAACTGTCACATGGGTCCCTTCAAACGCCGTAGTCTGCACCATCTGCAATGCTAACCTCATTCTCCCCAAAAGAGAGGTAAGTTAAGTAAGCTTTTGAGAAGAATTAGGGTTCAATACAAACGTACCACGATGTATCAGAAGTCTGGAAGCCCAGGCTTCATCACCAGCACCCGCAGCAGGTATCGCTTTTCCTCTCATGTTCTAATTTTAATTTTATGTGGCACATATGATTGGCCTCAGTGAGATGTAAGTGGATTGAGCTCGCCTTGCTTTTTCCTACTGCTGAGAAAACCCACCAGTGACGAGATTTCTACTTCTTTTGCATTTTGGAATACCATCAGTTTATTTTAAATTGGATTCTCTCTTTTCAAAATCCAGATTCCATTGCATGTGATAATGAATGTGATAACTCTCTGTGTGTGCTATTTTTTGCTTTTAGGTTTTGCCTGAATTTATGGTTACTGATGAATTTTTGATGGGCGTTATCATCTTTGAGTGGCATCTCTGGATTCTATATCCATATTTTGTCAATCAAGCCAGGCTTTGCTTAGAGCCAATGGTTTGTTGAGTCGATGTAGAATGTGAAAAACTGGTGAATCATTCTATGATGGTCCATGATTGGGAGGGATTGTTGCACTACTGAAGAGTTATCATGAGCTTGTGATGGTCCCTCTGCTTTTGATAAAGTATTTTCGAAAATTCTGAGAGATTTGAACTGGGTATGGGGGTGTGAAGGAGGTCGTTGCCAACAGCCAGTGACACCATGAAGCTTGAGAAAGAAACTCACGAGAAGATGCGGAAGCTGGCAGAAATTCGGTCCACAATCGCTGCTGAACGCCAAGTGACAGAAGAGCTTCGGTAGCAAGCCAACCCTAAATGCAGCCCTTAGGATGAATCTAATTGTATTCCGGGGCTACAGCATTAATGACATCGAAATAGCATGTGTGAGGAAATGGAACACATAGATTTACACCTTTTGAGACACTTGTTGATGCGCAACAGTTTAGAGGAGCTCCCTCAACATCTTAGAAGATGGAATCCACATTCTGAGCCACATTCCTTTCTGCCTTGAGTTCAATTTAGACAACAAAAAAGCTTCAGGCAGTGGCCATTCACTGACTGCCATGCATGTTCTATACTTTTGAGTTTTTGTTTTTATTGTCATCAATAAGGGTGGGTTCTCACATTGCTTAAGAATGTCTTGAGAATTTCCGAAATTGCTCAGAAGTTGAAATTTCATCTGTCGACAAGAGTAGTGTAGAGGACCTGCCATACAAACCAAAGGCGACGAGGTCCTATTTAAAGTACGGAAGACCCTAATGTATTGAATAGAAGAAAAGGCAATGAGATCAATCCCTAGCAGCAGGGAACCTTCTTTGCTGTAAATTTCCCGTAGCCACTAGTCCGGAAGGCCTGCATGACTGCTCAGACTTTAAGTACGCCATACTGCTGCATTGGGTTTATGATTCACGAGGGTCTTCATAGAAAATTCTGCAGCCAAGATCAGGGTCTTCATCTGCTAGGGGTATTTAAAGCATCGATCCAGGAGGACAAAACCCTAAGATTCCTCCTCCATGTCCTCTGCATTACACACTAAACTAATCTCGTCATGTGCAGGAGAGAAGTGTCGACCAAAGGATGGTGCAGCTTGAACCCGGTAAGGCCATTGCCTGTAGTCATTCTGCATCTTTCAGTAGTCTCATTTTCTTTCCTTCCATCTTTGCTGCTGCTGTTGTTGCTGGAAGATATCTCATCAGAACCCTAGAAGGCTTCTTGAACCTTCTCAGAACATTCATGAATAGCTTTGGCACTGCAGATGCCGCCCAGCCATGACAAAGCAATGAAGCCTACCAGGTCACCGCTGTTGCAGCAGCCACCTCCAAGCAACTTCAAGATTAAGCGCAGCAGCTCATCGACATTCAAGTCACCTGGTAATCAATTAGGGTTTCATCTCCCGGAAGAATAATAGCAAAGTTGTATTACTTCCTCACTTCGGAAATAAGTGTCACTTTCAGTAGGTAGTATTGGAACTTGCTTTGTCCTAACTTTATTGATTTTTGGACGAACAATTGCATTTTGGCATTGACTCTGGTGATATAAATTTGGATCCCTTTGAATTTTGTCGTTTGCAAGATGATCATATTGATTACAAACGACATTGGGGACACTTATATTCAACCAGAGGGAGTAATTATTTTGACATATCCATGAATATCCGAGATGGTGGATTGTACAGCAGATGCTTACCTGAATGAAAATAAATTTGCAAAAGTGGGACCACCCCAGGGCAATCTCCAAACCTACAATCATGGTTGCAGCCCAGACATCGACACCGAGGAGGAAGCGCACTGCACATCAGCGGTGGAGGCTCTCAAGGAATGGCACAACTCCAGGGGGATCAACAATGCAGGCAAGTTCCTCCATTCTCTTTTCCAAAACGTTCTTGAAACCAGAATTGGGGGCTGTTTACAGTGGAATTGTAGATTCGCACATTCCTTCTGCTGTATCATTGTTGAATATTGAATTCAAGGTTTTCCTGCCCTCTTTTCAGGCTACAACACACCTTAATGACTCAGCGATGGGAATCTTTTTCTTGAAATAGAAAGAGACCTGGCATGTTGAGTTCAAGAATGTTGTGTTTCTACTAAAATGTGAATGCTTCTCAGAAAATCTGATTGTTAGGTTTTATATTTGACAACGTACAGATGTACAACAGAAGAAATCTATACCCCAACAGCAGTTCCAACCTGAACTTGTAACTATTTCATGCTGGGAACCGAGCAATGAGAATCATGGTTCGTTTTTCAACCACATGAGTGATGTTTCAAAGTTTTCAGGTATATTCTTAGTTTAAGATGAACATGCTAGAAGATACTGGAAGACTGCCGCACAAAGGCCGAAAAACTGACTGGCAGACCAGTATCTTGAAAGTAGATGACTGTGTTGAGGCTGGGTCATATCTATTTGCTCCGAAGCAGAGCTTTGACTCTTAAGTAATCGTGAGTTCTTCAAACTGGAAATCCGTTTATCAAATGCCAATCTTTGCAATGCTAGTCATCCCGAGAAATCCTATCAGGAACTTCATGGCTCAGTCAAAATAATTAGAATCTTGGAAACGATGTTACCAAAATCTGCTTTTACCTTGGATTGCCTTGTAGTCCGTTTGCAAAGCCCTTGTGTCCCTAGCATGAGTAAGTGTCCGAGTATGTGCTCTGCTCAGTTGTGGGATTAATTAGTATTCTCAGGAACCTGCCGGCCCATGGAAATAGATACAATACCGGAGGAGCAGCCCGAACGGACGTGCAGTACAATGAACACACAGACAGAGAAACCAAGAGGGCGCACTGAGGTTGAACCTGATCACTCGACTACTATTGAAGGCACCTACTTCCAGCATGTAAGCATCTTGCCCTGACCCTTTTTTTTTGAGTATTTATTGCACTGCAAAGCATTTTGCTCATCAACTTTCAGTCCCCAGTAAGGCAGAGGACATTGTTTCCGTCACTTTGAGCCAACTTGTCAATATGCAAGCTCTCACAGTACAATCCTAACAAGTGATAAAGGAGGATAATTTTTACGTCATCTTAATCAGTTTTACATATATAGACAGTGATTTTGGGGAGATCATTATATTGAGATGTGGAGAGATCTTGGGTACAAGAGCGAAATCTGATATGATCAATTTTTATCAGTATCTATGATTTCCCATATAATTTCAAAGTGGGAAGTTGTAGACCAATAGGCAACTCCATTTCTAGTTGAAGCTTCGTCAAAGTCGTGCTCACACCGCTTGCTACGAACCAACCAAGATGATGAATATTCGTAACTGGGATCGGTAGAGATGACGGAATCAGGCCGCTAACAATTATAGTATCCTCCACCTCAGTGCTGTCTTGCTTATTCAACAGAGGGTTTGTGGGACCACTAATCATATTTCCTGTTTTCAATAAATGCATCAATTGTGAAGTACCTATCCGATATTTACATTGATATTTTGGTCTGGTGCTGCTGTTATCTGAAGTTACTGTAGTGCAATTGCTGATGAGGGGTCTGTTTGTCTCGCAGCTCTGTAATCAAGATTATAGGAAAGTCCGAGCATAGGATCAACTGTGATGTACAGCTGCTGAGCTTAGCACTGAAAGTTCAATTATTCTATTAGTAGAGCTACCTAAAGCAAAGTTACTTCAAGCTATATCTTTTTGCTGGAAACTACTTGTTTTTGCTTATTCACATAGCTCATGTTGAAGGGCTTCTACAAACTCAATCAATTAAAAAGAAGTCCCTAGAAAAAAATCATATCCTAAAGTAACTAGGCTTAGACTGACTGACTCCTGATAGATTTATACGTGTCCAGCCGGCCCTGTTGCATTTCCTGTTCAACTCTCCACTTTTAGTCTCCACTGCGAGTAAATCCTGTTACAAGTTGATATACAGAGTTCACGTGGCATTGGGCACAAATGTCTCACTTGATACATAATAATGCTAATTCTAGTCTCAATACGCATTATCTAGTTATTAGGCCAAACAGTACTTGAATTCACAAATTTTCAAACAATGCTCACCTTTCACATCAGCAAGCACTTTGCAAATCTTCGAAAAGTTGGGTCTCTCCTCTGGATCGTCATGCCAGCAAAGTTCAATGAGCGTCCTCAATTTTGAATCTAGAAAAAAAAAGCAGCGGTGGTCTACCCCTGGAAAACACCACATCCCAATCTGATGCTTTCGAATTCTTGAACGGTGTATATCCTGTTAGAATCTCGTAACAGGTCACGCCAAAACTATAGACATCTGCTTCTTTTGACCATGCCCGCTCTTCTGGCTCCAAGATTTGGTGATTGAGTTGAGCCAATATCTCCGGAGCTCTCCAGCAACCCATACCCAGAACTCCCACAGAGCATTCAACTACCAAACATCGAAAGCCTTCTCCATCAGGATTGTCTCCACTAACAAGAACATCGGAGGCCTTCAAGACCCTGTGCAGAATGTTGCGAATGTACAGACTTCGCACTTCTTTCGCAATCAGGAGCATGATTTTGACCGAGGTGGGGAATTCAAAAGGTGAATGTATCACTGTTTGTTTGTTGATGGGTGAGGTGACGTGAATCACCCCAATGCTGGCGAAATACGAATGCACATCGGCCATCTTCGAGGAATTTCACACCCAAGGCGGTATGAAGGACAGGAGATGGATGGTCTAGGAACACGCCTCCCAACTGCAACACATCAGGTTGGAGCCAGGTTTGCCAAGGACAAGCCTGCTTGAAAACCTTGAGCACAAGGTTTGTTTGGGTGCCTTGAGTTGAGGGGGTGTTCCAAGAGCTTCAAAAGTTTCTGCCTGCCCTCCTTCGGCCAGTTTTTCACCGGTGCAAAGGGAGTCATACTTTGTCAATCCATACGACTTTAGGTAGGCCAGTAACAATCGAGGAGGGTTGTGATTGTGGGATGTTCCTTGCTGCTGGAGCCTGTCCTTCGCGGGCAGATTCTTCGAACCCAGCTCCCTCACCTCAGTCCAGTCTGGTATCAATGAGAGTCCAAATTCGTCCATGCTCTTCAGTATTGGAGACATCTTTCCATGATACCAAGGAGAATCGAGATGAGGATAATGGTCCCCGATCTGCAAGTCATATGGCTGCGATTACACATTGCAACATTCATTTGAACTGAATAAGGACATTCCTATCTAAATTAGCCTTAGCGTTCAAACGTTCCTACAAACATCGTGGCATGGAGTGAATATGAGTACAATAGTGCCTGGAACCTGATAATTAATTACCGATTAATCGATTATATAACTTATAATTAATTACTACTTATTACTGATCAATTTCATTAAATTAGTGATATTCCATAAACCTAAATAGTATCATATATCTACACAAAGGTCAAATTAGTTTTAGGCCACTACAATAGGACAATTATAGATTTTCGCTTTAGTTTCAAGCGCCTCTGCTAGAACCATGTCAAAATAATGGAACAACACTAATTTAATGAAATTGAAGTGCATAGCCTCTACATATCTAGCAAGTACACACTTGACTATGGCCCAATCAAGCAAAGTGGATGCTAATCCATTCATATTGGAGTCAAGAGTGCGATCAAAGTCCAATAAAGCCCCATCAAACTCCCCAAGCAAGAATTGGATGCAACCTCTTGTACTGTTCATTACAAATACAAAATTAGATTCCAACCAATGAAGATATACCATCTCAAAAGGAAAATATATTCTCTCATAGAATACCTTCAACATTTATTATTTTACTAGATTGAGCATTGACCATACTTGTAAATTGCATTAGATTGTGTGTTGCTTCCAATAGATAGATGATCTTCATCCAAATCATACAACGCTCTTTGCCAATATTCTCTATCCCCGGATGATGGATACATGGGGATGAAGCGTAGGGATTGAGCACCATTAAAGGTAGAAAATTCTAATGCTAGCAAATTTTGGAATAGGATGATGATTTTATTTCTACACTCAATCATCTCCATCTCCGAAACACTGAAGACAAAATAGAAACATTGATGTTGAGATTATTCAAGCTCAAATGTAAACTACTCCACCCAATTGGTTGACATGTGCCATGCCACCACCTTGGATACAAATCTCTTCTTCAACAATACAATATTCCGTTGTATTTTTAGTTGAATTGTTTCAAATTCAAGGGTTCAAACTAACTTATTCTTTGTATTCCACCTAGCTTCAATGTTCATAGGCACATCACTTTCTTTTAATTCAAAGAAACGGAAGCTATCACCTGCATTTATGCACAAAAATTAAATTATCATCAATGTGAAGACAAAGAACTCATGGTCTTTACTTGACAAAATATTTAGCCATATGCCAAATCAACCACCAAGCGATGAATCCTATATTTTCAAATGTGCACTATAGAAGCAACTCTAAAATGCATTCAAAACTTCTCAAAGTTATCAATTAAAGAATAGAAACCAAGTATCATTGAGAAGATAATGTTCAACAAGTCTTACCTTTATGATAGAAGATTCCCCAATTTGAAATTGGGACAATAAATTTGTTTTCTATAGAACAACACTTCTTGACAAGTTCTACAATCTCAATTAGAACAAATATATGAGGTTTTTTTTTCTAGTGATTTTATCGCCAGCTTCCTGCTCTTGCTCACTAGTGTTCGTGGCTCCCTCCCAATATTGGCCTATGGTTGGAGGACACAGAGAGCTTTACTGTAGATGAACAGTACCAAAAAAAACACCTTGAAATATATCAATAGGAAAAGTTGCTTGTATCACCCTTAAACCCGTCCAATAAATCCACCACACTCTTAGAAACCTTTCTAAAAAATTTGTCACCCACCACCAAACCTTTAAAGGATCCTATTAGGAAAGAATAGTGTAACCAAAGCTTCACTTGAGGTACTATTACTTGAATGCAATGTACTCTCTTCTCTTGACAGACAATCGATAATGATACCCTTTAAAACCAATTTGCCTTCCATTGGTGGGTTATCAATGATGATACCGCTTGAAGTGCGCCTTGGAGTCATGTCTAAGATTGCATCCAATTTCACAAGTGATAGCCGGTTGTCTTGTGCCATAGTCTCTAAGAATTATCCTAAAGTCAACTTGCTCCAAATTCCTAAATCTAGAAGACAATGAACTTGCTCTCTCTTTAGTCCAAGACTTTCATCTCTTATCTACTATATTTGGCTATTCTACTATTTTGAGGCAAGGACAAATTTTCTATCAAGAATTCAAAATTGTTAAGTTTCATAATCTCCCCAAAACAACTATTGTAATGACCCAAATATAAGCATGGAACTACTCTAGAGCATGGAATTTACAACTTGGCAATAGCACATGCAAAATTGCAATATAATATAGGCGTGAAATTGCTCTTTTACTTGAGCCTCTTATTTTAACCTTTTATTTTAGTTTTCTACTCTGCAGTTGTTACTCCTCGCATAGACCTTTCCAACAGTAAGTTACAAAGAATGCAACTGGGGGTACACGGTTCCAGGGATTGCACTATTACAAATGAAACAAACAAAAAAACAACTTTATTAAAGGTATCTCTCTCGTGATCTGACACTCTGCAATTCATCGGAGCCGGTTCCGCACATTGAAGAAGAATCCAATTGTTATGAGCAATTCTCACTGGTTCACAATCCCATACAATTCTTGAAGGTTGTGCACGTGATTCAGAGCAGAGCACTAGCCTTGATAACATGCTTTCCAGAAACTATAGCACTCTTCTCAATCCGATTGAGTGACAAAACTATAGTACACGACAGAACCTAGAACCCAGAACCTCCAAGTATTCCTATCACCAAAGAACAAAACGAAATAAGAAGTTAACACCTCTAATTGTCAAAAATCCAAGTCTGAACTTAGCTGCAAATTCGCGAACACCGGTCTTCAGTTCAATTCCCCAAAATTTGCAATCTTCCTGTCCTACAACGCTAAGTTTTGCATGTTGACCACTGGAAGAGAATATAGGCTACAGATCACGCCAACGAGAAACTGAGGAGGGGAAAGGGGCTGAGAGTGGTGCGACCACCCTTGGCGATCGGCAGTTGTAAATCGATGATCAACTGTCCAGCAACTCATGTCTACTCATCACAAAAACTTGGTAGAGAGAAGTTGTTGTATTTGCAACTGTAATTTGTCCACGCTATAATTGTATGGGAACTCTTTCTTCTTTTTCTCTTTGCCATATGAGTAAGGTTCTTCAGCCCTTCGCCATGGTGTGCATCAGCACTGTTCTCATCAATGCCCTCAAGAACATGTCCAATGCTAAGAAGCGCAGTTAGCACTCATCCGCCTTCCTCAAAGGTCGTGATTCCATCCTGCAGAGGCTCGGTGAGTAGTCGCTCATCACTATCATCTCTTTCGTTGCCCCTCGCTTTTCTTCTCTTTTCTTTCATTGCCTAATCGTAAGAGGGCCATTAGGTCAGTAGTTGGCAGAATCTGGATTGAAACCAGTGAAGAGGGTTCCACATTAAGGCGGGTTAGTGTTATTGGTATGTGCTTTAGGCATGGCCTTGACGTGATGTAACCTAACTGAGGACTTAATCGTAGGCGCACTAGTTTTGGCGATGAGTAGGCAACTTATTCTCATATTAGTCAATTTTCTTAAAATTAATGTTCTGTTGGCAAATGAAAAATGATTCCAATGCACCGGATAATGCATTAGTTGGATGCCATATGCAAAAGTTATGAATGTTCAAAGTTTTATTGCGAGATGACCTGAAACAACAACTCTTGAATTGATATTTAGATAGCCTATGCCCTCTAGATGGATATATACCAATATTTGAATTTTTTAGGGTTTTGATTTTGTGAGTATTAAATTAAAGATCAGTGCTCGAGTTTCACCTTGGCTCAAGGATTACCTGACAATGCAATCTGTAGGATTAACTTGAAGGAAGTTGGGTGAGTTCTGCAAATTAACTATGTTAAGAAACTTGTTCATCGCAGACTAGCTTGTGTTCTTGATGTTTGACAGCTGCGTTGTTTATGAACTTTTGTTATAGCTCTGCCTACTACGCAGTGGTCCTAGCACTCTAAATTTTATGTTCTACTTGTGAAGTTCTCATTATGAGTTCAAGTAGTATTTATGCATTTGACATATTTTACTTTATGACATTACAAGATACATTAGAGAGTTGAACAATAGATCAAACAAGTGTGGTGTTATTAGCCCCCAACACAACATTGGAGTTGGAGAGCTCAAAGCTTGGACTGCACAACTTCTTCTTTTTTGTTAGGTATGTGTGTTGACTTCTTTATGTTTGTATCCTTCTTTATTGTTTTGTACACTGTGGGGAGGCTCTCTATTTCACCTTTTCTAGTGATAGGTTGCAATTTCCTAGTGTGATTCAAGTGGGTTCCAACCAATGTAGGATTGATACTTGGCATAAATTAAAAGGAGTTATTTTTTGTTGGAATAGAGAGCCCTCTATGGTATTCTGTTGAAGACAACTTTCTTTCATGTAGGATTCCTAGCTTTTAAAATTTGTTTTCATAAAATGTATCCACGGAAGTTGTTTGGCATTAGACCAAGCAAGAAAATGAGTTGTTTCACATGTTTAAGGGATGGCATAAATGGAATGTGAGTCAGACTATGACATAAAATATGTTCTTCATATCTCTTGCATTCTTTGACACGTGCATTGGATCTATGGTTTTGTTTTTCAATCATGAGGGTACTATTGAAATTTGTATGCCTTGAATGTAATTGAAGGAGCTTTTTTGAGGACCAATTTTATCTAGTGTATTTGCATTTCAATCTTGGGAATCATTTATCCTAATATTGGTATCTGGTGATTGGCAATTTAGATACATTGTTTTGACTACCTAAGTTGGTATTGTGGACCACAACTAAGCCTAGAGAAAGAATGTAGAAAACAAGGTCCTCAATTCTTTTACTAAGGAGTCTGGTTTGTGATTAATCTAATTTTCCTGGTGTTGATGATAGAAGAATACAACTTGGGTAAAAAAATACGTATTTCACCTCAGACCATGTATTTCCGTATAAAACTTACATGATATTGTAGTTCATGTTTACTGTATTATGTATGGTGTACTTTATTTATTACAATGTAATTGAATTGAGTAGTAGGAATTCAAGGTCATAGTCGGTAGTCTTGGAAAGTGTAGTGCAAACAGGCAAGTAAGGGAATTTATCTGTGCCCCTCTGTGCCAAATGTGTGGGACATGTTGAATCGGAAAGTAATGAAGAATTTGATGTAGAAACGCTAAAACCTCGAATGCGAGGTGTAAGTGAACATTAACCTCAGAAGTATAGAAGTGAGGAAGTAAATAGTGGGTATTCTTTTTTGCGCTTTAATATAATTCATTGAAGGTACAAGACATGTGCATGTAGTCATTGAAAAGTAGGTTCTCATAATGAAGTGAATTAGTGAATATAAAAAAATAGAATTAAATTCAAGCATTAGTAAGGAAGTACTCATGTATAATTAGTTGTATTCAAGCGCGTCGAGGTGAGTATTCCTATTTTAAAATCAATTGGTATTTAAATCAAATTTCAGATAGATGTTAATTATAATTAAAAATCAATTAGCATGCCCTAACGATACACAAATGTAGGACTACAATTGACACAATTGGGCATGCAATTTTTTTTGACACAAATGAAACGGAATTTCATTGGAAAAAATAGAATACAAGACCCTAGCCACTAGTGGCCTGGAGGAACTAAGAGTAGGCATATTATTTTGGAAGATGACATCTCTTGTATCCAAAAAAATAATATTTTTTTCTTTTGGGGCTTTGAAAGAGCATTTATCTACAATGTGATTTATACTATATATTTTCTTTTTCATTGGAGGTTGACTTAACACTTCACCGCATTAGTGGACCTGCTTATTGTAGTTGTCCAATGGAACATTGATAGTTCCTTTCTAGTAGTCGATCATCTTGACGTGGCGGAGCGTGGCGTTGTCCTAACATTTTCTGCAATTTTAAACAACATGAAATATTTCCAAAATATATTGATAGGAATTAACTTACTAGTTTTCAAGTGTTGGCAAACCTCAGGGGGTGCACTTAGAATTCTTATACACGTCACGTGCATTTAAAACCTACAACCTCTACTTTATGTCCTAAAATTTAAATTTAAATCCTACTTTTAAAGCTTATGTTTTGAATTATTGATATTTTTTCTTGTTAATGATCATTAATTATAAATTTTTGAAGTAAAAAGATACACTCTAAAGCTAAAAATAACTTTCACACCCCTACTTTATTTATTTTCTAAATGTCTAAAAAATGAAAAAAAAAATCCTAAAAATTAGATTCCTATTGAAAGTTTCTTTTTCTTGAATATTTGATGCAATAGTTCTCTAAATGTGATCTCTATAAATATTTGAGTTGAAAAACATGCTAGTTTAATTAGTTCATTTTTCAACTTCTTCTAGAAAACATATGATATGTTATTTAAGATGAAAGTTATTAGCAATAGAAGCCTATAGACATTATTAAACAAAATTCAAAATTATAGTTTGAAATTATAGTTTATGAAAAAGTATTAGGAGGTTGTAGAATTCACTTAATCACACATGGATGTGTATAAATTCTCTAAGTGCAGTAGTGCCCCCTTGAGTGGCAAACAAACCTCATTTTTGACCGCTCATGAACTACTTTTTTGGCTTCCCGTGACTCATTTAATTCTCCAACTTCTATTTACTGATTATCTGAATGAGAGCAGTTCCTCTAGCAATGTCGAGGGTTTTTTGCACTATAAGAAACCTATGTTTTAGATGACGGATTTTAAATAACATTCAATGTATCAACCCGTGTTTTATGTCCAAACTAATGTCCGCCATAACATCTTGATGTTATGGCGGACATTAGTTTGGACATAAAAACACGAGTTGATACATTGAATGTTATTTAAAATCCGTTATCTAAAACATAGGTTTCTTATAGTATTTAAAACATAGGTTTCGAGAGAGAGCGCGTGCAAACTACATTCTCATTCACGTTCAACGGGTCGGGAGGGGTAACAGCTTCCAAGAGCGAGACTGCGAGAGAGAGAGCTTGCAAACTACATTCTCATTCACGCTCAACGGGTCGGGAGGGGTAACAGGGTATGATGCTTCTTGATCAAGCGGCTTGATCGAACCCATGATGGCACGCCATGCAAAGTACTCCAGTTGGTAATTTAGAGTTCTCCTTTTACTGTATAGTCAGGTCCAGCTCATTTACAAATTCTTGCATACACAGGGAACAAAACTTCACTGCTGCCAATTTTTGATGCCCTCCCAAGGGCAGAAAAATTATTTTTTTAACATGAAATTTTTTTCACAAGATCCTCTCTATGTTAATAACACATGTGACAAATGTAATAACACATCTTGATGTTATGGCGGACGTTAGCTTGAACATAAAAACACGGGTTGCATCATTGGATGTCACCTAAAATCCATCATCTAAAACACAAGTTTCTTATAGTGTGTTGCTTCAAGCATTGCTTCGTTCTTGATAGCACCATAGGCATTGCTACAAATGTTGCACCCCCCCTTATTCTAGATTTCTAGTAGTGGCTCATCATTCTTCAAGAAGCGAAAGCAACCTACAAAATTCTCCTTCCTCGCTCCTCCTGAATTAGTTACCGTAAGTACATTAGTAATTGTACATTTTTTAATCACAGCCTTTGATCTTCATGATCCAAGGATGTAAGAAGCAAGTTGAAAAGAGAAGTTATGAGTAGTAACTTGAAATGGCAATGGTGATGTATTGTCCATGGGATGGTGCCACATTAATATTGAAAAGTAAAAAAATGGATATTATGAAATAAGGATTTATTGAGCGATGGCAAGTTTTTGTTTAGACTTTAGCAAGCCTAACTGCCTAAGTTCTTTTATTTTATTGGATGATTAAATATTGTAGTAGAAAAGACAAACCCTAGCCACTTATTTTGTCTTGTATTTTGGTTTCAATAGGATTGCAAAAAACACCTATATTATTTTGACAAGAAGAACAGGAGGGCATTACCTCTTGGGGTATTTTGTATAGCATATAACTATACCCCTCTCTCGACTTTCTGAAAACAAAAAGTCAAAGGGGGATATAGTTACATGCTAAAATAATACCCTAGGGGGTAATACCCTCTTGTTTTTTGTATGTTTACAACTTTGTGTCACACAATGTGTGCTAATTTATTTTTTAGCCATAACTTTTTGGCTCTAAATGATTCAAGTTTTGTAAGAAAGGCACCCATGACAATTATACACCTTCCTTAATTTTTTTGTAATTCAAAAAAATATTTAAATATCCAAAAATACACCCCAATTCAATATTACACTACCAATGTAGAAATTTTTAGTATTATTGGGTGAATGCAAGAAACACTTGTACTATTTTTTGTCACAACTTAAGTGTTGCTCTGTTTTTTGGCCATAACTTTTTTGTTTAAGCTCCAAATTTCTTAAGATTTATAGAAAAGGTATTCATGACTATTATACACGTTTCCTAATTTTTTCCTAATTTTTAAAAATAATTTAATATTAAAATAGTACTAGTGATTGAATGTCACAAATGACAATTTGGAGGTTTTTAGTACTATGGAATACCTTTTTTGAAAAGTTACCTTATGAAATTTTGCAAAGTTTTTCCTACTATGGTCAATTTCGTTAAAATGGCGGTATTCCGAGTGCCATTTTGCCAAATTCCAGTGCCATTTTGCCATATTCCAGTGCCATTTTGCCATATTCCATGTGCCACTTTGACAAATTTCAAGTGTCATTTTGACATTTTTGTGTACCATTTTGACATAGAGGCATAGTGGTAGAAGAAAAAAATGTGCCATTTTAACGGAATATCATGCCAATTTAATGGAATGTCATGCCATTTTAATGGACTATCGCCATTTTAACGAAATTGACCATTACTATAGAATACAACTTCTAAGAAGAGGGATTTTTGATTGCCTATTGCAATAAAGTTTTGCATGGGCCTAAAATGAGCAGCATTCCCAATGAATTTTTGAATAATAAAAAATATAATTTAATTTTTTGTTTCAATATTTGAAAAAGGATTCAAATTACAAACAATGAACATTTTTAATATTAATTTTTTGAATGGTCTAAATAATTTCCAAAAATAAAAATGAAAAACTATGATTTTCTAGCATAATTATGAGTTTCTATCTTTGAGTTGGACTCTAGGGTACATGATAGGACTATATAGCCCTCCAAATTTTGTGCAATGTAGACTTCTTTTCTATAAGTTCGTGATTTAGTACTATGAGTACTACAAGTATTGTGAGTATTATATAGAGTTTGAAAGAAGAAATGTGGACCATCTATTGAAATTAAAATCTATGGTTTTGATGATACATGGATTGGATCCATGTGTCATCAAAACCGTAGATTTTAATTTCAATAGATGTTCCACATTTCTTCTTCCGAACCCTATATAATACTCACAATATTTGTAGTACTCATAGTACTAAATCAGCAAAAACCAAAAATGCAACAAATAGTACAAGTGTTTCTTGCATTCACCCTATTTAGCACCCAAGAAAATGAATTTTGACTTGAAATTTGGATGTGATGATCTTTTGGTCTATTGGCTAAAGGAATTTTTCAAATAATTATTTTTATGTAGTGTAGAAGTTTACAAAGTGAGCCTCTTTCTCCCTATATTTTGAAACATGTAAAAAATGATTTTGGTGAGTTTTTTGGTGAATGGCCATGTCCATAAAGTTGTTGGAAATAGAAAATTTGTGTTTCATTTTTAGTAAAATTTTCTATTTTTTCCTAATCAAAACATCAAATATGAATTTTCTTGAGGATTGGCACTTTTCTAGTTTTCCTACTTAGAGAATTTTTCTGCACATTTCCTTTGGTAGTTACCTTTGTCTTAAAGGTGTATGCATCAAACATATCTTTTAAGTTTCTTAAAAATTATTTTTCTAATTTTAAAGTACTCCCCAAAAAATCATGAATATGCAACAAAATTAACAAATATATGTTTCTTGCAATCACCTTCCTACTCTATCTAAGGGTTGCATTACATTTAAAGGTTGGGCTAATTCAACCCATTAGCCAATGATGTGTTCATCTAGGTGAAGAAAGAAGGTCCTTATACTAGTGGGGTAGTGGTAGGTGCAACAAACCATATGAGATTTGTGATTTAGGATAAAAAAGAACTCCACCACTCATGGTTAATTGAAAATGCAAGAGTTGTGATGAAAGTTGAATTTCAAACCTCAATTAGGCACAATAGAATATATGTTTTTTTAAACTTTAAACTAAGAAAAGTTGGAGAATCAAGCAAAATTTTATTTCCAAAAATCCATTTGAGATTCCAACACTCCAACTAAAAGTTCTGGACAAATTTTAGAGAGGGTGTTTGAAAATGTCCAAAAAATTATCCCTTCCACCCCCTCCTAAAATTTGTCCAGAACTCTTATATAAGGGTTCAAAATTTCAAAAAAATTCTTGGAGATAAAATTTAGGTTGGTTGTCCTATTTCTTCTCGTTTAGTTTTTTTTTAAAAAGCTATTATACTATGCCTAAATGAGGTTTAGAATTCAATATTGAGCATAATACTTGTGTTTTTGCTTAACCATTAGCCGCTTTATTTTTTGTAAACAAAATTAGAAAGTATTGAAAATGATACAATCTAAGTAGTAGAGAATTTTCTACTTGAGTGAGTGAATCCAATTGTGATCCTTTTCTTGAGGTCATAGTCTTTACAAATTCCATCTAATATGTATAATATTGTTGTAGGAACACAAATTTTTTAGCATTGTGGAAATTTATAATTTATTCATATGTTGCCTACAAAAACACAATTTAGAAGATTTGAAAGTATCTTATTCACTTCTACTAAGATCCTATATACAATAAATTAATAGTTTCTTAATACAAACAATGTACAATTGCATATTCAAATACATTTAGGCGTCATTACTTTATGAAAATCAAAGTATTGTTGTTTTTACTATCAACTCTCTATTGTACTGAAACGAACAAAATTTACCGCAATCCATGCACACATTAATCATACACGTTAATCCTGGCCATTTACTCATAAGCTCTTTCTTATTGATCAGTGTTTTCTCGATACAGAACCCCCCTGGACTTGGCTCGCTCAGCCCTCCTTATCCCTCCTCTCTCAGCCGATCCTAACTGATCTCTATGCGGTTACTGTAACAGTTTATGCATGTCTACCCTGGCTTTATGCTAGGACCATTCTGGTCGGAATAGTTGTCCTGTATAGCTTCACTCACTAACTCCATAGCTCGGTCTGAATTTCCCGTTATCATCTCCTCCCCAGGTTCTGAAACTCCGGGTGTTTCCTGAACCTGCTCCACCCTAAAATGATATCTTTTAAGCTTGGAACCATTATATATCTTCTTTAGAATCTCACCCTCTGGCGTACTTAGACTATACGAACCATTATGATAACCACGATAAATCACAAAGGGACCGAGCCACTTTGGTCGGAACTTCTGCCCATGCTGTTTGGCTAGCCAATGATCGAGCATCATGACCAGATCTCCGGGATTGAACTTCGTGATCTTCCTCCTAGAATCATGTCTGAGTTTTCGCTGGCGTTGAAGTATTTCGTAATTCTGCAGTGCTTGTCTCCTGGTCTCGTCCAATCGTTCTAATAATAAGACTCGGACACTCAACGACTCGTGGTCACCTAAGCCGTGATGAATCGCTGTTCTTAGCGACTTGAGTTCCAACTCGACAGGTAATACGGCTTCAAGTCCGAAAGCTAAATGAAAAGGGGTGTAGCCAGTTGCAGATTTATGCGCCGTTCGATATGCCCAAAGAGCCTCATTCACGTGTTGATCCCATTCTCGTCGTTTCTCTAACACGACTTTGCTTATAATATTGATCAGTATTCCGTAAGTCTTCTCCACCAGTCCATTCGCCTAAGGATAATATGGGCTGGCTCGTTTGTGTTTTACAGACATTCTTTTCATGAGCTCTGCGATCACTTGGTTTATGAAATGGGTACCTTGATCTGTCACGATTTCTAACGGACATCCATATCGACAAATGATCTGGCCAAATATGAATTCTGCAGCTACCTTCTGAGAACATCACTTCACAGGCATTGCTTCTGCCCATTTCGACAAATAATTTGTGGCGACTATCATGTACTCGTTTCGTTTTGCGGTCATTGGGAGCGGGCCAACAAAATCGATGCCCCATTTTTCGAAAACCCCGGTTGGGTATATTGGGTTCAACTCAGCATAAATCACTGACCTCTTACTGTAAGCCTGGCATGTTGGGCAAGTCCTGCAGTAACGTGCACTATCTGCGAAGAGGGAGGGCCAATAGTAACCTGCTTGTAATATTTTACGTGCCGTTACGTCCGTGGCGAAATGTCCCCCGCATGCTCCCTCATGGTAGTGATGCAATATCGTATCAGCTTCATCGCGATTAACCGCTCGACGCAAGACTCTGTCCTTGCCCAGTCGATATAACTCGTTGTTTACAAGGGTGAAAGGTTGGCTTCGTTGTTTGACATCCTTACGCTGCTGTGCCATTGTATTATCGGGAAAGCTGAAATCCTGTAAATAATTGGATATATCGCTATACCCAAAATCCCTCGGGTTCGTCTCGGTGGTTATTGCGAAACATTCTACGTCGTCCGACAGGGCCCCTTCGATGCTTACAGAGGGACGTCCTAGATCGAGTAACAAAGACGCATGTTGTGTACTTGTTGCTTTCACGGTTTTGATGATCAGATCGTATGGCTGTAAAGAAGCCAATAACCGAGCTACTCGACCTTCCGGCTGCGCTTGTTGAATCAACAATTTCAATCCTTCATTTTCGCATTGTACCAAAATTGGATGTGGACTTGCCAATAAATAATGTTTAAATTTGGAGCACGCAAAGGATAATGACACTCCAAGTCTCTCCAACAATGAATACTTCATCTCGCAAGCTGTCAATAGTCGGCTTGCGTAATAAACAGGGTGTGCTCGGCTCGTAGAGTCATTCTGCATGAGGACGGCTGCCACCGCATGGTCCGACGCGGATGGATTCACTATAAATTGAGATTTCCAATCTGGATTACATACCATCGGACCGCTGGCTAAGCGAGACTTCACATACTCGAAAGCCTGCTCACATTCACGAGACCACTCAAAAGGTTTGCTCTTTGCAATCAATGAGCTGATGGGGCGACCAATTCCTGCAAGATTTGGGATGAAACAATTATGGTATATCGTTGTTCCCCAAAGCTTTGACACCTGCTCCCTCGAAACTGGTGCCTCCATTTCCATTATGCGCTTGACCTTGTCAGGGTCCACTTTTAAACTGCCTTGGAATACAATGTGCCCCAAGAGAGGACCTTCTTCGAACCCGAACTTACACTTCGAGGGGCTCAACGAGCACCCGTGTTCACGAAGTCTCTGTAATACAGCTCTGAGTTGTTCGACATGTTGGAATCTATCGCCATACACTGCGAAGTCATCCAGATACACCCGTATGAATCGCCCAAGATATGGCTTAAAAATTTTCATCTGCACGCTCTGAAAGGTCCCACCTGCGTTGCACAAGCCAAAAGGCATGCGTAGCCAGGCAAAGGTTCCCCATGGAGTGGTAAATGTGGTGAATAAGACGCTATCCGGGTGAATTCGAACTTGATGATATCCCGAATATCCGTCGCAAAAAGAATACATCTCATGTCCTGATACTTCGTCTAAGAGTTCGTCAATATGAGGTAGGGGTTGTCTGTCTTTCTTTGTGAACTGATTCAAGGCTCTATAATTTACGCACACTCTCCATTTCCCACCCTTCTTTGGAACTATTACGACAGGAGATACCCATTCAGTGTTTCTCACTTCCGTGATAAACCCTCCTTCGAGCAACCGATCCAATTCGGCTCGTAAAACGGACATTTTCTCCGGGGCCATCCTTCTCTGTTTCGCACGTATTGGTTTTGCTCCAAGCATCAGTTCGATTTTATGTTCTTCCAGTGTGATCGCGGGAAGATCGGAGTGTTTGGTCACAAACAAGTCCGAGTACTCCATTATTACTTTTTCTAATCCTCCCCGTTCAGAGGTCGTTAAACTGGGACCGAACTGCAATAAATTTAAAATCTCGTTTTGTTTGCAGAGGTTCACGTTTTGATCTTCCATATGTTGCATTGAGTCCGTGATCATTTGCGGAAGGACATCAACGGCATATAACTCAGCCTCAGAATCTTCCGATTCGTCACTGGAATCTCACGATACCTCGGAATCCCAGGACGATTCACCTGAATTGTCTTCCGTTACTGAACTGGGGGAAGATATTTTGCCGACTTGTGGTGCGACCTGGATACTGACTCGGTTTAACGGAGATCCAATTCTCATTTTGCCTTTTTCCCAATAGTTCACTGCTCTCACTTGCCGAAGCCAGGGTCTTCCCAAAATTAATGGGTACCCTCCGTTGCGCATGGTTATATTAAGAACATGGAAATCAATCTTCACTGTCACTCCATTGACAGTCACTGGAATTTGACTGATCTGTCCGAGTGATCTCACACATCTCTGGTCGGCAACTTTTAAGCGCATGGATGAGGACTTCGTGGGCTTCAGTCCAGCGTCTTCCATAAACCAACTCGCCATGATGTTCACTGCTGCACCTCCGTCTATTAGGCATCCATTGAATGTTTGTCCTTCAATGACAGCTTCGACTTGCGGGGCTTTTAAATCGTCGTGTGCCTTATCAGCTATGTGAATTTCTGTGACGGATACCCGACGTCTCGTGCTGATTCCTTGCCACAATTCTTTTCTCAACGAAGGACATCTCGCAACTAGCTGTCCCACCATGATATTGGCTATTTGTTTGCCTAAATCATTCAGGATTGAATATTCCGATTGATTCTTACCAATGAGTAGGTCATCAATCCCAATGCGCCGCCTGGATCTCGGAATTATCTTGCTCATTCTCGATCTTTTATCTCTATGTTTTTCATGTGTTATTTGTATCGTCTCTTTCGGGGGTCTTCCACGCTTGGCCATTATTACCTCCGTCTCTCCTTGATCCAGACCTGCCCCGTCCATTATTTGTACCAAGTGAACCTCTGCTAACTTAACGTTATTGGTTGGTGGGGTGTAGATAACCTAATTGGATTCAACTTTTTACTTTTTGTGAATGTTTTTGAGGCTTTTGTATATGTGTTTGTCATGATTTTGTTACGTTTGGTTACCAATTTGGTGTTTTTGGTGTATGTTTTTACAAATATGAGTGTGGTTTGGAGTTAATTTTTGAGTCTGTAATCCAAATGGGGTTTAGGGTGGTCAATTCAGTCAATTGATTTATAGCCTAGTTGGGTTGGATTCCTAATCGGATAGAGGAATGTATTGATGGGATGTGTGAAATCCGAATAGGTGTTGGCTAAGTTGGTGGAATTCCAAGTTGGTAAGTATTTGGTAGCTCAGTCCAAGTAGGAAATTATTGCTTGATGAAATCCAGTTGGGATGCCTAATTGGTATGTGAGCAGTTGGAACCAATTTTGGGGAGTTACATTCGGCAGTTAGGGAACTACCGTTTGTCCGTCTAGCTCCTATTAGGTTGTTGTTTTTGCTTTGGAAATCACCCAGTGTTGAAGTGAGTCCGCTGCGTGTCCCAGCCAAGTTGTGCTGCGTATTTGATTTTTAAAGTGTGTATGAATGTTTTGAGTGTGTGAGTTTGTGTCAAGTTGGATGTGAATTGTGTGTTTCCCAGTTGGGAAAATGGTTGTGTTAATGCCTGTGTGAGTTCAATTTGGAATTTACAGGTGAAGACTGTCCCGGAGTATCTCGTGGAGAGAAGTAGAAAAAGATTCAAGTTGGAGTTAAATTGTTGGAAATATAGGTGTATCGAGTGAGTGCCTAATTGTGGGATTTTTAAGAAAATTACGAATTGGTATATGAGCTGGAGTGTGTAGTTGTGAGACAGTAGTTGTGTGAAGGCCTAATCAGGTGAGTGATGGAAACCGATTAGGTGAAAGATAAGACTGAGTGAATCAGAGTTTGTTGATGCCAAATTGTAGAATTAAGAGGATAGAAGGTTCCCAAGGTTAATGGACTGTAGAATTGTAGAATCTTAAAGTTCAAATTGTGATAAGGATTAGTTTAAATGGAAAAGACATAAAAATATGTGGACGGTGATTTGTCACCAACTCAGATTAATATGAGGAGAATTCATATCCAGTTGGCGTTGTGTGTCGTTGTAGTTGATGGAAATTTTATGCTTGGTTGTATGTGGAGTAATTGAGAGTTTATGTTTTAAACCAAGTTGGTATGAATGCAAGTCCGAATTGGTCGTGTAAGAAGTGATATGTGCGTCTGTGTGAATTCCAATTTGGTCTGTGAGAGCGAGTCTGTCGCATTAAGCTGCCAAGTAGGGAAGCTGTATGACGATCTGATGTGATCTAATTTTATGAGTCCAATTTGGTAGTTGGAGTATATGCAATTGGTGAAAGAAGATGATAGTTCATGAGTGAGTTAAGAGAGAGAAAGGCATAAAAATAGAGAGTAAGGAAATTCCCAAGTTGGGTAGAAGCAATTGCAAGTTCTGTAATTGCTAGAGTTATGAGAGACCAAATAGTGGAGCTGTGAATCAAAATTCCCAATTGGTAGGTGGAGATGTCCATGTCTGTAGAGGAGGAGACAAAACCAATTTGGTTGGGGAATTGCCCAAGTTGGTAGTGAAGGGCAGTGATTAGGAATGGACCAAGTGAATTTTAAGAGTAAATCAGTTGCCTTGCTGTAATCCAATTCGGGAGAGTGAAGGCGGGTAGTAGTTGCAGAGCCAAGTTGGTGGAATAAAAGAAAGCAGCGGTTCCCTGTGAAGGCGGCCAACTGGGAAGTTCAAAAGGCTGGTGTTAGTAGGCCAAGCTGGAGAAAGACTGTGGACCAAATCGAAGAGGAAATGCCATTCAATTTGGAAGATAAGCATAATTAAAAATAATTAAAAAAAATGAGAAATAAAAATTGATTAAAATTAGCTTATTTAATTAAGTAATCAAAGAAATTACGGGAACAATAGTCTATGCTTGGTGTTTGTTTAGGCCAATTAAGTGTATTTAGAAACAATCCTATTTAATAACCTCCCTAGGAACGAACATAACTATTAGTTGGATAAATCCAAATAGGTTCCAACATTATCTACATGGGATTTTCTCTAGATTAGGACAGTCACTTTTGTAATGTCCTTTAAGGCCGCAACCGTGATACGTTATGAACTGTACCGCCCGGGATGCATTTCCTCGGCCTTCAATCTGTGGACTTTTCGGGCGGTTATTGCTTTGGCCCTGTAGTAAGAACAATTTAAGGTCTCTCATTTCTGCGACTAGTTGAGAAATTTCAGGATCTTTACTTGTTTTGTCCGGTCCGGGCTCTTCTCGTAACACAGGAGGTTGCATTGCTTTCACGAGCAAGGGTACTGTCGCTACCGGCGTTTGCACGATATTGCTCAAATTTAATTCCTTCCGCTGGGCTAACGCCAACGCCTCCTCGAACGTGGATGGATCCTTCCATGCCACTATCTCCTGAATTGTTGGTTTTAATCCGCCGACGAAGCTTCGCAGGGCTAAAGCATCGATGCTACTTAGGTTAGCGCTGATATGCTCTTGGCTCTTCATACGTACTTCTCCGTTTGTGGTGACCGGACAATTCAGACTTCTTTGTATTCGCGCCTGAAGCTCCCTGACCCGCTCACTGAATTGGGGTACGGTTTCGTCATGATTTTGTCTCATTAAACTGAGTGACCCCAGCAAGCTCTGATAGCTTTCATGTTCTTGGAATTCTGCTACTAAGGCGTTCGTTAAAGTTGTCCATTTTGCTCGAGTGAGACTCGTTTGCCTATCGTACCAGAATGATGCTGTATCGTCAAAGTGTATCGGTAGCAACTCTAACCAAGCACCCTCCGTCCGATCACCGTTGGCCATACATGCTCGCTTGAATTGTTTGAGAAATCTCTCAAGATCTTCCCTCTCTCTGCCCGTGAAAACTGGTATCGCCACCATACTTGCGGTAGTGTGATTCCCCTTTACGCTAATATCTATTCTTATGTCTTGGTTTGCTAAAGCATCCTCCATACAATTGTAAAAATCAAAACTAATCGATTCATGGATAACCTTGGTCTCTCATCACAACATTAAATAGTGGTTCAAACGGGATGATCTCGTTTTGGCTTTCTACCACGTTTGAGGTTGATGTTTTCGGGTCTTCTTGCTGCTGCATCTGCCTCCCAGTTTTGCTCTCTGAGAATATGGCTTACTTTCACTGTCTTGAATTCGTGCGTTAACTCCTTCACTGCATGATAGTATGGAAATAACTTTTCGGATTTCACCTCCCAGTTTCCAGATACTTGGTTGCAAATTAATTTCGAATCGCCCAGAATCTGAACATGTTGTACGTTTTTCGCCTTTGCTATTTCCAAACCTGTCACTAGGGTAGCGTACTCCGACTAATTGCAAGTCAAGCCTTTTCCCAAATCTTGATGATATGTCTCTTTTTCTCCATTTGGATTTTCGAGAATCACGCCAGCCCCTGATCTTAGCCGCTTGGAACATGAACCATCAAAATTTAACTTCCAGGGTTTCATTGTACTTCGGTAGCCATTGTTAAACTTTAAATGAGCACGAAGACATGAACTTTCTTTGTCTTAACCGATCGATCATAACCAAGTTGATCATAATTCTTGAGAAATGAAAGCCGGTTCTGTAGTTGAACCCTCTTCTGCGAAGAAGTGTGGGTCAATCTCATCATATTGCATCATTGTATTATATCGAGCCAATACGACTTGATAACTCTCGGGGGCGTCCTGAATTCCGTAGGGATTTGATGCAATTTCTGGTGTTTGTACGACTTCTTCAGCTTTTTGAAGCGTTGGTTCTACGGGTCCTAGCGCGAGATTCTCGAATTCGTTCACCTGTTGCAAGACCTGTTGCGAGCTCTCTTCTTCAGGAAATCGACGAAAACACATGATTATGATATTGCACTGTAACAATCTGATCTACTCAGTCGGCTCTCACCCTTTGACAAATTCTATAGGTCCCGGCACCGGAACCAAGATGAAACGAACAAAATTTACCGCAATCCATGCACACATTAATCATACACGTTAATCCTGGCCATTTACTCATAAGCTCTTTCTTATTGATCAGTGTTTTCTCGATACAGAACCCCCCTGGACTTGGCTCGCTCAGCCCTCCTTATCCCTCCTCTCTCAGCCGATCCTAACTGATCTCTATGCGGTTACTGTAACAGTTTATGCATGTCTACCCTGGCTTTATGCTAGGACCATTCTGGTCGGAATAGTTGTCCTGTATAGCTTCACTCACTAACTCCATAGCTCGGTCAGAATTTCCAGTTATCAGTACATATTTGTCTTACATGTATGTGAGATGCATGAGTTTTATCAATCGCAATAGACTTTCATTTAACCCCTAAGGGTTTTTGACTATGTTTTCACCAAAAATACTCCAAAACTGCCATTTCTAATACAAGTGCAATTTTTTTTTTAAAACATATTTTTGACTCATGTAATCGTAGGATCTTGTAGTAAGGTGGTTTGTAAACATGTGAAAAAAATTTCAAAAATTCCCACCATGTAGATTGCAAGATATAAGCATTTGAATTGACAAAAATTGTTTTTTTATCCCTGCGAAAATCCGGGCAGCTGCACTTCACAAGGTCACATTTGTGTGAAAAAAATTTCAAAATGGTGGTTACTTTTTGAATTTGTACTTCAATTCAAGTTGGCTACATTCTCAAAAAATTTCAAACCATTTGGAATTGTACAACATATAGAAAAAAATAAGTAAGTAGAAAATGAGCCAAAATACTAAATTGTGAACATTTTATTCATGAAATTGAAAATTTTCAATCCCAATGGTTAAAATGTTGTAATAAACAATCTGCATCTTCTGTTTTTCTTTTTTCCAAAAATATGAAAAATTGAATTAAATGAAGAATTTCAAACTTTTTTTGTACTATAGAGATTCTATAACTGGACGCAAACTACCCCAAACTCAAAATCTTCATAACTTTTGACTCATTGATTGGAATGGATTGATTCAAAGCTTCTCATGTCTGTATAAACCTAAAGAACCAATTTGAAATTTCGCTTTTGAAAAAAAAGTTTTTTTGAAGAAGTTTTTTCATCTGCCCGGGCTGCCCGCCAAGTAAACAAAACAACATATCCTGCCATAACTTTTTAACCGTGAAGTCAAAAGTTATGAAAATTGTTGGGCCTTAAAGCTACTCCTTGGGCACACATTTTATTAAAATTTCAAAGAAAAAAATAAAAACTTGATCTGTAGTGAGCTGCCCAAAAAATTTATAATCTCAAAAAACGATGTTTAGGGCTTTAGGGGTTAAATGATGAAATAAAAATGATATTTTTAAAGTATTTATAAGTTATGTTTTCTGAAATAGATTTAACAAAGACTAATCACTGAAGATATTAGAAGCTTGATATGAATATTTTTAATCGTCAATTTGAACATTCAAACAACGTAAAAATGTCAAAAAAGTTGTACAATATAATACATTATTAACAATGCATATGTAGGTTTAAGATGAATTGACTTTCAACATTTGGGGAATAAATTTCATTTAATATGCAATAAGTTTTATTTTTATTTTAAATTTAAAAACTAATTAAATAAATAATGTTTTCAAATTCTAGGTAATGATGAGTCCTAAAATTACCTAGGATTGGGTACTTTGGAAGAATAAAACAGAAGACAATGGTATTGAGTTCTATAAACATTTTCCTTTCAACTCTTCTTTTTAAATTCTCCTCCATTAAGATTGTACTATATTCAACACTTTTCAATTTTGTTTTAAGAAAATAAGGCTATTCATACTTACATCTCCAATACCCCCCCCCTTGTTTCATTGTTGATTCAACATTTGGTGCATTAGTGCATTTTTTCAAAGTTGTGAAAACAACTAAAAATTGATCAATTGTTATTTAAAATAGTGATGGAATATTTTCAGATGTCATCTTATGGTTCAATGTATTAAAAAAGTTAAATTGTTTCAATGGGTCATTGAAAGAAACGCAGTTCCTATTCCTGTCACAATTGGAGTGATGTTGTTCTTTTCTACTGTAACTTTTGAATTAAAATATATAAGAATATGAAATAATTATTGGACCCCTTTAGCTTGATGGTTTTTACATCCTTTATTTTTCAGAAATTAAAAAAAATCATTTTATATTTAAAATTCATTTTTGTTAATTTGTCACAAACTAAGGTTTAGGGTTTTTTACTACATTAGGAGTCCCCAAATTTAATGATTGAAAGATAAAACTTTCATAGTGCATTTGCATAATATGAAAGCATATTCCTACCCAAAGAAAATCTAAAAACACATTATTTTATGTCCTCCACTTGCATGCAAACAACATTCCTATTGCATGCAATTTTTGAACATTGATGATGGTGCTAGGATTATTTTTTTGGTGAAATCTCATCACCATCAATTCTTCCCAAATGGAAAATTTTTAGATTTAAGAAAAATAAATTTTCTTATTTTTACAAATTTAAATATAAATTTATCCATTTTCATAAGATTTTGCCCTTTTCTAATTCTCCTACTTACAAAATTTTCCTAAGCTTTTCCTTTATAGAGTACCTTCCTCTTTAAGGTGTTTGCATTGAGCATATTTTTATATTTTTAAAATTATTCTTTTAATTAAATAGTATTATCCAAAAAAAGTGTCCAATTCCAAAACACTACAAAAAATGGATGGTGTTTTTTGCAATGACCCTATACCAATATAATCAAAATGTTAAATCAAATAATGAATGACTATTGATTCAATATTCTACACTACCATATTGAAGATGTTGAAACAATACCTTTGAATAATTGTTGATTTTATATTCCTACACCTCCATTATTAGAATTACTTAAACAATATCTTTAACTAACAACATTGATTCAATACAACTTGTGACATTGTTGAGACAATGCTCAATGCATAGTTTGAATGCATAGTTTGTGTTTGTCATGTTGTTTCAATAATGGTGAAATATTGATTTAAAGTTTTAAAGAATTTGAATTGTAAGTGAAAACACAAGAATTGTGCTCAATGTTGAATTTTAAACCTCATTTAGGCATAGTATAACAGCTTTCTTCAAAAAAATTGAACTAGAAGAAATTGGACAACCAACCTAAATTTTATGTCCAAGAATCCGCTTGAGATTTTGAACCCTCGTGAAAGAGTTATGGACAAATTTTAGGAGGGGGTGGAAGGGATAATTTTTTGGACATTTTCAAACACCCTCTCTAAAATTTATCCATAAATTTGAGTTGAAGTGTTGGAATCTCAAAAGGAATTTTGGAAATAAAATTCTGCTTGATTCACCAACTTTTCTCAGTTTAAAGTTTTTTGAAAAAAAATATTCTACTATGTCTAAATGAGGTTTGAAATTTGACTTTCATCACAATTCATGCATTTTCAATTAACCATGAGTGGTAGAGCTCTTTTTTGTCCTAAATCATAAATCCCATATGGTTTGTTGCACCTACCACTACCCACTAGTATAAAGACCTTCTTTCTTCTCCTAGATGAACACATCATTGGCTAATGGGTTGAATTAAGTAAGTGGTACTGAATAACACAAGTGGCACAAAAGCCACTACTTTGGTTGAATTCTCTAATTATATATTCTTTATATAAATCCCTTGAGTATTGCTTTGTTGCCCGAGTGTATGGAATGACAGATTTTGGAAAATTCACATTGCTTGACATTGCAGGAGATGGTTTGTGGGAATAGGGGGAAAAACTAACTCAAGCAAAAAAAAAAGCATTTTAGGGTTCCTCGACTCCTCAAAGGGCTGTGGAGTGGCCATGTTCTGGCCTCAAATTTTCTCTCACAATAACCTAAAAGAGAGGCTAAAATTTTCAAAACCAGCTTTTCACCTAGAGACCACATCAGTTACCCTCACACCATATGCACAAATTCCAATGGATGAGAATTGATCAAATTTTTGTGATTGATGACAAGAAAGTCTGTTTAGGAGGAGGTTCAAAAACCACTTAGGTTCTTCAAACCATCCCTATAGAAGCTCCTAAAATCATGTAGAAGATGGCAAAAATTTTTATTTCGGTTTACAACACAAAAGCTTAAGCGATTTACAAATTCTTTGCATGTGGATTTGGTGATTGTAATGAGTGGTCTTTACTAGAAGTAGAAATGTATAGTTCTTTCTTTTTTAAATTTTGCAAACTGACATATGCATATGAGGTGGTTGTACATGCTTGGTGTTCCTTACATAAAATATGGTGCATGCTTTTAAGACTTTGTGTAGAGCATTCAAGGCATACTCTTGAAGCATTGTGGACCTCACTTTGCACTGTTTACATCATTCTTGTTTCTTATTACTGCTCCTGTCTGGGAACACTAATAGAGACCTAAGGTAGTTCAACTTTGATTATGCTTTAAGAAATCACTGTAACTCAAAAAAATATGCTAAAAATTTGCTCTGAATCCTCGTCAATTTCTCCTTTACTGTCATATTTTTCCAAACTCTCAGCTACCACCCTTTTCCACATAGAGAACCTTCTTCCCTTAGATGGTCCATTACTGAGCCTCCTCCCTTGAATGATTGGGATTTTAACATTTGGAGTGAATGAGGTCAAGACATCATTTGCTTCATTCAAGGACTATTAGGATGGCCCGTGCCGTTGCCACGGTCTAATTTTTTTAATGTACAGAAACTTCAAAATTCAATAACTTTCATGCCGTAGGTTGGAACACCATGAATCAAAGCCCGTGCACCCCTCCTTGCTAAGGGCTTTTCGATGGTACCAAACACGCACCCGGGGGACTCACGGTCCAGGAGATCTCAACGTAACAAACAAACATGTATAGAAACTTCAAAATTCAATAACTTTCATGATGTAGGTTGGAACACCATGAATCAAAGCCCGTGCACCCCTCCTCGCCGAGGGCTTTCCGACGGTACCAAACACGCACCCGGGAGACTTACGGTCCGGGAGATCTCAACGTAACAAACAAACATCCAAACAAACAAACAAACAAACAAACAAACAGCGTGTCTTCATAGGGGGGTGATTGTAAGGGGAGTACACTAAAAATGGTAAATAGTGTTGGTTGATAAATAGTGTTGGACCTTCTTTTTTACCTCTAACACTATTTTCCAAATCATGTGTAAATAGAGTGTTGGCTCTTAACTTTTGCCGTCAAAATCTGGCCCTTCCCTGCAAAATTGCATTTGGGGCCTCCTTCAATTAAAATCTGGTCCTTCCCTGCAAAATTGCGTTTTTGGCCTCCCACAATTAAAATCTAGCCCTTCTCTAGAAGATTGCGTTTTTGGCCTCCTATAATTAAAATCTGGCCCTTCCCTAGAAGACTGCGTTTTTGGCCTTTTAGAATAAAAATTTGGCCCTTCCCTGGAAAACTATGTTTTTGGCTTCTTCTTTGCAAATCTGAATTTTTAGCTCCTTACCTATGAAAGTCCATTTTTGGTTTGCAACTTACACATACACTATGAAAAATTTCAGCATTTCAGCATTTTATTGTCTATTTGAGCACTTCAATATTTCAATTCAGCATTTCAGCATTTCAGCATTCCAGCATTTCAGCAATTCAACATTTATTTCAGCATTTCAGTCCAGCAGTCCAACATTTCAGTTCAGAAATTTAGCAAGTCAGCATTTCAGTCTAACACTAAATACACTCTTTGTCAGACTGTTGAAATGACCAGATTTTACCATAAAGCTGAAATAGTGTTAGAATGGGTTAATAATGATCTAACACTAACCTTGCAAATCACAATTAGTGTTAGCTCGGCTAATTAGTGTTGCCAACACTATTTACCATTTTTAGTGTAGTGAAGGCTGGGAGGTAAAACCTCGGGTAAAACTACAGAGAGTGAATCATTGTGCAGAGAGGCTATTTGAGATGTTGCTTTCATCTGAAGCTAGCAAATTGGCTTTTGAGTACTAGAAGCTTTATGTTATTGCAATCTTTTGCTCTGTTGGTTGTGAGTGACATGTAATTTTTCTTGTAGGAAGGATGGAGGGTGTTAAATTATAAGTGGGTAAGTGGCATTAGAAGAAATCTGAGGGCATTATAGGGCCGTTTTGGGTCTGTTCCCGAAATGGCTCCTAATGACACTGGCTGCTGTCAAGCCGGCTTAAAGCAAATAAAATAAAATAAAATAAAATTTGGGGGTCCTGAAATATGAAAATAAGTCCCAAAAAAATTGAAAAAAAATTAATTACGTGGCAGGTCGCGACCACGTAAGATTCGAGTTCACAGGGCAAAAATTGCGTTCCCACATTCCGGAAACCCGTAGTCTCCTAATGCCCTCAAATTTCATTTAATGCATATTGTACAACTAAAGGTTTAGTTGATGGAGATATGCTTAACCCGTAAATACCTAAAGCACCACTATAAAAAAACCTTGTTTTGGATGACAAGTCCTAATTTTTTATGAAGGATTTTAGGTGATGTTAATGTTGACAACCCAAAAATTTTATGTCATTAAAAATGTCCAATGTAATATCGTTTTTGATAGTCCAATGTTTTTATGTTAACATTGATGTTACATTGGTTATTTTTGTTGATATAAAAATTTTAGGTTGTCAACATTGACATCACCTAAAATCCGTCATAAAAAATTAGGACTTGTCACCAAAAACAAGGGTTTCTTATAGTGCACTTTTGATCTTCTAGGAATTTGCTTTAAAGTGAATAAAAAGTCAACTTTATGATGAACTTCATCAAATTTTTTTAAATGTAACAATATAAATTCAAACTGAACATGTTAGAGATCACTTAGGAAAAAAAACAAAAACATTACCACTTACGGATTTTAATATAATTGAAAGATTATATTGTTTGATTATGAGGATGTCAAAATCACAAAAGTAATGTGAAGTCTTTCAATCCTCTTTTTCCAAGTCAAATCTAAAAAGTTGGTGACCAAAAACATATGAGGTTAACCCCTAAATGCCCAAGGCTTGGTTTGAGCTTTTTAGAAATTGCTCTAAATTGAACAAAAATCCAACATTTTGATAAGTTGAATCAGTTTCTTTTGAATTGTAACCATACAAATTCAAAGTAGACATGTTAGAGATGACATAGGGAAAAAAATTACAACAGTATCACTTATGGATTGAAAGATTATAATATTTGATCATGAAGGTGTAAAAACTATAAATATCTGTGTACTCTCTTTTTGCATGTCAAATCTAAAAACTAAGTTGGTCACAAAAAAATATGAAGTTGAAGGGCCTAACAAGCATAACCCGAATCAATTTATGGCTTCTCAAAATCTATTCTCCAATTTTTTTAAATGAATTTATAGTGTGATTTTTTCTCTAAGATCTATTGTAGTGTATTTGAGGCTCATTTCCAAGAGTCCTTAATACTATGGAATGTCAAGATTGCAATCGGCACCCTTGCATTAAATCTTGAATACAAACAACATAATCATTCATTTTCAAAATCGGATTATTGATGCTAAAACTAGACTTCAAAAAAAATCTTCCAAAAATATAAACTATCAAAAATATAAACTATCAAAAATAGAAATTTGGTAAGGTTTTATTAAACTTCAAAGTTTCTTTGACACCACTTTTGAGTGCCTTGGGCATTTAGGGGTTAAATAGCCTAACACACATAACCCCAATCAATTTATCGCTTCTCAAAATCTATTCTACAATTTTCTTAAATGAATTTCTAATGTTATTTTTTTTCAAGATCTAATGTATTTGAGGCTCACTTCCAAGAGCCCTCAACATTAAAGAAAGTCAAGATTGCAATGTGTACCCTTGCACAAAACCTCGAATAGAAAAAACATAGTCAATCATTTTCAAGATTGGATTTTTGATGCTTAAAGTAGACTTTGAAAAGAATTCTTCAAAAATACAAACTACTAAAAATTGCAACTTAATTAAATTTAATTCAATTTCAAATTTTTGCAAACATTAGCTTTTGGGTGCCTTGGGCATATAGGGGTTAAGTGGTTAACTCCTGAACGCCACTGGTACCATTTTGTGGCATTTAGATGAGCTGAATAGTCTTTGGAAGGAAACTAAAAGCATTTTTTCATTCATTTTTTTGCTTGTTGACCTTTCATGAAGGGTTATGAAGAATACCTAATTGAGTTTGTAGTCTTACTAGTGTTTGTCTTCACGTGAATGAGAAGTCGGTAAAAGAAACAAATGACAAAATTTGCTTTTTCAATGCATTTTGCTCCTTGCTCTAATCTGAAAATTCTCTTTGAAAATGACATTTTTGAGTTTGAGCCCAATTGACAAAATGGAGGCCATATACTCTAGTTTCTAATCCTATTGGAATTTCGACAAATTCGTAATATTGAATATTTTATTGTAGTTTGAAGTTCATATGTATTTTCAATGTCTATTGCATTCTCATTACAAAAGGATATGGAAATTGAGTTTACACCATGATGTTTGCCATTGTAATGTACACACATGGTGAGTTTTTCAGATTTTCTGGTATAATTTTCTATTTAATGTGATTTTTTCTTCATTTTTCCTTCAAGAATTCTTAGAAAAATCAATTTTTTTCTAAAAAGATCTAATTCTTTCAATGAAATATAGAAGACATGTAGTTTCATCTTTAAAAAATAAATATACAAATCTTCATACATATCCACTTCAGAAATGACAATGTTTTGAGTGACGGACATTGAGACCTAAAACCAATGATCATAGGCTCGGCATTTTAGGGTTAAGGTTTGATTCTTTGGATGATGATCCTCTTCCTTGCAATTGTTGTAATTGCCATAAAAGCTTTCACTTTGCACTCTATGACACAACACTTCAAAGCTAAAGTATGCACAAATCGAACCTAAAAGCACTCTAACATTCATATTTTGAATGTTGAATGGAAGGCTTCAAGGCACTATTTAGTTCAACTTCTCATGGGTGGCGGCAAGAAACACTTATACTATTACATGCCACACACTAAAAGAAACTTGAGTTTTTGGTGACATTTCAATACAAACATGTTGTGTTTTCTGAGAGAATACTGTGTCAAGCGGTCTAATGCCACCACAGTGTGAATCCCATGTGATGTTCCCCAAAACATGGGCGTGCAATTTGGAAAATGACTAAGGTAGGTACACCCTAAAGCACACTATTCCTAAAAGTGCCATCTACAATCATTGTAGATTTCCAAATTAGTGATGTACGCAGACTATAAATGGAACTTTTAGAAACAAAATTTGACCTTTAACCCTTAAAGGATGGACCTATAACCACTGGTTTGAAGCCTCTTTGCGTGTCACTTAGTTTGTTACCATTTTGAAAGTAAATATGTATGGAATTTTTATTTTTATTTTACAGAGATAGAAGTACATGTCTTCTCTGCTTCACAAAATATTTAGATTTTTTTGAGGAAAATTGATTTTTATGAAATTTTTTGAAGTGAAAGTGAAGGAAAAATCATATCAATTTGGAAATTTTCTCAAAAAATCTGAAAATTTCAGGATGTGTGAACATTATAATGACAAAAATCATGGTGTAAACTCAACTTCAATTTACTCATATAAATAGAATGCAATAGACATTGAAAATGCAACCAAAGTTCAAAATGCAATAAAATATTCAATTTTATGAAATTTTCCAAAATTCAAATTGAAATAGAAACTAGAGTGGAGGGCCTTCATTTCATAAGTGGGCTCAAACTCAAAAAATGTAATTTTCAAGGAGGAATTTCAAATTTACTCAATTTCTCAAAATACACTAACTAAAATGGCAAATTTTGCCATTCGTTTTCTCTAATTACTTCTCAACTAGATGAAAACAAACATTAGTTAGACTAAAAACTTAATTGGAGACTTTATACAATTCACCATGAAAAGTCATTAAAAAACTAGTGAATGAAAAAATTATTGTTTAGATCTTCTTCAAACCCTTCAAAGTTAGCTAATTGCCAAAAATTGGTGCCAATAGTGCTTTTGGGTTGATAACTTGTACATATTGTATCCAAAATGTTGTATTTATGGTGCTTTGAAATGTGATTTCACTTGCCAATAAGACTGTATGAAAATTTAACCAACCTAATAATAGTAGCCAGGCATAGTATGAATAAGGGCAAAATACCCATTCCCGCACCTATTCTTTGCAGTGGATTGTAGATTCACCCAAATGCATCAATAGAGTTCCCTTAATGTGTTCACCACATGTGTGATCGTAATTTGCTGACACAATTGAAGGACACATAGGAAGATTTGGTTGGCTGAGTGTTGAGTTTTTTAGGATTCAGTTTTTGGGGCACCTGTAGGACGGTTCCACAGGTCTAGGGAGCCAACACTTTGAAAATTTGTGGAAATTATATACTAAATCCAAAAAATCTATATTTTTTTTAATATTCATGATTTTCACTTGCTAATACTACAAAAATATCATTTTTAGAAAACGTTGCCTCCAACTATGCTGAATTTCTTATTTGGACGGTTTTGGGTGTTTCCACTACAAGTGGCGCTTTTGGATGTACCTGCCTACAAACATGTTCTCTAGGATATCATCTTAAACATGTTCATATTTTCCTGGAACATCTCGGAAAATATGAAGCTACCACGTCAACCAATAAGTCTGTTTTCATTGTGGGTAAACTTCAAAAACTTACTAAGGTCACAGGTAAAACTCTGACCAAAGCTTAACCCTGGACTACCGTCAGTGCCATTTTGTGGCGTTTGGATGATAGTCCAAGGTCAAAAGAAGAGGGAAGCAATAGTTTTTTCATCCACTTTTTTCAAATGACCTTTCATGTTGAGTTACGAAGCGTATGCAACTGAGTTTTTAGTCTAACTAATGTTTGTTTTCATGTAGTTGAGAAGTAATTAGAGAACTAAAACGGATGGCAAAATCTGCCATTTCAATGTATTTTGAGAAATTGAGTAAATCTGAAAATTCTCCTTGAAAACAACATTTTTTGAATTTGAGGCCAACTAATGAAATAGAAGTCCTCTACTCTAGTTTCTTCTCCAATTTGAATTTTGGAAAAATTCGTAAAATTGAATATTTTATTGCAGTTTGAATTTTGACTTTATTTTTAATGTCCACTGCATTTTAATTATAGATGTACACGGCAAATAAATTTACACCATGATGTTCTTCACTGTAATGTTCACACATGGTGAAATTTTCAGATTTTTTGAGATTATTTTCTATTTGATATGAATTTCTCTTCATTTTTTCTCCAAAAAATTCCAGAAAATACAATTTTACTCAAAAAAATCTGAAATTTTTGAGAAGTACAGAGAACATACAGTTTCATCTCTGATAAATAAAACAAAATTTTTTCTTACACATCTGGTTAGAAAATGGCAACAAATTGGGTGACGAACAGTGAGTCCTGAAACCAGTGGCTACAGGCCCGGCGTTTAAGGGTTAAAAACACAGAGGGTGGGCAGCTGCTTTGGGTGCTTGGAAAAAAACTTGTTTGGATGAATGTTGAATAACTAGATGGACTTGGGCAAAATTTCAGTGATGGTTGTTATGGTAAATATTGTATGATTTAATTGATTGACATGGTTCACAATAAAAATGAAGTGTTGAAAGCCACAAAATGTAAAGGAAAAGGAGAAAGCAAACTATAAATTTCGAAGAAGTCTTTAAGAAAAGGGAAAGCCTTCCCTATATTTCTGGAAGGGGCTTTTTAAAGTTTTAAAATATTAACATAGCCTTCTCCTAGCATAGGGTGATGCATCCAAAAACAAATTGCAAAAAAAACATGAATATGAGGCCACACAGGTTTATTTTAATTAAAAATGCCTCAAGAAGTATTCAATCTTAAAATCATGGTCATTCAAAAAAATTTGAATATCCCCCCTCCCACCGATGATCAAATGGGAAAATGTACAACAACTTCTTAATTTCATAAGATACATCCAAAATCGTTAAGAAATTTGAAACAACATGTGCAAAAGCTTTGATGGACTTTGAAAAAAAGGAAATTGTGCAATATAGAAATGATTTATTTAATCCCATTTAAAAAAAAATAGGAGACCTCCATTCACATGTAAAGTAGAGATAATGGAAATTCATGGAAAGTTGCATACCCACCAATAAGTTTAGGAAAAGGAGAAAAACCCTCTTGTATTTCTAAAAGAGGCTTCTTAAACTTAAAAAAAAATAGCATAGCCTTCTTCCAATGTATAATGATGCATATTAAGAAAATTGGAAACAAAAAATATAAGCATGATGCCTTCTAGTTTTTAGTTTTCTCTTAAAAAAAATTTGGATGCCTAGTGTCAAGAAAATGGTCATCTATGGAATTTTCAAGCCCCTTTTTCCACCAATGACTAGAAAAGTGTACAATAACTTCAATTCTATAAATCTCATCCAACAGAAGTAAGAAATTTGAGACAACATGTGCAAAAGTTTAATCAAAATTGTTTAAAGATATTAATAAGAGAACACTGACCGTCGAACCCTCCTCACCTCTGCTCCTCCTTTGAAGGGTTGACAATTAGGCAATTGTAAAAAAAGGGTGAGAAATTGCAGAAGATGACATAACATTCAGTAGCAGCCTGTCACTCTGCCTCCCAGCAGATGAAATGGTGTGGAATATTCTACATCATTCAGTAACTGAAGTTGCAAACTTCAAGAAATGTAGGTAAAATTAGGTGATGGGGACTTCACAAAGGGAAAGGCAGTCCTTCTATAGGCTACTGAATGTTATAGACTCCATGGGTAGCCAACAATGTTTACCATATTTTATAATCTTTGAGTGATTTAGATGTTTATTTGTGAGTAGGAAACATGTTTGGAAAGCACTTAGTTATATTTTTACTTCAATCATATGTTTCAGGTATATATTTTTTTATGAGTCATATTTTGCAATTAAATTTTTTGGTAGTAATTTTTTTTTCTTTTAGAGCACTCCAAGGTAAATTTGGCGAGCAAACATATTTGGAAAGTGCCTAGTCATATTTTTGCTTAACCCTTAAAGGATCAACCTGCTAAATTTGACAACATAGCAATTTCAAGTAGGTATATGTGATTGGAGATTTCCATGTTTTGGACCCAAATTTTAGTAGAAGGTGGTAATGAGGAATATCTTTCATATGTACAAAGAATCAAGACATTTGGAAATACAAGTCAAAAGTTATGGCCTAGTATGTTATTTTCTTTTGTAATTGAGCAATTTAGGCAGATTGGAAAAAATCACTTTTTTCTTAAAAAAAAATTTGAAATTAATTTTATTTGTTCATGTATGCATGGAAATCTTTGAATCATTGCATTTTGATCAATGAGTCAAAAGTTCTAAGTTTTTCTGTTTGTAGGCAATTATAGACTATCTATTCTAAAATAAACTTTGAAGTCCTTTATTTTATTCAATTTTCAATATCTTTTGGGAAAAAAAATCATAGGATGTAGATTATTTATTTCAACATTGCAACCATTGGAATTGTCATTTTCAATTTCATAAGTAAATTCTTAATAATTTTGTATTTTTAAATCATTTACTACTTCTATTTACTTACTATTTTTCTCCTATATGTTGCACAATTCTAAACAATTTGAAGTTTTTTAGGCAAGTACCCTACTTGGTTTTAACAATGAATCCAAAGATGCACAACCATTTTGGACCATTCTTCATATGATTTTTGCCTTCTAAAGTGTACATGTGATGTTTTCCAAAGGGTGGAAAACAGATTTTTGATCATTCAAATACAAATATCTTGCAATCTACACAGTGAAAAACTTTGAAATTTTTTTGCACATGTTCACAAACTAAATTACTACAAGATCCTAAAATTACAGATCTCAATAAATATTTTTTAAAGAAAATTGGTATTGGTACTAAAAATGACAAGTATTGAGTGTTTTTGGAGTAAATATAGTCAAGAAATTTAAGGTGTTAAGTCAAAATTCAAAAATAAGAATTGTAATTAAAGTAGATTTTTATATCGCAATTAAGCGTAGTAGAATAGTTTTCTTATTAAGAACTTTGAACTAAGAAAAGCTCTGAAATCAAGATGAATTTTATAACCAAAAAAACAAATTATTTAAAGGACTAATTTGGAGTGGCACTTGTTTATATTTTAATGAACACTTGTAAAATTTTTATAGAATTTGAAAGAGAAGCAAGAAATAAATAAAGCAATTAACTAAAGACAATCAAATAATTTTTTTAAAGAATTTAAGAGGAAATTAGAGAGGAATAAAATCCAAGGTATGCAACTCCCATGTTATATGGCCTTGATTATAATCACTTTGGATGCATTTTAATCTATTCCCAAAGTATATAGTTTGCTTTAATGTAGGAAATTCTTATAGCCCTTCTAAGAAGGAATTCAAAAAATAATGTAATTATGTATATGAAATGAATATTCATTGAGGACAATAATAGCATTAAAAATCTAATTATATGAGTTTTTTTAATATATGTATCATGGGCAGAACTACCCAACTTTAGGGGCTTTTTAATAAAAAATCTAATTTTAATTGGAGAAATCTTTTTGTATCAATTTTAAAAAACTATATATAGGTATTTTAATTATTCATATATATTGTGAGTTTGTTTTTTTCTGAAATATATATAATGCAACATTTTCTATATATAAATTTCTTTTAATTTGGCCTTCACCTAACTTTTTGGTCTTTTTAATTTGATGTAATTTTAACAAAAGCCATCTTCTAAGCCATTTTCATATGTTTTGTATTAGAGACTAGTAAATATCATTGACAAGAGATACATTCTTTTTTGCATTTCACTTTCTATTATGACTAACTCTTGTGTATTTCAAAAATCATATGTACTCACTTTCAATAAGATAAATTTTTTTTACTTAGCTACAAAGTCTTGTTGATGTATGAATACAATGAGTCATATCTATTTAGAATGTATAGAAAGTGTAATTGTAGTTTATGATAGAAGCTATTGTAAACCTCACTCATCCCATTTACAAATCATGCATACAAGTTTAAGAAATTCAATTCTCCCTTATCCAAAATATCATTTTCTTGAATAATAAGGAGTATTTCACAATATATCTTAATCAAAATATAATTGGTTGTAGTGAGATAACACTCATAATCATGCCATAAATGTTATTGTAAATTTTTAAGAATATGACTACATTCAATTATAAAATTATTAATAACATTCCATATAGACTACCACATCATCCAAAAATATGACTCACATGATTCATATTTCACATCAACCAAAAATATGACTCACATGAGTCATGTTTCACATCAACAAAAAATATAACTTACAAAGGTCATTTTTTACATCAATAAAAAACATGACTCACAAGTCATTTTCTATAACATCAAAAATATAACTCACATAAGTCACCTTTCACATCACTAGAAAATATAACTACACAAAGTCATATGCCACATTAACCAAAATATAACGCTATGCAATTATATGCCACGTTAGCCAAAAATTAAATCCAAAATATAACCAAATGGAGTCACATGCTACATAGGATTTTTTTCTTTGTCCTTGGGCAACTCAAGAGAAAGAAAAGCCTCCAAGGACAATCATTATATAAGCCACATTGGCCAAAAAATGGCTAATTATAGCTAATTATACCCCCACACAGATAGGGGAATGAATTTGACTACTAATACGATTTATGTGCAATGCAACTTGTCAGTAATGAGTGCACCTAGTCATATTGTGAATCATCTACAATGATTTTGGTATGAGTCCTATTTTGAGATTTTATGGCTCATAGCAATCATATTTTGTAGTTATAAAACATTAATTTTCTAGTAGTCAATTGAAAATTTGTTCTATTCTTGGTTGGAAATAGTTACATTGGATTCCTAGTTGGGAATGGATGATCCTACTTTAATGATGTTGATGATTGTAGTTGGGCATAAAAATCTCACAAACTATCTTTTTGAGCCATTCAAAGACTTTTACAGTGTACACGATGTAGAAAAAAATTGGCTTTGTTGTCTTGCATAATTATCACTCAATTCTTATCCAATTACAATCAAGCAAACCAGATTTTAATTTCAAAAAAGAAAAATGTTATTTTTGGTGCATTTTTAAAGTCAATTTTTGTGGTTTTAGGTGATATTTTATTGAAAAAAATTGGTGATGAATTTTCTCAATTTAATTGCATGGATATATAGGAAGCATCCATCCATCCATCTTTCATATTAAAAAAATATCCCTTTAAATAATGAAAATATAGTCAATGAAAAGTTCAATGAAAAGCATCATAGGAATTGAAATTTCTATATTTTAACCCCTAAATGCCCTAAATTGGTTTTTTTTTGGCTACATAGCAATTTCAGGGGCTTACTACGAATGGAGTTATTAATTTATCTTTGAAATATTTACATAACATGTGCCCAAAAAGTGGCTTTTAAGGCCCAATAGTTTTCATAACTTTTGACTTTGAGGTTAAAAATTTATTGCATGATACATGAGTTTTGTTGCTCGGTGTGCAACTTGAGCAGCTCAATTTTTTTTTTTTTAGAAACACTTTTCAAAAAATCAAAATTTGAAATTCATTCTCTAGGTTTATATAGACATGAAAAGCTTTGAATCATTCCATTTGGATTAATGAGATGAAAGTTATGAGAAATTTTAGTTTGCTGGAAGGTATGGAGTCTTTAAAAACCATACCTTCTCACAAACCCTATACTTTTCATAACTTTCATCTCATTAATCCAAATGAAATGATTTAAAAGATTCCTATGTCTGTATAATCCTAGAGAATGAATTTCAAATTTTGATTTTTTGAAAAAATTATTTTTTAAAATTATTTTTTGAGTTGCCCGAGTTGCCCATTGAGCAACAAAAATCACATATCATGCAATAAATTTTTAACCACAAAGTCAAAAGTTATGAAAATTTTTGGGCCTTAAAGCTACTTCTTGGGCACATGTTGTGTGAAAATTTCGAAGAAAAAAAAATTAAAAACTCCATTGGTAGTGAGCTGCCCAAAATTGCTATCTTGCCAAAAAACACAATTTAGGGCTTTAGGGGTTAACTAGATTTTGGCACAGTCATTGCACCATCATGATCAAAAGTACAAAATTAGTGACTGTGTGGAGGGAAAGAAGAAAAATGTACTTATAGACTCCAATAAAGAGATATTTATTTTACAAAATTTTAATGTGGTTTCTCCAACATTGATTTCTCTGTAGATGGAACGTTGAAGCTTTTTTAGAAATGCTTATTAAAAAGAAAGATGTGTGTACAAATGTATCCTACATATATTCATACAATCAAATTTTAAAAATTCATCACCAATGCTATTTTCAATCAATGATTTTATATATATATTTCACAATTTTTAATATAGCAATTTAACAAAAATGTAAGTTTGGTTTTTTGAAATTGAAATTTGGATATGCTTGACTGAGATTGTATAAGGATATAATGATAATTATCCTTACCAAAAACTATCAATTATAATTGACAGTGTACAAATTTTTTGGAATGACTCAAAAAACACACTTTATAAGATTATTGTACTTGATTCTAGTTATCTTGCAATGCTAGGCCTACAACCATGGAAGATCTTTATTTTGTATGGTCTCATTTTGCAACTACATGTCAATGAAAGATTTCATTTTAAACCTTTAGAGATGAAATCACATTTCTTCTTTATAATGTATACCACCAAAATTTGAAGAATTGTAATTTTGGAGAATATTTAAAGATAGTGTGAAGAAACACTACAAGGAAAACTGCGTCCTATTTGACAGTAATTTTGTCAACTTTGCTGTAGATTATGAGTACCTCTTCCAGACACTTTTTTGACAAGATTATGTCAATTTGGTTGTCAATTTGGGCAAAGATACATGCTAGAAAGTCTTCCTCTCACTCCTTTGCTACCGTGGATTTTTTTCCATGTCACTTATTCCAAAAAATTGTTTTCCAAGGATTTAATAAAATAGTTGAAATAATGGCTAGAAAAAATATTAGATGAAATTTTGTCAAATGAAAGATAAATTTTTAGATGGAATATTTTGGATGATTAAATTTTTTTGATTTTTTATAATCAACTTTCAAGAATGTTGACCAAAACAAATTAAGATCATGCTGTTAATTTATTCACTAAATTGTTTTATTCCATGAACCATTTGTATTTTGTGAAATGAATGGAGAAAAGAAGCTTGTTATATATATATATGGAGGTAGGAGGTCGACCAACCCATATGGGATATATGAATTCTTGAAGTTGTGAAAGCTTATAGTTAAATTTAAAACTTGAAATTTTGTATTAAAATTAGGATTTCAGACCTCATTTAAGCATAGTAGAATGTTTTTTTTCAAAAGAATTTGAACTAAGAATAGTTAAAATATGAATAGGAGTTTCAAATTCAAAAATCTATTTGACATTTCAAGTTTTCAATAAAAAATTATGGGCAGATTTCAAAGAAGAATTTTGAAAAAATATAATAAGAACAATTTCGAACACTTCTTTGAAATTTCATAACTTTTGATTAGAAACTTGAAATGTCAAACGGATTTTTGTAGGCAAAGATTTAATTGATTTTCTAACTAATTTTGGTTCAATTTTTTTTGAAAAAACACATTATATTTTGCCTAAATGAGGTCTGAAGTCCTAGTTTTAATACAATTCCTATTTCTAACTCATTTTGGACACTTTTTTGTCAAAAATTCTATAGATTAGGGCCCATTTCACTTGTAGTGAAAAATCATTTAAATAAAAAACTTTATTTACAAAAAATTTGAAAATTTCACTATGATTTTTATAACAATGAAGAGCATTTTAGTGTGAATACAATTATGTAAATATATAGATAGAAATCAATAGACATTAGAAATATGCCAAAGGTTCAGATTGCAATAAAATATTCAATTACAAGAATTAAAAAAAATTCAAATTGGAGAAAAATTGAAGTAGATGACCTTCATTTTTGTAGTTGGGCTTGATTTCAAATGTTTATTTTTAACCATAAAGTCCTCTAACATTCAACTTTTGGACAATCAACAAATCGATAGTCTTGTTTCTTTCTCACTACTAGCCTTGGATGAAAGTCATTCAAATTTTGGGAGATACTTTATCAAGTTTTTGTCCTATCCATTAGTTGGATTTGGTGTTACTAGAGTAGATATATTTTTCAAAAATTACAAGTTGGAAAGTTTGTCAAATAGTTGACCAAGCCAAAATTGCATTGGCTCTAATTCAAAATTGTATTTACAATAATAAGGTCATAGATTTAAAAAACACAAAAATCTCAAAAAATCACCATATCAAGAAAAACCTCACTTAAAATCTATTCCAACAAGATTTTTTTTAGAAAGTTATAATATTTTATTTGTAATTGAATTCAAAATGAATCTTTAAATTTTCCTTTCAAAATTTATAGAAGAATATTTTTGATAGCATTGGTAAATCTAATCATATATAGAATCTAAAATTCACAATCTATGTCTTCTTTTTGCATATGAATTCCAAAATATTCTTCCACATAGTACAAAATGATGATTTTTTCCAAATTGTCCATGCTAGAAAAAACTCTAGAATTCTGGATGTTTAGGGGATAATGGAAAATTTTCAAATCTACAAGGAATAAAATATTCCTAAAAGGCACTAAAATAGATCATTTGTGAATTGTTTGTACAACATCTTTTTCATGCAAAAAAGCCATGAATATTTCAAAGAGGCAGTAATTTCCAACGCCATCTCAAGCAACTTTGAAATAAAAAAATGTATGAAAAAATGTTCTTGTATACATGCAAAACATTGCTTAACCATACATTACCACCGCCGATGTTTGGAGTCCTTTGAATGACAAATAATCTTTTCTTTTAGGACAAAAATGCAACATTTTATCTTGGTATTGGGGGTGGAAAGGGAAGATCTTCTATGATACTTTGACTTTCAATTAATATATTTGGCTTTTTCAAAGTAGGTGATCTCACATGGTATCAAAATGCATGATTTTCACGGTCACCAGTCCATCATTGAAGGATTAACCCTAGAACGCCATGGCAACTAGAGAAGCCCTATGGATGACAAGGAGTTCTTGCATATAGAATAGAAATGCAATCATTCGTCTTTGGTTTTAGGAGTGGAAAGTGGAAATCTTCTATAGTTCTTTGACTTCAAATGAGATTTTTTGAATATTTTATTACCAATGATTTCTACGGTTTTAGAAATTATGAATTTAACAAGACCCCCCCCCCCCCGCCCTTCTAGGGTTAATCTTTAAATGATGAACACTCTGTAGAATGAAAAAAAACAGTTTTCCATCCATTTTTTTTCCAATAGTGGGCTTATGATCGTGCACCATGATAGAGTCCAAAAATTAGCTTGTAGTAATGAACTTATATATTTAGGGAGATTCACGTTTTCTCAATACAACATGTAGCTAACATTGCCTAGTTCAAAATTTGAATTGCAAGCAAACTTCTACATTGACTATGGTTGCATTTGACATCCTTTTTATAGTCTACAAACAGTGCCTTTCTCATGCAATCTTTGTTGAAGAAGGCACTATATCCAACCCATTGCTCTCCATGGTGACCCACTCATTGTTTAGGAAAAAATGTCATCCAAATTTCAAAAATTAGTACAACAACAATACAAGATTAGAATAGCTCTAATGTAGCAATTGGGACTAAGCATGCCAAACGTATAATGATGGGGCTCCAAAAGAATATCCCAATGCAATCCACATTGGTCATTTTTCTACTATTTTCCAAATTGACCATTTAGCAAAATATAAACAATCCAATACGAAAAGTCATCATTGTCATTCGTTTTTACACTTTGTTATGTGGGCCAATATATAGAATGTTCTTTGTAAGTAAGCCCTTTTTTAAATGAAGAATCTTTCCTTCTCCTTTTTATAATTCTTTTGATAATTATTCTAAACCCTTGCCTTGCCTTGCCTTGCCCTTTAAGTAATCCCTAAACCACCTAAACCACAATGAATACATTTAACAAGAAATTGTCTTATAAAGGACAAAAGTACAACTGTTCATCCTTGGAATTAGGGGTGAAAAGGGGAAATTCTCTGGAGTAGAATTAGACTTCTAATGAGGAATTTTGGAATTTTTTATACCAATGAATCCCATAGTATCAAAATGGATGATTTGTGTAGTCATTAAGGGTTAATTAATGTTCCACCTCTGTCCATGTGGCCGTCTCCACATTGGAGATGCATGCCCTTTGATAAGGTAGAAGGCTCTTAAATGGAGTGGGTTCTAAAATGGTGCCCTATCTTGAATGTACAGTACTTGTACATGTTGCTTTTTCATAGCCTTCAGCAGTGTACTGATAGTGTACATTTAGCTAGGGCACCATTTTAGAGCCCTATGTCCTTTCAACTTCAAAATTTGATAACTAATTCAAAAAAGCTCAGAAAAATATGAAACGACTTGGGTTAAATGTCAATTCTACTTGTCTTTCAAGGAAAATTTACGGACAAATATTTCTAGAAGTTTTACCTCCCTAAAATTCTGTTTCAGCCCTTAGATGGTCCATTATAGGACCTCTTACCTTATCGCATTTAGGATTCTTCATCTTGAGTTCAGTGGCAACGATTAACATTGGCGAAGCACGTTTCTGACATCGTTTTGAACGACTCCACTTGTTTTGATAGAAGTAAAAATCACAGCAGTCTCACAGAATCCTCACAGAAATCTCCAGATCTGTCTAAAGATGTAATTATACATTGATTCAGTCAGTATGTTACAGTTGAAAGGTAATTGTTACAAACCCTAATAACAGGTTCCGAAGCTGTCGAGTCAAGATATTTATGCCGTGTGGGGAACAATACTAATAGAAGAGCAAAAGGTGATAACACTATCGAACCTGAACCCTAAAGCTGACAAACTTGGCAAACCACGCCAATAAGTTTTGCACTCTTCTAGAGAAACCTCTCCCACGACAACCTCCCCATCTTTCATGGAGACATACACCAAATTCTCATCCATCAGAAACTTCAAGGTCGGCACTGTTGATGGACTTCCGAGCTTGGCAAGCAACTGGCTTGGCATCAACCCAATCTGAATCAAGCTAAGGGTCTTCAAATCGACTTTCCAGAGCTTCACTGCATATTGCCCATTTGCATATTGCTCATTAGTAGAATCTGCACATAACCCAGCCACCACGAGTGTTGTCCCGATAGTCATGATGTGGTGGTATATCAAATCCTCAGGACGCTCCAACTGGATGGAAGACCACTGCTTGGTGTACAGATCCAGAAAGTGAATTTGCAAAGTGTGAAGTAATGACACGTAGAATTTGTTGTCGCACACTACTCCTGACATCCACGTCCGGGAGTTGTATTCCGAGAATTCCTCTGGCAGGTCACCATAAGACTCCCAAGTACCTGCAGTCGTCATTGAAAGAGCCATGAGTGCAAAACTAATGCAAAATAAGAGGCTTAATGATAGGTGTGATTGCACTTCGAAATGGGAATGGTTTTACAAAGCAAATCCAATGTAAATGAATACCTAAATTCGTTCGTAACACTCTTAACACCAAGACTAGAAGAATGGTAAGAAAAATTGAAGAACACCTTTTTTCATTTGGGCAAGCTTCAGACACCCTTTCTAGCAAATGAAGATGCAAAGTGTTCTACTCCCAAGTACTATTGCTAGGAAGTCCACGACGTTTTACTTGCTATCCATGCCATGCGGACTAGACCCAAAGGAAGTGATGCAGTGTGGTCACACACTGATCAAGGCATAATGCCAAGTCTGAATTTCAAGGAACCACGTCACACTCTCAAACAAAGCATAAAACCTATGCTCCATGTGAACCTTTCAATCGCCCCCAAAGTAAAAATCTAAATTCAATGAAATGATATGGCATTATGTCCAATAATGTTCTCGGGCCTCCCATTTCTCAGAAGGTTGTCTAATCCATTATCAAAATACTGAATACCGGGTGTTGATAAACTCATAGATTCTCAATGCACAGAACTGGATTAACAAACCATAATGTTGATAACTATATCTGCAGACACTACAATGACTCATTCATAAAGAAAGTACTACTTTGCAAACAAGCCTCTTACACAACATTACAGCAGAAGAATTAATCCATAATCAACTAATGGCATTAGCAGAGAACTGCAAAACACTTACCAATTTCAGAATCGAAGACCTCCACAGCCCTGTGCTCATCCTCAAACTCAGGCACCCCGCCTGCCACCACCACCTTATGTCCCATGCCAGCGCTCAGGGCCACACTCACCAACGGGGATGACCGGGGGAACGTCATAACGGGAGTCTCGTACCACGTCTCTCCAAAAGACTCAGCCGAGGACGCCGTGCTCGTCAGCTTGTACCAAAGCCTGTCCTCCCCAGGCACAGCAACGGCGAACACCACTCCACTGGCACCTGCAATCAAGAATATTCAGACTCAGTTTAGATTTCAGTCTATAATTAAAGTTTATAAAGAAGAGACGTTTAGTATAGATTTCAATCTCTAGTTCTTGTTTTAACAGCCCTTGTAGTTCTATAGCTCTGACGTTCATACAGAGGAGAGCGTTCACAGCTCTTATAATTTCAGGCAAGACGTTTAAGTGGTCATTCGAAGTCTGCGGTTTTACCCCTGGAGAAACACTGAAATTTCTTATTTGTCACTGAAATTTTATCAAGGATAAAATTTAAAGAATTTTGAATTCAAATTTGGAATAAGAGGCCCTTAGTTCACTGGGAGAGGTGAAGAATGCAGGACACTAAGCAACCACAAGAAAAGAGGTAGACCTCTATTTTTTTCATTTACCCTTGATTTTGGAAGACAGATGCGAACCGAACGCAGGCTTCAAAAGACTACTTTAATGTCCTGCTAATTTCAGTGCATTCTTAAAAAAACTTTCAAAAACAAGGGGTGTGGTCACCATTTCCAATACCTGTTAAAGAGCCGGAATTATGAGCCGGAAACTGCAGAGCCGGAAGCGTAACCCACGCATCGTTCTCCACATCATACGCAAACCCTCGCGACTTGCTGGGAACCAGATGATTAATTCCATAGCCAACCAGACACGGTTGCTGCTCCCCAAGCTCCTTGTGCAAAATATCGAACTCCGGGGTGCTGATCACCGACGCCCATCGCTTGCTCACTTTCTTCGCGGCCTTCAGGGGAAATAGAGGCAGCCTCGCGAGAATGTGCTCCAGAATGTCGTCGCTTACGCTCCGAAACGGATCCTCAATACTAACCACTTTCGACTCTTGGCTGGCGATGGCTAGAGCTCCGCGCTTCAAGTTAATCCGTCCAAGGCGCTCTGATAAAGGCCGAACCGCTATGGCTGGCCGTCCTTCAACCCTCCTCGTGGTGGAAGCAGCGCAATCGTTTGTTGGTAACGACGATGGCCTTACATCGTCCATCATCTCCGATTGCATCTGCTTCGGAAGAGGACTATTGAGATCATCCGTGAAAGAATCCATGGTTGCAAACTCGGGCGGTCAATCTGCAAAATCTCTGACCTGTGTGCAAATATAGGTCTACGAGATTGGAAAGGCAAGAAGAAGAAGATGGCGCTCGAATTCGAACACACCCACAGCCAGGGTTGCAAAACAAAGCACGAAGCTCACAGTCAGGAACCAATTGAACTTGAAACCTCTAGGAAATGCAAGAAGGACCTATCTCTACAGAGAGGAATCGGATACAATCCTCAAGCTCGAGAAGGCTCCTGGAGCTCTCAATAAGCAAAACTGAACTACAAGTTCTCTTGTAGCGACGGAAGTCGTACAAGTTGGCCTACAAGTTCTCTAGTAGCCCGTAATAAGTTCTCCTGTAGCGAAGAGTCCAACAAGAAGGCTCCTGAAGCTCTCAACCTCCCGCGGTCCGACCCACAGAAGTCTTCGGAGATGGGCCGCCTGCCAGTGGTCTTCCCCAGTCAGGTCTCCTTCCTCAAGATTTAAAAATTCTTGTGTATGGCGACAACAAAATCCATTGCAGTGAATAAGTTACCGGAGCATTTTTTTATGACGGAACTGAAAGTTTACTCCACTAGAAAGTGGGTAAGTACAACCGTACGAGTGTCAAGAGAGGAAACCTGCCAGACAAAAGAGTGTGGGACAACTAAGATTTTATATTCCAAAAGTTCGTTTTCTGTAGAAAAAACCCATATAAAACTAAATCCTTTCTCCTACATTCATTCAAGATTGCTCATTTGCAACAACAGTTCGATTTCTAGAACCCCAAAAGAGCTTTTCCACTCCGCGTAAAACAAGAACTCTATAATGTCGCTTGAATGCAAGAAAGTCGCAGCCTCTACAAAGCTCATCAGAGGTTGTGCACTTTGACGCATGCGAGCACTCACTGGAGCAGCCGGCATCAAGTGGCTTTTGATGTTTTGGTGGGCTTGTTGTCAGGTAGCACTGGGGCTTCTTTGGAACCACTAAAACCTTGTTTTTTTTCCTTGGCACAAAAGGAACTGACAAAATGAACGGGATGCTGCATCAGAAACGTGGTGGGTGTGTAAAGTGGAAGCACCCGAAACTGTCATTATAAGGAATCCAGCAGGGTTGTTTTTTTCCATTTCTTGTGAAGTGCCAGAGTGGTGATATTTCAAATTGCCAATCATCCATATATTGGATAGAAAAATATCATATTAACACATAATACATATCTATCATTCTATTTTCATCCATTATTTGGTGATTTCATCCACTAATTTTTTTAAAATTGAAGTTTATTGGCAATTTCATCCAAAATTTTACTATTTTTTCCTACAAGCTTGCTGCTAGGTCAAAAAATTTGGTGCAATTTGCAACAAATTGCTAGAACACCCCCCCCTAGAATCCAACATAGTTAGAGGCATCTTTTCCATAAAATAATATTTTTATAGTGTTAGTAAGTGAAAATCATGAAAATGTATTGTAGATGACTTTAATTAAATTTGGAGTCATTTGGCAAGGTAGATTACAAGATTATATGGAGTAATGTTTTAGTGTAGGAAGAGGATGCTAAAATTCCTAGAAATACATTTAGAAGTGAAATTCAATTTCTAAACCTACTCAAATGAAAAAAAATTTAAACTATAAAGTCCTTCAAAACCAACATACAAAGACATTGGTGAAAGAAAATATCATTTAATTGACTCATAGTGTGTGCAAAATGACTTTGAAATGTAAATTGTAACACAATAACTAGTAAGACTTGAAGGAGAGTATAATCCAATAAATTTTTATTAAAAAGATTCATTAGTTGAAGGAGATACAAGCTTCCAAAGTTGCAACCATCAAATGCATTTTGGTGAACTTATATTGAACTTGTGAACTTTGAACAACTTCCAAAAATTTAATACATCTTAGATTGATTTGAAAACTTACTACCTAAGTTAGAAAGGAGGGTGTAAATTCCCCATCAATTTCTATTGAATTCAAACATCAAATGCAAGAGCTACAAATACATCTTAAAATATTGTGAAAAAAAAACTAAGAACTTTTTGAGTTTAGAGGTTGGATGAATTCAAAATTGACCCTAGACTCTTGTGTTTAAGATATGCACATTGTAAGTATGAATCTATGATGGCTTTAGATTAGGGTTGCAAATACATGTTATTTTAATTATCTACACATTAAGATATGTTGTTTGTTTGTTTGTTTGTTTGTTTGTTTGTTTGTTTGTTTCATAAGAAGATTTTTGGATGTTTTGGAAGATTATGAGTTTTTGGACTATAGGAACTCAATGAAATTTGCTACATAAGCAAGCTAATGTGGCTGGGTGATTGCCATGTAATATTTAAAAATATTTTAATATTTTTTCAAAAAAAATTCAAATTTTTTCAATTTTTCAATATTTTTTTATGTTTTTTTAATATTTATTTATTTATTTATTAATCTAAGTAGTAGTGACTAGTTTAGAAATTGGGGAATGAAACAAAAATAGTCTCTTAATGCCTTGAAATCTCCTCTCATGGTTTTATTTTGTTTGACTATCACATTGAGACCCCTCAAATTATTCGTCCTCTGGTTTCATGTTTGGTACTATTAGAAAGCTCTTAGCAAGGTGGGGTGCACAGGCTTTGTTTGTAGCTTTCTGACCTATGATGGCAAAGTTATAGAATTTTGAATTATTTTTTAATCTTAAAAATTAGACAATTTCTTCTACTTTGATTTTCATTGTGGCAATGACACAGGATACACTAATACCTTTGAAAGAGACACCATTCGACCTAGTGGGGGTAGGGAGAATTACCCCCCTCGCTCAACTACTCGGGTAAAATGTTGTAATTTTTTATTTTTCACACAAATTTTTTTTTGCAAATTTTGAATTCATATTTGCAATCAAAGACCCCAAATTAGCTAGGGTGTGAAGAAAATAGGGGTGATCACAACCCAAACTAGGGAGCTTTTTGTTTTGATTGCACCTCTAGTAAAACATGGTAAGGCCGAGTGAGGGGGCCAATTCACCCGGATCCCTAGTGCGGGATGAATGTTTTCAAGAGCTTCTTACCCAATAATTCCAGCATATGTTAGCACATGTATTTCTTGAATGACCCATTAACAAAATACTTCATATGAAATTCTGAAATGTCAAATTATCTAACACCTAAAATAAACCCCAATCCTTATCTTCTTATTGTAACTTATGTGTACAATTTTGGCAAGTTTACAAAGGGAGCACTTCTACACAAATGCAAAGCAACCACTGATTGTGATTTCAATTTATATATTTTTCTGATCTACTCTGAAAAGATATACCAATTAGCATGTTTTGAATGTGTGATTCAGGAAGCTTGAAGGGGCAGCATCCTGGGAACTCATCAGCATCATTGCCATGCCCGCAAAATAATTCCACATTCCTTACTGAACCAAAATGAGATGCACCACACGTAAGCTTATTCCTTCATGACCAAGTCTTCTTCTTCCAACTGAAGGGTGTCCAATGATACTGTGCCACAGGTAAGCTTCAGTAGCTGCCAAGTCAGGGCCTCCAAAGAAATGACTCACAAGAATGCCCACATGACAAATTCGAAGGCCCACATGATAAATTTGATAGATAATGGGTCAGCGCGTGGACATTTCTATTTGTGGACATTTCTATGAGCTGCACATACCGCGTATCCAACTAAGTTAGTGACTTTGTGCATTGACTCACAAACATCATCATTTAGCGCCAATTTTTTAAAAGAACATTATCGTATACACATAATCAACAAGAGCCGTAGAGCTATGTGTGAGGTATTGGTACACTTCTTCTTACTATAATGATTGTATTTGATACATGTGTGTGAATGTATTTTGTGTAAACTAAAAAATAGAGCACCAACGAAAATTGAGGCATGTGACTAGTTTAATTTGGCATGTGGTCATCTTTGAGGTCATTTCCTTGGTCATTTCTACACAGATCAAGTGATTCTCATAAATATTTATATACTTCAAAAATTTCCATAACTGATTGAGGAATTAGTTGTTTTTTTCCTTCAAAATTTGGACATGTTGAGGGTCATTACAAGAAACACTTGTACTATTTTCTATCACATGCCTCTAGCTAATTAGTTTTTTGGTTATAACTTTTGTTTTTTGTCTCAAAAGGACTCAAAAGCATAGACAAGGTATTTGTGACTAATATACACTTTGCCTAATTTTTTGAAATTTTTAATTTTTTTTACTATCCAAAAATAGCCCCCAAGGCCCCAATTATATATCACACTTATCAATTTTGGAGATTTTAGTACTATTGAGTACCCAAGTTAATGAATTTAAAGCTGAAATTAATATGAAATGGTCTTCTAGTAGACTTGTAGACATACTATTGAGTTTTTTTTAGAAATAAGTATTGATATAGCTTGTAGAAGTCTAGTACAAAGTGAACCTCTTTCTACTTGCATATTGAATTATGTAAAAAATAATTTTGGTGTTTTTTGTGGTGGATGACCATCTCAATAAAGTTCTTGCAAATGAAATTTTTTTATTTTAAAAATTCTTTCCTATTTTTTATTAATTAAAACATCAAAGTATCTATTTTCTTTGAGATTTAGCACTTTTCAATTCTCCTACTTAGAGAATTTTTCTATGATATTCCTTCAATGGTTACCTTCATCTTCTAGGTGTATAAATTGGCAATATATTTCTTTTTTATTAAATTTTTTTTTTCTAATGTTAAAGTACTTTAGAAAAAAGACATGAGTAACGTAAAAACACAACAAACTAATAGGTGTTTCGTACAATCACCCTTAAATACAAATACAAAACATGTCATAAAATGATTTTTCAAAAATATAAAATATTACTTGAAATTTTATTAATTTAATGAAATTTATTAGTGAAGAAAGCCAGGCTTTCAAAAGAAAATGTATTTTTTTCCTTAAAGATTCATTACTAAGTGGAATGAGAATTCTTTTGGGAATTTTCTGGTAAGAATTTTGCAAATTTGCAAATTTTATCGTGTGAAATATGATTGACTAAAAATATGACTCCAAAACATTTACAGCTCTCACAGTACACTCCAAAAATCTCCAAAAAAATCATACGGAGTATAAATCGTCAGATATATTGTACACTTTTTTCAAAATTTCCACAATTTTTTTAATACACGGAGTACTATGACTACTATCAAGTTGCACTTCTGATAATGTTATGCTCCGTCTTTTCAGATCCAGCTGTACGATTTCTTTCAATTGGAAATCTCTCCCCTTTACCGTATTTTGTCGTACCCCCCAAAATTTCATCCATCTTTGGAAAGCCATGGAGCGCGTCGTGGGATCCCTCGTCGTGCTGGACCGACTCTGTCAACGTGTTGGAGTACGAGAACAACTTCGATTGGCTGAATGCTGTGGAGAATCCTAATGTTAGTATGTGCGCAGCTGATGGTTGCTTTGTTGTTATCTGTAGAATCTACTCTAGTGTAGACATCATCTGGCTTCACTTTTGTTCGATGAACTAGCTGTGGGTTGCAAGTGGGATTCGATCTCCAACTTGGCTCTTCCGTGATTTGCACTCTTCTCTTACCGATCGATACTGGTGAGTGTCGGCGAGGACAATCGATCACTAAGGAGGATGGGATCCTGAAGAATATACAGTTACCGTGTCGCTGATCGAATTGCCAGGGACCGATCACATATCCGATTGCCATCTCCTGGAAATCTTGAAGTTGTACGCACTTGCCACTAGAATTTCGATGTTTGTGATGAAGATCGATCTTGTGAATTGAACCGCTTGTTGCTGGAAATGGCGAGGAGGGTACTACGGTTTCCGGTTCAGAGGGGGCGGCTTCAAAACTATACTTCTTCGAGCTCCAAACCTTGGAAATTTTCAGTGGTACTGGTGGCCTGGAAGTCACTCGTTCCAAGAATTTGGGTGATCATTTCAAGTCTCCACTGTGAACCTTAATTAATGTTGGATCGTCCAGCGCTTTGGGGCCTTCTGGTCTTCAAGAGTGTCGATGTTGTTTCTGAATTCCACAACTTTTTTAATTGTCGGCAAGTAGAAATTGCCAATTCATGTAATTCCATTCAGTTGGCGTGTCAAAATGTATATTCGTTGTTACTGAAATGGTGTGGAGTTCATGATGGGTGAATGCAAGAAACACTTACACTCTTTTGTCACACCATAGTTTTCTATTTTTATTTTAGCCATAACTTTTGTGTTTTAGCTCCAAATGACTTAAAATTTATAGTAAAGCTACTCATAGCTATTATATATCTACAATGAATTTTGGAGATTTTTCAAAAATAATTTATTATTTTTAAATAGCCCCAAAAATTTCTCACAATACTCAATTTAAGATTTTTTTGCACCATTTATCTCCAAAAAAATGAATTTTGACCTAAAATTTGAAGAACATGGTCTCTTATTAGACTTATACCTATTGTCCAAAGGAATTCTAAAAGTACTTATTTTTAAGTGTTGTAGAAGTCCACAAAGATAGCTTCATTTTGCATTTTTTTTCAAAGGTATAAAACATTATTTTGGTGAGATTTTAGGTCAAATATCATCACCAAAAAGTTTTTTCAAGTTTTTCATTTTTATTTATTTAAAATAATAATAATAATATTTAAAAAAATTAAAATGTCACAAGTTGTATTTCTTCACCGGATTTCTATGAGAATTCTATGTCCAAAGTTTTAGTGAAGAAAATACAACTTATCACATTTTAATTTTTTTTAAATCGTACTATTCTTTTGAAAGATAAATAAATATACAAAACTTGAAAAAAAAATTTAGTGATGAGATTTGACCAAAAAACTCACCAAAATAATGTTTTATATCTTTGAAAAAAAATGCAAAATGAAGCTCTCTTTGTGGACTTCTATAACCTTAAAAATAAGTATTTTTAGAATTCCTTTGGACAATAGGTATAAGTCTACTAAGAAACCATGCTCTTCAAATTTTAGGTCAAAATTCGTTTTTCTGAAGATAAATGGTGCAAAAAAACCCTAAATTGAGTACTGTGAGAAATTTTTGGGGTTATTTAAAAATAATAAATTATTTTTGAAAAATATCTAAAATTCATTATAGATATATAATAGCTGTGAGTAGCTTTCCTATAAATTTTGAGTCATTTGGAGCTAAAACACAAAGGTTATGGCTAAAATAAAAATAAAAAACTAGGGTGTGACGAAACGCAACAAATAATACAAGTGTTTCTTGCATTCACCCTGATTTGAATATTCATCAGGTTCAAGGCTTGGCCCTGTTTGTGTTTTGGGCCCTAACCAGCTCTACATGACACAGACTACTGACAGTGAGGGTGGGGTTCCTTGGGAAACAAATGAATGCAGTATTTTACAACGCTATTGTGCGTTTGGCGTGCTTTTTTAGCGGCCAATGGCTCCACACCAGCACTGCGCCACACTCTAAAATTTGGCGTGAATCACGCTAGATATAAAATTGCACATCAAAGGAAGGGCTTTGTGGAGGGTAGTTTAATACTTGACGCTAAATGCTATCTTAGTCAACATAGACTATTTCTTCTCGGGATTCCCTCAATGAATGCCAACGTGGAAGCAACAGAGGGCTGTGGTGTGCGTGCAAGAAAAGGGAAGAACTTTTATGAGGTGGAAGAGAAGCAATTTTGACTGTGTGGAGAAAAATAATAAAAGACTTCAAGGTTTTTTTCCATGTATACCCTTTAAGGATTTGAAGGTGCTTTGGAACCAATTGTTCAACAATGCAATCACCCATATATTCTTGAAGGGAAGGAAAAATAATTAAAAAATTCACTATAAGAAACTCATGTTTTAGATGACGGATTTTAGGTGACATCGAATGTAGTAACTTGTGTTTTTATATCAACAATGATGTCCGCCATAACATCTTGGCGGACATCAATAGCACCTCAATAGCATTTTATGTGACACGGTTCCTTAGTGGTAGTGGAAAAAATATTATCAATCCAATTTTAGCAACTTGTTGGTGGGGATCAATACAAGGTCATGGCAATGCCACATCTAAAGGGACTCCATAATCCTTGCCAACTCTTGATACAGTGGTCATTTAGAGTACCACTGGTGGCAATGCTCTAAGGTGAAGTCTTCTTCCTTGCAATAGATGTCGAGCTTCTGCGTGTATGGAATGATATTCCAGGGATTGGCAGTGGTGTGATAAGTTGATGGATATCAATGTATGCTGGTTCTCCCGGGAAGTTTTTGGAGTCTCTTGGTTTGTTTGTCAGAGCACTTTGGATGTTAAAGTGGACTTTCTGAAATTGCAACATGGACTGACACTTCAGTTTGCTCAGATCAAGGTACTCTGGCGTTTAGTTTGTGGTTGCTAATGGGTACCATTCATAAGGTAAGGGGCTCAAAAATGGACCATCTAACAAGAAATGAAGGTCTGTACAGAAATGTAAGAACTAGAAAAATATGGGGATAATTTTCATTGGAAGGCAAATTACAAACTGTAGGAAGCCTTATTTTTCCAGAATTTTGTACCCTGGTTTCAATTACTTAGGATTTTATGAAGTAAGGTGTAGTAGGGAGGCAAAGTTGATCAGAGGGTGCATCAATAATGGACCTGATGAAGCTATGAACCAACCAAGTCAATTCAAGACTTGCTTAACAAACATGCTGAAAATGGTGAAGTCATTGTGAATAATCATGCATGTGAATTCAAAATCAGCCCATGCACATAGCCAACAAAGAGCACCATTTTCCTAGAAAAAAATTGTACAGAATTGAACATTCATTGGCCACGAAATTCCGTTTCATTTGTGTCAAAAAAAAAAAAAAAAAAAAAAAACATTCATTGGCCACTGCTAATAAAACTTTAATGCATTATTTTTCGTGCATTCATTATATCTTATAATAACTCAAAAATTACTTAAGGTATGAGATGGAATGTCAAAGTCTCATATTTCACTGCCTTAGTATCTTTAAACCATGCACATATAAGCCTCATTTACCACCATTTATAAATTGTTCTATATTAAGAACTGTGTGCATGATTTTAAATGCCTTTGTAGGGGCGATTCTTAATGCCTGAACTGTTTTTGAGCCCTCCCTCTCCTATATGCTCATTTGTATGCAAAAGGAAAGAATTGTCCTTGTGAATGAGGTTTGGATACCAGTTTCAATATTAGCCCAGGCAATTCAAAACTCATCTTCATCAGTGTAATCAAATTTTCTGGAGTAGGAGTGAGCCCTATCTTCGTTCAAATGTTGGAATGTTCACTTCAAATGCATGTTGACATTGCTAACCAATGAGCTGCAGGCAGAATATGGTGAAATATTGTTCTCTCAGGGTTAAGTACAGGGCATTGGGTTGATTGTGGGTGTTATTGCCTGACAGCTTATATAGCCTGAAATTTTTTTGTGATGAGTTGGTCTTCAACAGCATGTGTACCAGTTCCTTGAATGGGACAAAGCATTACAAAGCATCAAGCTCAAAGGCCAATGCCAACCAAAAATATTTCAAGAAACTGAAGTCCAACCGTAGATTTTCAGAGTGTTTCGCAGTTGCTTCTCCTGATTTGAAAGTGTGCAAGAAGGCTGGGGAGGGATGATGTTCCTGAGATTTTTGGAGGGGAATTCACATTGATGCAAAAAAGTCATCCCTTGTACATTGAAGGTATGGTGTAACAAGTACAGACTGCTTTCATTCATGCACAAATCCTCAAACAGCATTGTGAAATGGAGAAATTTTTGTGGGACCAATTTGATATTGGGTGAAATGGTCTTGGAGGATGGAAATTTTGCTGGTTTCCTTGCCATTATGTCAAGAAGAGAAGGGGGTGATTAGAGGACCTTAATTGAACTCAGAAAGAGTAAACTCAAGTTCCACAATGCCATTTAGGATTTTAAAGCACATTTTTGCAATCCATGGGTCACTATTTGCCTGCATCTTCTTTCATGGAGACTTTGTGTACAGTGGGGTACCAATCAAAATGTCGTTCTTAAATCCGCAGTGAGAAAAATTTCAGCACTCCCAACTTTGAAAGCCTCTCGAGAGCTCAAAAATTGGTATTTTACCACGAAATTTTTAGGACAGTATTGCCTTTAAGTTGATTATATGTATGAAAAATTTCAAGGCCAAAGGATTCACAGAAAAAAAGTTATTCAAAATCTACCAACATTGGTAGTTGTGGAAATCTTTTCACCGCTGCCAACTTTGACAGCCTCCCAAAGATTGAATTTTTTTTTTTGCCATGAATTTTTTTTCATGAAAAAATATCTATGTTTTTAATATGCATAAAAAATTTCAAGGTAAAATGTTTTTTTCTTAAGAAGATATTTGAAATCTCCCAACAAGTGTAGTTTTGAGAAATTTTTCACAATTGCCAACTTTGACACCCTTCCAAGGGGTGTAAAACTTGGTTTCTTACTATGGATTTTTTTTGTGAAGTCATCTCTATGTTGATAATATGTGCTCCAAATTTCAAGTTCAAATGAATTAACAAAAAGAAGATATACAAAATCTCCCAACATGTGTAGTTGTGAGGAGGAATTTTTGAGCCCTTAGTATAATGTTATTTTGTGGAGCAAAGTTTGACACGAATGTAAAAACTCAACCTAACAACTACACAAGTTGAGAGATTTTGAATATCTTTTTTTGGGTAAGTGTTTTGAACTTGAAATTTGGAACATATATTATCAACATAAATTTGATCTTATTCAGAAAAATTCATGTTAAATAGACAAATTTTCAGCCCTTGGGAGTGTCAAAGATGGCAATAGTGAAAATTTTCTCACAACTACACATGTTGGGAGATTTTGTATATCTTTCTTTTGTTAATTCATTTGAACTTGAAATTTGGAGCACATATTATCAACATAGAGATGACTTCACAAAAAAAATCCATAGTAAGAAACCAAGTTTTCAGCCCTTGGAAGGGTGTCAAAGTTGGCAATTGTGAAAAATTTCTCAAAACTACACTTGTTGGGAGATTTCAAATATCTTCTTAAGAAAAAAACATTTTACCTTGAAATTTTTTATACATATTAAAAACATAGATATTGATTCATGAAAAAAAATTCATGGCAAAAAAAAGAAAATTCAATCTTTGAGAGGCTGTCAAAGTTGGCAGCAGTGAAAAGATTTCCACAACTACCAATGTTGGTAGATTTTGAAGAACTTTTTTTCGGTAAATCTTTTGGCCTTGAAATTTTTCATACATATAATAAACTTAAAGATGATGCTGTACTAAAAATTTTGTGGTAAAATACCAATTTTTGAGCTCTCGAGAGGCTTTCAAAGTTAGCAGTGCTGAAATTTTTCTCACTGCAGATTCAAAAACGACATTTTGATTGGTACCCCACTGTACAATATCGTGTCTCTACTCCATCACATCCAAGAGTTTATTGTTGCACTGGAAATTTAGAAATGCTTGACTTTATGTTTCAGTCATACCTGTGGAAGGTGGATTTCTATGTGAGCTTTAGGAAGCACTAGGTTTCAATTCCTTTCTACTTGAACACTCGAGAGCTTTTTCTTCACGGGTTCAATTCATCCAGCGCTTGCATAGCTAGTACTGTAGAGTTCTACAAGGTCGGTGTGAGATCTAACTCACTTGGTTTTTAGGGTTATGCATACCTTGTGTGAAGTTAAGGATGACTTCCCATGAAGTTGAGTTTTTTTCATTGCAAGCAAGTTGCAGCTTACAAATGGAAGGAATGGAGTTGTAGTTAATTGGTGGAAATCGATCAAAGATGGTGAGTTACTTACACTGTAACTCCAAGTACGAGTCAACTGACTGTACATGCAATTTAATGGTGAAAGAGGGCATGATCTAGGTTATGCCTAGTACCCCATAAATTATATAATTATACTAGTGATGAGAGTTTTGAAGGTGAATGTCAATGGTTTTAGGAGTGAACTTCGTTCTCCATGGACTAGGTAATTGAAAAGCAAGCCAACTTATAAAAATAATCACCAATTAGGGTGTACCAAGCTGTGGGTAGGAAGGGTGCTACTAACCTTTGTCATTATTTTTGATGGTTTGGCCTACTTTGCAATTGCTGGACATAATCACAATGTAAGAGAGTTGAGTTGTTTGACTTTTTTGATTACTTAACCAAACAAAACATACCACACTGGCAGAACTTTCCTACATTTAGATTATATTAGGTGGACCCTCACTCACTAAGTTAATACTGATTGGCGATAGTAGAGATTTTTCTTACTATCACACCTATGAGATTTCTACTTCATACCCACTTTCTTCAAAATTTGCATACAAGCAAGCAATGAGCATTATCAATCTTAATCTTGCTCCCCTTAACCAATTGAAACTTGCCACAACCACTGAATTCTCCTACATTGAGATTATGGCTGCTACATATGCATCCCCATTGGAATTTGTTTTGTATATTGCACAATGAGCTTATTGTGTATATGGTGTGCCATCTTCATTTCCTTGACATTGAAATACTGCATTGCATTGCAACAAGAAAATGGAATTGGATTGAGTTCAGTAGATGAAGAATTGAAAGTCATGTGTACATGTTGTCATCTTGTAAAAAAATGTCACCATTTACAGCTAGAGGATGAAAGATGAGCATCTGTATGAGCATATAAATCTTGTCACCTTGAAATACAGATAATGACAATCTAAACTTTATTAGAATAAACGCCATTGATATATATTTTGGCGTAGTTTCTGTGTTTGATATTGGAAGACATTTGTTCTACATGATTACACATGCATTGTACTATGCTTTGTAGGGAATTTTTTTTTAAAACTTGTTGTCATGGATTCTAAAATCTTGATAAGTGTAAGGTATGAGTGGGCAACTAAAACAAGTCTTATGGGCTCTAAGCCCAAATCTATAATATTTTCTTCTCATAAAGGTAAACTACCCCAAATCCAAATCAAATGGTAGCAAGTCTACTGTGCGCTAAATCATGTTATTTCTATAAATTAAGTTATAAAATGTACACCACTAATATAATTTAGCCTTCAATGAATTTGCTCCTATTTGATCTACAATTGGGTAGATTACCTTATATACTAGTGAAGCTAGCTACTTATCCTCATAGGTTGTGTAGGAAGCAACATATAATAAACCTTCTACAAGTGAATTACTTCTATAAGTGTTAAAATTTTGTATGTGTTATGGAGACTTGCACGGGCTCTTATAAAATAATCCATGTACTCCTTGTATTCAAGTGTTAAAATTTATAAAAAATTTAGCTATGTACTTCATACTTTTGACTTTGATAAGTGATGAAATTGAAAAAATTGTGATAATCCAAGTCAAAAAAAGCTGGAATAAAATTGTGATAAGCTTGAAAATAGATGAAAAATGATGTGGGATTTTTAAGATGCATGTACTTGAAACTTTGAAGAGTTTTTTGGAGCAAGATAGACTTCACAAAGTCACATGATTCATTAAGAATGTTCATAATCATGGTGTGTAGAATAATCATAGCAAACTACTATAGATTATTTCTATGAACCAACTTAGATGAATGGTAACACCTTTTTTTTGTATTGTCATCATTTATATTTATAAATATTATATACAAGTAGAACCTCTCTTAATTCTTGGTCCAAGACTAAGCACTAATAAACGTTTTATGCATTAGACGAGATTTGGCATTTTGGCTCTATAGAAGACTATGAATTCTCACATAGTGGAAAACTCTAAGAACCATGCCATTGCCAAAATCTAATGTACACCATGCAATTGAGAGATAGCCACATTAAAAAATTTAAATTTTTTGATAAATTATAATAAAAACAAAATAGATTAAAAAAAATTTAATCAATTTTAGGACCCTTTTCTTTTATTATTTATAATGTTTAATAGCAATCAACGTTTCCTTCACTACTATAGGAACAAGTAATAAAATTGTATAAAATGATTCTTCAAGATTTAACAAAAAAAAGTTGGTATTTTTATAATGTAATCAAAATTATCAAGGAAAAAACATTTAATACAAGGAAATTTTTTCAAATTTTTTCCTAGTAAGTAGAATGAAAAGAAATCATGATTTTTTATTGATAATTTCATGAATTTTAAAGATTTGATCAAACTAAAATATTGGTGACTAAAAAATGACTTCAAATTTTAATGGTTTTCATATGTCACTCTAGAAATCTCCAATAATTGTATAAAATGCTTATTTATTGTTTTTCATCAATTTTTAGAGATTTTTGGAGCAAATTATAAGAAACTCAAATATTTGGTGTCACATTTACTTAAAAGTATTAACTCTATGAAGTCTAAAAATTTATAAACTTCTTGTTAGAAAATGCCTAAAAAATTCTTATTATACTTCCTAAAAAGTCTTGAAAAAGGTTTATTTTCATTCAAAGTTCTTTTACTTATAATTTCGATGAAATCATTAAAAAAAATATATATTTGAATTGTTTTAAAATATCATTAAATTATAGAAGTGTGTTACTTTTACTCATAAGAACTACTATCAATGTTGCATAGTAAAAGGATCAAATGAAACACTAATTGTTTTTTTTGGAAGTTTTTTTTTCCTGAACTATCAACTCAATTCTTCAACATAAAGTTTAAAGAAAATCAATATCATTAAAGTAAAACAATTTAAGCTAACCCCTAAAGCCTTGAACATTGTTTTTTGAGATTATAAATTTTTTGGGCAACTCACTATGGATGGAGTTTTTATTTTTTTTCTTTGAAATTTTGATACAATGTGTGCCCAAGGAGTATCTTTAAGGCTTGACAATTTTCATAACTTTTGACTTCACGGTTAAAAAGTTATGGCAGGATATGTTGTTTTCTTTACTCGGCGGGCAGCCCGTGCAGCTGGAAAAACTTTTTCTTAAAAGTGAAATTTCAAATTGGTTCTTTAGGTTTATATAGGCATGGGAAGATTTGAATCAATCCATTCCGATCAATGAGTCAAAAGTTATGAAGATTTTGAGTTTGGGGTAGTTTGCGGTCAGTTACAGAATCTCTCCAGTACAAAAAAAGTTTGAAATTCTTCATTTAATTCAATTTTTCATATTTTTGGAAAAAAATAAAAACAAAAGGTGTAGATTGTTTATTACAACATTTTAACCATTGGGATTGAAGATTTTCAATTCCATGAATAAAATGTTCACAATTTAGTATTTTGGCTCATTTTTTACTTTTTTTTACTTACTTATTTTTTCCTATATGTTGTACAATTTCAAATGGTTTGAAATTTTTTGAGAATGTAGCCAACTTGCATTGAAGAATGAATTCAAAGAGTAACCACCATTTTGAATTTTTTTTCACACAAATGTGACCTTGTGAAGTGCAACTGCCCAGATTTTCGTAGGGATAAAAAAATAATTTTTGTCAATTCAAATGCTTATATCTTGCAATCTACACAGTAGAAATTTCTAAAAAAATTTCTACATGCTTACAAACCACCTTACTACAGGATCCTACAGTTACATGAATCAAAAATGTGTTTTTAAAAAAAATTGCACTTGTTTGTATTAGAAATGGCAGTTTTGGAGCATGTTTGGTGAAAACATAGTCAAAAACCTTTAGGGGTTAAGAGGGTTCAAAGCCACAAAATGTAGTTGAGTAAGATGCAAAAAAAACTTATTTTCTTCACTTTAAATGCAAATATCTTGCAATCTTTATAGTTAAAGTTTCTAAAATTTCTTTGTTACATTTTTATACTAGTCTAGTACAAGATACTATTGTTAGATTTGCAGAAGAAAACCTTTGTAAGTATGTTTTGCTCTTTACTATATAAATGAAAATTTTGAATGTTTTTTTATGGAGAAAAAACCTTGAAACTTCAGGGGATAATATTGGATAGAAGCTACAATAGTGTCATTGTGACTGAAGTTGATAACAAAGGAATTTGATCATAGTATTTTGAACAATGATACTTGTAGTCTAAATTTGATTTTTTTTCAATTGGTCTTTTTCCAATCAATTTATAGTTTTTACCAATTGGGAGGCTAGTCTTATAGTTTATTAGTGGTAATTACCAATTGAGATTAGAGTTGAATTGATTTGAAGTGAGAAGGTTAGCTTTCAATTCGTAATTATGTCAGCTAGGATTTTGGACTAGTGTTTCTGATTGGAGTTTCAGGTTTCCATTGCAAGTTGCAGGAGCTCCTTCCAAATCCAATAGCAAGAAGTAAAACAATTTCGTGTTTGTAATTTTTGTGTTTAATGAATATAAACAAATATTATGCAATTGTGTAATGTGTATATGATGGTTTTATGTCTGATTGGAATTAATTAAGAAACTAGGAGTAAGGGCAAAACACCCATTCCCGTCCATGTATCCATTCCTGTTCATATGTAGCAGGGGTGCACATTTTTCATTAAAAAATGTGCACCCGTGCTACATATGGACGGGAATAGATACATGGACGGGAATGGGTGTTCCCACCTTAGTTTGAGTGTGTGAGTAATTTGATTGGAGTAACTTGAAGGACTGGATGTGAGTATTAAATGATTATGAGAAAATTAATGATAAAAAATTGTAATTCAGAAAATTGTCAAGATTTAAATTGTGAAAGATAAATTGAGTATAATAATTGAAGTAAATGGTGCATGTATGTGATGAGTTTGTTGAATGATTGAGAGGATTGAACCAATCAAAAATTGTAAATTGGAGAGCAGTGGAAATAAAATAATTTGGAGGGTGTGTGAAGCAATTGAATAATTTATTTATTGAAATCAATTATGAAATTTACAAATTGGAATATAGATCATTCCAATTATATTAGATTTGGGTTGTTTGGCATAATTAGATTTAGATAGAACCAATTGTTAGAATTTTCTTGGAAAATTGTTATTCATAAAAATTACATAATAATTGGAATTAATAAATAATACAAAAAGGGATTAAAATGTTCTAAAATGAAAATATATAGATGTCCATTTTATCAACAATTGGAGAATTTTACAATGGAGTGCAAGACTAAAAAGAATAATTACACAAAGATAGGTGAAGATGAAAATGCGGATGGAAAAAATCCAAAAATAACTAGCAAAGTGGGGAAATTGGAGTAAAAAATTAAAAGAGAGATTAATTACAAAGAAGATTAATTGGAGCAAGGAATTGAAGGACAAACCCAATTGAATTGAAGATAAGTGGTTCTAAAACAATAGTGATTGATATATTGTATGGAATTAGTACTTTATAAAGGGCTTAGGAATAAAGAGAGACCAATACCAATTGCATAGGGAAGGGTTTTTTGGAGTTTCCACTCCATCATGTTGTTACCAACCTAGAAATTAGTTCTATTGTAGATGTTGTAAGTCACTAGATAGTTCTCAAATATTTAGGTGTTAATACTAGATATTTCTAGATTAATTGACTTTGTGTAGTACTAATAACTTGTCTACTTTTGCAAAAGTAGACAAATACAATTAGTCTATGGTGTTACCTCTATAAGTGTTAAAATCCCATATTTGTTATAGAAATATTCACTTTAATAAAATATACACTATCAAGTGTCAAGTATCAAGTGATATGAAATGTTTAGCTCCCTATTTTATTTATTTGACTTTAATAAGTGATATAGCTGAGAAAAAAATTGTCTTAGAGTCAAAGAAAAGTTCAAATTTTTTTTGGGAATTAAAGAGGCTAAGAGTGTGCTTGAGACTTTAAAGAATTTTTGAAGCAAAGACCTAAGGACATAATGTAATTCATCAAAAATATCCAAGTACTTGAAAACCAAGTGCATTCTTTGCATATATAAGAATCATGCAAATTCAATTACTACTAGCTCATTTTTCCAATGAGCTTAGAGTGAATGGTGACTCTTATTTTTTGCACTGTCATTGTTTATTTTGATAGATGTTATATATTTGCTTTTGAAGTTTTATTGTTGTTTATTTTATAAATGTTACATCTGATCAAGAATGACTTTTGTAAGCATTAAAGGGTGATTGCAAGAAACATTGTTGCCCTATTTTTTAGCCCCTCGCCCTTAGATAAATGGCAAGACATGTGTTTTTTTGCTCATAACTTTTGCATCATTTGTCTATTTTCTATAAAATTTGAAATGAAAGTAGATGTGGTAGTTTCAAATGTTGAATAATTTTTTGGATTTAAAAAAAATATTATACTATTTTCAAATAGTTCCCAATTGGATGTCCACTTTAGCCATTTTGGAAGGTTTACTATTTTTGACCCAATATTGTAAATTTGAAACTCAAATTTGGTATACAAGGATTTACACCAAAAGTTATACAATAAGAAAACTTTCTACTTTCCACATTTGTTCAAAGTGTACTACCTTTGTGCAAATGTATAGAATATAATTTTATTTTTCTAAAGATAAAAATGGTTGAGAAAGAGCAATTGTAAGTTAGAAAAAATGATTTTTTAAAAGAATTTTAAGGATTCTTTTACTATTTAAGAGAAATCAAACATCAATGTGTCCAATTTCATAGTATTTTCCATCAGTATTTGAATGTGCATAATTTTAAGAGATAAATTCTTTTAGGCTTGAATTTTCACACATGTACTTTTTTGAATGCTTTTCAAATGATCTATATTATATTATATTTTTAAAATTTTATTCCAAAATTCATAGTATTCCAATATTGAAGCTATTTTGAGCCATAATCATTAAGTATTACTTGCAAGAACCCTAAAATATTAATACTCTACATGTGTTACAATATTGTTTTGTTTTTTACTATATTATAATATGTAACACCTTTTGGAATGGTGTAAGGTATCTCCCTCTACAACTATACCTTCTATCTTGGCCTCCAAATAATTTTTAATACTCGAGTTGTTGAATTCTACTACTCTACATTGCACCTCATAGATTTGAGGGTAGTCATTCCACTTCAAGAGAAAGAGATGTTTAAGCATAGTCTTAAAAGTAATGACTTGAAAATAATGTTTTTAATAAAATTTTACTAAGAATACAAGTATTTTGAGAAAAATTGGACCCATAACACCTCTTTCAAGTTATTACTCACATGACTGTACTACTAAGACTATACTTAAAATATCCCTTTTTCTTCTAATATCCAATGAAAATATTGGGTCAATTCTTTGATTCAAAAAAGAAAAAAGAGACCTTCTAACATATCATAACCCTTAAAAGACATTGTTGTGATGTGAGCTTTCTACTAGTTAAGAAATAGGCATCTTACTATTTCTAAGTCAATTTCAAGTTGAGAGGTAATTAGGCTTGTTGGGTGGTAAGCCTCATTATAAGGTTAGACTCTTGGGGTGGTTAGCCTCATTTAGTGTCTAGAATTTGGTTGGACATCACCTCCATATTGTTTGTAGCTTGAAGATCTCATTGAGGATAGTTAAAGGCTTGGCTTCCTATTTGGAAGCTCTCATGTTTTTTTCAATAATTTGGAATCTCTATTCATTTGACTAGTCTTGATTTGAAGAAAGCCTTGCAATCTAAGTTGAAAAGAAACTAAGGATGGTTTAATCTATCATTACTTTCAATGGGATCATTTCTTTTTGCAAATTATTATATAAGCTTTAGTCAGAATTGTGGTTGCACATTACTTTCACTTTTTGTGTTCTTGGGAAATTAAAACTTTAGAACTTGAGAGGGTGCAATAGGCAAATTTGAGAGGTTTTTGAGTACTATTGCATCTTCAAGGTTGGAGGAGATTTGCTAAAGCAATAGCAATGTTCTCTTTACTCTTGAGAAATTAGTTTCTTTGGGGATCTATGGTTGGATTAGGGGTGTTGGATTAAAGTATCTTTAGTCATTGACATTTCTTCCTCTTTTACAAACATTTGCCTTAGCCAAGAGTCTTGTGATTTTCAAAATAGGCAAAAAAATTCACAATAATGTTGCATCCATTTTCTATCTAATTGATGATAAAGACTTCCTCTATGTAGTATACAAGTGCAACTATTCATCCGTAGAATTTAGTTGTGAAAAGGGGAATCTACTATACTAGTTTGACTTGCAATGAATGCTTTTGCATTCTTATAAGCCAATGATTCACACAATATCCAAAGGGATGATTTTTGTAGTCATAAGCTTGTCTTTTAATCCATTACCATCCAAGGGGACCAAAAGTGTTCCTACATAGTCTAGAAATTTGATTCAAAGTATTGTAACTTTTGCATCCAATGTTTGAATTCAATAAAATTTGATGGAAAATGTATGCTCTCTCTTCTATTTAGTGTGGTAAAATCAATCTAAGATTTACAAATTTTTTAGAAGCCAATCAATGTTCATGGGTTCAATTTTAGTTCACCAAACTGCAATTGACGGTTGCAACTTTGGGGGCTTGTATCTCCTTCATCTAATGTTTGTTTTCAATCAAATTTGTTGAATTATGTTTTCATTGAAGTCTAGCTGTTGTGGTGAAATTTTCATATCAATCCAAATTGTTTGAATGTTTTTAAATAATTTGAAGTTCAAAATCTAGACATTTTTTTATTGTAGTGAACTTTTAGTGGCTTATTTCTTCTTCATACAATGTCTATTTCCAAAGAATAATTTTGGAAAAGTTGCTCATTCTAGTCTAAATTGTGTGGCTAAAATTTCATATCAATCCTAGAAATTATGAGTGATTGAGAAACATTCAAAAGTGTGCCATCTTTTGAGTGGATAGTTAGAAAATGGTTCTATGAGGCCTCCCTTCAAAAAAACAGAAATGAAAACGAAAAAACAAACTCAAACCTCTTTTTTTAATCCCAACCCCCAACCAAAGCCCATGTGAACCAGCAAACCCCAAACCCCAAACCAATGCAATCCAAATCCAAAGTCCAACGAACCCTAACCACTTGTATTTGAAACAATGAAGAACAAACAATATGGGTTAATAGATTTATTGTATTTTCATATTTGTCTAATATTTCTGTATTTCCATATTTTCTTATCTATATCCATATTTTAGTTTCCATATTGTATTTGTACAATATCTTTTGGCTTAACGGGGACTCTCATTTGTTTTGTTTTTAACAAGAATCAATGGTGGGGGAGGGGTTCTATTTTTTAATGTCAAATCCATGGTTAACGTGGGAGGTGGGGGTGGGATTTTGGTAGGGTGGGAGCCATCTTTTGGCAGGAAAGTCATCATAAATGTGTTTTTTACACCTTTACTTGCTATTTTCTTGACATTTCAAGGTTACTTTGTAAACATAACGAGGCAATTCAATATTTTTTCCCCCACCAAAGTGTTTTTCTTTTGGTTTTGAATCACTTTATAGTTAAAGTTTTTTCATTTGAGTAGGTTAAGAAATTGAATTTCACCTCCAAATGTGTTTTTAGCAAAATTTCAGCATCTTTTTCCAACACTAAATTAAACATTATAATCTTTCAATCTATATAGTCAAATGACCCCAAATTTGATTTACACCACCTACAACATGCACACTACAAGATTATACTTCATACCTTACTTACATTTAATCTTATAACACTTGAAAAGCAAGGTTGTTTTCTGACAAAGAACAAAGTTTTTTTTACCACAATAAGTAGACTTTATTGGGAACAAAATCCAACAAATGTTATTGAAAACTAACATTTGATGAAAAAGATACAAGCCCCCAAAGTTACAACCATCTCAATGCAATGTGGTGAACTCAAATTGAACTTGCCAACTTTGAATGGCTTTCAAAAACTCAGTACATCTTGGATAAGTCTGGAAATTTTATAACAAAAACTAGAATAGAATGCCAATCAATTTTATTGAATTTGGATATTGGATGCAAAAGTCACAGCACTTTAAAGTTGATTCCAAGATTGTGTGAGGACACTTTGGTCCCCTTCGGCGGTGAAGGGTCAAGGGCAGTGATCCCCAAACTGGCTAAATTTCACTCATTTCCTACTTGATTTTTTCATGCCCCTTGTATAAATTTTAGAAAATCTTCCCAAAATGAACATTTGGCTAAAAACCCTCGATTAAGTAACAAATATATAAGCTCCCAATAAGGGTTCAATATGACCAAACTTTGTGAAATAGATATTTCTATATTTTAACTAGATTTTGTTTAAGTAATTGTACCATCATGCTCAAATGTATGAAATTAGGTACCACAAGAAGGGAAAATATAAAAATCTAATCATAATGAAGAGATATCTATTTTACAACATTGGGCATTGTTACCTCAACATTGAAATCTGTATAGAAGAAAATTGTAAAACTTTTTTGGAAATGCTTGCAAAAAGAAAGATGAAGTACTCTTCTATACAATTCCAACACAATTTACAGTTTCAAAATCGATTCATTTTTGAGCATTCTAGAGCTTCCTAAAATTGATGAACTTACTAGTGAAATGTAGAAGTTTGTAAGCTTATTGTACCCGACTGTACATAATGCTTTTTGTTCATGCATCATCAATGTAATTTTAATCCTCAAACACTGCAAAGGACAAAAGATGTTTGACAAATGACTTTAAGGGATATCGAAGAAATAAGGAGTGCACTTGTTTGTCTACAACCCTCATTAGCTTCGGCTGGAAACTGGCCTTCATCTTCCAAAGTTAACCTGTCAACACGCTAGGGGACCATAAGTGTCTCCACATTGTTTCAGATCCAATTCAAAGTGTTGTAAATTTTATATCCAATGTTCAAATTCAATAAATCTTGTTGGGACAATTGTGCTCACATTTGTTTTTTGTCGTAAAATTTTCAAATCAAACCAAGATGCATTGGTCTTTTGAAAGGCAATCGAAGTTCGTTGGTTCAATTTTGTATTCACCAACTTCAGGGACTTCTTTCTTAGGAAAGTTTTAGACCCTTTTCCTACATGAAAACATTATAATCTTTTGATCTTTGTGGCCAAAGGACTCCAAATTTGATTCATGCCGTCACCTACAACATGTACACTATGAAATTGTACAACTTAGATTTCTATACCTCAATGATATTTAGATTGTACCACTTCAAAAAGCTTTGGTTCCAAAGGCCTTGGGCTTTGAGGGTTAAATTTACCTAAAATGCTTCTCAGTTCTTGTTTGATTTGAGTTGTGGATCAAACATTTTTAAAAGTTAAAAATATTAAGCTTGTGAGGACACTATAGGCCCAAATGGTCCAATAGGTGACAACAAATTTTTGCATGTAATCTGACAAAAATTCATTATTTCATTGTTTGAATTTTATATAAGAAAGGGAGGCGATGAATAGTAGTTTGGTTTGCAATAAATACTTTTGAATTTTTTTAAGTAGACGATTTGCATTGTTTCAAAAAGGATGATTTCCACAAAAACTAGCTTGTTTTTACAAACAAGTGATTGCAAGAAACACTTCATATTTTTGTCTCAAAAACACAATTTTTGGTCATAGGACTGGTTGTACTGCACGATATTACCATTATTGCAGGTTAGCATTGTACTTACAAATCTTAACCGTCGAGTCTAGGCGCTTGCAAATCTAGATTGTCTATCAATACTATGCAGTAATGTAGACTACTATAAAGTACTAGATAGGCCATTGGTAGCAGAAAATAGCAAAAAAAGGGTTTGTCAACCTTTTCATTCTTAATAATTCAAAACAAATTCAAAAAATTATTTTAAAAAAATTCATTTTCGAGACAAGATATTACTCACATTGCAATAAAAAATTCCTCTAAGAATTTTTTCCCCTCTTCATAGCCTTTGTACCTAGGAAGGTCACTTTGTCCCCATGTGTGCAATAGAAATGTTTCTAATTTTATAAAAATTCATTGCCAATCCTTGTAATGTTAGTAGACCTCCAATTTGTCCTCTTTGTGGCTTCAAACTCGGATTTTTGGGTCAAGATAGGACTAAAACCTCCCAAAATGGCCAAAGTAGACATCCAATTGGGAGCAGGTTAAAAATAATAAACTAGTTTTAAGAATTTTGAAAAAATTACTCAACATCTAAAACTTTTGTGTGCACCTTCATTCCAAATTTCAAGCCAAAAAAAAAATGCAGAAGTTATGTGCAAAAAAATACTTATTGGAGGTCTAGAGGACACAAGTGTTCCTTGCAATCACCTAGATATAACATTTTATAGCTCTCCTAAAGGCTACCTTTTGGTGGATAAACAAAATTTATCTATAAACCTCTTGGATTGTATTACAATGAATGTAGAATGAGTAGCCAAAGTTCTTCATCTACATCCTATTCACCATGCTATGCTACACTCATTTATTAATCATTGTAACTTGAATTGATTAAATTACACTTGACATAAATGTAAAATATTAAGTTTACTAACATATCTTTTCAATAATATGGTCATTGCAACTCAAAATGATTAATTTGTAGTTAACTCAAGTAAGGTAGGACCACCTATTCTTGACCAAGGACCCATACCCAACTTGTAGGATGCAACTATTTCCAACAAAGGCTAAAAGTGATTTCGAATCAAAGCTTGGAATGTACTTTTGTCCTATTTTCAAGATTGGGACTACCAAGGTCATGACATATGTCCCAAAGTGTGATAAAGAGTGTAGGAAGTATCAAGTAGGAAAGAAGTCTTGGCTATGATCCAAATTAGAAGACTTTAGACATTGGCTATGGACTCAATGTACTTTTTGGCTTTCAAAAATCATAGTAATTTTAGTTGCGGGTATAAAATTATGAAAAACTTGCAATCTCCATATTTTCTATCTTTCTACATAGAATTTTTTTGTATAGTCTCATATTCCTCATAATTTTTTCGAGAATTGCTTAAATGATTGGGTATAGGTGGTTCTACCTTACATGACATTAACCTTCCTGACATGTCTTCTAAATAGCTCGCTCTTGTAAATTTAGCTGCAACCTATTCAATTCAACTCTGCCAATTTCAACAAAAGTGCCCGTAGCTAAGGGAGAAACACCCATTCCCGTCCCTGTACCTTGCAGTGGAGTGTAGAGTCACTCAAATATGTCCCTAGAGTGTAGTTAATGTGTTTGACACATGTGTGAAAATAATTTGTTGACACAGGTGAAGGACACTTAAGAAAATCTGGTTGGCTCAAGGCTGATTTTCGCAGGGTTCAGTTTTGGGTGCACCTACTGGACACTTTCAGTGGTCTAGGCACCCATCACTTCAAAAAAACATAGAAATTACATACAATGCCCAAAAAATTTATTTCTTTTTTTGAATATTCATAATTTTCACTCGCTAATACTAGAAAAATATCAGTTTTAGGAAAATCTCCCTCTAACTATGCTGAATTCCTTAAATGGACGGTTTTGGGTGTTTCCACTGTAAAATGTGGTGTGAAATATTCCACATCATTACATCTATGGGGTGGGGTATTTCACACCATTATGTTGGACATGAGGCAGTATACCCAACGTGGCTACTGAATGTTATGGAGTAAAGACAATAATAATCAATGTTGTGATGAGGTTTTTGTATATATTTTTATAGGATGACCGGTCCATGGACTGAGTTTAAGACTTCTGCGTGAATCCAGTTACAGTTGACAAATTAAATTAAATAGAAGTTAACACTCTGCTGGAATAATAACCCCTCACCGCCCAAGGCCTAACCATATCACAAAACAACCTTGCTTTTCAAGTATTATAAGTCTAAATGTGAATAAGGTATGAAAATCTGAACTGTACAATTTTAAAGTGTGCATGTTGTAGATGGCGAAAATCAAATTTGGGGTCATTTGACCATACAAATTGAAAGATTATAATGTTTTAGTGTTCAAAAAAGATTTTGAAACTTTCCTAAAAACACATTTGGAGGTGAAATTTGATTTCTAAACCTACTCAAATGAAAAACTTTAATCTACAAAGTAATTCATAACCAAAAGAAAAACACTATTGTGGAAACAAAATCAATCAATTGAGTCATTGTGTTTGCAAACTTGTTTTGAAATGTCAAAAAATAGTAAAAAAAGTAACAAAAAAACACATCTATGGCTGAAGCTACCACTATTAAAGTGCTTCTTAGTCAATCATAAATTCTTGGATTGATATGAAATTTTTACTACAAGAACAAGACTAGTATGCACAACTTTTCCAACAAAAATTACTAAAAACAAACCGTGTCTAAAGAAGTTATGAGCTAACAAAGTTCACTATAATGGAAAAATTTCTAGATTTTGAACTTCGAATTGCTCCAACCAAGCATTCAAAACAATATGGATTGACATGAAAATTTTACCAAAATAAGAAGACTTTATGGAAAACAAAACCCAAGAGTGCTTAGGGGTTAATTCAAGACAATCTTATTGTGTGGTGCAAGTCTTAGGTAGGTGAGTGACAATTTACTTTGCATTCATCAGTATACCTTGCTAGTATACATGTATATATGCATAAACCCTAGAAGGTCGTGGGGGTCCTCAATGGAAATAATCCTTTCTAAATCCATGGAAACATTGGTATTAATAAAAATAAAAAAACTCATTTGAAGTCAAAGTACTGTAGAAGATCTTTACTTTCCACCCTAATTCCGAGGATGAATAGTTGCATTTCTGTTCCACACAGGAGAATTTTATTCATCGGACACTTCCGCGGCGTCCTTTGTAGGTTAACGTGTGCACTAGCTCCGTATCAAATTTCTCTGCCCCGCCTGTCTGATCTGCTCTCTAGAGGCCTAGACCCGCTCTTGACAGAAATGCAAAATTGGCAGTCCCCCTAGAGCGTCTCTTCGGGAGGGTTATGCATTGGCATGAAAGAGAGAATAACTTTGCCTCCTTTCATAATCTGTTACAATAGCACTCAGTTCCTAGTCTCCAGCTTAATCTCTTACCAAACTAGCCAGCGCATTGGCTAAACTTGCTGAATACAGTTGCACTCTTCACGCACATTTGCGTCGTTTGAGCAAGCTAAGGACCTTGGAGTGCCGATCGAGCTGCTGCTTTTCATTGTATCGGTAAGGAAAACTTCCAACTTCATTTGTCCTACCTGTGTAGTCTGTTGAAATACTTGGTGCTGGTGAAATGGTGCAGCTAGGAGAATGTTTGACTATGCGTGGATGAATTGAACCACTCTCTGCTGTTTACAGTGAGAAATCGATGGCTGAAGTTTTGGTGAAAACATTTTCAGTATGCATTCGTGGGCAGAAATGATATTCCGTTGTTTCCTCGAGGTTTAGGGTAATGAGCTGGAATTATTGGTTCCTCGACGGGTGTTATTGCATATTGGGTGCTTGTTTATCGTCAATATCTGGCTTGTGAAGAAATAAGATGGGCACCTCTTGGTCGAGTTCCCGAAGACCTTCAACAGCAGTTGAACGTGGTGAGCGAATAAAGCCGTACTCCAACTCGGAAGTGGTCGAAGCGAACTTAAGAATCTTTGAGGAGCTTAAGGGGGACCCTAAGTTTTCGGAGTTTTTCAGTTTCAGTTTTCCCGATATGAAAGTTGGAAGGAAGATTGCGTCAGGAGGGCATGATATTTTTGCAGAGATTTTTGAAGGTGAGTTCACCTTGATGGAGAGGAAGGTCCCGTGTGCGTTAAAGATATTGAAGATGGGGCTAAGGTATGATCGCAGTAGACAATTCGCAGACGGCATGCTGACAGGAGGAAGTGCAGTCTTCCCCGGGTTTTCCAGTGGGGCAAGTTTGGTATTGGGAGGGCTGATTTTGGAGGATGGAGTATATGCTGGGAGTTTCGCCTTTGTGTTGAGGAATGTGTGGGGCAATTTGAGGACCCTAATTGAGTTCAGAATGAGTAAACTCAAATCCTCGAAACGACCTCCCTTCAGCGATAGGCGTGCCAAGGAACTAATGCTCGAGATTGCCATTGTTATGCAACAATTACACAGGCATGGTATACTCCACAGGTTCTTGCACTCAAGAAATGTAATGGTTTTTACCAATACTTCACCTTTCTTGCTAGCCGATGATATTGAGGATGATGCTTTCCATGTCAACGTGTTTGGTTTTGAGGATACGGTTGGACTTATTGGTGGGTATCCTTGGAGGCCTCCCGAAATCCATCGGCAAATGCAGGAACTCAAAATGCAGAATCGCAACCTTGATGGCGTTGTGTACACCAACAAATCAGATGTGTATTCGTATGCCTTGACATGTTCCGAAATTCTCACTGGAAACAAACCATATGGAGATCCCAAATTTAGCGAAATGGATGTCGTCTATAATGGATCATTCAGACCTAGCCTGCCTAAATGCATGGATCAGTGGCTCCGAGATTTGATCGAAAAGTGCTGGCACCAAGATCCTTCACAGAGACCTGAATTTGAAGAGATAGTACACGTATTCAAATCAAAGGTACCTGACACCACAACTCAAGCGGTTGAGCAAGAAGTGGAATCTTCAAAATCCCATTGGAGTGAGATCTGTCATTCTCATGGTCAGGAAGATCTTCCAAAGGAAACAAACCAGCAAATCTTTGAAAATCTCAAACAGCGTTCGGAGTTCTCAAACTTCTTCAGTTACACATTCCGTAACTTGAAACCGGGACGAAAAATTGCTGAAGGAGGGCAAGCCAAGATATTCGAAGCCGAGTTTGAAAAGGAGAACGGTGTCAAAGTCCCTTGTGTGGTGAAGGTGTTTAAGCACATGTCTTTACGAGACATGGTGCGACAGTGGCCGCCTGGCATGTTGCAAAGTGGGGATTCTCCTGGTCATCTGAGGTTTGGATTTATGGGCCTCCTTCGTGGTGCCACCAGGACCTGTGAAGTGCTGGGTGCAATGGTGGATGAAAACGATGATTTTGCATTCATATTCAATCGAGAAGGTGGTGATTTGCGTCGCTTGATTGAGCATGGAATGAGGCAGTCGAGCACTCACAGGAGACCTTTCAAGCCTGAGTTTGCGAAGAGAGTCATGTACGAGATCGCTTTGGGCATGCAACACTTGCATGATCGTGGCATTCTCCATCGAGATTTGAAAGCCGCTAATGTGCTTGTCACGAATGTGTTTGGTGAGTTTCCCAGTGACGCCAATGATGAGCTGATCGATTTCAAGGTTGCTGATTTTGAATGTTCCATGTTGGTGGAGGGTACTCGTTTTTGGAGAGCGCCTGAGATTTTGCAGCAAATCAAATCTCAAGCAGTGCGCACATATTCACGTGAGTCCGATGTGTATAGCTATGGGATGACCTGCTATGAAGTCTTGACAGGGGGCATTCCGTTGGAGCATCTCACAGGAAACGATCATGCAGCTGTATGTGTGAGGGGAGAAAGACCTGTATTGCCTGATAGTATTGATGGTTGGCTTCATTGTTTGGTTGAACGATGCTGGCACTCGATACCTTCAAAGAGACCGGAGTTCAAAGAGATAGTAGAAGAATTTGAGAAGCACTGTCCAAAGTTTCGGAGTTGAGAGCATCATGAATAAATATTGGTGGCATTTGAAAATACTTTTGTGATGAGGATTGACCTCCCCCTCCAATAAGTTTGAGGTGAATTCCTTTGCATCTATTCCTAGGGTTAAGGTACAAGTAATCTCTGTTTGATTCCTGAATCTGTTGATCTAAATCAAAATCGACCAGATCAAGAATCAAGATTGACCAGGTCGATTTGACGGTCATCCAATATTGTTGCGTGAATTGGATGAGGAGGTTGAGGGTTGTCCTTAAAATTCAGGAAGTGCTCTTGTTGATATTTTGTACATTATGTACAGATACTGAAATATATGCATAAAGGGGTTGAACTTTGAGCTACTTCAGTTTCTTGTGACTATTTGTTTGCAGCATTTGTAAGTGAAGGAGCCCTAGCTAGTGGCGTGGTTTTTCCGTCTTCGTTGTATAATCACTCTCCCTCGAATTGTCCCTCAGTTGGGAGGCATGCCAACTTATATGTTCAGTTTTGTTTTATGGATGCATTGGAGCCCCTTATGATTGCACTTATTGCCTCATAAGGCGCGGACTTAACTGTGTCTTCTCACGTCTGCTAGAATTCCAGAACCGTGCAGAAGTACTGTACCGTGAAGCACTGGTTATGTGGTGCAAATTCTCTTGTTACGGTTGTATGAAGAACAGCAGACGGTCCTTGTGAATTAATTTGTTACTCCGCGTATTATTTCAGAATTTGAAGATACTGTGGAATATTGGAGATGATGCTGTGGAACCGAATATCTATCATGTCACTTCCAGTTCCAAAAGCTCTGTGAATTTCAGTTAGCTCCCTGAAACACGCTGATCAGTATGATGGCTGCAGCAGTTACCATAGAATTTTGCTTGTGCTGAAGTAGTGTGGCAAGTGTGTAGGATATCATCAAACACACGGTCAGATTATGGGGTCTTGAAGTGTACTAATTGCTTTTTGTTCATGCACCATCAATGTAATTTTAATCCTCAAACATTGCAAAGGATAAAACATGTTTGACAAATGACTCTCATGGATATTGAAGAAATAAGGAGAGCACTTGTTTGTCTAGAACTCTCATTAGCTTTGGCTGGAAACTGGCCTTCGCCTTCCAAGGTTAACCTGTCAACACCCTAGGGAACCATAAGTGTCCCCACATAGTTTCAAATCCAATTCAAAGTCACGTAACTTTTGCATCCAATGTTCAAATTCAACAAATCTCATTGGGACATTTAGTGTGCTTTCTCTTTTGGTTGGTATGGTAAAATATTTGGATCAATCCAAGATGCATTGATCTTTTGAAAGTCAATCGAGGTTATTGGTTCACTTTGAATTCACCAAAATGTAATTGATGGATGCAACTTCAGGGGCTTGTATCTCTTTCATCCAATGGTCAATTGCAATAAAAATTTGTTGGTCTTTTGTCCTTCTTGAAATCTAATTATTATGGTCTGATTTTCATGTTGATCCAAGTTGTTTTGAATGTTTGAGAGCAATTCAAAGTGCAAAATGCAAACATTTTTGGACTACAATGAATGTTGATAGCTTATTTCTTCTTCATGAAGTGTTCATTTCTAATAATTTTTTTGGAATAATTTAGCATACTATTCTAGTTTGTGTGACTAAAATTTCATATCAATCCAAGAAATTGTGAGTGATTGAGAAGCATTCTAGTAGAAGAACATTCACTCTAAGATGAGTTATTTTGCAACTTTTCTTGTCATTTCTTTACACTTCAAAGTCATTTGCATTCACAATGAGGCAATTGAATGATATTTTCTATCACCAATGTGATTGTATGCTAGTTTTGAATCACTTTATAGTTAAAGTTTTTATTTATTTGAGTAGGGCTTAGAAATCAAATTTCACCTCCAAATGTGTTTCCAGGAAAATTTTAGCACCCTTTTCCTATATAAAAACATTATATTCTTTCAATCTATGTGACCAAATGACTCCAAATTTGATTAATGCCATCTACAAATGTACACTATAAAATTGTACAACTAAGATTTCTATATCTCAATGACATTTAGATCTATACCTTTTCAAAAGCAATGATGCCTTTAGTCCTAAAAGGCCTTGGGGGCTTTTGGCTGGGTTAAACTTATTTGAAATGTTTCTTGGTTCTTGTTTGATTTGAGTTGTGGATTAAACAGTTTTGAAAGTTAAAAAAAATAAATTAAGCCTCTAAGGACACTGTGGATTGAAATGGTCAGATGGGTGACAACAAATTCTTGCATGTAAGACAAAAGTGTAATTGTTCATCCTTGGGATTTTGTGCAAAAAAAGAGAGGTCATGAATAGTAGTTTGGTCTCCAATAAGTACTTTTGATTTTTATTAATAGATGATTTGCATTGTTTCAAAAAGGATGATTTCCATGGAGACCAGCCTGTCCTTCCAGGGTTAAGAACAATAATAATCAATTTTGTGATTAGGTAGGTGGCTTGAATTCAGACCCTGTCTCTGAAAGCGATCTGGTAGATTTTGCCTCTAACATGTACCAGAAGTGTACATTTCAGGAGGGGTCGCTTTTAGAAACCACTGTGTTTTCAACTTCAAAAGTTCATAACTAATTCCATGAAGGTCCAAAAAATATGAAACGACTTGGGTTGGATGCCAATTCCATCATTCTTCCCAGGAAAATTTACTGAAAACTGTTTAAAGTGCTTTAAGGTCTCCCAAATTGCGAATCAGCTCTTAAAGGGACGGTTTCTGAGCCACCTACCTTATTTCTAGAAGGATGACCAGTCGACTGAGTTTAAGACTTTTGTGTGAATCCAGTTATAGCTGACAAATGAAATCAAAGAGAAATTTTTTTTTGACAAAAATAAATGCGAGCCTTTGCTGCAAGAAAGGTACAACTGATACACAGCAAGCCCCTGCCGCAAGTGGCTTGGGTGGGGTAAAAGAAACAAGTCAAACCACCAAGTGAGCTCTCCGCTGGAGTATTAAGCAACAAAGGGCGCTCAGGCAAGCTGTTCAAGTTGTGGCATCACGGCACTCGAAATTGAAGAGCAATTTGGATTTGAGGTGTAGCAGCATGTTCGTGATCATTGCAAAGATGTTTTGGAGATGAAGAACACTTAACCCCTAAGCGTCACAAACCAAACAGCTATGAAAACGGGACCATTCTAAAAAAAGCAACATAACTTGAATTTGAATTGATTATTGCATACCTCACCATACAGATCTATAGCCAACAACCTCAGCAATTTAGACTCATGTTTTTGGAGAAAATCCACTGTACGGATGCAAACATTATAAGGCTTGATGAACCTAGTCTCCCAGAATCAAAGGTCTGAAAAACATCCCCTGTGACGTTCAAGGGTTGATTGTGTGCAGTCAACAATACTTTGCAAAGAGTATGAAGGATGGACCTATAATCACTGATTTTAAGTCCTTAAAGGATGGACTTGTAACCACTAATTTTAAGCTTAGTTGCTTGTCACTCAGCTTGCTACTGTTTTGGAACTAGATATGTATGAAATTTTTTTAAATTTATTTTTCAGAGATGGAATTACATGTCTTCTCTACTTTACAAAAAAAATTAGATTTTTTTGAGGAAAATTGATTTTTCTAAGAACTTTTGAAGAGAAAGTGAAGAAAAAATCATGTCAATTAGAAAATTATCTCAGAAAAACTGAAAATTTCAGTAGGTGTGTACATTATAGTGACAAACGGCATGATGTAAACTCAATTTATGTGTACTTCTAAAAATAGAATGCAATAGACATTGAAAATCCATCCAAACTTCAAATTGCAATAATATATTAAATACTACGAATTTTTACAAAATTCTAATAGGACTAAAAACTAGAGTAAAGGACCTTCATTTTCATTAGTTGGACTCAAACTCAAAAAATATCATTTTTGTGAAGAAATTTCAGATTTACTCAATTTCTCAAAATACACTAAAATGGCAAATTTTGTCATCGATTTCCTTCATTTACTTCTCAACTACATGAAAACAAAGACTGGTTAGACTAAAAACTTAATTGGATACTCTTTGTAACTCAACATGAAAAGTCATAAAAAAAAAGTGAATGAAAAATCTATTGTTCACCTCTTCTTCTGACCTCGAAGGCCTGAACTATCATCCATATGCCACTAAATGGCGGTAGTGGCAATCCACGGTTAATGCATCTATTAACTTGTAAAGGTTTTTGAGTATGTTTTCACCAAAACCACTCTAAAACTATGATTTCTAGGACAACTACCAAATTTTAGAAAAAAACAGAAATTTTGGACAAATGTAATCGTAGGATCTTTTAGTGCACTAGTTTGAAAAGATGTAGAAATTTTTTTAGAAATTTCCGTTGTGTTCATTGCATGATATTAGTGTTTGAAGTTAAAAAAGTTTTTCTCTTACCACTGCAAAAATCTAGGCAGTTGCACTTCAAAAGGACACATTTGTATGAAAAAATGTCCAAAATGGTTGTAACTCTTTAGACTTATTCTACAATTTAAGTTGGATATATGCTTGAAAATTTTCAAATCATTTTCAATTGTACAACATGTCCAAAAAAATAGTAAGTAGAAATAAGTAGAAAACGATTCAAAATACTCAGTTGTTAACCCCTAAAGGACCAACATGCATTTTTTGTCCGTATAGAAATTTTGGGTAGGTGCGTGTGATTGGAAATTTGAATATTTTGGGCTGAAATTTTAATAAAAGGTGGGGGCAAGGAATACCTTCATGTGTACCAAATTTCATGACATTTGGAAATATGAGTCAAAAGTTATGGCTTAATATGTTACTTTTTTCGTAATTGGGCAATCTAGGCAGATAAAAAAAAATCACTTTTTTCAAAAATAAAAATTTTAAACTAGTTTTCTACATTTATATATAAGTGGAAAGCTTTGAATCATTCCATTTCAATCAAAGAGTCAAAAGTTATGAGTTTTTTTTGTTTGTGGGCAGTTGTAGATTCTCCACTATTAAAAAAACTTCAAAGTCGTTTATTTCACTGAATTTTCAATATTTTTGGAAAAAAATAAAACCCTAGGATGTAGATTGACTATTACAACATTATAACCATTGGGATTGACAATTTTCAATTCCATAATTAAATTCTTAACAATTTAGTATTATGAATCATTCTCTACTTTTTTTCTACTTACTATTTTTTTCCTATATGTTGTACAATTCCAAATGATGTGAAATTTTTTGAGCATATCCCCATCTTGTTTAGGAAAGTGAATTCAAAGAAGCACCACCATTTTCGACATTTTTTCCTTGAGAAGTGAGCTTGTGAAGTGCAGCTGCCCGGTTTTTTGCAAGATAGATGCAAAAATGGTTTTGGTGAATTTGAATGCTTATATCTTTTGATCCACATAGTGGAATTTTTTGAAATTTTTACCACATGTTGTTTATACATTATAATACAATATCCTATGGTTACATGTGTCAAAAAAAAATTTCAAAAAAATTGGTAGTTGTACTAGAAATGGCAGTTTTGGAGTGCTTTTGGTGAATACATAGTCATGAAACTTTAAGGGTTAATAATTTATTTATTGAATTGAAAAATGCCAATCCCAATGAATGTAATGTTGTAGTAAACAATCTACACCCAATTTTTTTTAAATATTAAAAATTGAATTAAATAAAGGACTTTAAAGTTTATTTTAATGTAGACATTCCATAACTTCTCACAAACTAATTACAAACTAAAACTAAAACTCTTCATAACTTTCATCTTATTAATCAAAATGAAATGATTCAAATCTTTCCACATATATATATAAATAACCATAATGGGATTGTGTAACAATAGTAAAAAAAATTTATGCCAATTTCACTAGAAGAAAATCATATCTGCCGCAACCAACTGATATGCAACTATGTGTCCTACGTGACTTCCTACAACTACAACCCTCCACATTTGTACCAAATTTAATGTTTGCACTTCTATAGTCGCAAAGTAGTTGTAGATTGAAGTTTCGAGTTACATGTAGTTGCAAAATAGTTGCAAGTTGAAGTTTTGGATAATAGGAATGTAACAAAAGAATTTCTGTGATGTATTCTACATCCAAAATTCATCACACTTGTCGACATGGACTACTTTAGGTTTTGTAGAGTTGAGTGAGTCAAACTACAGTTGGAAATGATCTTAGTTTGACTAGAATTCAACTAGCATGCAATTACTTGCGACTAGAATGCAACTACTTTGCAACTAGAATACAACTAGAAAATAATTAAATCAAGTTTTGTATAAATTGTCCCATCTCAATTGTCAAGAGTACCATTAGATTGGATGGATAAGAACTATAAGTTATACCATCTTTAAGTAATGAAGTTTAATATTACAACTGTAATATTTCTACACTTTGTAGATTCTACAGATTGTAGATTCTACAGATTGTAGATTTCTACAACTTGTAGATTTCTACAATTTATAGAAATCTACAAATATTTAAAGTATAAAATATTTTTAAACCTGTGAAATTTTAAAGTTTTGTAAACTTGTGAAATCTATTTAATATCAATATTTGAATTTGATAATCTAAAAAAAGATAAATATGAAAATTTAAAATCTACAGATCATTGAGATCAAATTTCTGAAATCTATAATTATTAAGATAAAAAAATTTAAAAATCTATAAATCTACAAGTTACAAATCAGTTGCAAACTAGTTGCAAAGCAGTCGCAAACTAGTTGCAAAGTAGTCACATACAAATTGCAAGAAAGTTGCACAAAAGCAAGTTCCATGTCAAAAGACTTCATCGATGAAGTTCCACATAGGCTATCTGATGAAAAACAATCTTTTGGATTTTGCGACTACATTGCAACTAATGCGACTTGTCCACTACAACTGCGGACTTCAAATTATCACCCAGTTGCAAACGTGTTATGCAACTACAAAACTAGTTGCTAAGCGTAGTCGCAAAAGCTCTGGTTTTCTTCTAGTATTTTGAAATTCAAACTCTCATTTTTGGGTCAAAAATAATACTCCCCTCTCTGACCATTTGGCCAAGGTAGACACCTAATTGGATGTTGTTTAAAAATAGTATAATATATATTTTTTGAAACTCAAAAAATATTTAAAATCCTAAAATACCACATGTACCTTCACTTCAAATTTCATAGAAAATGAACAAATGATGAAAAATTTATAGGCTAAAATCCACTTATTTGAGGGCAAAGGGATCAAAAATAGCACAAGTGTTTCTTGCAATTACGCATTCCTACTCTATTAGGTTGTCCTAACTCTTGAAAGACAAATGGTCATATACCAATCTTGCTATCAAAGAGAAAATTTAAATTAATGCATATTACACTATGGAAGAGCAACTATAGCAAGAAACATCACCTTTGTCGTGAACCTTTTGCTCTTTGCAATGCAATGAGGTTCTTCTTCATTATCAACTAGATAACATCGTCACATATTTATATTGAAAATAAAGCACTTGACATTGAAGTAAATTTCATTCATCATCAATTCAAAATGGTCCACTTGATTCAAGTAGAATGTGCAATATTGGACATAACTAATCTCATCCTCATCTATCAAGTAGGGCTTGATGGCACTGGAATGCCATTTTATGAGCTTTTTCTCTTTAATGAGGCCATAGACTGTGTTTTTACTCATGTGCATATCAGCTACCAATGACCAAACATTTTGCCTGTGTGTGAGTGGGAAGTTTCCAAGTCCACCAACTACTTCTTCCTCCCAATCCAACTTCTACTTTGACACATCTTTGACTAAGTTTCCAACTTTTAGAGACTCTTGCATTTACTTGAAGATGTCCCAAATGCATGGTACTTGGAGAAACATTGAAATGCAAGCTTATTTTGTAAATTACTTTCAAGAGAAGTTTATATTGATTGTCTAGGCATTGCTTTGTCAGCAGCATCTTCCATACACCTGAACATTCATTTTTGCTCAAATTGGACTTGTATAGTGGGGTTCCAATCAAAATGGAGTTTTGGGATCTATAATGAAAATAATTTCAGCTTTGCTAACTTTGACAGCCTCTTGAGAGCTCAAAAATTGGTAATTTAATATATAAAATATTCTTTTACGACATCATTTGTAAGTTAATAACATGCATGTCAAATTTCAAGGCCAAAGTATTTACAAAAGAAAAGATATTCAAAATCTATCAACATGTGTAGCGGTGAAAAACATTTCACTACTTTCAACTTTAACACCCTCCAAAGGACTGAATTTTTTTTTCTACCATAAGATTTTTGGCATGAAATAAACTCTATATTTTTAATATGTGTGAAAAATTTCAAGGTCAAAAGATTAATTTAAGAAAAGATATTCGAAATCTCCCAACATTTGTAGTTTTGATAAAATTTTCACAATTGCCAACTTTGACACCCTCCCTAGGGCTGAAATATTGTTTTCTTACCATGAATGTTTTTTTGCGAAGTCATCTTTAGGTTGATAATATGTGTTCCAAATTTCAAGTTCAAATGAATTACCAAAACAAATATATACAAAATCTCTCAACATGTGTAGTTGTGAGACAAATTCAAATCCCTATAATATGAGATTGTTTTTTATTTTCCACTCAAAAATGGATCACTTATATGAAATTATAATTGTATACAAAGCAACCAAGTTTGAACGGAATATAGAAAAGTATATGCCGATGATTTGAAGACGTTTGGCACCCTTAGAAATGTATGGACATATTAATTTAGCACTTCAAACTACTTTAAATTTTAAATCAAAGTACTAGCATCCATGCTCAGCCAACTTCCGTTTGCACCTGCGCTAGTATCTATGCCCCATCTGACTTCCATTTGTGCCTACACTAGTGTCCATGCCCGAGCCAACTTTCATCCGCACCCTACCAATGTCCGCGTCCCATCGACTTACGTCCGTGCCCAAAGCCTCTAGGTGGCACTCGGGTGGGTCACTCTTTGTATGTTTCATCTCACATACACACACACACACCATGCAGCAAGGGGGTATTGGAGGGGGGGGCTATTTACCTCGAAGGCTTGAATAAATGGTCCTCTATAATTACATAATTTGTGAAAATGTCCTATATTATAGCACCCTATATTTACTTATATTATGTAAGTGAGAGTATTTTTTGTAGGGTATTTTCCTTATAAGGAAAAAAATTAAATTGAAGAGAAAGTTAAAAGTAATAAGGTTAAAGAAAAGATAAAAGAAATTTGTTTGAAAAGTTGAGATGCTCAATATTCTTTTCCATTGTCACCCCCTTTTTTTGTATATAGAATTCAATCAAGTGAACTAGTATGACAATTTTACTACTTGCAATATACAAAAATCTAGAAATTGAATGTACAAAAACTTCTACAATGCATGAAAAATACAATTTGACAATGTATGAAAGGGAAACAAGAGAATCACGGTTTATAGAAATTATAATGTTTTGAAAAGTGAGACAACGCAACAACAAGTTCACATAACCCTAACTCGAAGTCCATCCTCACAACTTCAACGACACCTTTGTCGCCTCTATTTTCATCCATCTAAGGTCTATTATTTGGTATAACATAACAACTAGCTATGTAAATATTATATACCACCTTTATATTCTAACTACTTTATACAGCCAACTATGCAAATATCGTATACCACCTTTAGATTCTAACTACTTTGTACAACTAGCTCTAAATAAAACTGATCCTACTAAATACAATTTCCAAGATTCTAATCTATAGTCCTTAAATTATATGTAAAATTTTTTAATACTTGAGATTTTTTAGCTACCTATTTTACTTATAATGCATCTTTGACTTTGAAAGTCCCTTACTTTATTTGTAAATCCTTTATAAATTTTACCTTGAAACAATAAGACCCATGCTATATTATGTCGCACGTAGTTTTTAAAATGCGGAAAGTGACCCACCCGAGAAGTGGCAACAATGTAAGCCCAAATGTAAGTCCACATAGACTTTTTTTTACCTTTCCACAAAATCAACTATATGTTGAACACATCAAACACGCGGGAGCTCTATCGGATGAGTGGTCCGTCCAGTTTGACAACCCTGAAATTTATTTGAGAAGTACAAAACCAAAAATTAGTCTTAGCAACTGTTTATTAAGTGTCATTGTGGTTTGTCATACATGAAGTTCCTAAGACCACATTATATTTTCTAGATTGAAAATAGATCACCCTATCTTGCACAAATGAAGTCCTTATGAGGATTAGGTTGTAAAACTTGAGTCACTAGTCAATTCTACTTACTTAGATATTTTTACCAATGGATTAATTGACTCGATATAATACTTGTAACTTATATGTTTTTGTGCAAATAGGGGTGTACAATGAACCCTTCTTTAGTATTACATGTATAAGCATTAAAATCACACACACATGTGCATACATATAGAGATAGATAGATTATAGAGACTTGCATTCATATAATTATAAACTATCAAGTATTAAGGGATAAGTGATATGAAATATACAACTCTCTACTCTATTGATTCAAGAATGAGATATTTCAAACAAATTTGAATATGTTGTGGTACAAATAACACTTTAACATAAAATAGATTTTTAAAATTATTCAAATACTTTTTGATTTTCAATAATTCAATTCTTAAATTTTTTTTAGTGACCTAGAATAGGGCAATACATTTTTTGGAACAACCATTCCCAAACTTAGGAATGTAAAGAGTTACTTGAACTTGGGCTCATTTGGATGAAAATAGACTTGCTATGAAGTGGTGTATTTAGATTTAGAAGGAGGTTCATTGTTGAATTTACAAAAAATTCAAATTGTGGGTGGTCTAGAGGTAAAGAGTCTAGGAGTCATTAGATAGGGAACCCTAACCAATGAGGTAGAGGCATGTGCTTTTTTACCTCTTTTTGGTTTGTATCTAAAAACAACTACTAGAATACACATCTTGCATGTGGATTTGAGCCATTTTTCAATTTTTTTTCAATTGTATATGTTTTCTTGTGTTCTTTTATCCTACCATGTTTCATCTTGAATCTTTGTTCCAAATTTGTGACAAATCTTCTATTTATCTCATGTTTTTGTAATATTTAACAATGAAGCACTCACTTTGCAAGACCACTTTCTCACTCATTTTTTGTCCTAAAAATACAAGACTTGTTTGTATATATGTAAAAATTAAAAACTTTGAGAATGACTATAGGATGCTGACTTTCTAATATGTTATTGTAGTCTAAGTTTTGTCTAAATCCTACAAAATCCAGGACTATAGGTTCAAATCTAGGGGAATGATCAAATAGTCTAACGTATTGTGGCTAAAGTCACTTGTAATCAGAAACGGAATAGGAAATACACAATAATAATACTTCAATTTCTAACAATTCGTATCCACTCTTATTCCCAAGTATACAAATTTGTTGGCCAATCCTTAATAATGCTATGGACCCATGAATGCAGTCACAGTCCTTCACTAGTGTGTGGCTCAATTTCTAATAAACAATTAGTCGTGTAGACCCACAATTTGTCTTGCATGATCTAGACTTAAATGCAATTTAAATATAATATATATATAACAACAATAGAATAACATATGGTTCATTAATTACTGGTAATTGTCTTTACCAAACAAATTGTTGTTGTCACTACTTAGCTATCCAAATTACTAAATTAGGATGCACAAGGAAATAGTCCATGTCCTATCTAAAAACAATTTGTCACTATCTAAATGCAGGGCATGAGTGTGTAATGCAAGCTCCTTTATTTATCTGCACTTCACAACCATTAGTTTAAGCATCCTACAATTAGTTTACTAATTGGCTAATTTCCAAATTCAAAGAAGTGGTTGGAATTAAGCCTTGATAAGACCAAATACCAAACACCAAAGGAAAAGACAACTTGTTTTTAAATTAGATTCTCCATATCTAAACCAAATCCTCTTACTCAACAATCATATCTAACAAACTTAACTCAACAACTTGTTCCTACAATTCTTCAAAAGGACCAATTTGTTAAGACTATTAATTTCAGCCAATTGTTATGATGATAATATTGACTAAACAACTAGTTTGTATAACTAATAAGTGGTTTATTGATTTAAGAAACCAATCCTAAAACAAATGGTTATTCATAAATTCCAAATAATAAAACCATTCATTTTACAAATCGTTTGTCACTATAAAACACAAACTATATTGTTAATTAATTAATCTTCAATAATTCATAGACTTATACGATTGGTTTCCATCCCATAGCGACAATTAGTCTGTAATTAGTCCCAATACTAAACACCTAATTTACTGATAATTCCCACAACCTGACTACTTGTAATTCACAAAATAAACACCAAGAATCAAACAAACAGAACAAGGTAATTATAAGTTGGACCAGTTGTTGATGCAGATTCTCCAAATCAGCTCACAAACACAACCATGAACCAAAACAATTAGTTAGTTACATCCAAATCCATCAATAATCATAAGCATAATATATCACGAATTGCTTTGTATACAAATTAGTAATGTCTAAGACAATTAGTTTTAAATCAACCCGATAACAAACAATTTATTTCAAGACTTAGAATCACAGCATCCATTATCAGTCAAATTTAATCACACAACTGGTTTTGTTCATACGTCTCTCCATCCAGCATATCAATTAACAATTTGTTTTAATATTCTCATTATTAATAATCACATTCATAACAAACAAGTTTGACACGTCCACTGTAAACTACAATTTGTCCCAATTTGATATACAACAACGTTTATAATAAAGCTAACCTCACTGGACTATTTGTATATCAACAAGTAATTCCAAATTGATTAATAGTTCGATACAAACTCCACCCAAAATTAATCACAACCATATAAATGAATTCATTATCTCAACAACTGGTTTGTGAATGCATGCGTGTGATACTATTGAATCAACACTAATTGTAAATTGATCAAGTTAATGAATTAGTATTGACAATTTGTGCTTAGCAGACTTCAAAACTAGTTAGAAACTCACACAAACAGATTCCAAAGACAACCAATTGTTATTCTCGTTATTTCAAAATAGTCTTACAACAACTGGATAATGAATTTCTTACCTCTTTCCTTGAGCAACCTCAACAAATCGTTCTATCAGCCAAGACTTCACCGCTGGGACCTGGCGCAAGCCAGCTTGATCTTCTTTGACAGCAGGCCCGTACTTGGTTTCTCCAAACACCATTCGTTTATCTTCAACAATTCATTAATCAACTCCGTGACCCAATTCAGCGCTCCAACGACCAGTAGTTTAATCAGAACAAAGATAACATCCAAAGCATAACCGACTTAACACACAATTTGTTTTAACTCCGCCTGGCACGGCAATTCCCTCACTGAATTTTACTTACAAAATGAAGCAAACAAATAGTAAGCACCATCACTCATTAGCACAAATTGTTTTACACACACAGCCCAAGTAAATTGACAACTTGTTTACACATCCAAGCACACAAAAACAACTGGTTGGTACAACATCCACACAACAAAACAAATCGTTAAAATTGAATTCATTAATTTACACCCCATAAATAACTTGGACAATTCGTTCAATCACAACAATAACCAAAATCAAGCACTAAATCAAACATACACAAGTAATTCAATAACTTGGTTAAACAATCAAACACGATAACACAATTGGTCTTTTCAATAAACACAATCACACAAAATATACTCCTTCAAAATCCAATCACTGGATACAAAAAAACAATTAGAATACGCCTCCACCTCAAATAACAACAAGTCCAATCACTGGACACAATTACACAAACACAAACACAACTTGTAAAAATATACTTTTATTAAAAATTGAAGGAGTTCATCATTACAACAAAAACAACTCGACTGAAAACCGAAATGAATACCGAGAAAACCGAGAGAGTGGGGGCGGAAAACAACGAATTGAAAGACTATATGCACGAGAGAGACAGACGCTGAACCGACCGAACTGCCGGCCGACCAGTTTTCTACCAGTACAAACAATTTGTTAAAACTGTAACTACTAGTTAATATGGCTTTACTGAATTTCGACAAAACTGTAACTATTAGTCCATCCTATCACTTCAACTAGGCAAAACTATATGTTTACTAGTAGTTTTTCTACAGAAAAAGACAATTGGTAAAATTTCAAAAGAAAAGGGTGACTACAGTTATGTGTCGAAAAGAGCCAATGAAACCACAATTTTAACTATGCCAAAATATAAACTTCCTTGTAATATCTTTCACTTTTATTTTATAATCCATTAACAATCCATGACTTGAATTGAAACCAAACTTTGTAGAAATGATAAAGACTTGGTTTTCTACAAGCCATTTTACAACTGATTTTGCCTATAAATGACTCATCTTACACCTTGAAAATGAATCAAAGAATTTAAGGATTAATTAAGCTTATTAGTGAAAAATTTATCAATACAAGTAAATTTTTTCAAATTTTTTTTCATTAGTTCAATGAGAATTCTTTTAGAATTTCACAGTAAGAATTTTAAGAATTTCAAAATTTTATTGATTGCAATATTACTTTTTGAAATATGACTTCAAAATTTGATTTTTCTAATGATTTACTGACAAATCTCTTAAGATAGTGAAAAGTTTAGAAAGTGTATAAAGTATTTATATTTATTATTTTTCTTGATTTTTTTGAAGAGTTTTGAAGTGAACTATAAAAGTTGTAAAAATTTGGACTCATATTTTAGAGAATAATAATTCACTCAGTAAAATTTAGAATTTGTGAAATTTTTACTAGAATTTTTAAAAAAAGAGTCACTATTATACTTACTAAAAATACTAAAAAAATTTGCTAGCATTCATAAAATTTTATGTAAGAGATATATTACATTATCCCTATACAACTTTTTTTTAAAATCATTTAATACAAGTGTACTACTTGTACTTCAACATTTTGAAAATTTGTTGGAAAAGTCTACTCCCTCAATTCATTTATAAGATTAATGAAAACCGCTCTTAATGTTCTATATCAAAGAGATAAATTTTTGTAAATATTGAACATTAATACTCTATAAGGTAAGAGTTTCATAAAGTGCTTAAACTCTAAAATCATCTCCCTCTTGAAATGTTAAAATTTTCTACATTTTGCATTCTCATTGCACTAGCAATGTACAAATCAAGTGTACATTTCAAGAGACAAACACTATGACAAACCACTATATTTCAACTTCAAAAATTCATAACCAATCCTACAAAGCTCCAAAGAATATCAAACAACTTGGGTTAAATGCCTATTCCACTTGTCTTTCAATAAAAATTACTAAAATAAATAACTCAATGAGTTTAATCTCTACAAATTAATTTCCAATACTTAAATGGGTACTATCATAGACCTCCTACAATCCTGTCGTACTTGTTACAGTAGTTTGTCTACACTTGACTTCTAAGGTAACACGTTGAAAAACTACTTAAGCTCTAAAATGGTCACTTCCTTAAATTTATACTATTTGTACATATTTCTTTTTCATAGCCTTCAATTATGAACAAATAGTGTACATGTTAGGAGGTAGATGGTTTTAAAGTCCTATGCTATTTCAACTTCAAAATTTTGTAATTAATTCTCCAAAGATCCATAAAATTTGAAATGAATTGGGCGAGATGGCAATTCCACTTGTCTTTCAAGAAAAATTTTCTGCAAAATATTTCAGACTGTTTCACCTCCCTAAAATTCAGTTCCAGCCCCAATTTATGGACCTGTTACCTTATCTCTTACGGAGGTCTGACTGTACAGGGTGGACGGGACCACGGGAGCGTGTTTCTAGAACCTGCCACTTGCCTACACTTTACTGGAAGGCCAGGCGAGTTCATTATTATTATAGTTGGGTGGGAACTGGGAAGACGAGGTTCTGAGAGGAACTAACTTACACATTTCGGTCGGAACCCAGAAACTCTTCAACTGCTACACAGACACACCGCCTTGCACCGACTTGCCAAATTGCATATAGTACTTCTTCCCTGATGTAATTCAAGGAATTCTTACTGTGTGGTGCAAATCCTAGGCAGGTGTGCATTGGTTTATCTTGCACTCATTAGTATGCCATACATGATGGTAACACACACGCAAATGCGCGTTTACACGTGCCGATTGGTTCCTCGTCAAATTTCTCTGCCCTGTTGAATCTGCTCCGTCTCTAGACCCGCTCTTGTCAACCACCTTCTTCACTGGAAGCAAGCAACGGATCTTGGAGCGCCGACCTAGCTGCTGGTTTAATTTCATTGCGTCGGTAAGGAGAAATTGCAACTTCATTTGGTGTACCTCTGTACTTTTGTCGTACCTCAGTACCTCTGCGATTTGTTCGATCTGTTGAGGCACATGGTGCTGGTGAAATGGTGCAAGAGAATATGCGTGGAAGAATTGAACCACCTCTGCTATTTGTGAGAAACTCATGGCTCAAGTTTTGGTGAAGACAAGTTTAGATATGATATTCAATTGTTTTCTCGAGGTATAGTGCTATGGGCAGAATTAACAGTTCTTTGACGGGTGTTGTCCCATGGGTGCTTGTTTGTCGTCAAGATCTCTTGTGTAGAAATAAGATGGGCACCTCTTGGTCGAGTTTTCGAGGGCCTTCAACAGCAATTGAACGTGGTGAGCGATTTGAGCCGCACTCAAACTCGAAAGTGGTCGAAGCGAACTTGAAAAGATTTCAAGAGCTCAAGGCGGACCCTAAGTTTTCGGAGTTTTTCAGTTTCTCTTTTCCCGATATGAAAGTTGGAAGGATGATTCAGAGAACGGCTTTCTCAGTGATTTGTGAAGGGGAGTTTACCTTCATGCAAAGGAAGGTCCCGTGTGCGTTGAACGTATTTGATCGGTTAGAGCATGATCTCAGTGAACTATTCCCAGACGGCATGCTGACAGGGGGGAGTTCAGTCTTCCCCGGGTTTTCCAGCGGGGCGAGTTCGATATTGGGTGGTCTGATTTTGGAGGATGGAGTATATGCTGGGAGCTTCGCCATGGTGTTGAGGAGAGTGTGGGGTCATTTGAGCGACCTAATTGAGCTCAGAATGAGTAAACACAAATTTTTGAAACGACCTCCCTTTGGAGATACTTGTGCAAAGAAATTGATGCTGGAGATTGCCATTGTTATGCAACAATTACACGGTCATGGTATACTACACAAGAACCTGCACTCAAGCAATGTAATGGTCTTTACCAATACTCCACCTTCCTCCTTCCTCGATGATATTCAGGATGATGCTTTCCATGTCAACGTGTTTGATTTTGAGGTTACGGTTGGACGTATCGGTTCCATTTATGCTAGGGCCCCCGAAGTCCATCGGGAAATGCCTGACTTCAACAAAGCTCGCGTTGCGTACACCAACAAATCAGATGTGTATTCTTATGCCTTGACATGTTCCGAAATTCTCACTGGAAACAGACCATTTGGAGATCTCACACTTAGCGAAATGGATCTTGTTATGGACGGATCACTCAGACCTCAGCTGCCTAAGCGCATGGATCAATGGCTCCGAGATTTGATCGAAAAGTGCTGGCACCAAGATCCTTCACAAAGACCTGAATTTGAAGAGATAGTGCACGTATTCAAATCCAAGGTATCGGACACCACAACCCATGTCGTTGAGCAAGAAGTGGAAGCTTCAAAATCCCATTGGAGTGAGATCTGTCATTCTCATGGTCAGGATGATCTTCCAAAGGAAACAAACCAGAAAATCTTTGAAACTCTCAAACAGCATCCGGAGTTCTCAAACTTCTTCAGTTACACGTTTCGGAACTTGAAACCGGGACGAAAAATTGCTGAAGGAGCACAAGGAAAGATATTTGAAGCTGAGTTTGAAAAGGAGAACGGTGTCAAAGTCCCTTGTGTGGTGAAGGTGTTTAAGCACATGTCTTTACGAGATATGGTGCGAGAGTGGCCGCCTGGCATGTTGCAAAGCGGCGATTCTCCAGGCCATCTGAGGTTTGGATTTATGGGCCTCTTTCATGGTGCCACGAGGACCTGTGAAGTGTTGGGTGCAATGGTGGATGAAAATGACAAGTTTTCTTTCATATTTAATAGAGAAGGGGGCGATTTGCGGCGCTTGATTGAGCATCGAATGAGGCATCCCAGCACCCATGGGAGACCTTTCAAGCTCGAGTTTGCGAAGAGAGTCATGTATGAGATCGCTTTGGGCATGCAACACTTGCATGATTGTGGCATTCTCCATCGAGATTTGAAAGCTGCTAATGTTCTTGTGACGAATGTGTTTGGTGAGTTTCCTAGTGACGCCAACGATGAGCTGATCAATTTCAAGGTTGCTGATTTTGAATGCTCCATGTTGGTGGAGGGGACTCGTTTTTGGAGAGCGCCTGAGATTTTGCAGCAAATCAAATCTCGAACGATGCGTACACACACACGTGAGTCCGATGTGTATAGCTATGGGATGACCTGTTATGAGGTACTGACAGGGGGCATTCCCTTGGAGCATCTCGCAAGAAATGATTATGCAGCTGTATGTGTGAGGGGAGAAAGGCCAGTGTTGCCTAAAGGTATTGATAGTTGGATTAAGCATTTGGTTGAACGATGCTGGCACTTGGATCCTTCAAAGAGACCGGAGTTCAAAGAAATAATAGAAGAATTTGAGAAGTACTGTCCGAACTTCCTGAGTTAATGAGGCTCATCATGAATAGATTTTGGTGGCATTTGCAACTGCTTGTAATGGGGAGTGGCCTGACCCTCCAATAAGTTTCAGCTGAATTCCTTTGCATCCGTTCCTAGGGTTAAGGTACAAGTAGTTTGTTTTTGTTTCCTAAATCTGTTGATCTGAATCAAAATCGACCAGATCAAGAATCAAGATTGACCAGGTCGATTTGACAGTCACCCAATGTTGCTGCGTGAATTGGATGAGGAGGTTGAGGTTGTCCTTAAAATTCAGGAAGTGCTCTTGTTGATGGTTTGTACATTATGTACAGATACTGAAATACATGCATGAAGGGGTTGAGCATTTGGGCGGGCTACTTCAGTTTCCTGTGACTATTCATTTGCAGCTTTTGTAAGTTAAGGAACCCTAGCTAGCGGCGTGGTTTTTCCGTCTTCGTTATATAATCACTCTCCCTCGAATTGTCCCTCAGTTGGGAGGCATGCCCACTTATATGTTCAATTTTGTTTTATGGATGCATTGGAGCCCGGTGCAATCATAATTCAGTTAATTGTGTCTTCTCATGTCTGCTAGAATTCCAGAACCGTGCAGAAGTACTGTACCGTGAAGCACTGGTTATGTGGTGCAAATTCTCTTGTTACGGTTGTATGAAGAACAGCAGACGGTCCTTGAATCAATTTGTTACTCCGCGTATTATTTCAGAATTTGAAGATACTGTGGAATATTGGAGATGATGCTGTGGAACCGAATATCTATCATGTCACTCCTAGTTCCTAGCTCTGTGAACTTAAGTTAACTCCCTGAAACACGCCGATCAGTATGATGGTTGCAGCAGTTACTATAGAATTTTGCTTGTGCTGAAGTAGTGTGGCAAGTATGTAGAACATTCCAGAAGGTCATCAAAGACACGGTCTTGAAGTGTTCTAATTGCTTTTTGTTCATGCACCATCAATGTAATTTTAATCCTCAAACATTGCAAAGGGCAAAACATGTTTGACAAATGACTCTCATGGATATTGAAGAAATAAGGAGAGCACTTGTTTGTCTAGAACTCTCATTAGCTTTGGCTGGAAACTGGCCTTCGCCTTCCAAGGTTAACCTGTCAACACCCTAGGGAACCATAAGTGTCCCCACATAGTTTCAAATCCAATTCAAAGTCACGTAACTTTTGCATCCAATGTTCAAATTCAATATAACTTATTGGGACATTTGTGCTTTCTCTTCTCGTTAGTGTGGTAAAATTTTCAAATCAATGCATTGATTTTTTGAAAGGGAATTGAAGTTCATTGGTTCACTTTGAAGTTACCAAAATGTAATTGATGGTTGCAACTTTGGGGGCTTGTATCTCCTTCATCCAATGGTCAATTGCAATAAAAATTTGTTGGACTTTTGTTCCTCTTGAAATCTAGTTATTATGGTCTGGTTTTCATGTTGATCCAAGTTGTTTTGAATGTTTGAGAGCAATTCAAAATTCAAAATTCAAACATCTTTGAACTACAATGAATGTTGATAGCTTATTTCTTCTTCATGAAGTGTCTATCCGATAATTTTTTTGGAATAATTTAGCATACTATTCTAGTTTGTGTGACTAAAATTTCATATCAATCCAAGAAGTTGTGAGTGATTGAGAAGCATTTTAGTAGAAGGAGGTTCACTCTAAGATGAGTTATTTTGCAGCTTTTCTTGTTATTTCTTGACACTTCAAAGTCATTTGCACTCACAATGAGGCAATTGAATGATATTTTCTATCACCAATGTGATTGTATGCTAGTTTTGAATCACTTTATAGTTTAAAGCTTTTTAAAATTTGAGTAGGGCTTAGAAATCAAATTTCACCTCCAAATGTGTTTTACAGAAAATTTAGCACCCTTTAATTTCCTACATGAAAACATTATATTCTTTCAATCTATGTGGCCAAATGACTCCAAATTTGATTCATGTCATCTTCAACCTGTACACTATGAAATTGTACAACTGAGATTTCTATACCTCAATGACATTTAGATTTGTACCACTTCAAAAGCAATGATGCCTTTAGTCCCAAAAGGCCTTGAAAGGACTTTTGGGGTTAAACTTACCTAAAATGTTTCTTGGTTCTTGTTTGATTTGAGTTGTAGATTAAACATTTTTGAAAGTAAAAAAAAAATTAAGCCTATAAGGACACTATGGGCCAAAATGGTTAGATGGGTGACAACAAATTCTTGCATGTAAGACAAAAGTATGATTGTTCATCCTTGGGATTTTGTGCAAAAAAGGAGAGGTCATGAGTAGTAGTTTGGTCTCCAATAAATACTTTTGAATTTTTGTAAGTAGATTATTTGCACTGTTTCAAAAAGGATGATTTCCACAGAAACTAAACCTTTCTTACAGGGTTAAGAACAATAATAATCAATTTTGTGATTAGATTTTTGTATATTTTTGGAAGGATGACCAGTTGACTGAGTTTAAGACTTTTGTGTGAATCCAGTTATAGCTGACAAATGAAATCAAAGAGAAATTTTTTTTGACACAAATAAAGGTGAGCCTTTGCTGCAAGAAAGGTAAAACTGATACAAGCCCCTGCCGCAAGTGGCTTGGGTGGGGTAAAAGAAACCACCAAGTGAGTACTCTGCTGGAGTATCTTAATAAACGACAAAGGATGCTCAGGCAAGCTGCTCAAGCTGTGGCATCGCGGCACTCGAAACTGAAGAGCAATTTGGATTTGAGGTGTAGCATGTTCATGATCATTGCAAAGATGTTTTGGAGATGAACACTTATTTAACCCCTAAACGACGCTGGAGTCATTTTGTGGTCAATGAACAAGAAAGGTTTTTGTGGTACAAGACAAAACTGCAAGCATTCATCCTCAGAATTAGGGGTGGAAAAGGACAGTTCTTTGACTTTAAATGCGCACTTTTGGATTTTGTAGTATCAATGATTCCCACAGTTTTAGAAAAGATGGTTTCTTGGATGATCCCCCGCATCATTTAACCCTTAAACGCCGGGCCTGTAGCCACTGGTTTCAGAACTCACTGTTCGTCACCCAGTTTGTTGCCATTTTCTAACCAGATGTGTAAGAAAAAATTTTGTTTTATTTTTCAGAGATGAAACTACATGTCCTCTATACTTCTCAAAAATTTCAGATTTTTTTGAGGAAAATGGTATTTTCTGGAATTTTTTGGAGAAAAAATGAAGAAAAATTCATATCAAATAGAAAATAATCTCAAAAAATCTGAAAATTTCACCATGTGTGAAAATTACAGTGATAAACATCATGGTGTAAATTTACTTGCCGTGTACATCTATAATTAAAATGCAGTGGACATTAAAAATACAGCCAAAATTCAAACTGCAATATAATATTCAATTTTACGAATTTTTCCAAAATTCAAATTGGAGAAGAAACTAGAGTAGAGGACCTCTATTTCATTAGTTGGTCTCAAATTCAAAAAATGTCGTTTTCAAGGAGAAATTTCAGATTTACTCAATTTCTCAAAATACATTAAAATGGCAAATTTTGCCATCCGTTTTTTCTAATTACTTCTCAACTACATGAAAACAAACATTAGTTAGACTAAAAACTCAGTTGCATACTCTTTGTAACTCAACATGAAAGGTCATTTGAAAAAAGTGGATGAAAAAACTATTGTTTACCTCTTCTTTTGACCCTGGACTGTCATCCAAATGCCATAAAATGGCGCTGGCGGTAGTCCAGGGTTAAGGGTTAATTGTGTGCACTCAACAATATTTTGCAAAGAGTAAGAAGGTAGGAAGTCTTTAACCCTTAAAGGATGGACCTATAACCACTGATTTCAAGCATGGTTGCTTGTCACTCAGTTTGTTGTTGTTTTCGAACTAGATATGTATGAAATTTTTTTAATTTATTTTTTAGAGATGGAATTACATGTCTTCTCTACTTGACAAAAAAAAATTAGATTTTTTTTGAGGAAAATAGATTTTTCTGAGAATTTTTGAAAAGAAAGTGAAGATAAAATCATGTCAATTAGAAAATTATCTCAAAAAGTCTGAAAATTTTAGTAGGTGTGTACATTACAGTGATAAACGGCATGGTGTAAACTCAATTTCTGTGTACTTCTATAAATAGAATGCAATAGACATTGAAAATCCATCCAAACTTCAAATTGCAATAAAATATTAAATACTACAAATTTTTATAAAATTCTAATAGGAGTAGAAACTAGAGTAGTTTCAATAGTTGGGCTCAAATTCAAAAAATATCAATTTTGTGAAGAAATTTCAGATTTACTCAATTTCTCAAAATACACTAAAATGGCAAATTTTGCCATTTGTTTTCTTCTTTTTTTCAACTACATGAAAACAAACATTAGTTAGACTAAAAATTTAATTGGATATTCTTTGTAACTCAACATGAAAGGTCATAAAAAAAAGTGAATGAAAAAACTACTAACCTCTTCTTCTGACCATGGATTGTCATCCAAACGTCACAAAATGGCACTAGCAGTAGTCTAGGGTTAATGCATCTACTAACTTGTAAAGTTTTTTGACAATGTTTTCACCAAAACTGATCTAAAACTGTCATTTTTAGGACAACTACCAAATTTTAGAAAAAACAACATTTTTGGACAAATGTAACCATAGGATTTTTTAGAGCACTAGTTTGAAAAGACATAGAATTTTTTTTTAGAAATTTCCACTATGTTGATTGCATGATATTAGTGTTTGAAGTTACAAAAACAAATTTTTACCACTACGAAAATTTGGGCAACTATACTTCAAAAGGCCACATTTGTATGAAAAAGTGTCTAAATTTGTTATAACTCTTTGGAGTTTGGACTCATTATGCAATTCAAGTTGGAAATATGCTTGGAAATTTTCAAGTCATTTGCAATTGTACAACATGTCCAAAAAAAATAGTAAGTAGAAAGAAGTAGAGAAGGATTTAAAATACTAAAATGTTAAAAATTTATTTATTGAATTGTAAAATGCCAATCCCAATGGATGTAATGTTGTAAAAAACAATCTATACCGAGGAAGGTAGGTACAAACTACCTATTTTGAACCTATTGTAAGAAAATGTTAACTTCAAAGTGTTATTTTATTAATTATCACAAATAATACATGTGGCAAATTTTCACTAGCTATTAATATTTTTGAAGGGGTAGCGACCCCCTTGTCATGTTCTTTGCTACCATTGCTTCTTTGCAAGTGAGCAAGACATGTCCCATCTTCTATATTGTCAATGACAATATTGTTATCTTCATCTTCTTACTTTTTTGTTAGGCTTAAACATCTAAGCACATGCCTATGTGACAATTTCAACAAAACACATATCATTGGTGTCACACTACGCCTCCCATCTTGTTTCCTGCTTGATTTTTGAGTTGCACCTTTGAGGATTTGTAATGTAGGCTGCATTCTCTAATTCTGTTCAAAACAAACACATAATCAACATTGGTGAAGAATATATGACCTATGAGGAGAGGTAGCCCTAATCAACTGAATTGAAAATTCTTCAACAACAAGACATTTTGAATTGAAATGGTTTTTGATAATAATAACACATTTGAAATCTTGAAATCTCTATCAATGTTAGTGGAATTTGAATAATATAAAATTGAAGTAGTTGTTGATATTAAAATGAGATCATGATTATGAATTTGCATATTCATACCTATATACTAAGATGTATAATGCACAGCTTGGTCAATTGCTCCAATTGATGGTTGTCTTGCTTCACAAAATGGAAATCTAACAAGGTGATGGTGGTTGCTATGTTATAAAATCATATGATTGCAAATATATTTCTCGACTTACATGTATGAATTTCAAAAACAAATGTAGCAGATGATATTGATGGCATACTTCAAGTTTTCCAATTGCAATAATTTACTAAATTTTGAAATTCATTGAATATTTTATTCAACATATTACTTACATAAATAATTCTTTGAATTTTTTTGGTTACACTATAATGCTTAAGATAGAATGTAACACTGAAGAGCTTATGCACTTTGAATGGAAGATGAGAAGACAACTTCACAAAATGACTACATTGTGAAGGAAGTTGAGGAGTTAAGTGAGCAAGTCGGTTGGACAATTGAAGCTACTTGCATATTGTGAAACCATGTCACATTATCAACGATTCATGAGGGGGTTTGAAATTTTTTTTAAATTCACATCAATGGTGAGGGATTTTTTAGTTGGGGTGGCAAGTAGGATTAGGGCTAGTTGCCAATTTTTGGTACATTGTAAGAAACAATCTATACACAATATTTTAAAAAAATATATTAAAATAGAATTAAATAAAGGACTTTAAAGTTTATTTTAGTGTAGACATTCTATAACTTCCTACAAACTAAAACTCATCATAACTTTCATCTCATTAATCAATATGAAATTATTCAAAGCTTTCCATGCATATATAAATCTAATAACCATAGTGGGATTGTGTAACAATAGTAAAATTTCTTTTTTGCTAATTTTTCGATTCAAATTTTCATTTTTGGGTCAAAAATAATTCTCCCCCCTCCTCCCATTTGGCCAAGGTAGACACCTAATTGGAAGTTGTTTAAAAATAGTATAATATATTTTTTTAAACTCAAAAAAGTATTTAAAATCTTAATCCCTAAAGCCCTGAGCTGCATTTTTTGGCAACATAGCGATTTTGGGCAATTCACTACAGGTAGATTTTTTTTTTCTTAAACATTTTCACACAAGATGTGCCCGAGGAGTGGCTTTATGTTCCAACAATTTTGATAACTTTTGACTTTGTGGTTAAAAAGTTATGGCATGATATGTGGCTTTCTTTACTTTGCGAGCAACCAAGGCAGCTGAAAAAACTCTTAAAAAAAAACTTTTAAAACAAAGTGAAATTTTAAATTGATTCTTTAGGTTTATACAAACATAGGAAGCTTTGAATCATTCCATTTGGATTGAGAAGATGAAAGTTATGAGGAATTTTAGTTTGTGGGTAGGTATAGAGTCTTTGAAAACCATACCTACCTGCAAACTAAAATTCCTCATAACTTTCATCTTCTCAATCCAAATGGAATGATTCAAAGACCCCTATGTTTGTATAAACCTAAAGAATCAATTTAAAATTTCACTTTGTTTTAAGAGTTTTTTTTAAAAGTTTTTTCAGCTGCCTTGGTTGCTCGCAAAGTAAAGAAAGCCACATATCATGCCATAACTTTTTAACCACAAAGTCAAAAAGTTATCAAAATTGTTGGAACATAAAGCCACTCCTTGGGCACATCTTGTGTGAAAATGTTTAAGAAAAAAAAATTTCATTCCTAGTAAGCTGCCCAAAATCGCTATGTTGCCAAAAAAAACATAACTTAGGGCTCTAAGGGTTAAACTACCACATGTACCTTTACTTCAAATTTCATAGAAAATGAACAAACAATGCGAACGTTATGGGCAAAAACCCACTTGTTTGAGGGCAAAGGTACCAAAAATATGACAAGTGTTTCTTGCAATCACTCATTCCTACTCTATTAGGTTGTCCTAACTCTTGAAAGACAAATGGCCATATACTAATCTTGCTATCAAGGAGACGATTTAAAGTAATGCAGATTATACTATGGAAGAGCAACTATAGCAAGAAACATCACCTTTGTGATGAACTTCTTGCTCTTTGCAGTGCAATGAGGTTCTTCTTCATTATGAACTAGTTAACACCGCCACATATTCATATTGAAAATAAACCACTTGACATCCATTCAAGTGAATTTCATTCATCATCAATTCAAAATGCTCCACTTGATTCAAGTAGAATATGCAATATTAGACATAACTAATCTCATTCTCATCTATGAAATAGGGCTTGATGGCCCTAGAATGCCATTTCATGAGCTTTTTCTCTTTGATGAGGCCACAAACTGTTTTTTACTCATATCAGCAACCAATGATGAAACATTTTGCCTGTGCGAGTGGGATGGCTTGCATAGCTTCCAAGTCCACCATCTACTTTTTCCTCCCAATCCAATCAAACTTCTACTTTGACACATCTTCAACTAAGTTTCCAACTTCTAGAGGCTCTTGCCTTCATTTGAAGATGTTCCGAATGCATGATACTTGGAGAAACATTGAAATGCAAGCTTATCTCACAAATTACTTTCAAGAGAAGTTTATATTGATTGTCTAGGCATTTCTTTATTAGCAACATCTCCCATATACCTCAGCATTCATTGTTTTTCAAATTGGACTTCTACATGGTCACAACCTCACATCTTCCAATTTCACAAGTAGCATGGAACATGACATCAACACTATCTATTCAATTGATATGTACAAGTGATTTGAACAAAATGGAATGCAATGGATTGGAATTGAAGACAACGAATTAAACTAAACTACATTGAACTAAATTGAATAAAATTTAATAAGTTTAAATGAATTGTTTTGAATTGAATTGCATTGGCTTGAATTGAATTGAATCAAATCCTTATTACAATTTCACAAGTTGTCAATCAAAGAGAATTTTACTTCATTTTCATCTTCAAAGGATACTAAAGAAATGTTAGCAACCTTAAACCTCACAACAATGCATGGATGCTACCACATAATTGGGCTTTGAAGGAACTAAAGGAAGTGTTACAATACAAAAATTGCATTTTTCAAAAGCAGTAGTATTGAACTTGTGCAGGTGGTGCCTTCAATAAACATCTCTATGAATTATGATTGTATGGTGAGTTAAGTGAGTAAAGTGGAGCACTTCATATGACTACAATTTCTATTAGTGTTGGAGTATGGAATATCACAATCCATCTTGACATTGATTCTATGCATGCTACTCTTATATACTAAATGGTATGCTGTATAAACAATGTGATCAACATTCATTGATTTAACGCACATTGATCCACTCCTATTACTTATTCAAACTACATTGAAATTAGATAATCAAAATCACTAGAGGAGATTTGAGGAAATAGAAGTTCATTTTTGGACTATTTTCCTTGTTTTTGAAATAGTATGGGAGCTGTTTATTGCTATGAGCATTATAAATACTAAAAAATTGTTTTTTAATTAATTGATTTTTAAAAATTCAATTAAATATTTGACATGGTTGTCTCTTGACTACATCACATTCAACTTTGGTCACTATAAGAAACCCTTGTCTTTGATAGTGAGCCCTAATTTTTTATAACGGATTTTAGGTGATGTCAATGCTGACAAGTCAAAAACTTTATGTCAACAAAAATGTCCAATGTAACATCAATGTTAACATAAAAACATTGGACTATCAACATTGATGTTACATTGGACATTTTTGTTGACATAAAGTTTTTGGGGTTGTAAGCATTGACATCACCTAAAATCCGTCATAAAAAATTAGGGCTCGTCACCTAAAACAAAGGTTTCTTATAGTGGGTGCACTTCCTAGAGTTCCCTATTGTATAGGAACTTGCACTCTTGTTTTGAGCCAAATCTCATCTAATGCAATCTTGCACACTCTATATGTCTTATACACTATCAATGATGTTGTCAATGTATTCACCTTAGACAGTAGTATTTATGCTATCATGTCCAACAGTAGGATATGATAGTGAATTCAACTTTTGCTCTACAACTCTAAAGGTTTGCTTGAAGACCACAAATCACTACCTGGTTGACGATCTTCCATACTACAATCTTTATTCCTAACTCAAATTTTTTTTATCAACTTTTGCTCTTAAGTAGAATTTTAACTTTTGATGAATTATAAGAAACATTGGCTTCTGAAGTTATATTTTAGTTAATAATATTAAATCAACAAGATATATTGAAATTTGTGAAATTCTTCTTAGGAACTCCAAAAATAATTCTTATTCCACTTACTAAAAAGTCTTGAAATTTTTTTACTTTTATGATGTAATTTTTTTCACATATGAGTCAGACAAATTTTTAAAAAATCAAAAAGGTTTTGAAATTGTTGAAAAACATTTTTATAGAAGTATGTTATTAGTACTTCAACGTGAGTACGTGACTGTCTAATATTTGTTGAAATAATTTAATTTCTCAATTATTTAGTTATGACATTTTTTAAAGTACACAAATACTTATGAGAGTCATTTTTAATGTTACAAATTAATTTAACTCTCTATTACCAAGGTAGTCACCCAATTCTTTAATTATTGGACTAATAGGGGCATTTTTTTTTTCTACAATTAACAAGGATGTCATCCATTAGATCACTTTGGTTTGTATTGGTCTTACAAGGTTAAAGAGATCAATTTTCATATATCTAGTGAATACTCTATACTATCTACATTAGCAACATTGCAATCATTGTGTAGGCAATTCAAATTTGATAGCACTACTAGATTTCAATCTTAGCCATTAGGAAAATTATGAACCCAAAGAGTGCCCCTTAAAATGAAATCTCAAGACCCCAATTAATTGCTTTAATTGTACTTCAATATTTATTGACCAAGACAATTCCCCTATTTCCGCTCAAGATGAATGCTAACAATCATGATCGCTTTGGAACATGAAACTCTACTCCCATTGGTCGAGAGTTGCTCTACTTCATCATGAAAGTGACTTGTGGTACCATGCTAGCTTGTATTTAATTGAAGAGCCTATCCATTGTGTACAACAAGAGAAGTTTGAAGTATGATTAAATATTTTCACTAGTAGAAAATTCAGCGTCCACAGTGACAGAAAAGTGTTGATTTGGTTTGTTAATTTTTTTGTTGATTAGGACGTGTTGACACGGACATTGCATAACAAAGAAGTGTTGATGTAGACGTTCAAATCAGCACTTTTGTGTTGATTAGGAACTAAATCAACAGCAGTGACAGAAAAGTGTTGATTTGGTTTGTTAATTTTTTTGTTGATTAGGACGTGTTGACACGGACATTGCATAACAAAGAAGTGTTGATGTAGACGTTCAAATCAGGACGTGTTGACACGGACATTGCATAACAAAGAAGTGTTGATGTAGACGTTCAAATTAGCACTTTTGTGTTGATTAGGAACTAAAAAGTGTTGATTCGGCAACTAGAATGTGTTGATTTTCAACAATTTTAGATGCAAAACAAAGAAGTGTTGATGTAGACGTTCAAATTAGCACTTTTGTGTTGATTAGGAACTAAAAAGTGTTGATTCGGCAACTAGAATGTGTTGATTTTCAACAATTTTAGATGCAAAATTTTCCAATTTATTTTGAAAAAACTAAAAACTGCCACTTGAAAGCCACTTGAAATGCCACCTAGGCAACCGCCACCAAGTGGATGGCACTAGGGGGGTTTGATCCCAAGACCTTGGAGATAATACTCCAAGGTCCTTAACCACTCAACCACCAAGGTGGTTACATGTCTTTGGGGAAAAGAAATTCACTTTTAGCTACTTCTATGTTCTTGTTGCATGTGCTTTGTGAAATCAGCAGACTTCAAGGCCCATTTTCACATAGTAAATTAATTTTTTTCTTGGAACTTTGAACTAAGAAAAGTTGGAAAATAAAGTTATCTTTCATCTCCAAAAATCCGTTTGCAATTTGGAGTTTTTAATAAGAAGTTATGGACAAAATTCAGAAAGGTTGTTAAAAAGTGGAAAAAAAATGGCCCTCTCTGAATTTTGTCCATAACTTCTTATTAAAAACTCCAAATTGCAAATGGATTTTTGGAGATGAAAGATAACTTTATTTCCCAACTTCTCTTAGTTCAAAGTTTCAAAAAAAAGTTAATTTACTATGTGAAAATGGACCCTGAAGTCTACTGAATTTTGAAAACACCGATTTGTCAATGAAGTTATTAAAAAAAAATTATATATACTTTCCTTTCAAACATGAATATGAAATATGCTTTTGAAGTTTTAAGTATAAATTTTCAACATATTTCTTTAACATATAATGAAAACTTGGAAGTTTTCAAATTGACATACAATTTTTTAAACAAATTCTTTCAAAGATAGAACATAACCACTAAGTTAACCTCAAATTGACCAAATGGCATTTTTTTGAAATAATGATATTTTGGATAGCTCAATGTGGACAAAATTTCAATTTTTTTGCTTTCAAATTTGACAAGATGTGTGCTGGAAGAGTATCTTTATGGCACACTAGCTCTTAAAACTTTTGATCATATGATTGAAAAATTAATGTATGATATGTGACTTTCATTAATTTTTGGGAAACTTGGAAGTCTCAAAAATAATTTAAAATGTTCAATTGGTTTTTTTAATTTCTTACACCCCAAATAGCTACATTAGATACTTTAAAGTCAAATTGGACTATTAAACCAAATTAATCCTTTTATTTCATTGATGTACAAATTTCATATATTTCAAGCTAATAAAAAAAAATTCTATTTATTTTGTATTTATTCAATAATTTTGAAGGAAAAACAAAATTACTTTGATTTTTCAAAAGTAAAGGTAGAAATAAAATTATATCAATTACAATATATATAAGAATATTTTTTTAAAATATGAATGAAAAGCACACCATTTTGTGTTATTTGGATTTCAATTTCAATAAATCTTTCAATTTATGACATTTCTAAAACCTTTAAAATGAAAGAGGAACAAAACTTGTCAAGCTTTACTTTCCTAGTTGAAATTGAATTCCAAAAATAGTTATTTTAAAAGTTGTAATTGAGCTTGGCCAAAACGCATTCATTTTTTGTATGCCACCATGTTAAAGGGTTAATGATGATTGGAATTGACATTTCAAAATTTTATAACTAAATTTGAAAGAACTTTGAACTTCAAATAATAACAATCCCTTGAAGATGTTAATCCTCCAATCAAAAGTTATGAACAAAATGGAGATAGGTTTTGGAAATTATTTCTTTATAAATGTAGCAAACTAGAAGTTGTTTTAGCATATATAGTAGAAGAAATTATTTGAAAATATTTTGAACAAAAAAACAATCATTTATTCAAAACAAACTTTCATCACCAAGATCCCATTTGAGATTTTGAGTTTTTACTCAAAAGTTGTGGACAAGGTTCAAAGGAAGGTTGGGAAAACATTACTTTTGAGATTTCTGTCCACAACTTTTGATTAGAGGATGTAAACCCTAAACAAATGATTGGAGATGAATTTTTTTTGAATTTACAACTTCTTTAAATTCAAAGGTTTTTCCAAAGAATCCATTTACTATACCAAAACGGCCTCCGGAGTCTTCTGAATTTATAAAAAAATCAATTTCCAGCACTTCTCTGAATTTTGTCTATAACTTTTGATTGGAGATTTGAAATCTCAAAAAAATTATTGGAGATGAAAGTTGATTTAATTCTTCAACTTTTTTCTGTTGAAAGTTTTTTGATAAATGTTCATTTATTATGTGCAAATGACCTCCAAAGTGTGCTGACTGTAATGAACACCAAATTGTCAATATTTATTTTTATTTTTAAAATACATTATATAATGAAGATTTCAAGAGATTCTAAGAGATTCCAAAAGATTCCAAAAGATTCCAAGAGATTCTTGAAGGTTCAAAAAATGTTCAACAAAAATCTGTTGATTTTGTCACTTATTGCCCAAATCAACAGAAAAAAGTGTCACCATTAACAAAAAAATGTGAAATTGGACATTGCAGTACCCAAATCAACAAAAAATCAACATATTTCTATTGATTTGGACGTCATTTTATACTAGTGTTTATAACTTGTGAAGTATGCATTGTATCTTTTTCCCAATATTTTTTTTGGATTGACACGTACTAGCAAATATGTACATCACACAAGATATTGATGTTTCAAGTCAAGTTGAAGGACAAGACTATAGGGCAATCTAGGCCACTTGAATTAGGCTTGCACCACCAAAACTTGGGGGCATTCCTGGGGTTCATAATTTTCCTAATGATTACGAACACTTGTGTTTGATGAGAAGACTTTTGTCTTGTGTTTAAGTTTTCATTACAAACACTAGATGAAATAATTGGATTGATATCTCTCTAGGATAAAAGCATGATGGATTTTGTGAGAGGAGTTGTGACATTGCAAACTTGATACGGAGTAATATACGGAGTAATAGGTTTGTTGCGGTATTGTGTGCGCCTCTCCTGCTCCTGGGCTGTCCAGTAAGAGCCGTTTTCCATTGGGTCGCTCGACCTCCAGCTCCTAGAGGGCGGGCTGGATGGGAGCCGGACCCCTTCCAGGGAGGTCCAGCTTTCCATTGCAAGCCGGACCTCCAGACCTGGAGGGGCCGTAGTGGACCTGGAGGACCCTGTGGTTTACTACTCCATTTGACGCGAAAAGGTATTTACTGGACCCAATTCGATTCAATTTTATTAATTGATATTATTAATCAATTATATTAATCAATTTTGTTAATGTATTATATTAATTTATGTTATTAATTAATTATGTTAATTACTTTTATTAATTATTGATATCAATTATTATAATAATTACTATTATTAATTAATTTTTTAAATTATTGTTATTAACTGATTATATTAATTACTATTATTAATTACTTAATTATATTAATGATATTAATTTAGTATTAACAAGAATTTTATTGATTACAATTCCATTTAAATTTTTCTTTAATCCTTTATAGTAAACAAAAATATTATTAGTTAAAAAACCATTTATCAAAACCATTATTGACTGAACATCAAATATATTATATTGTTTACAAAAAATATATTTCAGCGTTCCTTCCCATACTGAAGATTTTTTATTTAATATTTACAATAATTTTAGAATTAATAAAGATAGTATTAATTAGTAATTAGTACTGATATTTCATTTTTAAATTAATGTTAATTAAATTTAATAATTATTTAGTGTGTTTGATTAGGTTCTGTATTTGGAAACATGTTGAGTTCATAATTTGCAGTTTTTATACTAATAAAAACTATTTCATAATTTGCAATTTTTATATTAATATTGAAGCATGATTATTTCAGCATTTATAAATAATTAATAATAATAATTAATCAAATATTTCAATATTTTCCTATCCGGTTGGGAGCCAAGCAAGGTAGCCAGCTTTGATTTTTGGCCCCCCATGTGAACAACAAATTTACTTTCAAGTGCTGAAGGCCGGTTTCCAAAGTAACTTGTGATCTTTAATGAGGTCCTGTGGCACTTGCGCAGAGAAATAAACACTATCTTTGGAAGGTCCAGTGGAGGGTCCAGGCCCTCCAGGCTTGTTTTTCCCATTATACGGACCCGGAGGCTGGAGGGGGACCTGGACCTCCGACTGGACGTCCAGCTCCCCCACCAGCGCAATAGAACCCCCGTGGACCTCCCGGACCTGGAGGTCCAGGTCTGTAATGGAAACGCGCTCTAAGTTACAGGAAGGACGGGAGCAGTGCAGTTGTGCTTAGAACTAGAACCTGCCCACTTGCCTACATTTTCTGAAAGGCCGGCGAGTTGATAATCACTATTCTGGGAAGACAAGCCGGTTCCGAGGAGCTTCTCAGATACTCCGAGTGCATTTCGGTAGAGACTCATCGAACACCAGAACCTGCCTGCTGTACAGACACACCCACTCACCCACTTTCCAGTGCATCACTTCTCTGATGAAATTTCCCGGCAGTCTTTCGGCCAGTCTAAAGGCAGGTACGCATCGTCTTATCTCGCTCTCATCATGGGGCTACCCACATCTGCACGCGCTTACGCGTGCATCAGCTCCTCGTCGTTGTCCTTCCCGAACTTCTCTGCCCCGCCTGTCTGATCTGCTCTCCAGACCCGCTCTTGATCGATCGACAACCACTGGAAGCAAGCAACGGCCCTTGGAGTGCCGATCGAGCTGCTGGCTTTCATTTCATTGATTCGGTAACTAGAGGAGAACTTGCAACTTCGTTTGTTACATCTGTGTAGTTTGGTTCGATCTGTCGAAATTTATGGTCCTGGTGAAATGGTGCAGCTAGGAGAATGTCTGTCTTTGCGTGGACGAATTGAACCACTCTCTGCTGTTTACGGTGAGAAATCGATGGCTGAAGTTCTAATGAAGATTGTATCAGTAGGCAGATATGATATATATCCAGTTGTTTTCTCGAGGTTTAGAGTAGTAGATGGGTCGGAATTAAGAGTTCTTTGACGGGTGTTATTGCATATTAGGTGCTTGTTTATCGTCAAGATCTTTTGTGTAGAAATAAGATGGGTACCTCTTGGTCAAAGCGATTGGAGCCGTACTCCAAGTCGGAAGTGGTCGAAGCGAACTTGAGAATCTTTGAAGAGCTCAAGGCGGACCCTAAGTTTTCGGAGTTTTTCAGTTTCACTTTTCCCGACATGAAAGTTGGAAGGAAGATTGCGGAACCTGGATGGAATGATATTTTTGAAGGGGAGTTTACCCTGATGCAGAGGAAGGTCCCGTGCGCGTTGAAGATATTCAAGAATGGGCTGAGTTTTCATCTCAGTAAACAATTCCCAGACGGCATGCTCACAGGCGGGAGTGCAGTCTTCCCCGGGTTTTCCAGTGGGGCAAGTTTGATATTGGGCGGGCTGATTTGGAGGATGGAGTATATGCTGGGAGTTTTGCCATTGTGTTGAGGAGAGTGTGGGGCAATTTGAGGACCCTAATTGAGCTCAGAATGAGTAAACTCAAATCCTCGAAACTACCTCCCTTCAGCCCTCCCTTCAGCGATAGGCGTGCCAAGGAACTAATGCTGGAGATTGCCATTGTCATGCAACAATTACACGGTCATGGCATACTCCACAGGTTCTTGCACTCAAGCAATGTAATGGTCTGTACCAATACTCTACCTTCCTTGTTACCCGATGATATTGAGGATGATGCTTTCCATGTCAACGTGTTTGGTTTTGAGGATACGGTTGGACTTATTATTGGGCATCAATATTGGAGGCCACCTGAAATCCATCAGCAACTGCAGGAATGCAAAATGCAGAATCGCAATGTTGATGGCATTGCGTACACCAACAAATCAGATGTGTACTCTTATGCCTTGACATGTTCTGAAATTCTCACCGGAAACAGCCCATTTGAACATCTCTCTTTTTTGGATATGGATCTTGTCATGAACGGATCACTCAGACCTAAGCTGCCTGAGCGCATGGATCAATGGCTCAGAGATTTGATCGAAAAGTGCTGGCACTCTGATACTTCACAAAGACCGGAATTTGAAGAGATAGTGCACGTATTCAAATCCAAGTTGCCGGACACCACAACTCAAGCAGTTGAACAAGAAGTGGAAGCTTCAAAATCCCATTGGAGTCAGATCTGTCATTTTCATGGTCAGGAAGACCTTTCAAAGGAAACGAACCAACAAATCTTTGAAAATCTCAAACAACATCCAGAATTTTCAAACTTCTTCAGTTACACGTTCCATAACTTGAAACCGGGACGAAAAATTGCTGAAGGAGGGCAAGCCAAGATATTTGAAGCTGAGTTTGAAAAGGAGAACGGTGTCAAAGTCCCTTGTGTGGTGAAGCTGTTCAAGCACATGTCTTTGCGAGACATGGTGCTGCAGTGGCCGCCTGGAATGTTGCGAAGCGGCGATTCTCCTGGCCATCTGAGGTTTGGATTTATGGGCCTCCTTCGTGGTGCCACGAGGACCTGTGAAGTGTTGGGTGCAATGGTGGATGAAAACGACGATTTTGCTTTCATATTCAATCGAGAAGGGGGCGATCTGCGACGCTTGATAGAGCATCGAATGAGGCAGCCCAGCACCCACGGAAGACCTTTCAAGCCCGAGTTTGCTAAGAGAGTCATGTACGAGATCGCTTTGGGCATGCAACACTTGCATGATCGTGGCATCCTCCATCGAGATTTGAAAGCCGCTAATGTGCTTGTGACGAATGTGTTTGGTGAGTTTCCCAGTGACGCCAACATTGAGCTGATCGAATTCAAGGTTGCTGATTTTGAATGCTCCATGTTGGTGGACGGGACTCGGTTTTGGAGAGCGCCTGAGATTTTGCAGCAAATCAAATCTCGAATGGTGCGTACGCACACACGTGAGTCCGATGTGTATAGCTATGGGATTACCTGTTATGAGGTCTTGACAGGGGGCGTTCCCTTGGAGCATCTCGCAAGAAATGACTATGCAGCTGTATGTGTGAGGGGAGAAAGGCCTGCATTGCCTGACGGTATTGATGGTTGGCTTAAGCGTTTGATTGAACGATGCTGGCACTCGATACCTTCAAAGAGACCGGAGTTCAAAGAGATAGTAGAAAAATTTGAGAAGTACGGTCCGAAGTTCCGGGGTTGAGAGCATCATGAATAGATATTTGTGACATTTGAAAGTACTTTAGTGATGAGTATTGACCTTCCTGTCCAGTAAGTTTGAGGTGAATTCCTTTGCATCCGTTCCTGGGGTAAAGTTGCAAGTAGTCTCTATTTGTTTTCTGAATCTGTTGATCTGCATCAAAATCGACCAATTAAAGAATCAAGATTGACCAGGTCGATTTGACGGTCACCCAATATTGCTGTGTGAATTGGAGGAAGAGGTTGAGGTTGTCCTTTAACATGCAGGAAGTGCTCTTGTTGATAGTTTGTACACTATGTAGAAATATTGAAATATATGCATCAAGGGGTTAAACATTTGGGCTACAGTTTCTTGTGACTATTTGTTCGCAGCATATGTAAGTGAAGGAGCCCTAGCTAGTGGCGTGGATTTTCCGTCTTCGTTGTATAATCTCTCTCCCTCGAATGGTCCCTTAGTCGGCAGACATGCCAACTTTTATTTTCAGTTTTTGTTCTATGGATGCATTGGAGCCCGTTGCAATCATAAGGCGCGGACTTAATTGTGTCTTCTCACGTCTGCTAGAATTCCAGAACCGTGCAGAAGTACTGAACCGTGAAGCACTGGTTATGTGGTGCAAATTCTCTTGTTACGGTTGTATGAAGAACAGCAGACGGTCCTTGAATTAATTTGTTACTCCGCGTATTATTTCAGAATTTGAAGATACTGTGGAATATTGGAGATGATGCTGTGGAACCGAATATCTACCATGTCACTTCTAGTTCCGAAAGCTCTGTGAATTTCAGTTAGCTCCCTGAAACACGCCGATCAGTATGATGGCTGCAATGGTTACCATAGAATTTTGCTTGTGTTGAATGAGTGTGGCAACTGGCAAGTGTGTAGGACATCTCAGAAGGTCATTAAAGACATGGTCAGATTATGGGGGCTTGAGGTGTACATAATGTACATTTTTGTTCATGCACCATCGATTTAATTTTAATCCTCAAACACTGCAAAGGACAATACATGCCGTTTGACAAATGACTTAGTTTCAGGGATATCGAAGAAATAAGGAATGCACTTACTCTCCTTAGCTTTGGCTGGAAACTGGCCTTTCTGTTCCAAGGTTAACCTGTCAACACCATAGGGTATGAAAAGTGTTCTCACAAAAATTCAAATCCAATTCAAAGTAGTGTAACTTTTGCATCCAATGTTCAAATTCAATAAAACTTGTTGGGACATTTGTGCTCTCTTCTCTCATTAGTGTGGGAAAATTTTCAAACCAATCCAAGATGCATTGCCATCTTTTGAAAGGCAATCTAAATTCATTGGTTCATTTTGAATTCACCAAAATGTAATTGATGGCTACAACTTTGGGGGCTTGTATCTCCTTCATCCAATGTTTGATTCCAATAAAGTTTGTTGATCTTTTGTTTCCCTTGAAGTCTAGTTATTGTGGTCAATTTTTTATGTCGATCCAAGTTGTTTTGAATGTTTGAGAGCAATTCAAAATTCAAAATGCAAACATTTTTGGACTATAATGAATTTTGATAGCTTATTTCTTCTTCATGAAGTGTTCATTTCTAATTTTTTTTCTGGAATAATTTAGCATACTATTCTAGTTTGTGTGACTAAAATTTCATATCAATTGCAAGAAGTCGTGAGTATTTGAGAAGCATTTTAGTAGAAGGAGGTTCACTCTTAAATGAGTTTCTTGCAACTTTTCTTGTTATTCCTTGACACTTCAAAGTCACTCACAATGAGGCAATTGAATGATATTTTCTATCACCAATGTGATTCTATGTTGGTTTTGAATCACTTTATAGTTCAAAGTTTTATTATTCGATAAGGTTTAGAAATCAAATTTCACCTCCAAATGTGTGTATGGGAAAACTTTAGCATCCTTTTCCTACTCGAAAAAATTATATCCTTTCAATCTATGTGCCGAAATGACCCCAAATTTCATTCATGTCATGTACAACTTGTATACTATGAAATTGTACACTTTAGATTTCTATTCCTCAATGACATTTAGATTTGTACCACTTCAAAAGCAATGATGTCTTTAGTCATAGAAGACCTTGGGCTTTTGGGGTTAAACTTACCTAAAATGTTTCTTGGTTCTTGTTTGATTTGAATTGTAGATTAAACATTTTTGAAAGTGTAAAAAAAATTATGCCTTCAAGGACACTGTGGACTAAAATGGTTCAATAGGTGGCAATGAATTCTTGCATGTAAGACAAAAGTGCAATTGTTCATCCTTGGAATTTTGTGCAAAAAAAGAGAGGTCATGGATAGTAGTTTAGTCTTTAATAAATATTCTTGATTTTTTTTTATGTAGATGATTTGCATTGTTTCAAAAATGATGATTTCCACGGAGACTAGCCCATTTAAAGACAATAATAATCCATTTTGTGCTGAGATTTCTATATATTTTTGGAAGGATGACCAGTCCATGAATTGAGTGAGTTTAAGGCTTTCCTGTTGAATCCACTTACAACTGACAAATGAAATTAAAGATAATTTTTTTTTTGGACACAAATAAAGGCGAGCCTTTGCTGCAAGAAACATTACATTCAATAGCAGCCTGTCACACTGCCTCCTAACGGATGAAATGGTGTGGAATATCCCACACCATTCCGTCCAGCACCAATGAAATTCCACTCCAATCACTAACTAAAGTTGCAACTCCAAGATATGTCAGATGAAATTAGGTCATGGGGACTTCACCAAGGGGAAGGCAGTCCTTCCATGGGCTACTGAATGTTATGAAGGTAAAATGCAAGGCTCAGCCGCAAGTAAGGAACCACCAAATTATTACTCCGCTGAAGTAATGAACAACAGAGCGCTCAGGCAAGCTGCACAAGCTGTGGCGTGGTGGCACTCGAAATTGAAGAGCAATTTGGATTTGAGGTGTAGCACGTTCATGATCGTTGCAAAGATATTTTGGAGATGAAGAACACTTAATTGTGTGCAGTCAACAATACTTTGCAAAGAGTATGAAGCAGCCTTTTTTTCGGCATCACAGGGCCAAATTGCACCATTTCAAAATAAATGTCCTTTTTTCACCAAATAGAAGTAATCTTTTATCACAAGAAATTTTCTAGTTTTTAAAAAAATATGGATGAAGTTACCAAATTTCGATGAAAAGGTGTATGAATATGATGGAAAAATGTTTTTAAGTCCAAAAGATGAATGGATGTAGAAATACAATGCTTCACCAAATTTGAAGTGATCGCCATCTTGGCACTTTCTCATAAAGTAAAAAAAAGGGCTAGTATGAAGGTAGGAGGTCCTTTATGCGTCCATTAAAGAGCTGAAATCAATTTGAGGAGGTTAGACTTATTGAAATGTTTTTAGATAAATTTTTCTTGAAAGACCAATGGAATTTGCATATAACCCAAGTTGTTTCATATTTTTTAGAGCTTCATGGAATTAATTATGAAGTTTTGAAGTTGGAACGCAATGGGCAATAAAAGCTCCACCTCTTGCTAGTATGAGGACTGTTTTTATGTTGTTGATGCAATGAAAAAACAAAATCAAATTTTACATTGAGACAACTTATAAAGTTTGAGAGCTTTGTAGACTTCCTCCCTTAGGACTGCAATTGTAGATGACTTTGATAGCCAAAATTTATGCACTATCAATGGACTTTGAATTCAAAATTTTTATATTGAAGAATGACATTGAAAGTCTAAGATAGAATTTATTTTTTTAAACTTGATTTTCTTCTTAAAAAAAAAAGATTAGCAAAAGTATACCCAAGACTAAACATAAAACTAAATCACTAATAGCAATCTATAATGGAATTAAAACAAAATAATTCTAATGGTCAAATTGTCCCAGAAACCAAACTTCACATTGTCAATTGTGAAAATTGCATCAAACAATGATTCTTTTATTTTCAAGAAGATGCCGTGAGATTGCCCAAAAATCAAGATTGTCCATAGCTTTTTCATCACAAGTCCAAATAGAATGAATGAAATCTTTCTAAAAAGACAAAGAAAATTTGTAAGAAAAAAATTTCTAAATTTTATTTTGAATTTTAGTGATTTTTTTGTCTTGCCCACCAACACATTTTTTGAACTATGGTAGTATGACTTTTGCTTCTAGCTAGGGAATGAAAAAAAATTGCATCCCAAAATGTTTATATTTATTTACATACTTATATATATATATATATATATATATATATATATATATATATATATATATATATATATATTTCCTATCTTTAATCAAAGTTTTAAATAACCAAGATGAAAATTGAGGCTATAGGAGCCTACCCAAAATCCATATTGTTCCTCAAAGGGAAAATGGGACTTGAAGATTTAATACATCAATTCCTTCTTTGGATTCTAAAAACAGTCTAAACCTCACTTTCTAAAAAATTAAAAAAAATTAAATTATAAAATTATTTTCTTATAATTTTTGGAATTAAATTTTAGTGAATTTATAAATATTTCACGATGATTTTCTTTTCACAAAATCATCATGGTCATATATGGTATTTAAAACTTCTACAAAGTGGATTCAAGTTCTACATTTTGATGATGTAATTTTCAATCCAAACATCAATATTACACTAATTAAAAGTCTATAAACTAAATTCAACAAATAATAATATTCTTTGAATTTTAAAGTTGAAATATTCATGAGTTAGCAATAAAAGAAAATTTTATTCATCCCATAGACCTTACAAATGGTATAGAATTTGAAACCTTTTGTATGTGTTCCAGGTGAAAATAAAATAAAATCATAAGAGGATTTTCAGCTGGTTTACAAGATTGCAAGTTCCCAAATGATGGGAACAATGGGAACGCAGTGTTGATGTAATTGAGTGACTACCATGTTAGAAAATACTAATTAATTAATTAATTAATATTTTTATTAAAAAAATTGAATTTAAAAAAAATCATTTTTTAAAAACCTTCCTGAATTTTTTTGAAAAAAACAATTTTTTTTTTCAAAATTCAAAAATTCAAACCAACAGGGGGCTGGTCTGCTACAGTGGGAACAGTTTCTAGGAACACCCCTGAAACAATCTTCTTGGGGGTTAGAAATCCTCTTATGCTTATAATTATGATTACTAACTCTGTAAAATATTTCCATCCCAAAATCTTCATCCAAATATGGTTGTTTTCTACTATTTTTTAACTCAACATGTAAAATTTTTAGGGATTTTCAAACATAAAACAACACTTACTTTGATTATATTGAATTTAACTTAAAATTTTTATATGCACTAGAAGATAGAAGGTGCCATAATTGTATGAGAATTAAGATAACCAAGGATGTTTGTAACACCTACCTGTAAACTGTGACACTTTAGAAACTTGTAAAATGAATAAATCTATTGCAATTGGGAATATATATGTTTTCAAAATCACATATCAATAAGTTGTTAGCTTTTACATGAAGAATATACAAGCTTTTGCAATCAAATCCACATGATCCATTTGTAGTAGATTTGGATTTGTTTTGTTTTGCCAACAAGGATATTTGATAGTCTCACTATTTTGCTAATGTCAATTGTCTTCACAATTTAATCCTTAAATCCCAAAGGAAAGGATTATAATATTTTGAGGCCCAAAACTATTTCAATATATTCATATCCAAAGAAGGGCTAAAATCTTTGTCTATATTTTTTCTTTAACATATTTAAATGTAGAATCCTATACACTACAAGAGAAAGGGGTGTTTTAAGTATAGTCCTAGAGATAACATTTTAAGTAATGTCCTTTTTAGGAGGTTTTAAGTAAGAAATAAGTGTCTTTCTAATAAAATTTTACTAGAAAGACACTTATTTCTTACTTAAAACCTCCTAAAAAGGACATTACTTAAAATGTTATCTCTAGGACTATACTTAAAACACCCCTTTCTCTTGTAGTGATATTTAAGTTGCTAAAATACATCCTCTAAAATTCCAAACTATTTTAAAACCTTACAAAATAACTTCAAGACTATAATGCTTGAATTTCATAAAGAAGTATTTTCAACTCTTCCCAACTAGTGAGGTTTCATTCTTCAAACTTTTTACCCCAAAATGTGTAAGTCCTACAACTTGCACAACTCTCCATAATGTCACTAATATGTTGAAGAAATAAGTTGAAAATACATACAAAAAGTCAAAGCAAAATATTTAATATAATTCAAGCTTGAGAAAAATGGTAAGAAGAAAGAAGTGAAATATGATTAAAAATGTACTTAATTGTTTAGAATTTATTTATTGAATTGATAAAAATTCCAATCCTAATAGTTTTGTGTTGTAATAAATAAGCTAAGTCCTATATTTGTGTGTTTCTTCAAATATTAAAATTGAATTTTGAAAACAACTTCAAAGTTTACATTGTTTGAATAGAGATTCCTTAGCTAGATACTAACTCAAATTTTTCATATCTTTTATCTTGTTAATTAGAAGAAGTTGATTCAAATCTTTTCACTTATATATGAGTCTAAACAGATCAATTCATTACTCTTTTATAGAGTGATTTCTTCTAGATTATCTCCTAAAGGATCAAGGTGCATTTTTTGGTAACTTAAAATTTTTGGGCATGTACGTGTGACTAGAGATTTTATTATTTTTCTTTGAAATTTCCAGATGAATGTAAGAAACACTCATACTATTATGCGTCACAGAACATGTGTTGATCTATTTTTTGGCCATAATTGTTGTATTTTGACTCTAAAAGTCTAAATGACTCAAGATTTATAGACAAGGTACTCATGACTATTATACATCTTATCTAATTTCTTTATTAGTTTTAAAAAAATGTTATTTATTCAAAAATAGACCCCAATTGAATGTCAAATTTGTGAATTTGGAGTGTTTTAGTACCATTTAGAAAAATGAATTTTGAGCTGAAATTTGGAGGAGGTGGTCTTCGAGTAGACTTGTAGCTAATGGCTAAAGGAGTTTTTAAAATAATTATTTTATGTGGTATAGAAGTCTACAAAGTGAGCCTCCTTCTGCAAGCATTTTGAAAATTGTAAAAAATGATTTTGGTGAATTCTATGGTGAATGACCATCTCTATAGGGTTATTGCAAATGGAAAATTTATACTTTATTTTTTTAATTTCTATTTTTTCCTAAATGAAATATCAAAGTATTTTCTTGAGGTTTGGCACTTTTCAAGTTTTCTACTTAGAGATTTCTTTAACAAATTTTCTCTAGTGATTTTCTTCATCTTAAAGGTGTATACATTATTCATATTTTTAAAAATTTTAAAAATTTAATGTACTCCCAAAAAAATCATGCAAGTGCAACAAATAGTAAAAGTGTTTTTTGCATTCTCCCTTCCTTACAACATGTTGGGCCTTAAATGTTGGGAGATTTTATATATCTTTTTATGAGTAAGTCTTTTGAACTTGAAATTTGAAAAACATATTATCACCATAGAAATGATTTCATAGGAAAAAAATTCATGGTAAGAAACCAATTTTTCAACCCTTAGAAGGGTATCAAAGTTGGCAATTGTGAAAGTTTTATCAAAACTACCGATGTTGGTAGATTTCAAATATATTTTTTTTGTATTAATCTTCTAACCATGAAATTTTTCACATATATTACAAACATAAAGGTTATTTCATGCTAAAATTTTTATGGCGAACAAGAAAAAATTCAATCCTTAAAAGGGTGTCAAAGTTGGTAGTAGTGAAATTTTTTGATAGCTATATATGTTAGTAGACTTTGAATATCATTTTTTGTATAAACCTTTTGGCCTTGAAATTTGGCACATATGCTAGCAACTTAGAGATGATCTTGTAAATTTTTTTTATGGTAAAATATCAAATTTTTAGTTCTCGAGAGGTTGTCAAAGTCGGTACCATTGAAATTTCTTTTACTATATATTTGAATACGCCATTTTGATTGGTATCCTACTGTATAGATTGAAATCCAAATTTATATTTTATAACAACTTGGATGAAAGTCACCCTAATTTTTAGACATACTTTATTAAGTTGTGATCCTATTCAAGGCTTGGATTTGGTGTTAGTAGAACACAAATTCTCTAAAATTACAAATGTGGAAGTACGTCAAGCGATTGACTTGGATTGACTCTAGTTTAAACTTGGAATTGCAAAAATGAGTTTATAATTAAAGAATACAAAAATTCCAAAAAACGATCATGTCAAGAGAACTTGATTTTAGATCCTTTTCAACAAAATTTACTCAAAAATTGACAATATTTTGATTGTAATTGTATTTAGAATTGTACCCTTCTAAAATTTATAGGAAAATATTGGTGATAGCATTGGTGAATCTAATTGTATGGATAGAATCTAAAACCTAAACTCTACAACTTTGCTTTGTATCTCAATTCCAACATTTTCTTCCAAGTAGTGTTTTTTGATGATTTTTTTGAAATCATCAATTCTAGAGATTAGTCCGGAGGCTTAGAGGTTAAGTTTTCATTACAAACAATAGATGAAGTAATTGGATTGATATCTCTCTAGGATAAAAGCATGATGGATTTTGTGAGAGGAGTTGTGACACTGCAAACTTAGTACGTAGTATAATATAATATAATAGGCGTGTTGCGGTATTGTGTGCGTCAGACCCCGAACTCTCCTGCTCCTGGGCTGTCCAATAAGTTACAGGGAGGACGGGAGCGGTGCAGTTGTGCTTTCGGAAAGTGTAGGCAAGACGGGAGCGATCGAGCTGCTGGGTTTCATTTCATTGTCTCGGTAAGGAGAATTTGCAAATTCAAATCATTTGTCGTCCCTGGCTAGTTTTGTTCGTTCTGTCGAAATATATGGTCCTGGTGAAATGGTGCAGCTAGGAGAATGTTTTTCAATGCGAAGAAGAATTGAACTACTCTCTGTTGTTTGTGAGAAATCGATGGCTGAAGTTCTAGTGAAGATAGTATCAGTAGGCAGATATGATAATCAGTTGTTTTCTCGAGGTTTAGTGCTATAGATGGGTTGGAATTGAGGGTTCTTCGACGGGTGTTATTGCATATTGGGAGCTTGTTTATCGTCAAGATCTCTTGTGTAGAAATAAGATGGGCACCTCTTGGTCGAAGCGATTGAAGCCGTACTCCAACTCGGAAGTGGTCGAAGTGAACTTAAGAATCTTTGAGGAGCTCAAGGCGAACCCTAAGTTTTCGGAGTTTTTCAGTTTCACTTTTCCTGATATGAAAGTTGGAAGGAAGATTGCGTCAGGAGGGCATGATATTTCTGAAGAGATTTTTGAAGGTGAGTTCACCTTGATGCAGAGGAAGGTCCCGTGTGCGTTAAAGATATTCAAGCGTGGGTTACGGTTTGATCACAGTAAACATTTCCCAGACGGCATGCTGACAGGCGGGAGTGCAGTCTTCCCCGGGTTTTCCAGTGGGGCAAGTTTGGTATTGGGTGGGCTGATTTTGGAGGATGGAATATATGCTGGGAGTTTCGCCTTTGTGTTGAGGAGAGTGTGGGGCAATTTGAGGACCCTAATTGAGCTCAGAATGAGTAAACTCAAATCCTTGAAACGACCTCCCTTCAGCGATAGGCGAGCTAAGGAACTAATGCTGGAGATTGCCATTGTTATGCAACAATTACACAGTCATGGTATACTCCACAGGTTCTTGCACTCAAGAAATGTAATGGTCTTTACCAGTACTTCACCTTTCTTGCTAGCCGATGATATTGAGGATGATGCTTTCCATGTCAACGTGTTTGGTTTTGAGGATACGGTTGGACTTATTGGTGGGTACCCTTCGAGGCCTCCCGAAATCCATCAGCAAATGCAGGAACTCAAAATGCAGAATCGCAACCTTGATGGCGTTGTGTACACCAACAAATCAGATGTGTATTCGTATGCCTTGACATGTTCTGAAATTCTCACTGGAAACAGACCATATGGAGATCCCAAATTTAGCGAAGTGGATGTCGTCTATAATGGATCATTCAGACCTAGCCTGCCTAAATGCATGGATCAGTGGCTCCGAGATTTGATCGAAAAGTGCTGGCACCAAGATCCTTCACAGAGACCTGAATTTGAAGAGGTAGTGCACATATTTAAATCCAAGGTATCGGACACCACAACCCATGCCGTTGAGCAAGAAGTGGAAGCTTCAAAATCCCATTGGAGTGAGATCTGTAATTCTCATGGTCAGGATGATCTTGTAAAGGAAACAAACCAGCAAATCTTTGAAAATCTCAAACAACATCCAGAGTTCTCAAACTTCTTCAGTTACACGTTCCGTAACTTGAAACCAGGACGAAAAATTGCTGAAGGAGCACAAGGAAAGATATTCGAAGCCGAGTTCGAAAAGGAGAACGGTATCAAAGTCCCTTGTGTGGTGAAGTTGTTTAAACACATGTCTTTACGAGACATGGTGCGACAGTGGCCGCCCGGCATGTTGCGAAGCGGTGATTCTCCAGGTCATCTGAGGTTTGGATTTATGGGCCTCCTTCGCGGAGCCACGAGGACCTGTGAAGTGTTGGGTGCAATGGTGGATGAAAACGACGATTTTGCTTTCATATTCAATCGAGAAGGGGGCGATCTGCGACGCTTGATAGAGCATCGAATGAGGCAGCCCAGCACCCACGGGAGACCTTTCAAGCCCGAGTTTGCTAAGAGAGTCATGTACGAGATCGCTTTGGGCATGCAACACTTGCATGATCGTGGCATCCTCCATCGAGATTTGAAAGCCGCTAATGTGCTTGTGACGAATGTGTTCGGTGAGTTTCCTAGTGATGCCAACGATGAGCTGATCGATTTCAAGGTTGCTGATTTTGAATGCTCCATGTTGGTGGAGGGTACTCGTTTTTGGAGAGCGCCTGAGATTCTGAAGCAAATCAAATCTCAAGCGGTGCGTACATACACATGTGAGTCCGATGTGTATAGCTATGGGATGACCTGTTATGAGGTACTGACATGGGGCATTCCCTTGGAGCATCTCGCAAGAAATGATTATGCAGCTGTATGTGTGAGGGGAGAAAGGCCTGCATTGCCTGACGGTATTGATGGTTGGCTCAAGCGTTTGATTGAACAATGCTGGCACTCGAAACCTTCAAAGAGACCGGAGTTCAAAGAGATAGTAGAAAAATTTGAGAAGTACTGTCCGAAGTTCCGAAATTAAAGAGTATTGTGAATAGATATTGGTGGCATATGCAAGTACTTTAGTGGTGAGGATGGACCTCGCCCTCCAGGGAGTTTTAGGTGAAAACCTTTGCATCCGTTCCTAAGGTTACGATACAAGTAATCTCTGTCTGTTTCCTAAATCTATTGATCTGCATCGAAATTGACCAGTTCAAGAATTAAGATTGACCAGGTCGATTTGACGGTCACCCAATCCTGTTCCGTGAATTGGATGAGGAGGTTCTCAAGGGTTGGACATCCTTAAAATTCAGTAAGTGCTCTTGTTGATATTTTGTACATATTGTAGAAATATATGCATATAGCGTTGAACACTTGATTATTCTTTTGCAGCCTGTGTAAGTTAGTTAGCTAGTGGTGTGGTTTTTCCGTCTTAGTTGTATAACCACCCTCTTTGGACTGATACCACAGATTTACCAGATAATTTGTGCTACCTTTCTCAGCTGCTTTGGTGACTGGGTGGCGTGGCGTGGCGTCATCAGCTCAAAGGTTGTTGTCAGTTGTTATGTGGTTTTACAGTACAGTACAATTCTTCTCCCACTGTGCACTTGATTTTGCTTCAAGGATGTATGCATTTGAAGGGGCTCCAGTGTCCGCATGAAATCAACCGAAGGCTGGTAGCCAATGGCCGTTTGGACTTAATTTGTGCTGCACTGTTCGCAGTCTCTCTGAGACAGATTAATTGAGCACTGATCGAATTTTCCTACGCTTCGGGCTGTTTTGCTTTGCAATCGGAAGTTCTTATAGATCATGAGGTTTGTTAGAATGCGAGCATGATGTACTGTACTGTACATGAAGGATGGAACGGCGATTGTTTTGTTGTGTTCTGGATTCGGTTTTCCCTCTCATGTGCTGGGGGAAATACTTAGTGCTGCAATTAAGGTCTGCACATCTAATATTGCCTCCAACCCAATTCCGACTCCTACTGATGGGCCCAATTGTGCCCTCCTGCAGGTTGGTGTGATTAAAAATAGTAAAGGGTTGCATTGTGACTTTTTCAATGTGGTACAGTATTGGGTTTGCAAGGGTTGGAATTGGGATGAAAAGTTAGGGTTTTAAAACTTTAAGGACCACCATCATGCAGTGTGAATACATAGCAAAAGGTTCATTTAGTATACCACAATTTGAATGTTTTTGGATTAATATAGCAATTGTGTAAGTAGTGTAAAGAACCACTTTGGAGTCCAAATGGACAAATTCAAATAGTCCCTTCTAGGGACAAAAATAGGAAGCTATATGTTTTTGCTTTCACCACCTATAATGTATCTTTCTTTTATTAAAAATGAAGTGGACTAAAATACATTTTAAAACCTCCCTTTGATTTCCCATTTCATTGCAAAAATAAACTCTTGAATCCAATTAGTGTAAGTTTATGCAACAATTTAGAGGAAGATAATGAGTCATCTTACCTTATATACAAAAGACATTGGTTGTCGATAGGTGGAGACATATAACCAACCTTCTATAAGTGTTAAAAATTTGTATGTATTGTGGAGACTTGCACACACTCTTCCAAAATAGTCCATATCCTCTTTGTATTCAAGTGTTGAAAGTTATAAAATATTTAGCTCCCACTTCATTGTTTTGACTTTGATAAGTGATAAAATTGAAAAAAGTTGTCATGATCAAAGTAAGAAAAAAGTGGAATTAAATTGTGATAAAATTGAAAATAGATGAAAAGTGTTGTGGGATTTAAAGATACTGAGATTGCAAGTTATTGAAACTTTGAAGAGATTTTGGGAGCAGGACCTAACAAAGCCACATGATTTAATAAGAATGTCCATAATGATGGTGTAGAAAATAATCATATCAACTACTATAGATTATTTTTATGAACCAACTTAGATGAATGGTAACTCCATTTATTAGTACTTTCAACATTTATATTGATAAATATTATGTATACATAAAACCTCTCTTAGTGTATGGTTTGAGACTATGCACTTACTAAGAGGAATTTATGCATTTGGGGAGGCCACATTTATTTATGTTAGCTTTCCATCCTAAATCACATGTACATCTATCTGCTGCTATGTGCATAATATGCAATAAAAAGGGATGTGCTAAAAGAAGATCTACCTACATTTAATCTTGAAGCTTTGTAAATGTTATTTGTATATGGTGGTTTTTCAAAATCTCTTATAGACTTCAAAAATTGCCTAAACTAATTTGAAATAAGATTTTTCTAATAAATTTTGGATAAGTTGATGAACAAGTATTATACGCTTGTGTAAATAATTTTTTTCAGATTTTAAAAATATTTCTTGACTTTTTAATAGTGTAATCAAAATCACTAGAGAAAAAAGCTTTTGATTCAATAAAGATTCAATTTTTTTTCAATAAGTAGAATGAAAAAAAGTTTCACAAGCTTTTGGTGAAAATTCTATTAATTTTTAAACTTTTATTAAACTAAAATATTGTAACTAAATTATGACTTTAAATTCTAATTTCTTTAAAAGTGACTCTAGAAATCTCCAAAAATTTTAATTTTTTAAAAGTATATAGGATGCTTATTTATTGTTTTTGTCAATTTCTTTAAAAGATTTTTGGAGCAAAATACGAAAAGCTTAAGAACTTAGAGTCACTATCTATGGTGTTTACAAACTACGTCTTTTCTCCCCCCCTTTGCAAAGTATGAAAAGATTTTGGTGTCCGTTGATGTTACCATCCATGGTGCATTCAAACCCTCTTACCAATGAGAAGATTTTGGTGGGAGGATACTAATCAAAGGTTTTACAAATATACGATTTAATGTTAAAAGGATGCACATTCATTCCTTAACATTACTTGACTATTCAAATCTTTTTTAACATCTTTCTTCCCTATTAGTACATGATCATTGCTCTTGCTTCAATTATTGTTGTTGCTATTTAATGTAGAGTACATTTGAGTGATGAATATGTTCTTCTTTGTAATCATTAAAGAGAGTTCAAATGTCATGGCAATGATCCTCTAAACAAGCAATATTTCATTGCAAGTACTATTTGAAGTTTTTAATTTTTGAAAGCTATTTTTAATGCAACATACTATGACCTATGATTTTTTATTTTTTCTTATTGTGCAATAAGCCAACAATACTAAGCTCTTTATGGAAGGAGACAAAGCAAACCAAAATACAAAAGGTAAGCCAAAGATGAAACATACGACCTTAAGTGTTTCACTAAGTTGTTGCTTGTAATGTTGATATCATTTTCGAAAGTAGAAAACCAACTTGATGCATGTAGAAAAAGATTTTGCACTACAATGTCATGTTAAGCAATTTGCATCACTACGTGTAGTATTTGGAGGTGAATTAGAAGATTTAGGGCTTGGCAATTTGTATGTCAATTTGTAAGCATGTTGACTCTTTCAATTGAATTGTGGTTGAATGAAGTGCTTGTGAATTTTGAATAAGGAATTTAGTATTAAAGTATGTTTGAAATTTTGAATGTTGACATTTTATGATAGTTGTATTATTGTCATTATTTGATTGTCTTTGTTATTCTTGTTGTTGATGCTTTTTTATTCACTTGTTTTTGTATTTATGATGCTTTCTTTGTCATTTGTAGACATTTAAGGAGCATGAAGGGACAACTAAGGAGAATGAGACATGAGATTGAAGACAAAGTTGTTGAAGAAATTAGGGTTTGACATTGAATGTAAAAGTTTTACGTTCAATAGAAAAATGGGTACTATATCCCTTTTAAAATATGTATAAAATTCTTGCAACCACTGGAAAATTGACACATGTATCCTTTCTATAAATCATGTATGGTTTTCATTGTTTTTGACATGGTTCTTCCTAAAGATGCCTCTTACTATCTACAACATACATAAAACTTTGATAGCGTACCAGAAAGTGACATGTGTATAATATTAAATAATTAATATATTAATTTGGAAAACCCCTTGTGAGCGACTATTCACTCTAAGTACAACCCACATGTTTAAGCTTAAGAACTTAGAGTCATATATTAGTTAATAGTATTAAATCAATGAGGTTTTAGAAAATTAGAAAATTCTTATTAGAAAATCCTAAAAACATTTCTGATTTCACTTTCTGAAAAGTCTTGAAAAAAGTTTAATTACATTATAAGTTCTTTAGTAATAAGTTTGATTTAACTATACAAAATTAAAAATTAAATTGAATTTTTTAAAATATAATTAAATCATAAAAGTGTATTACTTGTACTTCAACATGTTCAAAATTCGTCAAAAATATATAATTTCTCAATTAGTTACATATACTAATTTTTGAAGTATATGAATATTTCTGTGAACTATCATTAATGTTGTATAGTAAATGGATCAATTTTTGTAAGTGCCAAATGCTAACCTTTAGACTTCCAATAGAGTCCCTTTGAAGGACAAAATGGATTTCGAACATGCTTCTAAGAGAATGTTTGTATTTGTTGTGATTTTTTTAATTATTTTTTAAAGATAGTATAACACATTAGCTTTTTGTAATTATAATTTTTTTTCAATTGATGCTAAAGAACAAAAATTATGCCACAATAAGCCTAAATTTTAGTCCAATGAGTAGAAATTACCCTCAAAAAGTTTATAATAAAGAATTAAATTTCTTTTTCATATAGATTATGTTTTCTTTTATGTGGGAAGCTTTTATTCATTCCATTTGGATTTATTATTCAAAAGTTATAAACGATCTTATCTTCCATTTCAAGCAATTAGAGCATCTTCTTGAAAAATGACTTGTAGGATTCTTTTTTGAGGTCAATTTTGACAATTTTTCAGAAATAATTTTTTGTAAGGTTAAGATTTCTTACTAGAAAAATCTTGTTGTTGAGATTAGTGCGTTTCAATTTCATCTTAGACATTAGAAGAAATCTGAGGGCATTTTAGGGCCATTTTGGGTTTGTTCCTGAAATGGCTCCCAATGCTGTTGGCCGCTATCAGGCAAGCTTTAATAAAAAAATTTAAAAAATTTAAAAAAAAAATTTAGATCTTGAAATATGAAAATCATTCCAAAAAGAATTAATTACGTGGCAAGGTCACGACCATGTAGGATTCAAGTTCATAGGGCAGAAACTGCGTTCCCATAGTCCGGGAACCTGCAGTCTTCTAATGCCCTCAAATTTCAGCTAATGGCTATTGATAGTTTAGTTTTCCTTCCAATCTTGAACCTATTTCTATTTAACAATTTTTTTATGAATGAAAACTAAGTGTTTTTTTGGAAAATCTCTTTTCAAGACTATTGATTCAATTTGTTGTGATAAAAAATTAGAAATTCAAAATCATTAGAGAAAAATATGAAGATAAACTATAGTTAAAAAAACATATTTGTCCCATTAGCACATGTATAATGAAGCAACCATCTACCTTTCAAATTTTTCATGATGTGTTGTACACTTACAAAGCTAAATCCACATGAAGCAAGACAATGCATTGCCTAAAAGGACTTCAATACACAATCATAACTATAACTCACAAATTGACCTTCTGCATATTTTAGCCCCTAATTTTGTTTTTTATCATCTTGCCATTAACATTGTATCTACATTTCTAACTTTTATGCCATATTCAAAGGATACATTTTACTATTTCATTTTTATTTTTATTTTTATTTTTATATCCATTGCATGAAATAAAGCACAAATATACTTACTTTGTATATATTCTAACATTTATCTTTATGTTCTATATATGGAAGCACTTTGAACTACTATATATAATATCAAATGTCCAAAAACTCAATTCTTTGTCTACCATGCAAATGGTTGAGTACTTCAGGGTTGAGTTCAAGTCATACTAGTTATTGATTGAAAAAAAATTTAGGCATCATTTAGCAAAAAGTAGGGATTGTCTATGTAGTTTATTTTAGCATCTTTGGCTTTTCATTAATTGCAATTTTCTCTTATAGCCCATGCATGTGAGCATTTTTAACAATAATTAAGCTCGTATTGTAGATGAGCTTTAAATTCACTGAATTTTAGAAAATTGCATTGAAAATTCATTTAAAAAAACTATAGAGTAGATGTTAATTAGAAGTTGGAATTGATTGTGAATTTGTAATTATTTATATTACATCCTTTCATTTCATTTTTTTTTCTTGATCTCAATTTAGATTTGATATATAAAAAGAAGATTGAGAAACTTCAAAAATCACTTCTAAAGTTTCAACACCCTTTCTATGAAATATTATAATGTTTCGACATGTAAGTAAAATTGTTTTCTTTTGTTTAGTTGTATAATCCATAATAGTTCTAATTTGAATTTTTATAGTTACAATTTTTAAAAATTTGATAAAATTTATCTAAACTTGAACTAACTTCAAAAAGCTCAAAAAAGGTCTTGGGCTTTTAGAAACTAAGAAATAGTCTTTGCACATGATCACTTTGATGAAATTGAGGTAGCAATATATTTGTTATAATTTATGAGCAAAAATTTGCAAAATTTCTACAATGGATTTAAGTGTTAGTGGGTTATGACATTAACAAAATCTTTGAAAAATGCAATTGTTCTATTTGGAAATCTAGCAATTGAAAGTAGGGACTTTGAAATCCATCTAAGGTAATTAATTGCATCTAATTGAAATGCCTTCCTAAGATCCATCCCTAAAGATTCTTGTTGAAAATGAACAATTACTACTTACAAGACTCTAGGATTGCTATTGGATACATCTATTGCCAATACTTTAAAATGCTCATAGTTTATTCACCAAAATACTTAAGATGAAAGTATGTAATCTCTTGTAATTCCCAACAAAGATCCATCAAAACAACAAAAGATTAGGCAATTTAATATTACCATAGGAACTATACTCAATTACTTTCCTTATTCAAATGCAATCAAGGTGAGCCCTCCCAAAATGCACCATTCGTTCGAACCTGCTATTGTTACTTTGGATAAATCTCCAAAATCAATATGTACCTATATGGAAGAAATGATTTTAGAACCTCTTAATTTCAAAAAAACTTTGATCTTTCTTGAATAACTTTTGTATGTGGTATCCAAATGTTACGATCTTTAGTGCATTGGAATCTCCTTTCACTAGCCAACAAAATAAGAAAATTTGATAAGTCTAGTAGCTGGGCACAGTAGCCAAAAGTGTCTGTTTGTGTTTCAAGAAATTAACCCTTGAAGGACAAACCGATGGCCGTGGAAATCATGCATTTTGATACCGTGTGACATCACCTACTTTGAAAAAGCCAAATATATGTATTGGAAGTCAAAGTACTGTAGAAGATCTTTCCTTTCCACCCCCAATACCGAAGATGAAAAGTTGCATTTCTGTCCTGGAAGAAAAGATTCTTTGTCATTCAGCGACGCCAAACGTCCGTGGCGTCGTTCAAGGGTTAAAAAAAGTGGCTGTTTGGGGAACCTTTCCAGAGTTTTTTGTTTTTTTTGAAACCAATGAAACGGAATTTCATTGCAAAGGGTGAAATACCAGAGTTTTTGAATTCCATGCAGCAGGTACCACTGAGTCAGCAGCAATGCTATAAAGATAACCCCAATCCTCTGTGGTTTTGCACCATTCACAAACTTAGTTTCGCAGATTCACAGTTCCTCTCAACTTCGAACGTCCGCACCAAAATCCCGGTGCATCGCATTTTCACACATTCAAGGTACACTGAAATCGATTCCAAAACTTTGCAGACTTTCGAGAAGGACTTCATTAATGTCTCGAGCATCTCCTGAAAATCTGCCACTTTGAATGCCCAGTGAGCCATTTCGCAAGCTACAAGTTCTGTAAGTTGGGAACCATGTCGACCACCATGTGTGCCAAAACGGGGACGACGACTGCTCTTTCCCATCCTCGACCACTGCAATTCTGCAAACCTTCGTCTATGACACGCGTGTCTCCTTGGAAATCAGTGTTGCCATTGCAATTTGGAAATACGAAGTTTGCAAGTAAGAAGAGCAACCGTGAATTGGCTGCTAGGGCCTCGTTCACCGCCTATCGAGATGTGGACTCGGTGAGCACACAATTGTTTGATTGAAGGTGTTTGGAATTTGGCTGGTTTGACGATTGGGGACTGTGTTTAGCTGCACCGAAGGCTAACCCTAATTTTTTTGTTGTGACAGCAAAGGAAGGACAGGGAAGCGCAAAACGGCACTCAGGAGCTTCTGTGTTGTCCTGTTTGCTTTCAACCTCTGTGGAGAGATGGTCCTGCTGGTTTTACTTTGTAAGGTCTTATTTACGTGATCATTTATTCTTTCTTTGCATTAATTTTGGATTGAAAACTGACTGAAACAATCAATTAGTTTACATAAATGTATAGCATTGTTTGAGGTGTTCTATGAGTGCTCTCATCTTTGTTGTTGTTCATCGGGTTTTGGTTTGTATTCCATCAATATGATTGAAATGTGGTTTGCTATAGTATGCTACTTCTGCTTGCTTGCTCTCACACGTTTCAGAGGTTCTGTTAGTGAGTTATTGAAGGGATTGATGTCTGAGGGGTTTTATTTCACGATGCTAGATGTAGGAGGATGTGAGTTCAAGAAAGAGAATGTCTGCGAATTGGAGCATCTTGAATGTTCCGAGTCTTCCTTGAGTTAAGAGATGGGTCTAAGGTGTTAGGAGGAGCTCCTTCCAAGAATGTTGCTGGAACTGATATCCGGTTTGGGTATATGCAGGGATGCAATCAGAAGGTCGGGATTCTCTTGCAAGAGCTGCAGAAAGGGATTCTCCAACAAAGATGGGTACCTTGATCTCACCATTCTGGATGGGAGCAAGCTGTATGACGAAAATTTAACGACTGGTACTGAGTTTTTTAGGTATGAAATGTCTACTCCACACATACTCCACACAGGAGCTGAGTGTTGGGCAGGGATAGTCAGAGCTCTCAACTTCAGCGCAAGATTTCCTTCTTTCTTTTCATTTTGCGTCTTTTCATTTTTTAAATCCCTAGAATTTTGTCCTGAAAAGAGTAAACCCTGCGTAGAATTTCCAAATTGTTTATGACAATTACCTCTTGTTGCGTAATAGAAAGCTCACACTCTTTGACACCCTTTTGGTAGAGCTGAAGGCTTGCACTCTGACACTCCCTTCGGTAGCTCAGCGAAAACAGACATTCTTCTCCATGTGACCATGGTCTAGGGTTCTCATTTGGCGGTTGGAGCTCATTAGGGGTCTCAGAGCTCTGAGCTTCTACTGTAATGTAAGATATCCCTGTTTCTTTCTATTGGGCCCCTCGTAATTCTGACTCTCAGAATCTTACCTTAAAAAATATTACCCACAACTCAGGGTTTCTAATTGCCATTGAGAATCGCCTTTGATTATAGAACAGAAAGCTCACACTCTGACACTACCTATGGACTTCTGTGAGCTATGTGTTCTTTAGGCAGAGAAGATTTTCAATGCCTCTCTTTGCGACTGTGTTTAGGTTCTCATTTGGAGGTTGGATCTTTGTGTTTCAGGAGTCCACTGGCGTCATTTGTGTATGAACGAGGGTGGCGAAATAGCTTCCCTGTTTTGGCGGATTTTCCAGGTCTTGATGCAGAGGTAATTGGTTTCAGCCTTCACGACTATTTATTCTACGCTTGTGCCAATGTCTCTGCCTCAATGTTTTGTTGCTCCCGTTCTCAGTTGCGGACTTGCACCGTGTTCCCTCTTTTCTTGTGCATTTCAAAATTAAACTGTTTCAGAAGATGCTCTCAATTATGGCGCCTAATAAGTTCCTGAAACGGTCTAATTCTACTGAATCTCTGTTTGCATCCTTTCTTTGCTAGATTTTCTGAGAACATGCATTGATTGTGAATGCATGTAGCTCAAGATGGCTCAAGAGTATTTCAAGCCAGTTGCAGGAGGTGTCCTCATTGACGTGAGCTGTGGAAGCGGCTTGTTCGCCAGACGTTTTGCTCAAACCGGAGACTATGCCGCTGTCATTGCGTCTGACTTTTCAGAGACTATGCTCCGTCAGGCTGATCAGTTCATCAAGCAAGATGCATCTTTAGTAACATCGTGAGTGACTTGGTATTAATTACTGAATACCCTCCCTGAAGTTCTACATTTTTTCCATTTTCGACTTTGCTTGGTTGCATTTACTCTTCTTGTGTGTATAATTGATCTCAGGAACATAGCCGTGGTAAGGGCAGATGTTGCCAGGCTACCATTTGCAACTGGGTCTATTGACGCAGTGCATGCGGGAGCGGCTCTCCATTGCTGGCCGTCTCCAGCAGCTGGGGTATGAGAATTAAACGACCTTGCTTTAGTACAGTCTTGTTGCCATGGTTTAGGTAGAGGGCAATGTCTGCTTCCCTTTGAACATATGCAAGAGTGTGTTGTATAGAACTGTGGAGTGGTCTTTTGGTATAGGAGCCAAATCTGTTGAGATGAAATTTTTGTCTCTGTATTTATCTCTTGTGCAATTTCAAAATGAAAGGTTGTAGACCACTATATCTAACGACGCCATTTCCATTCAATGATCGGTGGCCATGGACGTTTAGTCAAGTCATGCTTACACCTCTAGGTGATGAGTCGAAACCAACAGTACGAAAAGATGAGTCGCTGTTGGTAACGTGGGTCAGTCTCAGAGATGGGATCAGTTCCCTAAATGTTTCAGAGTTGTGTACGAGATTTGGAAACAGAGGAAGATTTGACTTGCACAACATCTGATTTGCATGTGTAGATGGCCGAGATAAGTCGCATCTTGAAGCCAGGTGGAATCTTCGTGGGCACTACCGTAGTGAACCCTTTCCAAATTATTGACTTTGGAAACAAAATCTTTCGGAAGGTGCGTCAGATTATCATCTTTCTCATTATTTGTATGGATTAGTATGGTTGGGAAATTATAGAGAAACCTACGTCTTATTTAGTGTTTTCGATACTGTTTCAGGAACTTTTAGACTACTTAAAAAAGAGAGTCTTCCCTATGATTGATGGGGACGTCTCTCAATGGTTACAATGATCGTACAGAGCGCCTCCACTTGATAAATAGGGAAGCCTCCTTGTAGTCATTGTGTTATATGAAAACCTTATGTTCTCGGAAATGATTCTCTTTATAATGTCATAAAAGTCCTTGAAACAATATACTTTTAGTCATAAACCCTGTTGTTGGTCATCACCAATTTTTAGTATAGTAGGAGAATATAGCGTCCGCAAGTGGTGAATCAAAGTCCACCTCTCATTGAAGATGTTTGCTTCGGAAAAGCTGTCTCAATAGTCAATTGTTGTCGCTTCAAATGAATTATGTAGGAAGTTCCAGAGGTAGCAAAACATACCAATAGAAAGTAGAACCATGCGTTATAATTTCGAACATCAGCAATATGTTTGGAAAGTTGATAAAAATGGTGATGAGCTTCCAAAATGGACTTTCTATTTTGGGTTAACACAAACCTTTTTGTGGACAGGCTTTCAAACGAGCACTTCTTGTAACGGCTCCTCTTCGATATTTTGAAGAGTCAGAGTTGGAAGAGCTCTGTGGGAGCTGTGGCCTTGTACAGTATGCTGAAATCCGACGGGGTAGATTCATCATGATCACGGCCAGAAGGAGCACAAACTGATGAAGTGTGGTTAAGTCTCAGTTTTTGATTTGGAGGAGTGTTCTGATGTGTAGTGATTCTTACTGGAGCTCTTTCTTGTAGTATTGCTTGAACAATGTTGATTTTCATTGCTTTTGTAAATTCATTGTGTACATGATTTTGTTCCTGAATATGATTAACCTTGGAAGGATGATTTTGACCTTGATAAATTGATTTTTGTTTTAAATGTATTAAACTTCTATATTTTTGAGCCTCACAAAATTTGCTAATCCCCCCAACCAATATTCTAGGAAGTACCAATTAATATAGATTTTCATCACTAGATGCTTGAGCTAACCATAAGCATACTTGGGGTGATTTCAATAGCTTTACTTCTTACAATGGGCCTTGCTAAAGTGTTTGTAGTTGGTATTATAACTAATGCTAAAAATTCTAGTTAAAAGTTAGAATAGAATAAGTTATGAGATAGAAATTTGTATACAAGAAATCTTGGGTAGGTTCCTACAAGATTAATTTTAGTCACATGTATACAAAGTTTCAATACAAGATGTGAACAAATACTCCTTTGTTGGAATATGTTTTTTTGGTAATTGGATATCTACACCAATAGTTATATTGCCTTGAATTTTTTGTAGCCAATTTGGTAGCTTCAAGCAAAATGTAAACACCTATTACAGTTTTGAAATTTGGTAGGTATATCACTTATATGATAAATGATATAAATGTTAAAAAAATAACCACTTGTATTGTAAAGTTTGTTGGCTCTATTGAACAAGGTAAAAAGAATACTTCTTCTTCTAACTTCAAACTGTATAATCTTCCAAATTTATGTAGTTAATCTTTCAAATCGATGAAGTTAAATTTTGAAAAAAAAATTCCAGACATTTCTACAATAGTGAATAGTCTTGAGCAAATTTGTACTATTGAATTTTTTATTATTAAAAAGAAAATGTTTTTTTTCTTAGTGCCCTAAATAGTGGAAACTTTTCATAGTTTTTACCTAAAATGTCTTTTGGTCTTAAGAATTGTAATTATCTACAATATTGATGTCTTTAGTTTTTCTATGAGACTAAGATATAATGGATAGAATTTATATTATTGTAATCTTGAAAAATTGGAAAATATCTTCATTTCATCAACAATAAGGTTTCTTGGAGCCATATAAACAATAAATCTTGATTTGCATGTTGATGATAAGCATTTGACATTGAAAGAGACTCCAACTTTGAAATTACTTTACCACACCAAAAAAATGCTATGTGATAACAATTATATGTATTTCAAAGTTGGGATCAAATTTTCATTTGTTAGCATACAAATACAAAGTACTTAACTTAAAAATGAAGTTTAAATGAGTATATTCACTTCAATGTTTTATACATTTCTAGCACTTCATAAATAATAAGTTCAACATAGTTTCATTACAAGTTTAAATGAGCATATTCACTTCAATGTTTTATACATTTCTAGCTCTTCATAAATAATATCAAGTTCAACATAGTTTCATTACAAAGTTTACAATTAAGAAGGATGTAGGATACATATACATATATACATGCCTTTGACAATAAGTTAACCCCTAAAGGAACTTTGACCCCCAAATATAATTGTTTTTTCAATTATTATCCAAGAAAAAAGATTATGCCTCCCTAAGTAAAAATAACTAACCTAGGTAGTAGAAAAAAATCACATGAAATGGAAATAAATTTAAGAAAATTAGCTTCTTATAGAAAATATTTTTATCTACATAGAAAGCTTTCATCATTCTATTTGGATTATTGGTGTGAATGAGAACAAAGAGTCTTGTTTCTTAGGCAACTCACATCATCTTCTCAAAAAGAAAAACTCAAGACTATTTGTTTTTGAACTCAACTTTCATAGCTTTTAATCCTAATGAAAAAAGGTCACTAGAATTTAGAGTGTTTGCTAAAACAATCTCACCTTTTGTCTCAACTCTATCTTACTGTTATCAACAATTTAGGGTGTTCTTCCATCTTGTACATACTTCTACTTAACAATTTTTTCCAACAATACAAAAGCTTTCTACTTCACATTTCAACACTCTAATCTTGATACTCCTCTGAAAAGATTTTTTACCTCAAAATTCCATAGAGCAATTACCAAGTTAAGAGGATTCAAAATCTTACTAATTTAGTATGCTAAGAGAAATAAACAAAACATTATCTCTCCTTAAAACATTGATGTCTTGGAACTTTGCAATTTAAAGTTTGGTAACCTTCAAGGCTGAATTTTCATAAAATTTCTTTCACACTTTGGCGTATTGGTTTAGTGCAAGATTCTACCGTTGGATTTGCAAAATAAACAAATTTTCGAATTGGCGTGGTCTGGGAAAGTTCTGTGGTGAAACACTGAAACAATAGATAGGACACACTTCTGTGTCCTCTCAATTCACATAGTATTAAAAAATTTGATTTCAACAGATTGGCTCTTGTACTCAAAATGATCTCTCCACAGCTCTCTCCCCAAGGTCACATACTCGTTAAAATGCTTGATGCAAAAACGAGCATAAATGGGCTACAAATGGGCTTTCCACCATGCCGACATTAGCAAACTTCCTTTCGGTACATGTATTGAAATTTTCTTTTGTTCGCCAACTCAAGTACACATGAATTTCATTCAAAATTTAACAACCCTGCGAACTTTGACATGTCTGAAAGCTTCTACAAATTTCACTAAACCTCAGGTTTCCTACGGCGACCTATCTCATCACCCCAGTCCGAAGCAGGGCACGGGTCTAATTAACAACCCTCCTACACTAGTCACATTCAAATTGATTCGACGGGCTGTGAGGAAATCAAATGAGTTCATCCTCCGTTGCATCCAGCACGCGTCGACTGGAAAAATAAAATGCATAAAAATCAAGTACCTAACCAATCCTAAAACGTGTTCAATCAAACTCTCCTAAGTTGTCAATGACTGTTGTAATTGCATGGGGCAGCACTATTCTGGAATAATCAACCTACTGTTTTATCATAATGTGCTCTTGAATGTCTAGAAGTCGCTTAGACTTTCGAATTCTCTCACAGGAAGGATTTGGACTGCGATGAGAAACTGTTGTCGTCGTAGTCGTGCGTGTTGTAATTGCTGCTGGCTTTGCTGGAGTTCGTCAACGGGGGCTCATCTCCGAAAGCCGTGAGGTCAAGCTCGTACTGGCTATGCAAGTACACCACCGGCTTCTCGGAGGGAACAGGAGGGAGGGGACTGTCGCCTGTCAAAATCTGGCGAACGTTGCGCATGTTGGGCCTGATTTGGCACAAAAGTTTTTGGCACATCGATCACACATCAATTATAGCCGGTAAAACGAATTTAAACATGTCAAAAACATAGTTACATAGGTAATTTGAAAACTAGTGGCCTAAAAAATTTGTTGTTTTTGTAACTAAATCGTATCACACATCATATCATTCTTGGAGGGCGTTAAAGGAGTTCGATGAATTCAGTTACTTGTTGAAAACCACCATTACCTGCAATTTGGATCAGGGTGACAGCAGAGGAGCCCCAGTAGAAGAGTTCGCTCAATCTGCCGGTTTAGTGAATCGTCCCTAATTTTGGCGTCCACGATGCAAAGGATGTCGTTGCCAGCGTGAGCTGTCCAGACACAATCCAGAAGCAGCATCTGCAAATAGGCAACTCACATACGCAGGGTCATGAAATTGGAATATATTAAACTTTCTTTTCATAAAATTATTATGGATGTTGTCCAATTCGAAATATTACCTTGAAACATTGATTTAGTTTGTACAATGTTAATGGAAGGCTCCAAAAGCTGGGTACGGTAGTTGATCCTTGTTGTAATAACTAAAATCTTGTATGTTTCAGATTTTCAGACCATTCAAATTTCTTGCAAAGTTATGTAACTTCTAGAATCTTCTTATTGTCAGCAAGCTGGTCCTCACTTTTGTAGGAGAAAAATGAAACATCTATCATGTGATATAGCATAAGAATGTGCTGTAAGTCCTGAAGAACAGATCGAGCAGCAGTTCGCTTACCTGGGTTTCGCGGTCGACGTCTGTGGGTCGTCTCCCACAAATCATTTCCACAATGAGGATGCCAAACGCATAGACGTCCGTCTGCGTTGTGGCGCGTCCCGTGTGCGGCATCTCGGGTGCTATGTAGCCCATGGTCCCCGCCAGCATCGTCGTGGGCGCCATTTGGTCGTGATCGATGAGCCTGGCCAAGCCGAAATCCGCCAGACAGGCGTTGTAGTTGACGTCGAGCAGGACGTTTCCAGGCTTCAAGTCGCGGTGCAGGATGCACTGTCCAATTTCCTCGTGCAAGTACGCCAACGCAGCTGCGACGCCCGTCAAGATGTTGAACCGCGTGCCCCAGGGAAGCACGGTATTGGGAGCCTGCGTCACGAGTGAGAGAGAGGGACTGTTTAACACAAAGCTCTTTGATCGCCACACATCCAAACATCAGGGGAAAAAACACTTGAAAAAAACCCAGCCAGTATATTTAACCTCAAAGAGCTCAAATCACCAGAAGTGGCCATTTCCATACTCAGGAATGCAAATGAATCATCATTCATGAAGGTCCAGAAAAGGGAGCAAAATATATCTAGAACAGAAAAAAAGTTCAATACCATATATTCTAGACCAGTCACTACAATTGAATTTGGATATATGGGAGGAGGTCCATAAACCGACCATCTAAGGGCTGGAACAGAATTTCGGGCAGGTCAAACATCTTGAAATATTTTTCAGAGAATTTTCCTTGAAAGATAGCTTGAATAGGCATCTAACCCAAGTCGTTTCATATTTTTTGGAGCTCTCTAGAATTAGTTATCAAATTCTGAAGTTGACAGGGCATAGGGCTCTAAAATGGTGCCCTAGCTAAAATGTACACTGTCAGTACACTGCTGAAGACTATGAAAATGCAACATGTACAAGTACTGTACAGTTAAGATAGGGCACCATTTTAGAACCCGCTCCATTCAAGAGCCTCCTCCTATATTCGTTGAGAATACGTTTGGGTGCCATCAGGGTTTAGCAAGAACAAACGCATAAAAAGCTTTGCGGGCAAGAACGTGACGAATGAATTCATGACACAGTTTTGCGTTTAATAAGAGAGATAAAAGTCTCGCAAAAATCCATCATGATCTGATATACAATTTTTCTATTATTGGTATGAAGTTATACTTAACCATGATAATGTAGCCAGATACAACACCCAAAAAAAAGGTGTACAAGTGGAAATCCATGACCTGAGACCATGTGACAAACATCAGAGGATCAAGTCAAAAAAACCCAGGTGCAGTACTTGAGCAGAATCCCCACTGACCTGCATTTCCTTCCGCAGCAACCCATCCAGGCTTCCATTGGGGAGATACTCGTAGACGAGACACAGCATTCCCTTTTCATTGCACCACCCTTGCAACTGCACCAAGTTCCGGTGCCGGATTTGGTTGATGATGGACACTTCGGCCTGAAACTCCTTTTCCGCCATCTCCCGTGACCGCTCGGCCTGAATCACCTTCACGGCCACCATAGCTCCGGAGTCCGGGAGAATGCCACGGTACACGGTTCCTGAACCTCCTTGACCTGCGCGCACAAGGAGGAGCAAGTGGAACAGAAGATTAGAATGACAACAGTATTATAAAAACGCTCCCAAGGAGCTCCTAATGTTGTGCGTTATAATACGTTACAACTACAATATTAATGCCTTGCACATCCATAGTTCCTACAACATTCCAGTTTTGTTCTAAATGGTCTTTCCTTCTAGTGTACTGAAGAATCATAGTCATTAGGTGTTTACACGCAGGAGAGCTTCAGGTCCAATTTCATCAATTGATAAAAATTGTAAGTAATCCATGGAGGAAATGCCAAGATGGAGTCAATTCAATTATTTATTGCTACAACTTGGCCGTGACAGCCACCTCTACGAAATTCCACAACTTGACACTTTTCAGGGCACACAACCTGAAACGCATATCTACAGCAGTTTTCGTTTCCAGAGCTTTGAAAGTTCCGGACACAAAACTGTGCCAATTTAACCCCGAAAATGCTCAACCACCCACAAGGTCAACACTAAAATATTTTGAAGAGTGCGGATCATCCATGTAGTATTCATTGAGGAAGGTTCAAGAACAATCGTGTAATACATCAACAGAACGGAGAAATCTTGAATTCTCTACAACTCCACAAGACTCAATGATCCAGATATTCTGAGCGAATTGCAATTCTTTATTACGAAAACTGATTTTGCTATCTGTAGTCTGAACACAAAAGAGAGCAACGACATTGACAATACATCTAATAATAAATAAATGGTGATTGAGTAGAGGAATTTTAATAATACCAAGAAGCTCCGTTTTACTGAAATTCTTGGTGGCTCTGCTGAGCTCCTTGTACGTGAATCGGCGAGGCCCAACCACAGCCACTCCTCCAGGAATGGCCTCTTGGTCGAAGCCTCGGTTGGCTTTGGAGCTCCTCCGCACGCACAAGCATCCTAAGCCCAGTCCCAGAAGAAGAAGAAGCGCACCAGCTCCCGCTGCGGCCGCGACGTACACGGTCAAGTTGTTGCTCTTGCTCGGGGAACTGCAGGACGTTAAGTTGCGCAGACAGTCCGATGACTCCGGTGATACTCCCAAATTTCCCCCTGGCGCATACACTGCGGGTCCTGTTTGGAAACAACGTTTTTCAAAACACATCCAAAATAGAAGAATTTGAATGTGTCGAAAGAATCAGAAAGTTGGAGTTGAAAGCGGTGCTTGTGGGCTGAGTTCCATTATGGAATTTCCCACATGAGAAATTCCGTATGGAAATTGGACAAATTATGCCCTTTGTTGTGCGTCTAAATTCCATTCCAAGAGTATCGCAGTGTATCCTTATCACTAGACTTTGACTACGGAATTCTTCTACAACTCCACAGATGGACATTTTGGATTCTTCCTGTGTCCTTCCCTGTGTGAATCTCACAATTCCAGGCTCTGTGCCCTGAAATTGGGAAACCATCCTAGATCACCTGCGTAATGGCAACTCTCCTCTCAAAGTTTAACAACTGAGCTTCAAAGCAATAGTAAGATTCACTTGGAAATGCATAAAACTTCCCCACAAGAAACCCATATGATACCCCAACATGTACTTGATAGGAAAATCTAATAATTTCTAAACAAACACGTCACATTCATGACTTTTACGTAATGCTTGGAGGGATACGTTGAACAAGCTGCTGTGGTACAAGACGAAAACAAGCAGCAGTGCTATGAGAGCCTTTGTCTCTAAGGCAGAAGCTCACTGTTGAAGTGACTTTCGTCACTTGCAAAGCCTCCTCCCTTGGTAACGCACGTTCTACTAATGTACATTCTAGCAGTCGTAGCACACTATCTCAACAACAAGGTCCTCAAACTTCACCACCATCAATGTCGATGTAGTACAACCTCGACCAATGCAAGACCAGGGCCCAAAACGATCAGATGGGGTCATTGAAAAAACTCACCACCGGGAGAAGGACCTTTCGGAGACGGCGCGGGGTTCTGGATAGGAGAGTCCACACGCGGCACAGCAGGCGGCACGGCAGGTGGTATAACAGGCGCACTCGCATCCTCAAAACTCGACGAAAATTCCCACGATCGCACCGTCACTTCATGCGGTCGAAAATACACCGCGGCACTACTGAATCCCACGAACATCTTATCATTCAAGTACGGGTACAGATCCACACTCGTATTCAGATTCCCGATCGACACCGCCCCCACATCCAGCAGCTCGACCACCAACCGTCTCTTGTTTCCATCGTATTCCACATTCAGCGTATGCACCCCCCGATCTTCAATGCACAGACTCACATTACTACCCAACGGATTCGCCATGTCGAAAACAGGCTTGGAGTTCATGGTAATCAGGTCCATGCCCAGGTGACAGGAGCTCACATCCTGAAAGGAGCCGAAGTCGCTGTACCCCGTGTCGACCTCGATGGCGAACACATGGTTGGTGAGGAAGTTGTCGTTCGTGTCGTTCATGAGACCGAGGTAGCGCCCGTATTCGCCGATGGTAGTATTGTCGGGGAACAGGCCGAATGCGAGTCCGGAGGTTTGGGCGTAGGCGTAGTGGCTGGGGAGGGTGTCGATGGAGAACGTGAAGGAGGATTTGAAGGAAGCCAAGGCCTTTGTTCTTGGGTTGCGGAGCTGGATCATTTTCGGGTAGAGGGCTCTTCCCTGGGACACGCCTTGCCATTCGTAGGCGTCGGCGGAGATATTGGCCATGCGGAGGCGGCCATTGATGATGCGCGCGTCCGCCACGACCGTCACGGAGTCGGCGTCGAATTTCGTGAATGTGAAGTTGGTGGACTGTTGACAGGTGACGAAGGTTGGGAAGAGGAGGAAGAAGAAGAGGAGAAAGAAGATGCAGACGAAAGGCGATATGGCTGCAAAGCCTGCTTCGGTCCCTGTGCATCCCGTTTGGGGATTTGAGCACGGGATGATGGTACGGTGACGATGTGCCATCGGCATTACATTGCCAATTGTTGCTGCTGCTGCTCAGGACGGGATCATGTTACAGGTACCTAATCCAATCAAAATTTTGCGTCAGTCAGTCGGTCGGTCAGTCCGTCCCTGGTTGATATTCAATGTGGGATCAATGTTCACAGCCTTCTCCTCGTGACGAAGCAAGGTTGTTTCCAGGGTTGGTTTCTACTGTAGAGGACCCGGAGAAGGAAACTTAGTATGCTAAACATTTTTAATCTTGTGGGGCTGGTCCTGAAACTTTGAAGACCTTCGCACAGGAAGCCTCCTGACTTGGCTTCTGAAGGTCGTCTAAGGGCTTCAGAAATCATAACATCGCACGGAGCAAAGGGTCTGTGAGTAGCTCGGAGTGGTTGAGCAGGTCGTCCCTCAAATATAAAAAAATGATGAATCTAAGGATTCTTTGCGGGTTGATCTCATTGCGCTTTGGTTTATATAAATATTCTAGGACTCTGCGCATTAGAGAGGACTCTGTTACATAACGCCCCCTACAGAATGCCAGGCAGCATGGCACGCTCTCTATGCTCCTCTTGACCTGTGTTTTCAAAGCCATGATTTCCGCATGTACCAAAAGAACTAATATAAAATGTTGTACTCTCCAAATAGTCCAGAAAACTACTTTCTAAAAGTCTCAAGTCTCTTTAGTGTGAGCTACTTCATTCAAAGCGGTTATTTAATGCATGAATCATCTTACATCGCCTGTTCAGAACGTACTACGTTAACTTCCCACGTCAGTGATTCCATGACAGGCAGACCGCCACCTTGGTTTCGAACCCACACTAACTTATACAGGAATGAGTAGTCTTAAGCGTCTAATGACACGGATCATGACCCAGGATTCATAAACTATGCCAAGCGCTTCCTCACTCGACCTTACTAACAAGATGCAGACATTGTAAAATCCAGATTGAAGATCTCGGAGGTTCACCATTGGTCACAGATCGGAAAAATGCACTCCGAGTCGCCCTCTCATCGAACGCTAGCATCTTCCAACCTGCATCCTGCAATCTCATTGAACTTCAACGACGCTTGCAACCTGGGAACCCTTCAGAAGACCGATCTCACGCACTCCACGAGAAGCCTGCAGGCTGTGAGCTATCACTGAGCTCACATTGTGCAGACTCCGAAGCTTGGTTACAAAAACATCGAGATCGAGCTCTACACAACCCCTGCGTTAGCTAGATTTCCCACACCACCAGCACCACCAGACGGCAGACATGAAGAATTTGAATGCATATGCGACCCCAAGTCACTGGAATCCATGCACTCAGGCTGCCTCATGAGACGTGATTCGATCTTTCACTAGCTTCAGAGGCAAAGACTGCAACAATTTCTTGATGAGAGAGAAGGGCGTTCCACGACAAGCTTAGAACACTTGAGCTTGCGGCGGAGGCGAGCGTTGCGGATTGCCGCCATTGCAGTCCCCGAAATGGAGGCGAAAGATGCTCCCATCTAATCGCAGTCTATTTTTGAGCTGCTAGAGAGGCAAATTCAGCTGGCAGAATCAGCTGTGGGAAACTTTTTAGGACTCAAGGTTCGTTTTGATGTCATGCTTTCGCATTGGCAGGATGGCTATGGCGCACTAGTCGCTAAGTTTAATCAGTTTTCGGCAGGATTTTAGCTGCCAATCCTGCCTCCGTCTGTATGCTGTTGTTGTCAGGTAATTCTACTACATGCGACAGAAATAGTTCATAATCTTTCATGCCATGAAGTAAATTACCCCATTACAGTCAAACAAGCCCATTGTGAGCAAAATTGTAGTCATTGTGTACATTTTAGAGCTTTAATGTACACCACCCTTGTAATCTTGCCAGCTATAGGATTGCTTCCATTTGACCTGTAATGGTATAGTTTATCTTAGAGCATGTCTATCCAACTAGCGTAAATTATGTTTTTGGTGATTACCATGGTGTGACTTGGCCTTCTTTGCAATGACAAAAAATCCGCTTACATTTACATGGATAAAAAGACGGTTTTGTTTCTTTAATCATGCACTCTATAATTCTTTCACAAATTGTCATATATTCACAATGAACAAAATATCATGCCCTTTAAGAAGGTTTAAAAAGATCGCCATGGAAGTGGAAACCATTCAATTATTATAATTTTGTTTGATATGTATACATGGAAGTGGGCTCATTCTAATATCCTTTAATTGTTTTTTGCAAACTAAAACCCCTCATAATTTTCATCTCATCAATCAAAATGGAATTATTCAAAGCTTTTTGGGTGGATACAAATCTTCAAAACCAATTTTATATTTTTGTTTCTAAAAAAGTGATTTTTTTATCTACCTAGAATCCTAGATTGCCCAAACAAGGGGAGAATATACATATCATGCAATAATTTTTTAACAATATAGTCAAAAGTTATGAAAATTATTGTACCTTAAAGATATTCCTTGTTCACATGTGTAAAAATTTCAAGAAAAAAAAAACTTTAGACAAAGAGGCATGTTTTGCTCAATTTGATTGCCTCATTGGTGATAGGTAAAAATCCAAAAAAAAGACTCCTTGTCTTGCTAAAAATTATCCTTTTACTACATGAAGTTAGACTTGAGAATAAAGTCACTAGAAGTGTTATAAAATCCACATGTAGTGACACGAAATCAAGACACAAAAAACATCTAAATTTTGACATTGGATGACCAAAACACCCTAAAAACGTCCAATAGCAAGGTAAAAAAAAACAATTATTAAGTCTTGAAACAAGAACTTTTACAATATCTTGAACATTTTGAAATATTTTGACCACTTCAAATTATTCTAAAAGAAGTTGTTAACTTGGTCACTTTATTTTTTCACCTTTCAAATGGAAGTATTCAAGGGTGTTTTGATCATCTAATATCCAAATCTAGATTTTTTGTGTGATTTTGGTACACTTCTACTACAAAATTCAAGGGTATAAATGACTTGCTTACAATGACTATAGAAGTCATTTTTTCTCCACAATGACTGTAAAATAGTCACTTTGCAGTCATTCTTAAGTTGTAGTCATTGTAGGCAAGTCATTGTAGATACTTATACTTATTTTTTGGTAGTGACAAGATTCTCCTAACAATTTTTTCAAGTTCTACTATCTTATGAATAAAAAGATTCTCCTATCATTTTGAAGATTTTAAGACAAAATTCTCAAAAAAACATATTCTTCACCCACATGTCATCAAATTTGTCTAGCAAATAAGATAAGTTTTCAATGGTTAGTAAGGAATTAGAAATTGAAAGTGCTATCCTATTATTAAAGAAATATCATAATATCACTTACCTCCCAAAGTCTCCAAAACATCACATTTGCAAAAGTGGACTATTAGTTTATAACAAAGGAAGTCTAGCAAAATCAATTCCTAAATAATAAAGTTCATACTTTGCTAATTTCATGCACATAGTCTACAACTTTACCAAGAAAGAATTGTACTATTTTCCACTAAATTTTTTGGAGGTAGAACCCAATGAACTTGATTTTTTACAAGACATGGCTAACTCAATTGTAATTGTATCCCATTTTTTTTAAATTAAAATTTTTTATTTTATATTGAAAAGTCAATTTTGTTTATTTGTCATACTTTGAGGTTTAGGGTTTTTAGTACTAGAGACCACCCAAAATTAATAATCTAGAGCTGAAATTTTTGTAGTCTATTTTGAGTTTTTAACAAAAAAAAAGACATGCATTTACTAAGGGACATTTAAAAATACATCACTTTATGGCTCCTATATTTGTATGAATAGGGCTCCCTTGTGCACACACAAATAAACATTGAAGATGATTTTGGTTTCATTTTTTTGGTGAAATATGATTACCCTCACAAATCAACAATTTTTAGGTCTTTTCTATTCATCATTTTCTATTTATCATTAATTTGTGCCTCATTGTATCTGATTTTGTGACAAACGTTTTCTTTTTTCAAATAGTATTGTTTCAATACTTGCAAATAGTCATAGAACTAAAAATAGTACTTTTAGCTATTGATTTTTTAAATCAACAATTGAGATTGTTCTATTTCATAGTCTTTGTAGTACTTGTAGTATTGATCACAAAATTGTAGTTTTGGCAAAATACTACCAAAAATGGATGGTCTTCCTTACAAACACAAAAAGTTTCAAAAAACTAACTCCATTTTTTTCAAAATCAGTTTTAAACTCCATTTTTCACTTACTTGCAAATTTCACATTCAAAGCTTTCTCTTGCTAAAAGAAAAGTCAAAATTGTCATATTTGTTGCATTGAGCCCTACAAACAAAGAAATGGTTTGGGAGGAAATCCAATTGTAGATTTGTAGGGTCTTGTATCACATTGTCATAAGAGTATATAGCAAAAAATTTGAAAAGTTTAAGTTTACAAATTAGAAGATATTAGCTATCAAAGTTGAAAAAAAGTTTTTTTTCTTCTTTCAATCCCCTTGAAATTGATAGTCAAAGTTTTTATATCAATATTGTGTCAAGGCTTTACATTCTTAAAAATGTCTTTACATGATATCCTCTCTTCAATTGTCCTTATCCCTTTGATTGCTCCCTTTCAAAGTGAAGGAACAATCCTAAATTATCTTACTCTACAAGTTCCTTTTTTGCAAAAGAAATGCTCTAATTTCTAATTCATAAGTCTAGTTTGCATGAAAATTATATGTGAGCAAAACTTTCAAAATTACAAATTGTTGAAGGAAGATAATGTATAAGAGGATTTATGGCCCTTCTACAAGACTGCGAGTTCCCAAACGCTAGGAACACAATGGGAACTCTAGGAATCCCATGCTGATGTGGTCGAGCGACTGCCACGTCAGATAATATTAATTAATTAACTAATTTAATTAATTATTAAATATTTTTAAAATATTTTTTTAAATCATGTTTTTTCTTTCTGATACATTCTGAAAATTTTGGGAAAAAAAATTAAATTTTTTTTTTCGAAATTCAAAAATTCAGACCAACAGGGGCTGGTCTGAATCAGTGGGAACAGTTTCAGCGAATGGCCTTGAAACAGTCTCTTGGAGGCCCAAAAATCCTCTTATGACCAAATTGAAAACGATAGGACTAATAGTATAATAGCTTGTTCCAAGGGAGACGGTGAACTTCTAAGCGCTCAAACGACCATTTTTTGGTCGCTGCCCGACTTCGGGCAGAATTTTCAGGCAAAAAAAACTTTTTCCCAATTTTTTTTTCGGTTTTGAAAAAATTGGGTTTTCTTTCAACATTCTTATTCAAAACTAAGATCAGTACAAACAAACAAAAACTATAATAGATATAGCACAAAAAGGTTTAGAATTGCCTAGTGTTGAAAAACTTACTATTTTGGGAAAGTATTGATGGCCTCATTATTAGATCTTTTGCATTTTTTCACAAATCAATAGAAACCACAATTTTAACCAATAAAAAATTTCATATACTAAATAAAGAAATTGTATTTTTGGTAAATTTTTGAAGTTATATCTTCAAAATTCATTTGAAGAGAATCTAAAAATAATTTTATAATTTTGACCATATAGATACTTTCTACATTTTGTGCTTCACATTATCTTCTTTGATACTAACTTCAAAAAAGTTACAGAACTTACATTTTATCACACATTTATTTTGTCCTAACCCCTTGGGCTTTTAGGGGTTAAGTAGGAATCTATACTAATTGGTTCAATATCTGATATTGAAATATCTTGACTTAAATCCAATGATCCAATTTGGAATTCTTTAGCCAAAAGCATTACTTCAACAATATTATACATCCCAATTGGAAGCCAGCATTTGTAGTTATTTAATATTATTTACTTCCAACTTAACTTATAGCTGATTCATTTGCATAGTCAATCAATTCTATTAATACAAACATCCATAGACAACCCGTATACAAGAACCACTTCGTCTAAATTGTTTTTATTATACTACCAAATTGGTGAATAATTCATTGTTTACAATTTCATAAACTTTCAACAATTAACTCATCCTCATGTCGTCTCACACTATTCTCCACCAACTAAGCATAGACACCACCAATCCTCTAATTAACATACTACACTCATCTCCACAATCCAATTTGACACCACAAATTCTCCATCTAATTCATTCACATCACATAGCACAAAATAAAACAAAACAAACACAACCAACTTAGGACTCTCATCAATGGGTAAAGAAAGGAATTAGAATTCAAAATCAAATAGGCATGAGAGGAGACAGTCAACAATTGCCAACAACTAAACCAATTGAGCCATCTTCAAATTAGGTACTCACCAATTAGACTTGACTACTATCTAGTATTTAATCCAACTTGGCTATCAAGCTATTGACTACAAAAACAATGTAATTCACTTTATTAGCAACCCAATTGGTAAATCATAATATCAAAATGGTAAACAATTGCAAAAATTGTGAAATTGTCCAAAATTGGAATATAAAATATTATCTACATGCATCTCTAGTAAAAGTTTCAAAACATTGTAGCCAAAATTAAAGCAATAGGAGCTTGCCTAAATCTATTTTGTATCCTAAGAAGACATTTGAAATTTAGGGTTGATTTTTAGAAGGCCATGACTTTCAAATTAAGGTAGTTAGCCAAAATAATTTACATTCTTAGATAAGTAGGCACATTCTTCATCTCTACAATATTGTAGGAAGTCATTCATAAGACACTTTTAGTCCTTGGCATCATTATAGGATTAAATTGATAAATGAATATCCAAATTTGAACCTCTCAATATACTTTTCACATATATAAAAGAAAATTTGTTCAAAAATAAATAAATGTGATTTTGACTTGGACAACCAAAATAAGTTGCATATCAAGAAAGCTCAAAGACAAAAAAAAAAATAACCAAGTGACAATATATCATGCCTAAGGGAGTCCTTAATGTAACCTTTGTTGCAAAATGGTATTAATTTTTTCAAAGTCGGTAGGGCCTTGTATTCAAAATTTGATCTAATTTCCAATGCAATAGTGACTTTGTTCCAAATTATAAGGGCATGCTTGCCAATTTTTTCCCATTATTCAACAACTACACAAGCTCTAGAAAATCTTCAATGGTCATGAACAAATGCAAAATTATCTTGATCATTTCAATGCTACTGCTCTATATAGATAAAATTCTTTTGGATCATCCACTACTTTCTATTGAAGTTGCGAATTCAATGGCTCTAAGCACAATGTAAAGAAATTCAACATGTGAAAAAAGATTATTGAATTCTTCTCTCCAATGTATGACCCGCATGCTACAAAGACAAAAATTCTCCAAGGATTGTGACTTAATTCTATTAAATAACACCAATGCCAAGCCTAGGTGTCAAGCTCTAGTTGCAAATGACTTTCAATAAAATCATTTAGATGATTAGGTGAATTTTGTTAAGTCCACTTGAGGGGCAAAAAAGTTTGGGTCCTCTTAGCAACTCAAAGGTGTAAGGTCAAAACAACCTTTGCTTAGTTAGCGATGAATCACAAATTAAATGGCAAATCTTTTTTTAACCTATTTTTTTACTAAAATTTTGTTTTCTCAATGCTAAAAGTTTCATCCATGTGACCATTTTTCATCCATTTTGATCAATTTATAAATAAATTCACAATTTTTTATTTGAGTTTAAGAAACATATCATTGTACGCCACTTTAGAAATTTGGAAAAATTTGAACCACCCCATTAGGTTGAGACTTCAATTTTATTAAAGAAAACAAATTTAATGTGATTAGATAGCATGTAAGCTTGAAGGTTTGGATTAACCCATAAAGCCCTGAGGTGCGTTTTTGGGCATTATAAACTTTTTGGGCAGCTTACTACGAATGGAATTTTTATTTTTCTTCTTTGAAATTTTTACACAAGATGTACCCAAGGAGTAGCTTTAAGGCCCAACAATTTTCGTAACTTTTGACTTTGTGGTTAAAAAGTTATGGCATGATATGTCGTTTTCTTTACTTGGAGGGCAACCCGGGCAGCTAAAAAAACTTAAATTTTTTTTTTTTTCAAAAGTCAAATTTCAAATTGATTCTTTAGGTTTTTATAGACATAGGAAGCTTTGTTTCATTCCATTTGGATTAAGGAGTCAAAAGTTATGAGGAATTTTAGTTTGTGGGTAGGTATGGTTTTCAAAAATTCCATACCTACCCATCTCGCTACCCACAAACTAAAATTGCTCATAAATTTTGACTCTTTAATACAAATGGAATGAAACAAAGCTTCCTATGTCTATAAAACCCTAAAGAATCAATTTGAAATTTGACTTTTGAAAAAATAATTTTTTTTAAATAATTTTTTTCAGTTGCCCAGGCTGCCCTCTGAGTAAAGAAAATGATATATCATGCCATAATTTTTTAACCACAAAGTCAAAAGTTACAAAATTTGTTGGGCCCTAAAGCTACTCCTTGGGCACATCTTGTGTAAAAATTTCAGCAAAAATAAATAAAAACTCCATTTGTAATGAGCTGCCTAAAAAATTTATAATGCTATAAAACGCATCTCAGGGCTTTAGGGGTTAACAAAGGTATGACCTAAACTATAGGCAAAAATTTGATTTTGGGAAAAGATTAGTCAATACTATTATATTGTATGCAATCATTCATTGCCTTCTGGAAATAAACACATGCAAGTTGAATATAGATTCAAATAATAAATTAAACGTGATATTTCATGTAGTATATAATAGTTCTATTGTTTATATGGTATAAAAAGAATTTTTGATGGACTTAAAAGTACAAAATCTACTAACAATCCAAAGTAATTTTCAAAGTGCAATTTAAATTGACATTTACATAGCATCTTCATCAAAGAAATATGATAATTATATTTAAGAATTACTCAAATTAATTAAACTTCCATTTATGAATGCTTGTCTTGTCTTTTTAAATTCTTACAATGAAAAACGTAAGTTGGTATTTCAAAAATTATACAAACAATATCCACTTGAATTTTATGCAATTTAATTTTTCTACAATACTACAAATTTTAATAATTTTGAAAATTTGCTTAAAAAACTAGAGCCAAAATTTAACAAAGCATTCTACTATTGTGATCCTATTAATAATTTTTGTGTAAACTTAGAAAATTATGATAAATACATTATTAATCAAGTGTGCTTTTTTGGCCAATTAAAATGGTCATTTTAAAATATTTACAATTTAAAATGAAATGCTGACAAAAAGGCTATAGTATAATTATCATTGTCCAAATAATTTATAAGTTAATTCCATCTTATTTTTAGAATATTTAACCTCTCTTGTTAGAAAATAGGAATAAAAATGTACTATAACTATTGATATGTTTTGAAATTGTGATGTCCAATAGAAAGATGATCTAACACTCTAGCATAGTAGCATAGTGGAATGGCATTGTTATTTAATTTTTGAACTACAATAGTTTTGCAAGATAAAAAATGTTGTTGCTAAAATGTTTCACTTGAATTATGCCTCAAACCTCAAAACAAGTTAATAAGATTCTTAAACTTGACATGGCACTTTATTAGCACACAAAACACTATGTTAATTTTTAATGAGATTTTATTGCAACATATGTTCTAAAGGATCAATTCCATTACCTACAGTCATGCATCACTTATGGGCTATTTTTCTTTTTTCAAGTAATTAGAATAAAAAAGTTTCTTGGAAAACAAGTAGCTTTATGGGAATATATTTCTAATTTCTATTATTGCTTAGGAACAAAACTTATGTCATCTAAACTAATAATTTTTTAATTCTAGTACTAATAAAATAAAATGTTCCATTTGGATTAGTAATAGAAAAGTTATAGAAGATCTTGTTTTGTAGGCAATCAAAGCACCTTCCTAAAAAATAATGAATTAATAGCACATTGTACCTATTTTAAAATTCAATTTTCAGAATTTTTCACCACTAAAATTAACTTCTCTAGCTATAATGGTCTTATTCATACAATTGATTCTCTTCTATGAACTATTAATACTTTAATTTTTCTTTTTATCTTGTACCTACTTTTACTTAATATTATTAAAAAAAAAATGCAAATCAAGTCTTTTCTTTTAATTTTGTTTTTCAGAATTCCAAATCAATCCTTCATTACAAAAAATTTAATTTAAATCCAAAGAGAAAAAACTTTATATGAAGGGGATTCAAAATCTTATAACATAGTAAAGTAAAGTTTAATTAATAAAATATTTTCTTCACTTTAGACACATATGTATGACATTACAATCTATGAAATCAAAGGTTTTTAGAAAAAAAATTAGAAGTTTTCATACCAATTTTCTACAAGATTCTATTGTTAAATAAACAACTTTGTTGCTTATTTTTCACTTCGTATTAGAAATGTGGATTTTGAATGGTTTTTTATTTAAAAAAAGGAAACAAAGGTTGCTACCATGTAAGCCTAAGAGTGTGAGCTCATGAGCATTAAAGACTACATATCTATAATATATGTATCTATGATATGGAAAATTTCTATAATTAAAGTATGACTATACTATAAATACCTTAATTATAGGTGTTTTTGTCATAATTACCATCAATGGTTGTTGTATATCTACTTATATACATACGCAAGGCTCACAAGCTCACATCTTCATACTCTCATACTAGCATTGTTGATCAATTGGTTTAGGGAATTCAACGGTTTATTTGAAATTTTTTCACAAAGTACAAATAGCAATGAAGTCAATATTGCAATAATTTCTCAAGTAATAAATTTATTATTTACTTCCAAAAAAAACTAAGCAAGGGTTTTTAAATTAAACTATTACTATTAGAATTATACTTCTTGATACAAGATGAAATTGATATTTTTTGATATAATTCTTTTTATAAATGTTGAATTTAGATGAAAAGCATACAAATAGAATGTGTAATGTCGATGTCATCATGTAAAATTTGCAATTACAATCATGAATTATATTTTAAAACTTCTTAAAAATAAAAAATAAATTAGAAATAGGATTTTCCAAATTTATCTTTTTTAGTTTCGTTGGCTAAAATTCTTTGACTATTTTTCACAAAAATGTGCCCAAAATTGTCACTTTCTAGTGCATTGAGAAAAAAATGAACTATTAGAACATTTTTCTTAAACTTTCAATCTACAAATTTCTATTAGAATAATATAGAGGAATTTGTGGAAATATTTTTACACCATTTGTCTATATAGGTTGCAAGATTATAGTATTTCAAATTAGGTGAAAAGAAATTTTGGGCCCTATCCAAAAATGCAAGTATAGTCTTATTCTACTTTGTCAAAAAAGAACTTACTATCCTACTTTGGAAATTGAGATAGTTATTTATGTTAGTTAATTGATTGTAAATTTTCAAAAATAATAAAAGTGTCTAAAATACACAAAAAATCTTACACTAGGAGGATGTGTAGAAACAAGCATCTAAGTATTTGAGCAAAATTTCAATTTTGGGATGAGAACTCATTTAAAAAAAAATCAAAATACTAACTGTCGACACAAAGTTTTTTTTTAATATATTAGAAAAATATTAAAAAATAAAAAATAAAAATCATAAATTTATAGTAGAATTTGTAGTAATGGTTCTAAAATTGTTCTAAAGCTACCATTTTCAGTGTACTAAGTGAAAATTGGCAAAAAAAAGTTGGTTCATTTATTTTCATTTTCAACTACACATTATTTTTCTATACTAATATGAGAATTTGTGGTCAAAATTTGAGCCCATTCAATTTTATAGATTATGAAAATATAAGTGTTTGAAGTTAGTGAAAAAAAACTTCACAATTTGCTTGACTACTTGCCCTCTCAATTAGTTCATTGCCAAAGCTACCACTCAACCTTTGAGCCCCACAACTTTTGAATGGGGCACTCAACTGGGAAAAAAAAATTATTTTTAGCAAGATTGTAATAAAATGTGTCTTTAGTAAAAATTTCACTTTCATCCACTCAAAATTGACTTCACATGAGCAATGTGAGTCTAAAAAACTTGAGGACCTAATTGAACACAAAAAGAATTTAATATTATAATCCAAAATGCATCTAATTCTTGAATCTAGAGACATCAAAAATTGAACTTGAATACACAATTAAAGTTTCAATTTTTTCATTCATCCACACCATTACTTGAAAGCACCCCAACAGCTCTTAATTGATTAGAAATGTTGTTAGAAAATCATCATGAATCATTAAAAATTTTAAAGCTATTGAACAAAATTGTCTAAAATGTGAACTATTTGCAACTTGCAACTACTTAAAATGACCTAATACTATGAATTGAAACCTTAAAGTATTACAAATAATTGATTGCTTGAAATTTATATTTTAATCTAGAATTTAGCTATCAATTCTTTAGTTGATATCAAAGTGGCTAAAATTACATCATTTTTTAGCTCATATAAATATTTGCAATTTATTTTGAGAATTGAAGTCAATTGACATTACATCCCAATGTAATTGATACAAGATAGGTTAATATTTTTTAAATTTGAACTTTATCAAATATTCTTCTAATTGAAAGTAATTGAGGGAAGCTAAACTATAGTACGAGAGTATAGTCTGGGGAGATTACTCGCAATTTTTAGAAAACTATGTGAATTAAAAGATAGGGTCTATTTAATTCAAAGGGGATAAATTATATATATATATATATATATAACTACTATAGGGTTCTTGAACTGTCACATATCCTATTATATATAAATTAGACTATGTATAAACATCATTTAGTAGGAATTTTTATTAATAAATTAGCCTTTACAAATAGGATTCATGTAAAAAGTTTGTAGTACAATGAGTATAGATGTAAACAAACTTTTTTAATTGAATGATAAAACGTACACAATTTAGTAAATCTAAAGATATTTTTCAGAAGATTTGTTGTTATCATCAAATAATTCCAGCCTGTATATACAAATATTTCCCTGAGTATACCAATTATATAATAACATGTAAGAATCTATTGTTTCAAGACAAAAGAATTGAGCTGTAAATTTACAATGAGGTTGTACTATAGAGATTTGTGTTCACACAAAGTACCCATTAAGAAATTGATGTAGAGTGTCCAACATTTGCATGCAATCTTTTCTATACTTTGACACTACAAACTTTAGATTTGCCTCAACTACTTGAACATATACTTGTAAATGTTTAGAATTATCTTCTTTTTACTAGTTTTTAATAAAAACTCTTTTATTTTTTGATTCAAAATTCAAAACCATTGTAAATGCATAGGTAAAAATAAAATATATAGTCTCTATATTAAAATAGAGGTCATATTTTTGGGTTAATCTACAGTGTTTTTAAAATGTCAATTTCTCATGTTGTTCATGTTATATTACTAGTATTGGTGTTTTTTTTAGTTTTAATATTATAACTATATTTAATATTTTTATGATGTTTATTATTCACCATATTAGGTTGTTTAGAATATATGGCATAGAATTTAGAATATTTAAAACTATTGTTGCATTTTACATTTTTATTTGTCATTTGAAATTGTACTACAATACAAGTAGTGCATATATTAAAAAAATAGTGTATATGTAAGAAACTACTTTTATAGTGTGTTGTAAATGGATATGAAAAAATTAGACATATAAATTTTGTATATAAGATAGCCTAACTATAAAAACCAAATGATTGAATTTATATGTAAAAATACGGTCATTTTAATTACTAAAATGAAGGCAAATAGCCCTATGTTAAATACCCTCTTAACTCAGGTGTATGCTTAAAATTACAAGGAGTGATCTCCCCAGGGAATATAGTTCTAGAGGTTTGAGTGAGCCTTTCAAAGTTCTACACTTTTACAATATAGCTTGGTTGCCCATAACCACCTTTCTACTATACTACATGAAGGTCTAATTTGACATTCAAGTGTCAAAATTGAATTTCCAAATTAGATTCATAGGGGTCTATGTTGCTTCACTCCATTCACAAGATGATATTTGGCACTTTTCAACAAGAATGATTTAATTTATGCCAAATTTCACCTTCTTATAGGACTAAATTCTTCTATTTCCAATCAATTTTCATTGATTTATTATAGTGATCCGCATTTGATAGAATTAGAATAATGGTTTCAAATTTTTGGATGCCATAAAAGGTTTCTAAGGCATTTCATCATTATAAAAAAAAATCATTTGTAATAATATTTATCAATTTTATTTTATTTTATATTCATTTCTACCTTAAAGATGAGGCATTCAAATTTTGAATAAATCATAAAGGTGAACATGTCCTAAGCTCAAACACTCTTTATATTTTCATCCATCTACATAAATGCTTGATTGCTTGTAGGTATTTTGGTAATTGCCTAATATGTATATAATATTGATTTTTGCAAATGTCTATAGGTAAAATGATACAACTATATTTCACCTCAAAAAACTACTTCAACATTTTGAAAAATGACCCTTCAACTACATTTAGAATAATTAACAAAAATCTAAAAAACACACCAAAGTTAGACCTTGACTTTCTAACTTTTTGATCTTTTGACTTTTTTTGGTAAAAATTAGAAATATCCAATCTACAAGTCAATTTTTGAAAGAATTTTCATTTTTTTTGTTTCAGATTCTATTAAAAAATATTTAATATAGTAGTTAAACTAATCATATAGATATAATCGGTGAATCAATGAATTATATTTTACATCCTTTGTTCAAAATATATTATGATTTAAAATATTGTTCTAAGTTGCAATTATAGCACATCTTTACAAATTCAAAACTTTTATTCCTTTTTGGTTCCATTAAGAAGTCAATAAAGGATGAAACATTATTGAATTGTACTAATTGTTATCTATACCACCTTTTCTTTTAGTAATAGCAATGATTTTTCACTATTACTAATCAAACAAAGAATTGTACTATAAAAAATATGATCCTTATAGCTTTGCTTTTGTTTTGAGTAAACTCCCACTCAAACTTCTTCACATGTAGCTTTTGCCAATGTAGAGGGATACATCTATATATACAACTTGTAAAGAGAGAAATTACCCTTGTGAAGAATGTAAAGAAATATTATTTGGTAAGGATGATAAGACTTAAAATTTTGAATATATGTTTGGAATCAAGGATCTTGATGTTTGCAAAAGTAATCACAAAATACAAATTTAACCACTATACAATATTGTATCAAAAAAATTTGTAGCTACTCTCTCATTCAAATTAGTGAGTAGTCCAAATTTTTTTTTGGTAGGGTCCTACACAATAGAGGACATGATTTTATAGTAATCCTTGCCTAATCAAAAAAACAAATAATAATATGACTAGAGTATCTATACATGGCATTGTGTTGCTTTTTGTGTGACGAAGCTATCCAAAATCCAAATGTCATCTCCATTACTTTTAAGGTAGGATGCTTTAAAAGCAACCTGGCTCTAAAGGTTGTCTCTAATATAGAGGTACATTTTACTTTCTTTAATGTACCAATAGTGTACATTTCAAGGGGTGACACTTTTGGAAACCATTGCATTTCAACTTCAAAAATTTGTAACTAATTCCACAAAGGTTGAAGAAATAAGACATGACTTGGATTGGATATGAATTCCATTTTTCTTCCTATGAATATTTATTTAAAATTGTTTCATAGAATTTAGCTTCCTTCCAAATGCAATTAGTTCTTAACCTTGAAGTCCTTAGATGTCCAATTTCTAGGCAATGTATAGATAGAGAAGCAATTTACTTTCTCATTATTGCTTGGATGAAAGTCATCATAATTTGTGAAGATACTTCAACAAGTTGTTGTCCTATACAAAGGTTGGATTTGGTGTTACTAGTAGCATTTTAGTTTTCAGCAATAATTCACTTAGCCCACTAAAAATTGGCCTTTTTTAGTTGTTTTTTTCCAAATATTGGCTAGTACTACACATCTAGCAATAGTCTCCCTTGCCCTCTAAATCCCCTTGCTATTATTATATACAAGAGTCCATATTTTTCTTAAATTCAAAATGTAAAAGTATGTCAAGTGGTTGAGCAAGCCAAGATTTGCATTGGCTCTAGTTCAAAATGAAATTTGCAAAAATGAGGACATAGATTTAAAGAATACAAAAATTCTAAAAAACACTACAAAAAATAGGGGTATAAATGACTGTAGAAGGATGACTCAAAAATGACTAAATGTCTGGTTTGACTATACAATGACTAGTACCTCTATAATTGCACCAACCTAGCTAAATTTGCACAGTCCAAGTCATTTTTTAGTCATGAGTGCGACTGACAAATGAAGATATGACAGATCGCGAGATTCATCTACATTTTTTCATTCAGATTGTCATCAACAAGAGTACAAAGGGAAGGAAAAATTCAACGTGGATACTAGAGTCATTAACAAGTATGATATAGTTATTGATTGTAACTTAATTTCACTACTTTACAACTCGAAAATGACTAAAGGGTTACAAAAAGGCCATACTTCCATATTTTAAGCCAAGGACAGGCAAGGCAGCTTGCTAATGTGGATGGAAATTGTTCTAAGACTACTAGAATGCGACTATCCTTTACTATTGTGTGACTCTAAAATGACTGCAAGGTCTTTTGTAGGGCCATGTTGCAATTTTTTGCTCTAAAGATAGGCATGATATGGAAAACAATTATTCCCAAATTATTGGAATGCAACCCTAAGGAGTTCACTTAGAGTATCTATAATAAGTCACGTGCAATCAAATTTTAAAACCCCTACTTTGTGTCTAAAAATTCAAATAAATAAAAATTAAAAAAATGTGAATAGATTTTCCTACTTTGAAAGTTTATGTTTTGAATTTTGGTATTTTTATTTATCAAATATAATTGATTACAAATTTTTGAAGTAAAAAAATATTGTAGAGCTAAAAATAATTTCACACCTCTATTTTATACAAGAAAAAATGGTCTAAAATGTTTTTTAATTCTAAAAATAACTTTCTATAGAAAGTTCATTTTTCTTGATTATTGATGCAAATTTATCCTCAAGAAATATTTGAGTTGTTAATTGTGTCATTTAAGTTAATTTCTCAATTTATTCTAGAAATCATTTCATACATTATTTGAGTTGGGAATTTTTTGACAATAGAAATCTATAGTCATTATTGGACAAAGCTCAAAATTATAGGTTGAAGTTATAATTTATTAAAAAATATATATATTCAAAGAGTCAAAAAATGACTTGTTCGTACATGATTTATGATAGATACATTAAGTGAGCTTCTCAAGAATGTAATTGTACTTCACTACTATGCAACTTAAGAATTACTACGAAGTCTTTTGTAGGGCCATGCTAAAAAATTTTGCTCTTAAGATGAAAAAGCACTATAAGAAAATGGGGGTATAAATGACTTGTCCACAATGATTGCACCAACAATAATGACTGCAAAATAGTCATGTTCCAATCATTTTGCAGTCATTGTTGCCAATGTAGTCATTGTGAACAAGTCATTTAATTTATACCCCCATTTTCTTGTAATAAAGACAATATGCTAACATAGACAACAATCATTCTCAAATTACTAGAATGCAACTATACTCATTTGATTTATGATTTTTTAACACTCATATCCTAATACCTTTCTTGAGCTAATAACTTTTCTTTTAGTCTTTCCAATATTTCTACTCCTTGTTTACCTTCTTCATTTTAAAAAAAAAACTCCCAATAGAATACTTTTGTCTTTTTTTTGGAAGTGATGCATTGCAAATGGCCTTTATCTTTGTTAGCATTAAAAAAAATTCTTCCTTAGGATCCATTTGTACAATTTGTTTAAACTCCTATCTATATGCCATTATGGCAATAATGACTTTTGAAAATTTGTGTCATTGTCAATGAACTACTTTTGAACACTTCATATGCTTTACATTTGAATTACTAAATGTCCCAATAAACGTATAATAAGGTATTTAGATAAATCCAATGACATTTGTTAAGTTTTATTTTTTCTTTGTGCAAATACCACCACCACTACTTTACTTGTACTACAAAATGACTTCCTGTAACTACCAAATGACTACTCAAAACTTTTGAACTACTACACAACTACTCTACTACTACTTTGGCGCCTTGTGCACTACGATTCATTGTGTTATTTGCAAAAATCTTATACATTCATTGTCATACTTTCTTTGTATAAAGTAAGGAGACTTACGGATAGCTACATTCATCTTTGTTTGGAGAAAGTCGAATTATAGGTGCTTGAGCTTAGTACTCTTCCTATGCCAATCCTTTCTAAACCTTTTAGCAAATTTATTTATAACTTTTGATTAGAGGCTTAAAATCTAAAACAAAGTTTTGGAGATGAAAGTGAGATTGATTCCCCAAATTTATATAGTTCAAAGATTTTTGAAAAAAGATAGTCTATTATGCCTCAATGAGGTTAAAAATATGACTTGTAATGCAATTCTTGCATTTTACATATCCCACAAGCTTTGTCTTGCCTACTATTATCCTTCCTCTATAAAAGGCTTGTCATTTCATCTATTCATATCCACATACTAAGTGGATTTTGAAATAATGTATGGCATATGGTGTATAGTGTATTGTATATGATATATTATATATGGTATATTGTATATGTTGTATGGTGTATTGAATGTGTATGACATATGGTATATGGTGTATCATTGTGGAACTTTGAATGTATTCATATGTGACTATAGAATGATTGCTTCAGAGAAGGGAAAGATAACTAGAATATGACTCACCCTAAACCAAAAATGTCTCAAAAATGACTAAGATGCAACTTCAAACCCCCTTACTATTAAGTGCCACATGTCAAAGATCCCGCCTTTAAACGCAACTGTCTCACGACTGGAATATGACTTCATTTTTTACTGACATCATTGTTCACGTCAGCATTAGTTAGACTGTTTGACAACTGAACAATGATTGCACAATTAGTTGACATGAACTAACACGTCACCAAAACTTCAACTATGCCGCAACTGAGAAATGACTTATAAATTGACCTACGTGACAGCCACATAGGTGAAATTCCCAATAAAATGGTCAGTTGCTCATCCTTTTTACAAAATTTTCAAATGAAATTTCTTTATCCCTTAGACAAACTCATCTATTAGTCATCCAATTTCAAAATGGATGGTGATAATACACTTGCAGTCATTTAAAGAATGACTTGTCTACAATGACTGCAAGGCTTAAACTCATTTTTTAGTCATCTTGGTCCCAAATGACTCATTTTCAATCATTTTTTGCAGTCATTTATACCCCTTTTTTTTATAGTGAAACTGCCATGTCTAGAGAACCTCATTTCAAATCCATTCCACAAAAAATTACTTAAAAACAATAATATTATACTCATTATTGAATTTAGAGAGAATTTAGAAATTTTCCTTTCAAAATTTATAGAAAAATATTAGTAATCTCATTGGTGAATTGAATTGTACAAATGAAATTGTAAAATTGAAGTCTACAATTTCTAATCATATATCATATCCAAATTATTCTTCCAAATTGTAGTTTATGATGATTTTTCTACAATCATCAAACCTAGAAATGATTCTAGATGCTTAAGGGTTTAACTCTTTAACCCTTGAGCACCCCAATGACCAAAATTTGGCCTCTCCAATTTGAAAAACTTTCTTGTTTGACTATTATAATCTTTTGTGTGGTACGGTCAAAGGACATGTCCTTTTCCCCAAACCTCCAAGTCTCTCTTGACTACCAATAAGTATGGTTGGTTTATGTGAATTTCTTCATAGAAGAAAGTTTGAGTCGAATGAGTTTGGAAAGGTTTGGATTTCAATGAATTCGCTCTGGGCGCTCAGGGATTAAGGATGAACATATAACTAATGGTTTCAAGTTTCATTGCCTATCACTTAGTTTGTTGCCATTTTGGAACTAGATATGTATGAAATTTTTTTAATCTAATATTCAAAGATGGAATTACATATCTTTTGTACTTCATAAAAAAATTAATTTTTCTGACAAAAATTGAATTTAATGAGAATTTTTGAAAAAAAAATGAAAAAAAAATCACATCAAATACAAAATTATTTCCGAAAATCTCAAAATTTTCACTATGTCTGTACATTACAATGAGAATGACAAAGATCATGCACTAAACTCAATTTCCATATCCCTCTACAACTAGTATACAATGGACATTGAAAATACATCCAAAGTTCAAATTGCAATAAAATATTCAATATTATAAATTTTTCCAAAATTTCAATTGGAGTAGAAATTAGAGTAGATGACCTTCATTTTATTAGTTGGGCCCAAACTCAAAAAATGTCATTTTCAAGGGGAAATTTGAGATTTAGAGCAAGGAACAAAATACACTACAATAGCAAATTTTGCCATCCATTTTGTTTACTAACTTCTCATTCTCGTGAAGACAAACACCATCAATATCACAAACTCAATTAGGTACTCTTCCTAACCTTGCATAAAAGGTGAACAAGGAAAAAATGGATGAAAAAAAACTTTCAACCTTTCTCTGTTTCATTTTCTACTCTTCCAAAAATTAACCCTAGCGGTGTCTAGGGGTTAATCCTTAAGCGTCTCAATCCTTTTTTGAACTTTTGCACATTTTTGTTTATAGCTTTGTACAAATATATTATTTATGGTAGAAGTATCCATAATCAATAAAATAAGCACATTTGGATATAATCCAGGATAGTGCAAGGCAAAACAAATATTTTCAGAGATGCATTGATAGAAATAATGGGGATTGCAAAAAATTGGTAATTTTATCTCTTAAATTGAAATTACTATGAATTTTGGAAGGCAAAAGTTGGGCTTGACCTATAATCAACATCTAGAGTCATCCAATTTCAATCATTGAAGAATACTTTCCCACGAATTACTTCCTACATTTATGCTCACTTAAGTGTCATTAACTTAATGGTCCAAACCTTGGAAAAGTACAAAGACACACATTCCAAGAAGAAAATCATAATCCATTCCAATCTTCTTTGGAATAGGGTACCCTATTTGTCGTTAATGGAAGGGGTGTCAACAATAGGTACCTCTACCATACCAAAATTTTATGAATTTGGTCATTGAGGAAGGTTGTCTTTTCTAGATTCAAGTATTACATTTGATAAATGAGAAGTTAATTGGATGAAATAGAGCCTTGAAGTTGTCCAGAATGTTGATGTCCGAGCACTTCAGGGTTAAAAGGTTGCTTTAAGAGCACACTACCTTACTTTAAAAGCGATCTTTAAGAGCGTTCTCCCCTTCCAACTAGACTTCAGAGGCAACAAAGTCTGCGACAACTGCTCCAGTGCACGTGACGGACTGACGACTTTTCTCATCCCAGAATCTTTCCGTCACATTATTCACGCAGACGGACTTTCTCCGTCCGTCATTGTACACTCGTCGACGAACAATCCAATCCTAGACGGAAGGACGTCTACCCCCCAACAGTCCCACTCCCGCCGTCGCCGTCGTCGTCCTCTTCCTCCTTTCTTCGCATGTCCGCATTCCCCTCCGCATATCCAATCCACCGAATCCTCCTCTTGTTTTAGCCGCTACGGCAGATGTACGAACAGATCATCCTCTTGCAATGGAATGCCGGCGGAGCTCACGACAGTATTCCTGTTCAGATTGGGTGTCGTCTAGCAGAACCAAGGACACTGGCCCCTGCTTTGGGCCGGCTGTCCCTGTTGCAAGTACCGACCCATCACTCGGTCTTCACTCTCGTCGTCATTAGTCTTCGCTGTTCTCCCTAGATTGCGGCCATACGTACCTAATTGAATCATCAGCACAGGCTGTGAAATGCGGTTGCTAGTGGAGATCGGAAGATTTAGCAGCTATGGGAAGCCGGCAAAGCTTATCGGAATGAGAGAGACAGAGGCGTTTGGCATTCGAATTAGCAACAGGGGGCGATCGAAAGATTGCGACGATTGCGGGGAGCGACATTTGCAGCGATGTTTGCAAGAGGGTGGGGGAGTTTTGCGAAGATGAGGCATGCGACGGGCGTGCGGAAGCCGCGCTCTACTACGACGGGGATCTTGTTTACCATTCTCGCGGCGTTCATTATTCTTTCGTTCTTGTTCGCGCTCTACGCGTTGCGGTATCCCATTCTGCGACTCGAAGACGCCGCCAAATTTGGCACAGGTAACCGCCACTCTGTTCTCACGCTCTTGGAACAATCGTCATTCTTTTTTTGTGCCCTAACGCATCCAATTCGGGGGCATTTGGTGCTGCAGTGGTTGCTTTTAAGCGCATTCTACATTCTACAATCGGTGACCGGACCAGAAATTTGGAGATTAAGGAACTGCGTTGAAATCTAAGAGTCTTGTTAGATTCTAGAGCTCTAAAAACGCTTGTGTTCTGCGCAATTAGGTCTTCGGTATAGGGTCGATTCACTTACGATTTTAATTTTTGTCGATTTAGCGGTACTGAAATTATTTGCAGATTTGGGTGTTAGTATCAATTAAAATCTCAATAAAATCTCAATAATCTCAATTAAAATCTCGTTAATTTGCCTTTAGAGTATTTGAATAGCTTGTTAGATTCTAGAGACCTGGAATTATTTGAATAACTTGTTAGATTCTAGAAACCTGGAATTAAATCAGGTCAGTGCGATTTGGTTGCCTTTCTGTGCTTCAAAGTGGTGGCTGTTTTGCACACATTTTAGGAAGTGCCATTGGTGATTTGGGTGCAATTTAAGTGAGTAACGACTCCCTCGACTGAAATGTTGTTCTTTGCAATTAGGTTTTCGCTAAAGGGCAACATCACTCACTCATGATTAGAGTTGTTGTCTGACTGGAGCTCTGGTGCCGTACAGATGCTTCAGATTCATGAGTGGCAGTGGTGCGTTGCATCATTGTCCTTCAGTACGAAGATGGATCATTTCTAGCTACCTGATTGAACCCCCTCGTGCTTTCTACTGGAAGGTTAAAAATGTAGTACAAACGGTAGTTCGTAGAGCTTAGGTGAACAAACCATTTGCAAATATTCCTAATCTTTTTAAACCGCCTGTGCTAATCATCTGTGCTAATCATCTTTGCTAATCATGTTTTGTACAACCTAGAAATTCTTCCCCTTATTGTAGGCCTTTCTGTGACACCTGCTCATGCAACTTCCCACCCCCACGATGAGGGAGGATCTAATTAGAGTGATTATTGATACTTTATTATTGGGTGCTATTTTGAGAAGAAGCAATGGGACTCCACTGGAACTGAATAGTGTTATGTATTTCCTTTTTGTTTCCTACTTGCGGTAGATTGTGAAGGGCACTGATTAGGATGATTAGATTCCCTGCAAGGTCCGAACTCATGACTAGCTGCGATTCTAGATTGTGCACCTTCTCTAGCACTTGGCTGCGTGCCAGAGTTGTGTGTACATGTTTAGGAGTAGATAATACGGATGTCAGGATATCAAATACCTGATTGGTATTACTTGATTCAATTCAAGCATCGATACTCATCTTGATACTAGTGTTTGCTGGAATCACTTTGATTCCACAATACCAGTACTTTGAAATCTCTTAAAAAAGAAGTGATACCCGCACAACTCTGCGTCTGGAATAGACTTCAGCTTTACAATTGAGCAGCATATTGAACGTATATCAAATGTGCACTGTTTTGGGGAAGAGGTCTTGCTTGCCCTTGGAATTGATGGTTGTTACAGTGAGCAATTTCCATTGCAATATGGAAACATCTGTGCCGAGGTTGATTAGTTCTGTAACAGAGATTTTCAAATCTTGCATTATCTTGGGAGAGTTGATTGCTGTTCTTACACTGCGCAATATTTCAATGACGCAGAGCCGGAGACTTTCAAAGTAGGTGATCCCACACTGGGCGGATTGCTTCTCCCACCCGAGGATTACGCTCCTGCACAACAATGCGTTAGCCGATCAGAAGAGCATCTGATCCGAAAACCTAGTCCTTACCTTCCCTCGCCCCACTTGATCAGCAAGCTTCGCAAGTACGAGGACCGTCACCGGAGATGCGCGCCGAAAGCTGCTCGAATCAGTCAAAACGGCAACAACTCCAGGGAAGATCTCGGCGACTGCCAGTTCGTCATCTGGATTGCCAACAGCGGCCTCGGCAACCGCATGATCACCATCATCTCCGCCTTCGTGTACGCGCTTCTCACGGACCGTGTGCTATTACTTGACCACTCCGGCACGGATTTCAACGGGCTCTATTGCGAGCCGTTCCCCGGAACCTCATGGCTGTTGCCGGAGAATTATGACTACAGTTGGATCAACGACATGACGTGGGAGAATAAGCACAAGATGGGATCGTACCTGAACTCCTCCACCGGGACAAGCGGAACCCTAACCATTCCGAACCCTATTCCGAATAATTTCATCTTTGTGAACTTGATGCACGATTACGATGAGTTCGACAAGCGATTCTTTTGTAATAAGGTGCAGAAGCAGCTGCGGAGCGTGCCGCTGCTGTATTGGCGGTCGAATAACTACGCCGTGCCGGGTTTGCATTTTGATCGGGAGTTTCATCGGGAACTGGATCTCATGTTTCCGCAGAGAGACACAGTGTTTCATCATATGATTCGGTACCTTTTCAGACCGTCTAATCTCATGTGGGGATCCATTCTGCGGTTCCGGCAAGCATATGTCTCTGGGGCGCATCGGCAGGTGGGGCTTCAGGTTCGCATTCTGGAGTCCACGGTCACGGCTGGTGTGGTTGCGGATCAGGTGCGTACTCGTCTGCTTCCCTGGTTAGGGTTTAGGGTTTAAGGTAAATGCAACTTGATCGCAACTTGACCATAGTTCTCATAATTAGAATGGCTTCACTTTGATGGTCTTTGTTAGCTATTGGAAGACAATGTCATCACAATTTATCATGTATTATTTGGATACTATATATAGGCTTGTCAGAGTGCTTGACTCTAACTGCGAAGCTTTCCTCTTTCTTTCTGTTTTGAGGTCAGTACGATTTTGAGCCCTGGATCCTCATCAGAAATACTAGCCTTCGAAATAGAACTTTGAGTTTTGTTTTAAAATCGTTTTCTCTTAAGGAATGCCAGTCTTGCACCTCGATAACCCCAGGCTCGATTGTTCAGATAGTGTGCATCCTCATAATCGTTTTCTAAATTAAAGAGTTTCACACTAGTCAGTTTCATGATGTTCATTGAGCAGGGAGTTTCACATTTCATTCAAGCCTAGTAGGGGTTCGATTCGGGATTAGCTACCTTAATGAGAAGAATACTTGAACGGAAACCTTATTCCTTCGTCTTCACGATGATTCGTGTCCTCGCAGCTCCTAGAATGCGTCTTGGCAAAGAAAGTGCTTCCCAACCAAACCGCCACTCCCGAGGACTCCCTGTTCAGCCTTAAACGTGGCACAACGGCTGTAATCGTAACCTCCCTGGATACAACTTTCTACGACAAACTCCGCAGCTTCTACTCGGAGCTTCCAGCCGAGGGTGAAGATTACATCGCCGTCCACGCCCCAAGTAAGGAGCTGTACCAGCAGTATGGCTTCGACCACGACAAGACGGCATGGACGGACATGTACCTCCTCTCTCTGAGTGACTCTCTGGTCACCAGCCCCTGGTCCACATTTGGTTATGTTGCCCACGGACTAGCGGGGAGCATCCCTTGGATCCTCACCAAGACGCCGAATGCCGAGGCGGCTCTGGAAACGTTCCAAGCGCAGGGGCATTGCAATCGAGGAGTTTCGCTTGAGCCTTGCTTTCATGCGCCTCCAGTATTGGATTGTGAGGGACGTGGAAGTGGACGTGACCCCAAGACTATCCTCCCTTTTATCAGACCTTGTGAAGATGTTGAAGGAGGTGTGAAGATCATGCCCAGCTTTGCCAATGACAGAACTACAGGAGCAGTGTCTTGAGAGGAAACAGGAAACCTGCAGTGCCTGCACTTCAGGTAGGACCTCACTCCTTTGGCTTTGTTTTGAGTGGTTTTCATTTTTTAGAGTGGGATGTTTTGTGTGAGGATTATTGAGAGGATTTTTATGTACTAAAATATGTAGTACTTGGATAGTGGGCCACAAGATGAACACACTCTTAGACCAACCTCAAAATTAGGTTGGAGTTATGTCCATTACTTGGTGACAGTATGAATGAGTTATGGACTAGGTCGCAGGAAAGTTGCGCTTCGTTATGAGAACTAACATGAAGTGTTTCTTTTAGTTCACGAAATGCAGGTGCGACACAGCTCACTTTTTTGAGAAGATTCCAACAATCATTGTGGCATATGAAATTAGAGAATATTTTAAAAGCTTTGTTTGTACTGTTTTGTGTTTCTCACAAATCATGTGTTCCTTGCACTTGCCTTATAATAGGTGGCTTCTCAACACCCACGCTAGTTTCGGCAGCGAATGCTTTTGGCATTCAGGTGCAGGATGGAAATTAATGCGTATTGGAAATGGATGGAAGGCGGACTCGAAGGTGTAGCAAAGGCTTATCATGTCAAGAGTCCACGCCATTAGCCAGCACTTGTGAAATGCATGCTGTAAGCGCAAAAATTCTAATCCCTGCAGGGGATCTCATGGTTAAACCATGAAAGGCTGAACCAGATCAGCATGAGGTTTGATGTGCTTTGTGCGCTTCAATGATTTGATATATTAGTAGACCATTCTTGTATACCTTGGAATGGGAGAATCTTGCATTCTTCACCTTGGATGAGAATAAGAGATCATTCTTCATTTTTATCTGTGAAATACCTAGGAGTAATTTATGATCAAATCTCTCTTTCATGAAATGCATGGAATAATTTCATCCACAATTTAAGGGTTAGCTATATCATTGAGTTGAATTCAAGCTATATTGGGCATTGGTCATAAGGATTTGACTCAATAACAACATTTTGTGTAATATTATTTGGCATTAAAAAAAATTTAATGGTGAACCTATATTTCAGCCTTCCAAATGGTTCCCTTTGCATTTTGCTTTTTTATCATAAAATGAAGCTTATATAAAGTTTAGTTTCTAATTTAATGTGAGAAGATGAAAAACTTGAAGGGCACTTCATTGTTTTTCAAAGTTTGGAAGGTAGTATTAAACTAGTTGATTATATGACTACAAGAGAAAGGAATGTTTTACGTATAGTCTTAGTAGTATAGTCCTATCAAGAATGATCTTTTAAGGAGATTTTTTGTAAAATTTTATTGAAAATAAATGCATTTCTAGATAGAAATTTTACAGATTCTTTCACTAGTTTTTTCAATACTTTCAAATTGCAACCTTTCCTTTTCTCAATTTCATTGCCTAACTTTGAATTAATTGTCCACTTTTCCTAAACAATGTCAATGCCCATCATAGCACAAAGACTCTTGGCATTTGAATACTTCTTTATAATGGTCCTATGGCAATCATATTCTATGGTCTTTAGTATTAGATTTGTCTTTTTGGTAAGAAAGTACACCTCAAATGACATCATGTTTAAGACTGCCACATTACTTTGTGTACATCTCCAAATTAATGTGTACATTTCTTAAAGAAACAATTATTAACCCCTAAATGATGAGCCGGTGGCCGTGGAATTGAGGAATTTTGATACCGTGGGAATCATTGGTTCAAAAAAATCTAAAAACACACGTTGGAAGTCAAAGCATTGTAGAAGATCTTCCTTTTCCACCCCTAATTCCAAGGATGAATGATTGCAATTTTGTCCTATATAGAAAGATTCCCTGAAGTTCATCGACCAGAAAATGGCTTGGGCGTCGTTTAAGGGTTAAATACCTATAAAAGAAATTCTGACCCTTCATAAGTTCTTACATACTTATGATATTCAAATATCCCATTTTTGGTTCGTTGGAACCTCCTTTCACTTGCCAACCGTAAAACATGAAAATTTTATCAGTTTTATAATAGGCACTAGTCACAGTAGCCCAACAATGGCGATTCGCAAGTACCCTCCTTTAAGTACATGCCACCTCTGAAAAAGCCTACTGTAGGCAATAGGCCAACCCAATCCTGTGAGCAGTTCCTATGCCACCAACTCTTTACTGTCTGAAACTGCCTTGATAAGGTAGAGTGAAAAATATCAAAAGATCTTGGATCCCAATCATTTTTTAGAAAAACTGTGTCCACTTTTATACTTGTTTGTTGGTCGTGGCTTGTAACTGAAAAGATGACATCATTCAATGTCAATCTGACGTCAATGTGACGTCAATCTGATGTCAGTGTTTTTCAATTATCAATTTGGTAGTAGCTTGAGAAAGCATACCATCACTAGCAAAGGCAAAAAGAGACCTTTCAAACAATATCATACACAAAATTATGGTTGTAGCTATCAAAGATTGAAGATTCATAAACAAAAAAAGTTCAAGAGAAGAGAAGAAGCATCTCATTATGGACCAAATGGGAGCAAACCCATTGCAAGTCAAATTGTATTGGTAGTGTATATTTAAGTGAATTAGAACTTGAACGTACACCACAACTAAAATTTGACTTGCAAATTTGACTCACAATGGGTATGCTCCCATTTATTCTATAATGGGATAATTCACCATTTCATGCATTCAGTGCAAGTCGAGATTGAAGCATTTATTAAGCTTTACTGCAATGACTACAAGTTGACATCACTTGCACAGGGAGTCCTTCAGTCCTTCGTCACTCAATTGTTTTTACCTTAGTTTATAGTGAATAAATTATCATATTTTGTGAAAACCAAAAAGATACCATGCCACCATTTTTAAATACTATATTGTCATAAAGTATTAGTTTAAGGGTTAATGATGCTTGTATTTATGAGACATGTCAAAGATGGTGGAATGCTAAACGTGTCCACTAAAGTAGGCCATGCAAGGTGTATTTATACTTGGAAAAAAACACAAGAATTTTATATTTACCACTCATGATAAAATTTGCGATCAAACCCCAAATTAGATAGGAGAGGAGAGAATATAGAATTAATATGGCATGAAATAGTGTTTTTTTTCTTTTTACTAAACACAAAATTCACCCTCCATGGTTCACTTGTAGGATGGATTTAGCATCCTCTCTCAAGGATGTGTATTCATTGTTCAAGGATGAGGTAGGAAGCCCACTATAGATTGTTTGATCATTACGCATAGACTTAGTTGTTGGACTCACATCTTTTTTGTGTGCAAAAAAATGGCATATAAAGGTTCACTTTGCATATGTTTTGATCAACTCATTTGTGAAAAAAATAATACATTATAGGCACTCATAACAAAATATATAGCTCCCTATAACTATTCTTGTCCTTTCAAATCCTAATAAGGCTCTCTTCCTTCCCTAGAGTATATGATTGTAATGGAAATCGAAAAGCACCTCTTTTACATGGAAACAATGATTGAACCTTTGTCATATTTAAAACCATATGGGTGAGCTTTTGGGGGGATTCATTGAATGGTGGCTTTCCAACACTTCCATCCTCAATTCCAAATCACTGAATCGCAATAGTGAACTCAATTCAATTAAAAATCACATTAATCCCAGAATGTGACAAAACTCAATTGGATCCAAAAGTGCTGAACATCACTAATGAAATTGGACTGCAATCTGTAACGGTTCTCCATACTTTAGTCTGGACTCATCATTGGATTCTTGTGGTTCTTCAAATTTCAACAAAGTCATGATGAATTCATTCTTTACTGCATAAGTGATATCCTTCAATAGGGGATTGAAATCCTCTCCAAAAAAGTGAGGATGATGGAACCACATATCAAAAGTTATACAAAGTCACAGAAGCCACAAAAAGTAAAGACCAGAATCACAAATCAAAAGTTATACAAAATAGCAGAAAGCACATTAAAAAAGTGAGGATGAGAACCACAAATCAAAAGTCTTACAATCCTTGCAAAAGATGCTGGCATCTTGACCCAAAAATCCCCTCCTTGGATAAGCATAGCCGTTGATAAAGTGGAAACCCCTTCCCTGCAATTGATCTTATCGATGAAAAAAATGGAAGGTTGTTGATGGAGCAAGTGGTCGACATCTACAATTGTCGATCTAGGGGTACAAAATATGGATATGGATACGATACAAATATAGAATATCAAATGCAATTACAAATATAGGATCAGATACAAGTATGGGATGAGATAATCATGGATACATGAACTGATATGGTACAAATACAAAATAACAAATATGGTTACAAATATAGGGAGCAGATATGAGATGTAGGAGTAGATATTGTCCCATATTGTTTGTCTTCTCAAATCCTCTCAAAATTATAAAGAGGGATGGGTGTACTAAATTAAAAGCAAAAAATTTAGATTAATTAATAAAATCCAAGAGGTCTGGGGGATTTTTAAATGCAAATGTTTTTTTGGCACACTGTCTCTTGAATGGTAGAACATGTCCCTCACTATCCATGCAAAAGACAATGTACTATCCATTCAAAAGATAGTGTACAAAGCTCTCTGTATGCAAAGTAATGGAAACCACAGAAAAAGTGAGGTTGAGAACCACAAATCAAAAGTCTTACAAAGTGAGGGAGAAGCACCCAATGGCATCCCTGTACCCAATGCCGTCAATTTCTAAGTCAGCCATTCATTCTAGAACAAAAATGTAGTAGGATTGTAGACTGCTCATTGTTTTAGGTCAAAAGAAATAAGAGCATCCCCAACGCATGGCTCAGAATCTGACTCATAATCGGGTCTTTGGAAGGCTCTCCAACTCTGGCCGGGCCGGGTGTTCTTCATCTGCCCCACTGCTGAACAGTGCAAGCAGCCCTCCAAAAGAGAATTTTTTTAAAATCAAGTTTTCCAATTTTTTTTGCTTTCATTTTGAAGCCAAAGAACATTGGCTTTTTTTAAAGTTCTTTGAGATCTCACTCTCCTTGCTTGAAGAGATCTCTCAATAATTTGAAATTGCATTAGAATAAGACTCCTTATATCCCCATGGGGTGGAGGGAGGTGCTCCAACCCATGTGGGATATAAGGATTTGAACTAGTTTAAACTAGGAATTCAAATTAGTTCAAATCCTTATATCCCACATGAGTTGGAACACCTCCCTCCACCCCATGGGGATATAAGGAGCCTTGTTCCAATGTAAACTCACTTCTTCTTACAACCACATGAAGTGGAAGTAGGAAGGCATGAGTTTCCATGGGAAGTGGAGCTCACTATATCCTCTTGAGGTGTAGGGAGGAGTCCCAATCCATGTGGGACAAAAGAGAGTTTCAACTTGAAACTCTCTTTTGTCCCACATGGATTGGGACTCCTCCCTACACCTCAAGAGGATGTAGTGAGCTCTATTTTTTGTGAAAAATTCAAGCCAAGATGGAAAATGAATTCCATGAAATTGCTTTTAAGCATTTCATATTTTTTTTAAATTGAAATTGGATGGTCAGTTGGGGTCTGTACCTCGACATCGGGGCCAAAAGTACAGTCAAACTTCCTTCTGGGCCTTGGCTTGAACCTACAAAAATCCCGTCTGCTCAGTAAATTAGGCCGTGCCCAACCATATTTTGAGTTTTATTTTGCGTCCGGTGGGGTACAGACAGTTGGTTGACCCGGCGAAATGCCCAGTTTGAGTCATATTTTGAGCTATGTTGGGGATGCTCTAAGACCATCCCCACTACAACTTAGAATTTGGCTCAAACTGGGTATTTGGCCGGGTCAGCCAACTATCTATACCCCATCCCACGCAAAATAAGACTCAAAATATGGCCGGGCGCAACCAAATTTACTGGGCACACGGGAAAATACTGAGTTTTACCCAGGGGCCAGAAGGTAGTTTGACTGCACTTTTGACCCCGAAATCAAGGTACAACCCTACTGAACTTCCAATTTCAATTTATTTATTTTTCAAAAATGAAATGCTTACAAGCAATTTCATGTACAAAAATGAGACAATTCTTATCTCAAAAAAAGATGAGTTCATAGTCTCTTTTATCCCACATGGATTGAGAGTCCTCCCTCCACTCCAAGAGAATGTAGGGAGTTCCACTTCTCATGGAAACTCGTGCCTCTCTATATTCACTATGAAGTGTATGTAGGAGGAAGTGAGTATGCAATGGAGCAAGGCTCCTTATATCCCCATGGGGTGGAGGGAGGTGCTCCAACCCATGTGGGATATGTGAATTGCAACTTGTTGGAACTAAAATTTGAATTTCTAATTCACATATCCCACATGGGTTGGAGCACCTCCCTCCACCCCATGGGAATATAAGGAGTCTTACCCCATTGCAAATTCAAAACATTTGAGATCTCTTCAAGGAAAATGAATGAGACCTCAAAGAACAAAAAGCCCAATATTTTTGGACTTTAATTGAAGCCTAAATAAACTGAAAAACTTGTTTAAAAAAAATAAAATTTCACTTAGAGGGTTGTTTGCTCTATTCAGCAGTGGGGCTCTCCAACTCTGGCCGGCATGAGTTATGATCATCTGCCCTGCAAAGGGCCTGATTTTGAGTCAAATTCTGACCCATGCGGTGGGGACGCTCTAAGCCATGTACTGCCTACCTACATTTATAGCCTGAAATGATTGTGTGCTGTAGAAACGGACGACATTGGGTACAGGGACACCATTGGGTGCCTCTCCCTTAATGGAAACTACAACAAAGTGAGGTTGAGAACCACAAATCAAAAGTTGCACAGAATATCAGAAAGCACTCAATAGCCACAAAAATGTCAGTTCCTTTGCTACCTGTGAAGAAACAATGCCAGCAAATGCTGGGTCTAGAGTGAACCAAAAAAATCTTGAGCTTGGAGGGACACTCCCAAATCCACACTGCAGCAGTGACTTTCAACAAAGTTTTTCCTCATACAGTTTGGAATTTCTTTTTTAATTCCAAAAGCTTTTGTTTATTTTTGAGTCAAGTACAAAAATGAACACACTCGTAAAACAGAATGGATGACAATTTGCCTTTAGAATGATCATATTTGAAACTGAAATGAAGAATAGTCCATCTCAAAAACACATGAATTTCTATCAATAATGCATCTTGAGTTGATTCCAATAATCCAATCAAATAAGGTCATGTTGAAGGATGCCCAAGCAGTTGCATTTTCCTGCCCAGGAATAAGTTACAGTGAAATTTTGACAGGTTTGAGAAATCACAGATTTGAGGCTTTAAAATAGGTTTGATACCCAAGTTCAGAAGTTGTAAGCCATTAAAATACCTTGTCACAACTTACAAAATCCATGCCCTACAAGACTTTAAGGCTTTCAACAATGAAATTAAAATCTTTTGTTGGCCATCATAAAAGGGTTTTGCTAAAGTTGTTAGACTTTGAAAGACAAGATCGTACACAATGTCCCATCCTTCAATAAAAAGCATTTCCTTGTACAAACATCATTAGCCACGAGTACTTAGTTGCACCAATTGTTCTATTTCTATCTAAAGAATTCTTCAATGTACAAGGACATGAATGACAAGAAGTACTTAATGTCTCAATGACCAATACTCCGTAACTTATTGTAAGAAGCATTTCATTTGCAAGCATCATAAGTCACTAATATCTAATTGCACCAAATTTGTCCTTTTCCTATAAGGAGTCCCCCCAATGTACTAAGGATTTGAATCATAAGAAGTACCTATTGTAGTGTCCCATTGTTCAACAATAGGCATGCAATTGCTTAAATATCGTGATGTCAAAAAATGGGTGGAAACTTGGGGAAAGTATCATTCCTTCCTTTATAAATAGGCATTTAAACCAAAATTAAGGTCCCCATTCAAGGTCACTCCACAAGGCATGTTGAGAGTTCAATTTTTTTCTAATGGAAAATTCAATTATATGCCACATTTAGCTACTTTGGGACTTTTGAAAGTTTAGAATTGATGATGGTCATTAGGAGACAATACAAAACATTAAGAGATCAGTACACAACCTTTCGAGATCTTTACAAACATTCAAAGATCTCTCAATGCCATTATCTAAATATCTTTAGATGTTTTGTTTAGGATTCATTGAAAGGTCCAAAAGTAGTTAAATGTAGCATTTATCTAATCTTGTTTTGTTTTGGTGAAATTGTTGAATTGGTCTTCTTAGAGGGCAATGAAAGGCTTGTTAGCTATTGTAGCAAATCACACATTGCACAAGGACCCAAATAGGAAGTAAAGTTGGTCTTGTTTAGAATTGTAAGTAGACCAATTTTAAAAAACCAAAAAAAAGAGGATATAGACTGATATAAGCACATAGTAGATAATGCAATCTGAGTAACACCTAATGAACACATTCAAAATTACATGTGATTTTTTACAAACACATTGATGAAAAAAAATATCATTCAATTGAATCATGGTGTTTGCAAATGGATTTGAAATGTCAAAAAATAGTTGCATAAAATACATCTATGGCTGAACTACCTCCTACTAAATTACTTCATAGTCACTTACAAATTCTTAGATTGGTATGAAAGTTTAACCACACAAACTAGACTAGTATGCACAATGTCCAAATTTTTTTATGAAAAAGGAACACCAAATGAAGAAGAAATAAGCTACCAAAGTTCATTGTAATTCAAAAATATTTTGGTTTTTAAACTTCAAATTGCTCCCAAACATTTAAAACAACTTGGATTGATATGACAATTTAACCTCAACAATAAGAATTCAAGGGGAATATAATCCAACAAATTTTGTTGAAAACAAATAGTGCATGAAGGAGATACAAGCCTCCAAAGTTGCAACCATCAAATGGGTTTTGGTAAACCTAAGTTGAATGGCTACAAATTTTGATTAGCTTTCAAAAAATCATTACATCTTGAATCAATATTAAAAATTTACCTCACAAACTAGTAGGAAGAGCACAAGTTTATTAACAAGTTCTAATGAATTTGGGAATTGAATGCAAAAGTTACAACACTTCATATTGAACTTTTACACTATTGGGATACTTTTGGTCCCTTGGGGTGTTTAGAGGTTAACAAAGATGAAGATGGAGAAGAATAGATGGCTTGAGTGTTTAGTGAGCTTAAGCCTACTCTTCCAATCAAGACACTTGGTTGAGGTCAACTAACCCTTTTGTTCAGCCCTTCAAGAAAATACACAAATTAAAAAAAAATTCCAAGCATGATTAAACTTGCAATTTTTGAATTCATATTTGCCATCAAGAGACCCATATTTGCTAAGAGAGGTGTGCAACGTATAAGTTAGTAGAGTATTTTACCCATTTCCAACTACTTAAGCAATTACACATATGTAGACTACAACTTTTTTGAATGCAAATATTTTTTCATGTACAAAAATAGAATTTGAAAGGATGCCATATTTTTCAAAGTTTTATTACACAAATTGTAATTGCTATGAATTTTTTAGTAGAAGATTCTCTTTGACCTATAATGGTGATATAGGTTGATTGCAAAACCAACCAAGGCCTAGTTGCATTTATGAGAGCCTTGTCACCAATCACAATGTGCCACAATTGCTTTGAAAACTACACCATAACTTCATAGAAAAAAAATAGCCTATTGATTGGAAATGGAGGCTTTTTTCTAAATGGCAAATTGGGTCACCATCTTCTAAATTAAAGTGGGTACACCCTAAAGTGTCACTCATTCATACTGGGCCTAGTTACTATTATTAGCTTGTTCAAATTTTCATGTAGTCTTGTTGGCAAGTGATAGCATGTTTCAACGCACAAAGAATACAAGATTTAGATACCAGATGTAAAAAGTCACTAATAGTCAAAGTCTGTTTCTGAAAGCGCCATCTACAATCCGTGAACATGATTGATTTTAGAAATGTATGCGCCTATAGATGGTGCTTTCAGGAACATGGCACTTTTGGGTGTACCTACCTTAACCCTTGAAGGACAAACCGGTGGCCGCAGAAACCATGCATTTTGATACCGTGTGACATCACCTACTTCGAAAAAGCCAAATGTGTGCATTGGAAGTTAAAGTACATCACCTACTTTCAAAAAGCCAAATGTGTGCATTGGAAGTTAAAGTATTGTAGAATATCTTCCCTTTCCACCCCCACTACCGAGGATGAAAAGTTGCATTTCTGTTCTGGAAGGAAAGATTCTTTGTCATTCAACGGACGCCATTCAAGAGTTAATGAAGCACAAAATAGTGAGTTTTTTTTTCTTACTTGCACCCCTAAAAAGCACTTGATGTGGCCGAGCGAGGGGCCCAGTTCACCCCAACCAGACAACACTCCCAAGTCCCAACAACTCGCACTGACATCATCAATTTCTGGACAGAGACAGAGAAGTTTTAAAGGGACCGGATGATGACAAGAGCCACGTGTAAGCCAGGGAGAGCAGCAACGCCCTCCCTTTCATTCTCCGCCTCCGGTCCCTCTGGACTCGCGCACTCACTCTTAAAGCAGAAGCACCAAAACAAACGGCCAAAACAACAAATCACTCCACTGAAGCCTGCCATGCCCTTTCCACCAAGGGAACATGTAAGGTGAGAGCACCCAATAACCGTCCATAGAGGCAACTCAGCATAGTTGGAGCATCTTTTCTTTAAAACAATATTTTTGTAGAATTCGTGAGTGAAAATCATGAACATTAGAAAAAAAAATTGGATTTTTGGGATGTTGTATGCAATTTCTATGATTTTTCAAAGTATTGAGTGCTTAAACCAATGAAATTGTCACGAAGGTGCACCTGAATTTGAACTTTGGGAAAATCAGTTGCTAGAGAATCACAATTATATATGTGTTCTTTAAATGTGCTAGTGAATCAAGGCTTAGAATGCGGAAGATACATTCATCAAAGCTTAGGGACATAATTGGGTGAGTCTAGGAACAAAGAATAGAAACATGAGTATCATAAGGAAAAATTTCAGCTCTGGAAGGGACCATGAGTCAGTCTATATTCCCTACAGTGGTATTGCAAAATCAAATTGGAATTTAAAATTATTTTTTATTTTTTAAAATTCGAGATCTGACGTGGAACTATTGATGCCACGTCACCAACACGTCAGATTGATATTTTTTAATTTTTTTTCAATTGTTAATATTTAATTATTACAAAATTCATTTTTTTAATGTTATGGAATAGGTGTTTCTACCTCAGTAATGTTTTTTTAAAGTGAAATTGCACGCAGCCTAACAAATTCTGGCCTCTCTAGCACTCTCCCTCCAAATTTCAGCCTATACCCCAAAGCCAACAAACCGACACACGGCCCCAAACAAACAAAAACAAACTCAACCCTGACATATAGTCTTTTGTCTCCCAGAGAAGAATCAATCAGAAGGCAGCCGTGTTGCAGCCACCGTATGAATTTCGCTCTCGAACCAAGCTGCCAGATTGCGCCAAGCATGGCGTGCGCAAGGAAAGGATGGTTGAGATCAGGAGACCGCTGAGAAGTGAGAACGACCACTTGGACTCGCTGGTCAGTGCGTGTACAATACAGACATCTGTAGACAGGGATTTGTCTTTGCATTGATACAGAGAACAGGATTTTGTGCTTGCCCGACGAACTCCGAGGGGTCCGCGCTTGATTATTCTCCACTAAATCTAGGCGCTTCAGGAGGTTTCTCTGTTGGCTTGGTGTGATTTGGGAGCCTTTTAAATTTTTGCTTCTGAGCATCAGCTATTGCAATGGGGCCGGGCGGGGGGCGGGGATGATATAAAATTTGTTATGATTGCATAGAGAGCGGAAAGAGCTCAGTGAAGAGTGCGTCAGTTACCAGGTGCTTGTTTGGAGAATTCATCAGCGCTTGTGGGATTTTTCTTCATCGTTCATTGTGGACACGTACAAGCTTGTAAGTTTGCTGCAATTTGTGCATTTGTTGTCATTTTGGATGCTAAGAATGAGAGCTCCCTGGCCTTTTTCACCATCGATTCTGGGTTCGTTGTGGCTATTGTTTGCGAATTAGTTTTTCGGCGTTAGTTAGTTTTCTCGGTTGTGCGAATCTTTTGTCATTGCTTGTGCAATTTTTGATGATGCAGGTCAGCAATGGTGGTCTGCCAAACTTGAGACTCATCATTTTTGAGAATCTCCATGTTCCGTAGCGGTGGCGGAAGAATCATGGAGAGCATATCCGCAATGGCAGCTCAGCAAGTAGGCGGTAAGAACCACCAGTGAATATCTTATGTATTCTTGGCAGATCTCTTTCCACCTCTAGGTTACCGAGCACACGTTTTAACGTGCAATTGTACAATCTCACTTTTCTAGTCAAACCGTAAGTTTAAAACTTGTTTTTAGAATTTCAATACAATCACGACATTCTCAACAATCGATTGTGTTTATTGTAATGCAGATTCGTGGACATGGTTTTGTGGGGGTGCGAAATCCCCATCTGGTGAAGGAGACATCTACAACAGCTGCACATCCTGTCTCAGTAGCCGAAATCCCCTGACGGGCCCGTTTTCTTCTGCATGTGTGCAGCATGCCATTGTCTGTTTCGGCCAGCTCCTGCTTCTGCTCATCTTCTTCGCCTTGCTTGTCCTTTCCAATAGTATTCCTCCGGGGGCCTTGACGGGTGCCGAGCTTCTGTCCACTTTCGAAGTGGGCTCCGTGTTGTACAACGTGACTTCGGTGCTCTCGGTGCTTGTGGGAGTAGCAAATGCTGCACTGGGGGCGTACCGTTTGGGGGGTGGGCCTGCTGTTGCTGCGCATGAGGAGATTTACTTGTTGGTGCAAGGGGTGGCTTGGATTACCATTGCCATTTCACTACGAATCAGGTTTGTAGCTCTGTCCTCAAACCTCCAAAGACCCTCCCTGCCTCTCGTCACTTAATTACCTTTATGTCACTATTTTCATTTGTTCACCCTAAAGGACTGTTTGCTGTCCCGCGATAATCTTTACCAATGCGGTAAAATGGTTGCTCATGAGCCCTTTCTCAATGAGTATATAAAGATTCATCTCGTCTTGACCTCGATTGTGACGACCAGGCTGCTGAACCCAGCGAAGCAAGTGGCGTACATGTGGTGGATTCTCACATTCTTTCTGACGACACTAGCGACTGTGCTCTCTCTCATCGACCTATACAACCGCGCTACGTCGCCCTCCCTGGAGGTCTACCTGGCCGTGTCTTCATGGCCTGTGGGCTGCCTGCTTCTGGCCTGCGCTATCCGAGGTGAGAGATGGATAGCCATCGAGCCTGAAGGTGGTGGGCTCTCTGAGCCTCTCCTCAACAGTGCTCCAAATGGGGTTGCAAATGGTGCTTCCAATGGCGTTGCAAGTGGTGCAAGAGAAGTGAACAACACCGTGGAAACTTTTTATGCAACTGCCAATCCTTTCAGTGCTTTGGTCTTCTCCTGGTTAGGCCCGTTGTTGACCCTTGGGTACAAGCGCCCTTTGGAGATTAAAGACGTCCCCCACTTGAGCAAGGAGTTGCAAGCACAGACTGCCAATGAGAAGTTTCTCAAGGCCTGGGAGTTGCAGAAGGAGAGACACCCGGAGCAGCCGCAGTCGGTGTTCTGGGCACTGGCGAGCGTGTATTGGAAGCCCATGGCCGTGAATGCTTTGTGTGCGTTGGGGAAGTCCTTGACCCTTGTTTTCGGACCCATCATTCTTCGGCTCTTTATCAAGTATGAAGGTGGGGAAAGGTGGTTCAAGTACGAGGGCTATACTCTTGTTGCTGCTCTGTTTTGTAGCAAGCTTTTGGAGTCCGTGTTTCAACGACATTGGTATGCTGGAGCAAGAATGGTGGGCGTGGAGCTTCGGTCCGGCCTCATTGCTACCATTTATCAAAAGCAGCTCAGGTAAATAATATATCCTTGTGGGTTGTTTCAAATCCTTAGCTTTGGAGAGCTTTCACTAAAATAAGGTCTTCATTTCACCGCTCAGTAAGGGAGAGGTTCCATTCACCATACACGTGAACTTTGAACCTTTCCCTACAATAACCCTAGAAACTTGAGCCATCTTTGTTTTTTCACATTTATTTTGTGTCAAGATAATAATTAATTGCAAAAAGCTACATGCGAAAAGATTGAAGTGTTTTCACAGTAAGCACAAATCAAAGTTCATGTGTATGGTCTATGGAGCCTCGAAGTACTGTATTATGGTTAGTGGCGCCTCTACGTTATTTGTTTTCTAGCTTAAAAGGACCTTGAACCATACAGGACATTTTCAACTTATAAGGTTATATGTACTGCATGGTTAGTTTGACCTTTAATGCATTCCCTATACCCAAGGGAGCATCTCCGCTTCAATATGCGTTTTAAACGTGCTACATGTGCAATCCGTGTTATTATGCTTGAAATTTATTTATGTTAAGTATCTCTCTCTCCATGTGCAGATTGTCCAACACAGGTAGGGCAAGACACGCAATGGGTGAGATCGTGAATTACATGTCGGTGGATTGCTACCGCCTGGGAGAGTTTACTTGGTACTTCCACCAAATCTGGACCACACCTCTGCAGCTTTCGGTGGCATCCTTCATCTTGTTCTACACAGTTGGATTAGCCACCTTTGCGGGGTTGGCAGTGATTGCCATCACATTGGTGCTCAATACTCCGGTTGTACGAGCTCTCCAGAGGTACCAAGTGAAGTTGATGGGAGCTCAAGATGAGCGCGTCCGAGCATCTTCTGAAATTCTCAACAGCATCAAGATTATCAAACTCCAGGTTTCTCGCCACCTCTTGTTTGTTCGAAGTGTTGAACCATGTTTTGCAAGTTACTGCTTCTGCGTGCCTCCTAAATAACCTTTTTGGTACCTGCCATCTGTATCTCTCGAGAGTTACTGGTTTCAATTCAGTGTCATAACCCCATTTTATGCCTTTCTTATTCTGAGTAGAGTATTGAGATGTAGTCGAAAGCTAATGATGTAGATCCCATAACATACTTGAGAAGCTCCCTGAACACCCTTGGAATCCATAAACAATGAAGGAATCTATTTTCTTCTTGTGCGCACTCTAGAGCTCATATTATATTTCTATCTAAAATTTCTTTACTGGATCCTTCTCCTGCAATCCTCGTGTGGCATGCTTGGCAATGGAACTATTATGCTTTCCAGTTTTTCAGTATTTGAGGGCTCTTCATTCTTTGTGCCACAGCGAAAGCTGTACACTGCTCTGCATTCATTGTATTTCCATTTTTGGATTGACGTTTCTTATAAAGCACTGCACAGTGAGTAATAATACTCGTAATGGAATCAATTTGCTTGCCAGTTTTTCAATAGTTTGGTGCCGTAGATTCTTTTCGTGCAACAACAGTGCAAGCTGGTGCACTACCTTGTATTTCCATTTTTTGATGGGAGTTTCTTCTTAATCGCTGCGCTATTAGTAACGATACTCATTATCATGTTTCTATCTAAACCTCGCTCGTTCTCTGGATTTCTGCAGGCGTGGGAGGAGCAATTCCAAGCGCAGATGATGAAGCTACGTGAGAATGAGTTCCACTGGCTGTCCAGATCCAACCAGACGAGGAATTATGGCACCGTCTTGTATTGGATGACGCCCGTGTTGGTGTCGTCCATCACCTTCACGGCGTACGTGCTGCTGGGCCACAAGCTCACTCCGGCCGTGGTCTTCACGTCGCTTGCAGCTTTTCGCATCATTCAAGAACCTGTCCGTGTAGTCCCTGAGCTTATGACCATCATGGTCCAGGTCTGCTCTCTCAACATGCTTGGAATCATTCAAACCTTACAATTACTTTGAACATCCTCGACTTTCCTGTAAAAGTTTAGGTTACAAATTCATTTAGGCTGCTTTAACGCCTATAGGACGAAGGATTCCATGTTTGAAAAAGGGTTAATTTAAGTGATCATGTTGTGAAAAATGTAATTGAGTTGAGGCCATGTTGATGGAGTATTGAGCTTGCCATGGTGAGTGTTTTAGGTTCTAGATTTTGGGGTGAATGTGGCTGTGAATCGGTGACCTGGAATTGGTATGTTGTTGTGTGCAGGTGCAAGTGTCGTTGGGACGGATTGGGAGGTTTTTGAAAGACGACGAGCTGGACAACTTTGTGGAACGGAAACCAAACGCGGCACTGGCAGTGGAAGTGCAGGCTGCCACGTTCAGCTGGCAACCTGGAACCACGATCAAGCCCACGCTGAGAAATATTAACCTGGACGTGAAACCCGGGGACCATGTGGCGGTGTGTGGGGCTGTGGGATCAGGAAAGTCCACGCTCTTGTATTCCATCATGGGCGAAATTCCAAAGCTCATTGGAAGGGTGAGTACAAATCCTCTCTCCATCTGCAAATACCGTATTAAAAGAACAGTGAGCAAATTTTTCCGGAACCCGTAAATGCATGCCAGTTTTGGACAATTGTTCAGGTAACTACACCTAAAATTGTTTGAATGATGATTTGAGTATATTTCCTATTCGTGAACTGTCGTAAGTTTTGGCTGTGAGTCAGAAGGGGATTCTCGTACAATGCAATTTTGGGGACTTTGTACGAATAAACTACAATAAACTATAATCTTCAACCAGGTGTACCTAAAATCGACCCTGGTCTCTCATGAATAGAGGCTGCACATCTTAGGCAAAAGTCCGTAGGGTTTGGTTTTTAGAAACGGATTGCAATGGGGTGCAGTTACCGTACGCAGTACCCGCAGTGCAATGTCAGTGGAAAGGAATTGTCAAAGTAGATAATTGAAGTTGAGCCACATTTCAATCCAAATTCAAATATGGTGCAATTCCTTACCGTTCTCCCCTTCCATCTTCTTCTCAGTTGTATCAACTGACAACATTTTGTCGAATGCCGATTTCTCTTCATTCTTGACACATTTATTGCATTTTCAGCACCTCACAATGACAAAACAATCTACCCCTCTTGCATTGCACTGTGGAGGAGCTTCCCAATCCTGCTGAGTGAAGTCATGAACGATATCTTCGTTTGTAATTTGTATACCTTTGAATTTCCTTATGAATTTGTTTTGATTTTTCTTTATTTTTTTCTTTTGAACTGTTATAGATTACGGTATCAGGGAGACTTGCATATGTAGCGCAGTCGGCATGGATCCAAAGCGGCACCATCCAAGAGAACATCCTGTTTGGGTATCCGATGGACGAGGTTCGCTACCGAGCTGCCCTGAAGGCGTGCGCACTGGACCAAGACCTGGCGCAGTTTCCTTTTGGGGATCAGACGGAGATCGGCGAAAGGGGCCTCAACATGAGTGGAGGACAGAAGCAACGCATTCAGCTGGCCCGCGCTGTGTATTCCGATGCCGACATATTCTTACTGGATGACCCATTTAGTGCCCTTGACGCTCAAACTGCTGCCGCCCTTTTCAAGGCAAGAGCTCTAAAACCCTAAAATCCCTAAACCCCTTAACCCTAAATCATGTCTGTCACATCTAAGTTATCTTCCCTCTTGAGTAACCACACTCAATTGTGAAATTGTAACTTAAATGTGTTTTGGCACATGCAATTTCTCTCCACTCTTAGGTGATCACACCTACCAGAATTGTTGTAATGTTGAATTACAAGTTTGTCACATTCAAGTTCTCTCCGATCTTGGGTAACCACACTTAGTTGCGACATGCAGCGTAGTCTCTATTATTACAATGGTCATATTTTTAATATATATGTTAGCAAGTCAAAGAGGATACTAATGAACCAAAGAACGATTTGTTTGGAGTTCACATGCAATTGTTGTAAGGGTTCATATTTTTGGGGAGTAGATGATCAACGATGAACGCTGGTTCTGATGTTGAGGCAGTGTACTATCTCAAATGCCATATGTAATGCCTTGCAAGACTTTGGAGTGCTGCAGTTAGGTAGGTGTGGAGATTGCATTTGTTTATCTTTCACCCTAACCTCTTTAATCTAATTGTGTGTGGATCTCACAAAAATGGAAGCCTTGACATACTTTCAATGGTGTGACAAGTGTGCTACAGACAATGACAATGTGATAAGTTTTGCAGGATATTCGAGGAATTAGTTCTAGAGAAGGTTATATTAAAGAGGTCTGAGTTTGTAGTCAAGCTTGCAATGTGATTGAAGAATGGTCTTGATAATGTGTGCAGGATTGTGTAATGGGAGCATTGAAGGACAAGACTGTCATCCTGGTTACGCATCAAGTTGAATTTCTTCATGCTGTTGATCTCATTCTGGTACGCAACGAATGAGTAAAACCTTTTGCTCTTTCAAATATACAAGGTTGCACCAAGTATGAATCATCCCGTGCAAGTAACATAGTCCGAATGGAAGCTGAAAAGTTGTTTGTTTCATTGCAATTGTTTTTTTGCATGAAGGTGATGGAAGGAGGAGAGATAGAGCAATCAGGAAAATACGAGGCTCTTCTGGAAGAAGGCCGAGGCTTCAGGCAGCTTGTAGACGCGCACCAAGACGCCATGGGCGGTGTACACCAACAGGAGGAAAAAGATGTCGACGTGGAAGAAGGGCGCGCCAATAAAGCAACGCTCAGCAAATCTGGTATTCCACTCCCTGCTACCCTCTGCAAGTTTCAACTCCAGTATAGGCAAGTTAATTGCAACATGAATCAGCTAAGGACATTATAAAGTACGCTAACTTTGTTGAAAGCAAGTTGCAGATTAGTAGTTTCTCTTTACAAATTTGAAGCTATCTTCATGTAGAAAGTAATGCGGAAACACCCCAAGGCCCACTTAAACGAATTCTGCACCATTTGTTATCTGGTATTCTATGCACGTTAAACATACATTAAGGCAAGTTGAAAACAGGGTGGGGATTAGTAGTTGCACTTAACACATTTCATGCTGTCTTTGTGCAATAAGTAATGTTTGAAACCACAAAGATCCTTTGATTTAGATTCTACATCATTCATTCCTCACATTGTCTGTTACAGTATGCAAGGTAAAATCTACATGAAAGGCAATTTAACTGCACCGTGTATTGTAATTAATATATCCGCCATTAACCCTGCAAAGGATTGTGTGATTATTCATTCATTCAGAGTCCCAGGGTGAGAGAATGCTGCGAAACCTCAGCCGAGCAAGGTCACGTCGAAGCTCTAGTCAGCGTGAGCGAGTCGACGTTCCTATCACCCAGTTGACCCAACAAGAGGAGCGCGAGGTCGGCGACCAAGGCTGGACCGTCTACTTGGAGTACATTCGCGTGGCCAAGGGGTGGTTCGTGTTTTGGCTGGCGCTTACTTCGCAGCTTCTGTTTGTGTTGGGCCAAATGGCCGCAAATTACTGGATGGCTGTGAAAGTGAATGACCCTGGGACGAGTGATGGCTTGCTCATTGGGGTGTACTCCACCGTGTCCATTGCCAGTGCCATCTTTGTGTTAATGAGGTCGATGTTCAGTGTGAAGCTGGGGTTGCGAGCCTCGGTACAGTTCTTCCGAGCGCTCGTGGTGTGCTTGTTCAGGGCTCCCATGGGGTTCTTTGATTCGACGCCCATGGGGAGAATCCTTTCCAGGGTGAGAGACTTTTGAAGCTTTTCTTTCCACTTTGATCATAGATTTTTTATGTTTAAATTTTTTTAAAGTTTACTATGTGGTGGTGTTTGAGCTGAAATGACTCTCTTTTTGTCTACTTAGTGTGGGTTTTGAAATAAGGTGGGCAACCTAGTTGTCATTGAACCTTTGAGTGTGAATTGCGTTGTCATCAAGCCATTACATTTGAAGTAATTAGGTTGATACAAGAGAACGATGCAGATGATTGATGTAGTAAACAATGTCTCTCGACAGACTTACGAATTTGCTGCATAGTGTTGTCATTAAAGCATTATATTCTGTATAGGTCGATACAAGATGATGGATGTAGTGAAATATTGCTTGAAATAAAGTGTCTCACACCAGATAGAGGTACGAGTGTAATAACCTACTGTAGCTATGTTTATTCATTGAGAACTTAACTTTGGAAACTCGTAGTGGATGGTAGTAACTTTCAGAACGTGTCTTTATCGTTAATAAATGTAGGATATGATTTCTTCTTTCTGTTGGTACATTGCCTTCCTTCGAAGCTTTGTGAATGGTTAATTTCAAACGATCACGCATTTGGACATTTGGCCAGTTACGAATGAGTGTGATTGTGATCTTCTAATTGGAGGTTTGGATGTATGAGATTCTGCAGATATCATCTGACATGACGATGTTGGATATCGATGTACCCAAAGCATTTCAATTCGTCGCCAATGTGGGGCTTGAAATTTTAGGTGTAATCGTGGTTATTGCCGTCGTCACGAAAGAAGTGCTGATCGTCGCCATTCCCTTGCTCTTCGTGGTCAGATGGCTGCAGGTAATTTCCTTTCTGACCCGTCTGTTATACTATTGAGCTGCTCGGTCTTTGAAAAACATATATAATACTACGATGAGCATGAAACATTTGGTACTATTTAAAATAAGAAGTTTTGAATATTCCTATTTGGTTGGTTAATTGATATTTATTTATCATTCCAATTTTTGTTTCATTTTCAATTTGTTTGGCTAATTAAGGAAATACAAATATCGAAGTATTCATTTCCTTTGAATATCTAGCCGAAGCACCAATAAATATTGTACTGAATTTAAATAGTACTTTGAGCTTTTCGAATCCAAGTTTAGTTCTACTATTGTGATAGATTGGCAAGGGAAAACCAGATTGATGCCTAGTACTAAAACACTCCTTACAGTGCAGGAGTCGAAATGGGTGAAATGTAACGAATAGGAAAGAAATTCCTTATCAACTGCCCTAATATCTACAGTTATTTGTGACATTGTCCTTGGGAAATACGCATGAAAGAAGCAACAGAAATTGGTTATTGAAAGTTCTCATTCAAGAGAAGTTTGATACGTTTATTTGTTTGTAGAAGTCTGATATTTTCAGTTGAAGTAGACGTTTTCAGTTTTCAGTTTTTGAGCTGAAGTTTGGTCTTTTCAGTTTGAATGAGTAGCAGTTTGCTACATTTGGTTTGAGCGGAAGTTTGATATTTTATCTGGATTATAAGTTTAATTTTTCCAGTGGGAGTAGAAGTCTTTCAGTTTGAATGAGTAGAAATTTGGTCTTCTAAGTTTGAATGAGTAGGAGTTTGATAGTTTTGATTTGAGCAGAAGTTTGTTATTTTCAGCTGTAGTTTATGTTTGATATTATCAGCGGGACCTGAAGTTTGTTTCCTATGTTCAGTGTGCTTGACGTGCTTTCTGCTGTCTGTGTTGTGGCAGAGATACTACCTGACATCTGCACGGGAACTAATGCGAATGAATGGCACCACAAAGGCTCCCATAGTGAACAACTTCGGTGAGACCATCTCTGGGGCCATGACGATTCGAGCGTTTGAGAAAGTGCCGCAGTTCAGGAAGAAGAATTTGGAGCTTGTGGATGTGGATGCCAGTCTCTTCTTCCACACTTTCATTGCCTACGAGTGGCTGGTGCTGCGCTTGGAGACTTTGTGCGCCATCATTGTGGCCACGTCTGCTTTGTTCATGGTGATTCTACCCTCGGACACTGTGAATGGAGGTACAAGAATTTCTCTAATTTCACTGTCTTACGTACCATCATGAAGTAGAAGGCAGAAAGCTACCTTCATATAAGACATGCAGTAAAATATATTCTGCGGTTTTCAGGCTCTGAAACTTAAGTGAATAGGTGAATCGGAACAGATGCAATGGTTGAACATCTAATTTGTTATTTTCTCCCCGTTGGGTGGATGTATTAGCTTTTACTGCTAGACTCCCAAACACGAAGCAAGTCAATTGTTCAAAGAATGTTATGTAGCTTAGTAGTAATGTGTTCTTTAGGTATGAACTGGGTTTAGGGTTGTCTTGTCAGATGGATGTGGCCTAATGGATGTTCTATTTGACAAATGATGTTTGGCGGCTTATCAGACAGGTGTCGAGCATGTTACACTAAAGTACGTTGAAACATTGTGAAATATTCATAAATTTTATGAATATATTCTTAGTTTTTGTGGAAGATGAGAGGTCTTTGACGTACTAGATGCTGTGTTCGAACCATTCTGACGGAGTTGAATGATTGTTTGTGCAGGATTTGCGGGATTATCACTCGTATACGGATTGACATTAAGTAGTGTCTTAGTGTTCTTCATTCAATTCGTTTGCGAGTTGGCCAACAACATCGTTTCTGTTGAGCGTATTCGACAATACATGAAAATTGACAGTGAAGGCCCAGCCATCATTGAGGCCAATCGACCGTCGCCCGCTTGGCCAGATCACGGCACAGTGGAGCTCCAAAACTTACAGGTACATATAATTTAATGTGGCCATATTCGGTCAAATAATGTGTTTCAGAGCGTCAAAATTGTAATGTTCCAAGTATTCATAGATCTACAAACTTGGACAGGTAATAGATCTGAGGTTCAGAGTACCCTAATTTCAAACAAGAGGTTTTGTATTCGATGTAATTTCTGATTTAAACCAACACCATGAAGTTTACTCACTTGTCTCTTATTCTTGTTCTTGTAGATCCGATACAGACCTGGAGCTCCTCTAGTTTTGAAAGGCATCACATGTACATTTCAAGGAGGACAGCGAGTGGGTGTTGTTGGTCGGACTGGTTCAGGAAAGGTAATTAAATTTCAAGATCACCTTCAATGTTACATACAGAATAATTCACGCTGTATATATGTCATTTCAACAGTTATTTGATTCTGAAAATTCGTTTTCAGCACATACATTTGTTTTGACGCATGTAATTACTGATTTGGTAGGGATGTCCTTCAAATGTGTCAAAGTGGGCTGCTGATCTCATGTTAGTAAAAATTAAGGATCAATCTGAATTTTTGTTCAACAATTTGGTGACCCTGATTGATTGAATCTATAGGGGTTGGCAAAGCCTTTTTGACTGTTTTTCGTATTTTCTTCTAAATTGGGATGAAAACCCTATGAGTAAAAAGGATACTGAAAGTCTAATGTGTTATAGAATTACTCAAACAGAGTTTAGCTGGTCTAAATATGAAACGTGACTGTCAATCTGTTCAAGATTTTAAAAACTAAATCTTCTTCGTAGCTAAGTTCACCTCAACCTTTTTATCCTACAACTGAATGAGGACGTGATTACTATGCTGATTTTTTTGGTTATTGTGGAATGAATTGCAGACCACATTAATTAGTGCTTTGTTCCGGCTGGTGGAACCTGCTGGAGGGCGTATTCTGATCGATGGGCTGGACATCAGCATGATTGGCCTTCGTGACTTAAGGTCACGCCTGGGAATCATTCCACAAGAGCCTACTCTCTTTCGTGGTACTGTGCGCTCTAATATCGACCCTCTTGGCGAACATGAAGACAAGCCAATTTGGGAGGTACTCAATTATCTCATGATCTCTTTCTACTAAAATCATCCTTTCCATTGATAAACTCCATATTTGCACATTCTCCGTATGCCCTGAGATTCTATCATGTTATGTACACAGACGACACAACATAACATTATGTCTTTGTTTTTCTGAATGTTACGAGTCTGGTAATTGCAAACTATACTGTCTCTTTGAAGCATTTGCTGTGGAAAATGGTTGACTTGTTTAACGATGTTATGACCTTTCACATGTGAAGTTTTAGACACATGTGAGTGTATTTAGAGGCTCATGGGTGTCATTATGGATGGTTGAGTTTTTAGCCATTGCTTCAATCTTTACTCGGTTTTTATGCAATAATCGAGTTATTTCACCATGACTTCTTTTTGACTCTGTATGATCTTCATGACAGGCTTTGGAGAAGTGCCAACTTGCAGATATCGTGCGGTTCATGCCTGAGAAGCTTGATGCTCCTGGTACTTTTCTGTCTATTGTTTATATCCCAGTCGTTCTTAATGTCTACTTCTCTAATATCACATCTTTTGCTTTCGCTAGGGAACCAAAGTACCTATGTTCTCAGTATGTTCAGAAACTCTCTATTTTCTCTGTCATTACCACTCTCCAAAATGTTACAAGAAGTGGGATACAGGAGAAAATAAGGAGTGGAAAGAGTTCGAGTCCTCCTTCCTCCGTCCCACAACGTCATGTATCTCTTCATATATCATTTTTACATACAACCCTATTAATTGTCACAATGATAGAAAACTTCATTAATAATCACATGCATTGTAGTTGTCAATCACGATAAGCACGAGCACATGCAAGTATGGTTAACTCTTTAATGTTTTTACCTGAAAAGACTGACGCTCCAGTACGTTCTTAACTATTAAATATTATGGTCACATTTGTGAAGATGGCATTTTCATGAGTGCCAATTTCAGTGCAATCCTTTATTTCAAGGAATATGAGGTTTTTAATACTAGCAAGCTATCAATCATTAATATTCAGTTTAGCTAAGAATGTAATTTCTTTGAGCTGAGAAACAAGGGTTCTGTGAGTGTTGTGGAATGGTTAACAATTGCAGCAACTGGTTGGGTTCTTTGCAAACTGTAGTGACGGATGAAGGCGGAAACTGGAGTGTGGGACAGCGGCAATTGTTCTGTTTAGGACGGGCATTGCTGAAGCACAGTCGCATCCTAGTGTTGGATGAAGCCACAGCCTCCATCGATTCCACCACTGATGCCATCATTCAAAAACTCATCCGCTTCGATTTCCAGCATTGTACTGTGGTCACCGTGGCTCACCGCATTCCTACCGTCGTTGATAGTGATATGGTGTTGGCTCTCTCTAATGGTATGCTTTTCTACTCTCCGAATTTTCACTTTTCTAACGTCTGAATCCTTCATTGTTTCTCTGCTACTCCTTTCCTAATGTCTTTGTTCAATATATTCCTTTCTTCAATTTCATTAGGTTTGTAAGGGAGGTTGTCTTTTAAATGATTTAAGTATTTATTTTAGATGAATTTCAAGTTAATTTGGACGAACATTGTCCTGAAGCACTCTCCAACTTTTAGAAAGTGAACAGTGTGCTTAAGGTTTAATAAAGTAGGTCAGTTGGAGGTTATCATGTACTACTGATTTATATCTCAGATAAAAAATGTACACCTCTTGAACATAGTGGCTGAAATGGGTGGGTAAGCTTCTACTTTAGTTAAGCCCTATTTTTCAATAAGCTTGTTCAATGATCTCTGTTATTATGCTCATGTGGATGGTTTATTGCTTCTTCTTCGTCAAATCTTTTGCCCATTTAATTGTCGTGTTATCTTTTTTGTATTTGGAAGTGTGTTTTGTGTAAGTACTTGTGAATACATAACTTTTGAGAAACATAAATCGTGAGTTTTTTCTTTGAATCTCGAGGTGTTAATTTATACTTCTTGGGTTTACGTTGACCAGAAGGTTTATGGATTTTAGAATTTGTAAGTTAGCCAACAAGAAATTGGCTTTGTCCGTCTTGAAACTTGGAGTTGGCACAGTGGTTGAAAACCGACGCATGTTGGTTGGTTGTACTTGCAGGGGTGATGGCAGAATACGACTCACCAATTCGACTTCTGGACAACTCTCAATCTCTCTTCACAAATTTGGTGAATGAATATTGGAAGACTACTCAACACTTGCAATAGGATCGGCAGCTGGTCTACCCAAGAGATTCTTTTAGTATTCAGGGATTCATATTTCAAACTTTTAGGTAGTGCGAGTTGGAAACTCTAGTGGAGTGATGATCCTTCTCTTCTTACTGTAGAACGTGTAATGTGGATGAAATATCTTTCGTTCATCCAACCGATGTACATTTGTCCAAATCGTGAAACCGACTCTAGGATTAGAGTATTTGTTGCCCCAAATTTTGGCACTTCTGAGTGACAATCCGCTTCCTTGGAAATGCTAGTTCGATTACTTTTGTAGATGTTCTCGAATTCATATCATCTTGTAATTGATACGAATCAATCTAAGTTGTTCCTGTATTTAGTCGGATCATCTTGTAATTGGTTATCCACAGTTAAGTAATTCGTAACAACCAACAGTGACTGAATTGGCAGTTTCCTGATTGTCTAAATGAGATGAAAAAATGGAAAGTAAACACTACGGCTTTCATGTGACTTATAGTCTTGGTACGACTCTTGGAATGTAAATATTCCAAACTCAAACTCGATCCTAGAGTGTAGATCAATGAGCAATGCCAACGATCCTCAAGCCTTCGGAGGACAGGTATCTTAAATATCTTAAAGTTATCTCCGAGTAACAAATCTTTCTTTACAAACTTATAAAGCATTAAGCTTGATGTACATGAACAGCAATCAATCTTCAAAAAATCAGTAACTGCTGCTACTTAGCAGGGGTACTCTGAAGTGCAACTTCATTCTCAATACGTAATGTTTAGGAATTTGCTCATAGCTTTTAAGATCCCAGGTGGCCATTGTAACTCACTAGCGACCCACCTGCACCACATACAATTGAAATGTCCCGATCAGACACTTCAAAGGGTCAAAGCGCAACATTACCTATCATAATGAATATGCAGGATTTCGAAGCAACGTAGTAGAAGTCTGGGTGCTTGAGAGGAAAAGAATCAAAATTCATAATGCTAGCTCCTCTTAATTTACTTGAAACCCACTACAGAATCTAATTTTAGAACACATGCAACCAATGAGATTCAAATACAAAAACTATTCTCCAGTTCAAGTGCAAGTGCTAAAATGCAGTGCTAAATCTTGAAGTCCAAAACTTGTATTGTTACAATTTTTTTGTATACTTAGAATCAACCGCTGAAAATTTGAAGGTAGGACAACCAACATGATCTTCAAGACACTACAATCGGATTTATAGAATTAAGTACTTTAGAAAGATCAGACTTTGGTAGGGAGTTAAAACGCCGTTTGCATTGGTATAATGTCCAATAGTGGCTATCAAGACCACGATTTTAAGAAATTATTTGCAGGTCAGTACCTACCGAGTAACTTGCAAACTATTTTTGATATCCACATTCTTTATTGTCATTATACCTAGTTCAAATTTGAAGTATCAACCAAGTCTTAAGAGGTACTGAAAAGAATAAAGATTAAGTCCAAAACCTGATGTCTTGGTATCTTGGCTCTCGAGATGTTGCTTCATTAAACTGCCCTTCAGCCTGAGCACGGTTCCCTTCTTTCCACAATACAGCAGCTAAGACGGCATGAGCCTCTGTATAGTTTGGGTACTTCCGCACAAGCCCTTGAACCAGTTTCCTGGCCTCTTCTAATCTGTCCAGCTGAGGAGAGACAAGCAACCATAAGGAGAAAAACCAACTTCGAAAGATAAAACTGGAGCAATGAAGTACCATTAGAATGTAAGAGAGGAACATGTTTTGCCACGTACTTCAAAGAGGACAAGTGCTTCCTTGAGACGATATCCAGCGATTCCTGGAGCCAGAACAGAAGCTCGAGCATATGACTTCAGTGCGGCGTCAAAATCAGATACCCGAACCAACACATTCCCCAGATTAAACCAAGCTGCATATTCCTGGAACCAATTACAAGCATATTAGCTAATTATCCTTCTTATGCAATTAAGGCTTCACGTGCAGCATTATATATCCTCTGCTATCGAGAGCTCGGTAAATGAGATGAATTCAAAGCAATTCTGGTTTGAGTTACGAACTTCAGGATCATTGACGATAGCAGTTTTGCAGTCCACGATGGCATCGTCGTAGCGCCCCATTGCCTGATTGTCACTGGCCAACGTTAGGGCAAAAATTAAAACTCCATCTCCATTAATTATAATATGATGTAGAAGATACTAAAACTGTTCGGAAGCTCATCTCTTCTCCTGTAGTGACCTCTGTTACAGATAGCAAATCATCAGTTCACACACTTGGTTCACAAAACGCGATCGTTGACCATCAATCAGCAAGTTGTATGTAAGCAAGACTGGACCAAATGTCCATGGCCAATGATCTTTAAATGGAAAGGGGTTTGTAAGCAGTCCGCTTGAGTAGTGATCAAAATCTCTCATTTTGAATGATTGCATAAAAAATTCGTACAGAGGGATTAAAAACAAACTGATTTCAAGAGATTTTCTCTGTTGTAATAGCCAATGTGCCCACTCAAAGGCTCTATTATGCGATCTCCCGATGAAAGCACACTCCTACATATTAGCAAAATGCTTGAAGCGGCGGATGCCGTATCCTAAGAATCGATGATAATGTTAAGTCCGAACATAGACCTTGAACGGTGACCCAAGAATCATTCCCCCATTTGTTAAATGCGTAAAATTGATGCAAATAGTATTCTTTACCTCATTTCAAATCAGAAATTTCAGAGTAGTATGCATTGACGATAGTGTTGGGTTCGAATTTACCAGAATCGTTACACAAAACTGCCAAATTAGATGACCACAACCACAATGCAGTATTCCAAAATGCAGGACACGGAGCAAGCTTGGAAGTTCTATCTCTCACCTCATACGAAATGGCACGATTCAAGAAGGGCACGGGTGCATTAGGCGCCAACGCAATTGCCTTCGAAAAATCTTCCGCCGCCTGCTCAAACTTCTGCAAGGAAACTCGCACACTCCCCCTGTTCGACCACACACTCGCGCTCTTGGGATCCTCCTCGAGTAACTCCGAGAACAACGTCTCAGCATTCTCCAAGTCCCCCACCACTGCAGCTCGCAGAGCCTCCTGCAGCTTCGGATTCTCCACGTCCTTCAACCTCACTCGCCTCGATACCGACGCAGCCTCTGCTTCTTTGGGTGTGGCTCCCCATGCCAGAAACGGCAATGCCAGGCCAACTTTCGCCATCTCTCTCCGTGAAACCCTAGCTTGGCTTATCCCTGCCTTGCAAACATTAGGAACCTTCGGAAGCGCATAATGCTTGGGCACTACGTGAGTTGCGCATGGCTGCAATCCCAAAAAACTGCGTCTGGGATTCAAGACTTGTAATGGTTCGGTGAGAATCATTATGTCGATTGTACTAACAGTTGAAATTGAAGTGCAACGCGAATTGTTGATGGATTGCAACACCCCAAATTGACGCGCAACCGGGATTTTACGACATGGGAATGGAGAAGGAGAGGGAGAAGTGAGAGATTCAAGGTTTGTGAATAAAGTTTGGGGGATTGGTGGGGATGGAATGTGAGAGAGGTGAAGGTGGTGATGATGGAGATGGCGGGAGGTAGAGGGGAATTGGGTTGCGAGAACGATGATTTGCTGTGTGTTGACGAGTGTTGGAGTGCTGTTATGTGTCCACGCTCTGGTCGGGTTTGCAGCCCAGCAATGTGCGATGGGTCGGTTGGATGAATGGTGATATTGGATGAATATCGAACGAGGATGAATCTTCACGCGTGACGTTAAATCAGTCCCACACTCCCACGATTTACCATAGGGATAAACGCTGAAATTTTTTATTTTTTGCATAAATTTTTTTTTCAAATTCTGAGTTCATATTTGGCATCAGAGACCCCAAATTAGCTGAGTCAGAGCCTCACACAACCGAAGAAAACCAACATAAACATAAACCCCAAACCTCAATCAACCCCTAAGGACAAAAGACCCATTCCCGTCCATGTATCTATTCCCGTTCATATGTAGCAGGGGTGCACATTTTTCGTTAAAAAATGTGCACCCCTGCTACATATGGACGGGAATGGGTGTTCCCACCTTAGTAAATGAATTTTATCATATTGAAGCCACATTCTACCCCTCTATCGCACCTTTGTGAGACTGATTTAATGTCTTGCAATCTTCATGGTGAACTAAGTGAACTGAACATGAGCCAAGTACACTAAATAGGGGTATTAACCCCTAAATGCCCAAACCTTTTCAATTGTGTTTTGACTATGGAAAAAGTGCATTGGCTTGTAGTCATCTCTAATGAAGTAAGTTGATTTCTTTTTCAAAATCTAACCGTATAGATGTTTAAAGAGTTTGTTTATTAACATGTACACAAATTTTGAGTGCTAAATTGTATAGGAGTTGTGAGATTATAATGAGAGAAGAGTACATTTTTTATATTTAGTATGTTGCATTTTCCCACAATGTTTCCCAAATTTGCATATAAATTTTTTGGGGGATTGGAGGTGACATGAACAACTACGCAGAGTGTAAGCACACTAGGAGGATGCAACCTCCATAACCAAGGTAGTCACCAAAATTTTCCAAATACTTACCAATACATGTATTCTTTTTTTCTACAATCAACAATGAAATCATCCATCGGACCACCCAGGTTTACAATATTCTTATATGGTTGAGGGGACAAAAAAAGTGGATTGGATGTACATCAATCTAGGATGAATGGATGTTGGATGAATGTTAAATGATGATGAATCTTGAAGGGAATTAAGTGAATTGAACATAAGACATACATTGAATAGGGATATTAACCCCAAAAGGACTAAAGTGCCTTTTTTGGCAACACAAAAATTTTGGGCAGATATGTATGATTAGAGATTTTCATGTTTTTGAACCAAACTTTAATCGAAAGTGAGGATAAGGAATATCTCTAAAGCCCAACAATTTTCATAACTTTTGACTATATAGTAAAAAAAGTTATCACATGATAGGTTGTTTCTTTCTCAACTTGGGCAATTCAAGCAAATAAAAAATCACCTTTTTTGAAACAAAAATTTGAAATTAGTTTTATGGAATTCATATATATATGGAAAGCTTTGAATCATTTCATTTAGAGTAAAGAGTCAAAAGTTATGAAGAGTTTTAGTCTATGAATAGTTATGGATTCTCTATTCAAAAATAAACTTTGAAGTCCTTTATTTTACTCGATTTTCAATATTCTTTGAAAAAGATATAACATTTGGAACATTTTTTGCAACGTTTGTAATATAGCCCACTGGATGTGTCACAATCTCTTTTTATTGCAAAGAACAAAAGATTGAAGCCTTTTCAAGCTAGTTCTTCATTGGTTTGACATATATATATATATATGCAAAAGAAAATTTGCACTTCATGAAAATTAGGTCACCAATCTTGAGGACAATTTAAAATTTTCAATAAAGAACAAACTCAATGTTCATGAGTTATAATACAAGACTATGAGAATTATAGACTTCCAATCAACAACATAGATTATGGTTGGCATTCTTTGGTTCTTCCTTCTCTTATCCTTTGTAGAAATGCAACAACAAAGCCCATTTGTAGTAGCCGAGTATGCTCCTTTTGGCGATGCTGTACTTTTGTCCAAATTAGGGCAAATTCAATTTCACCGGGGACGAGATACTGCATACAAAAGGTCATCGCCCATTCCTCAACTTCGATGCATAAAAGGCTGTGAATTTGAGCCTGGTGAATTGTAACCCTCCTTGTCTAATTTTTTAAAACTTGATTATTCCTTATGATTGAATTGTTTTAGATGGTCTTATAATCTCGCAATCATAGTTTATTGAACTTTCATGTGATTAGGGTTGGTTGAAGGCTCCTTTTGTTCTTGAGAGGCTCATAGTCTCATTTTGTAACTCATAGTCTCATCTTATCCTTACAACACTAATATAAGGATTGGTTCAAGAGACTTCTACAAATTAATTGTAATTGTGGTGTCTCTAGAGATGCCATTCTACATTTTCATATGATTTGCTAATTAGGGATTATTGGATTATTATGTAATCAGGATTTGATGAAGTCTCTTTTTGTTATTGTGAGGCTTGTGAACTTCTTTTATCCTTAAACCATTGATACATGGATTGATTTGGTTAGATTTTTTAAATGATTTGTTATTGTGGTATTTTTGGTGGTTCCATCTTTGAGGGGCTAGCTATTGTTCATTGCACAAACATCAAGCCCCATGCTCAAAATTCAAAGTGGCGATGCGAAACGAATCTACCTGGGCACCTCAAGTTTGATGAAACGACTATTGTTTGTGAGGTGTAATTTCATCTTTTTATTGCAATTGATGTTTTTTTTGTTTGAAAAATTTGAAATTTGAATCTAAGGATCATATGGAAGCTAAGATGTCATTTCTCTTAAGGAGAAGGAGTGTCTTTGAAATTAGGGATTTGAGTCACCAGAGGATGATAAAGTTCTAAGAGGCAGTTGTGGATTAGAATACACTTTAGTCCGCATTGGTATGGAATGACCTTGAACCTTGATGCCAATTTTCTATTAATATAATTTAAAGTATAGAAATAAAGGATTTTAAAGTAAGTCTACATGGTTGTAAACGTGAAAGGACATTGATGCCAATTTTTACCTGATGAATAGCAATCTTTTCAATTTTACAATGCAAATTGGATGCTTTTCACTCAATAACTTTGTACAAGTTTTTCTCATTGTACTATATTCAAGTCATTTATGTTTTGGAGGATTTTATACTAGACTTAACTCCAAAATAGTCATCAAATTTGTCAACTTCCTACATTGGATGTTGTTATTCATTTCAATTTTGACCATCAAATTTTGATCTCTTTTCAATTTGAATTCAATTATTGTAATGAAGCTTAATAAGTCTAATTTCTTATCTAATTTTAAATTTTGAAAAAATCATAAACTTGAGAATTTATTACTTTTAAGCTTACAACCCTATCTAACTTTTATTTGATATATTTTTCAAGATTCTTTATACAAAATTCATAGTAATTTTAGGTCTTTACAAAAAAAATTAATTATGACTTATTGTAAGCATAGGTTTTCTTCAATGACCAATAAAATATAATAATTTTCATTTAGTATACTAGCTAAATAGGTCTCAAAATTGAATTTATTGACCATTCATAACTTACATGTAAGCTCATCTTTTTTAAACTAATGTCATTATATGGAAGCCATTTGATGAAAGATTGGAGATAATTTCTTATTAGGATGGTCACTACTACAAAGACGGCACTCCATCCATTACATAGCTTCTAATACCGAAGATGAAGTATACTTTCTAAATATGTATTCATTCATGATAATTTTAGTTGCTAGTGGAGTGGTTACCTCCTATATAAATTTTTTCAATTAAAATATCAATAGTATATTAACTCAAAGCACTTCTAATTGCCAAAAGTAGATGCAAGGTTGGAGTGCAAGTTGGATGATAGTGTTGGCGGTGTTATTGTACTTGATCCATCACAATTGGAGGGCTTTCAATGTTGTAGGTTAGAATTTCTATCTTAAAACTATTGTTGAACAAAAAAATGAACTAAAATTAATGCAACATTCAACTACTTCTAGACTTTGAAGGGTCTAAATTATGTAATAGGAAAATGGTCATTAGAGGACAATACAAAACATCAAGAGATTTATGCAAACATTGAGAGATTAATGTAAAACACCTAAAGATCTATAAATCCATTTGAAAATCTCCAAATGTTATTATGTAGAGATTTTTGAATGTTTTGTCCATAATTCACTTAATAGTCTCATAGTAGTCAAATGTGACATACAAATAAGTGCAATAAGGTAAAGGTACTAGTAACCAATCAAATAAGCAATTTTGGACATAATTTGGGTAGTACAAGGCAAAGAAAATATTTCTAGAGGTGCATAGGCATAAATGAATGGGATTGCAACAAATTTGGTAATTTTATCTTTTGAATTTAAATTATTTTGAATTTAAATTATTATGAATTTTGAAAGGCCAAACTTGGGTTTGATCCATGACTAACACATAGAGTCATCTAATTCCAATCATTCAAGAATACATTCTTGCTAATTACTTCTTACATTTGTGCTCACCTATGTATCATTAACTTATTAGTCCAAACCTTAAAAAGTATGAAAATACACATTCCAAAGCTAGAAAAGAAATTTGTTCCAACTATTGTTGGAAATGCATGCCTTTATTGATTGCCGATTAGAAGGTGGTCAGTAATTGGTACCTTCGCCTTAATTGTTGAACATCTTGAGTTTTTTTTGGTTGTTGTACTGAAGTTAGTTTAATTAGTGCAAGAATTTGAATAGTGGAAGATCTTCAAACTAATTTAATGAATCTAGATCAATTTAGTTTGATTGATTTGAACATATAGATGAAGTTTGGAAGAATGTATATAAAGTTTAGATGAAAACAGACATAAAATGATGAAGGTAGGTCATGTATAGATGATATATATATATATATATATATATATATATATATATATATAATTTTTTTAATTATTATTATTTTAATTTAAAAAAATGTAGTGAACATCCATATTATTGTTCACCTCACAAATTGTTATTATTACAAAATTAATACTTGGAGTCTCACCAATTGAACTACTTAAGTAGTTCTATGAAATGGTGCTACTTTGAGCACCAAGCCCAAGACAAGGCTCTTTGTGAATTGTCTTCAAGTGCATTGCTTTTTCATAGGAATGCATTAATAATTAATCTACTAAGCTTGTTTGAATTGTATAGGAGATGCAAATAGAGAGTAGCCATACAAGAATCTCAAGTTCATCACACATTGGAAGGAAGCAATGGCAATGACAACCATATTCACCTCAATGTTGAAGAATTTCGAACAAAATGTTTTCAATGCCCTTTACTTCTTTTTGTCATTTGCCTTGATGCAAATATAGTTGTAGATTTTTCAGGGCCTTTCTAAGTAGTTTCATTTGGATTTGGCCACCACTTTGGTATACAATTTTGTATATGATACCTTCGTTGGATTGTGTTTGCACTACTTAATGGATATCTTTAGCATATTGTGATGTAATAAGGAGGTTCTATTTTGGAGGAGGGCCTCAATTGTTTTGAATCCAAAATTGATCTTAGCATTATAATTTCTAATTTTTATCATTTTTACATTGGCTCAATGTAACATATTGGATTTTTTAATCCATTGGAATTTTTGATGTGGGCTACATGGTATAGGGACTCTTTTTTAATGTGTCTTTCATAGTGTATTGCTTTAGACTAGCTATGCAACACTAAAGCAAAGGAGTCTAAGGACTAGCCTACATTGATGAGTTTAGAAAGGAGATTAAGATACATGATTTATCTTTGTTGAGTTTAATTTGCTATTGAGATATTTTCAATGGAGAAAAATTAGATTGAGATCTTGTATTGTATTTGATGCCTAGTTAAATAAGCTAAAATATGTAATCAAAAAGTTGCTACAATATTGGTTGATATAGGATGAATTAATTGCTGTTTTTATTCAAAAAACCATAATCATTATGGTGGTCATGACAATTAAATTGAATCATATGCAAGAGTGCATTAGCTTAATTTAAAAGCATAATAAAATGGTTTAGTTGACTTGCTTGGCTTGTTTTTGACATGACTTGAAAGTCATTGTATGTCTAGGAGTACAAATGCAAGTCATTAGACTAAAAATAATGTTAAAGTACTTGGAAGGAGGAAATATAAGAAAGAAGAGGGTAAAATTTGAAATTAAACAAAAAGCATTTATACTAGAGGGACAAATCTTCATTCTAATCCCATGTAGTATTTGAAATGGTAGGTGGGTTATATGTTAAATTCTTTAAGGTTATAATTTGCATCAAGAAGGTTAAGATCTTCAAAATAATTAAATTTTGAAATGAATTGGAGAAGATTTTAACCCCTAAAGGACCAAAGTGCCTTTTTTGGCAACATAGCAATTTTGGGCAGGTACGTGTTACTAGAGATTTTCATATTTTGGAACCAAACTTTAATAGAAGGTGTGGACAAGGAGTATCTTTAAAGTCCAACAATTTTTGTGACTTTTTGACTACATGGTTGAAAAGTTATTGTATGATATGTTGTTTGTTTCTCAACTCGGGTAGTTCGGGCAAATAAAAAAAATCACTTTTTTTAGAAACCAAAATTTGAAATTTGTTTTATAGATTTATACATACATGGAAAGCTTTAAATCATTCCATTTGAATTCATGAGTCAAAAGTTATAAAGAATTTTAGTTTGCGGGTAGTTATAGATTCTCTACTCTAAAATAAACATTGGAGTCCTTTATTTTACTCAATTTTCAATACTTTTGAAAACAATATAAAAACATTGGATGTAGATTATAACATTTGAACAATTGGAATTGGCATTTTTCAATTCAATAAATAAATTATTAACAATTTAGTATTTTGAATCATTTTCTACTTCTTTCTACTTACTATTTTTTTGGTATATTTTGTACAATTCCAAATGATTTGAAAATTTTCAAGCATCTAGCCAGCTTGAGTTGAAGAATGAATCCAATGAGTAACAACCATTTTGAACATTTTTTCATACAAATGTGTCCTTCTAAAGTGCAACTGCCTGGATTTTCATAGTGGTAAAAAAAGGATTTTTGTAACTTCAAACACTAATATCTTGCAATCTACATGGTGAAACTTTCTGAATTTTTTTCTGAATCTTCTCAAAATAGTGCACTAAAATATCCTTTGGTTTACATTATTCCAGAAATGTTTTTTTTCCTAAAATTTGGTAGTTGTCCTAGAAATGACAATTTTGGAGTAGTTTTGGTGAAAATATAGTCCAAAACCTCTAGGGGTTAAGACTCCACTAGGAGGGTGGGTTTCATTTTGTTCCTTGGTCATTACTCAAGGATTTTATTCCCCCCTTTCTTATAAACTAATTTTCAATTGATCTTTGTAGGAATAATCATTCTCACATGAGATGTATTCAAATCATGGGGGGGAAACTCTCACTACATTTGGGGGACCCACATGCAACAGAGGGATATTTTTGGGGGGCCTATCATCTCCTAAGAAAAATTAAAAGGGTCCCTATCATTACCTAATGCAAAAGAAAATTCTATATAATCATCCATATCATTACTTATAATATGTAGGTCAATGCAATTTTTTTTAGCCTATATTTTTTGTAATTAAAAAAACTAAATAAAAAAATAATGAGAAAGTAAAAGTGACAAGGAAAAAATTTATAGAAAAAAAGATTAATTTCTAAATACCAATTAGCATGCATGAATCAAACACAAAACATTAGAATTGAAAGCCATACTCAACAATTAGAAGCCATATGAAGAATGCATTCAAAAACACTGAGTTGAAGTCAATGAAAGTACTAAATGTGAAAATTACTAAAAATGTGCCTCAATGTCAAAATGCAGACAAGAAGAAATGCTTGCTAGAAAATAAAAAAAACTATAGCAGCAACCACCTGCTGCATTTCTAATACACACTTACACATTTGAAAAAAACACACTCAATGTACCATTTGCCACTCAACAGCTACTTTAAAACTCTAAGTCTATGAAATTGCACTTTCATCCACTAATTTGGAATTTCGTCTTGTAACTCTGACGTACAAGTATCCTATGTTTGGGTTAGATTCATCAAAAATTAATTCAAAATTAAATAAATATGGAACATGATGAAATTTTTAGAAATTATGACGTGACAAGTTTGATAGTGTAGAGAAGATTAATGAAAATAATTCGAAATCTTAAAAAAAAAATTGATGAAAAATTAAATATAGTATTATCCGCGTGTTTCAAAAAATAAAAAAATCACATAAAATCATATTCCATATATTATAATGTAAAGCCCTAAGACTTGATTATAAAGCCTTGATTTTAGCTTAAGAACTAATAGTATGGCCTTCATTACTCAAACCTAATAGCAAAGCCTTGATTAAACCTAAGTAGAGTAAAACTTTGGAAAGCCTGCCTTATTTTAGCCTTGTAAAACAACATTTTGTAAAGCTTTTATCATATTGAGCTTGCAATGTGGTAAAGCAAGAAGGCCATAGCTACAATTGACAAAATATTTCTAATTTCAATAAACAAAATCTTAAAAATTCTAAATGGGGTGATTGAAAGGGAAATTTAAGCAAAAAGAAAAGATTTTGTCTGGGATGTGACAAATCTGCCCTCAATATATAGTACTATACTATAAGTCTAACATAGTACTATACTATAATTTTGACATAGTATAAACAAATCCTACTAAATATAATTCCTTGAATCTAATTCTTTTGCTCCTAAATTACATGTACCTAAAAATTAATAGACCATATTTTTTGGCTACCTACGTTACTTATAATGGACTTGCCATTTTTCATGTCCCCTACTTTATATATAATTCTTTGAAAAGTACTTATAAATATTACCCAAAATGAATTAAATCCAACCTATATTCTGCCGCACATAGGTTGCTAAAACGCAAGAAGTGTCCCCCCGTGATTCAAATTCTTCTTAATCCCATGACTCCATGAGGTTAAAGTTCATACTCCACCTTTTCTTCACCTTGGTGTGAATATACCCTTATAGATTAAATAGATTTTTTAGACAAAAAATTCAAAATGCACTTCTATCCATGAATAGCCCCATGAAGGCATGAACAATGAATGATGAGGTATGAATGTTATCTGCTTGAATTGAGCAATCTTTAGTCATATAATATGTCTAATGGCCTAAACACAATGCAACTTCACACTAATAGATGTATCCCTTTGGTGTGCATAAATTGCATATATATTCAGAGTTCAAACAATGGTCTCGTAACGTATAATTCTTACATCATAGTTTCTTTTATATAGCAACTTTATTGGGGTATTTGCAATGAAGGACCCATAGAATGAACTAACAAGTATGTGGGGAACATTGAAGAAATTCTTGAGTCAGATTACCAAAACCACTTCACCACAATGTTGGTCTATAATTGGATTAGGAGATCTAATGATCTTTGATTTCCTAACATTAAGCAATATAGATATGGAATGAAAGTGTATATTGATTTGTTTTCTTTTTCATTCCATTACTAATAGGATTTTTCCTCAAATGATATGGATAGAAGGTAGTGTGTAGAGCCAACATCAAGAGCAATCATGGGCAATTACAACTTGGTCAATCTAACCCTAACATAATTGATGTAGGAAACAACTTTGACTTTCTTAGTTTACAATTTCAAATGTTGAATTTTGAACCTATTAGAGAAGCGACAGTCATAAGCTCCACGTATGTAACAACATCAAATATCAATAATATTGGACAAGAAGCTGACAATCTAAGTAGACATTCTGGTGCTACTTAGATGTTGAAGTGCATAGTGGGTACAACATTGGATGTAGCAATGTATGCATGTCCCTTATTGTTTATGATGTCAATTTTGTTTCTATAGATCGACATTTCAAAGCCAATAAGGCTTATGTCCCTACTATGAGTATATATGTCATCACCTTCATTGTGGAAAACTTCAACACAAGCTACATTTGTAGTTGCAAAAACTCATGTCTTCTATCTATAGTAATTTCAGTAAGACATGGAGCAAACAATTACTTATCTTGTAAGTTATTACTTGTCACAAGTAATTTTTTTTCCTAATTAGAAGACTGCGAGTTCTTAATTGAGGGAATGTTGGAGAACTCTACTATATTTCTAGCTATATCTAGGATTTGACATGGCTGAGAGACTACCACGTCAGATTTATAATAATAAAGAAATAAAGAAATAAAAAATCAATTCAAAAAAAATTATATATATAATAATTTTTTATTTTGAATGCGATTTGACATGGTTGAGAGACTGCCACTTCAGATTTATAATAATAAAGAAATAAAGAAATAAAAAATCAATTTAAAAAAATTATATATATATATAATAATTTTTTATTTTGAATGTTCCCAGCATTGGGAATAGGCTTGAAATAGTCTTCTAATCCTTGGAAAAACATCTAATGTATATGTGAATGACATCAAACCTTTAGTATTGACAACATGAGCATCAACATTTTAAGTGGTTGCATGATGTCTATGGTGGCCAAATACATGTCATATATAGTGCCATTCATGAATATGTGTATATCCACTAAAGAAATAGCTATTAGTAATAGAGAAGTTAGTTATACAAAACTGAATGTAGCCATGTGTACATAACAAAAAATTGGAAAATATTAAAAAATGTTTCACCTAAACTCTCAGCATTCTTTTTTACTTCTCTAGCATATCAACAAACAATTATTCAAATAATATGTTTAGTAAAACATTGTTTGTTGACATGCTAGAATAAATTGTTTGTTGACAATAGCTTCTAGATCCATCATGTGCTTTGGCGCTAATAGTGACAAGATTTTTATCCATTGTTCAAGGTATTTTACAACTATATATATTGTATAGATTGGCACTAACATATTCAAAACATGTTGACATGAGAAGACTATTTATTTAAACAGTAGCACTATCAAGATGGAAGACAAATCATAAGGCATTTGTAAATGTATCCTTTTGTATGAGAAAAAGTTCAAATTGTTGGTTCCTCTTTGGATTCATTCTTAAAGGCAAGTTGGCTACGTGTTTAAGAAAATTTCAAATTGTTTGGAATTGTATAACATATAGTAAAAAAATAGTAAGTAGAAAGAAGTAGAAAATGATTCACAATATTGAATTGTAAACAATTTATTTATAGAATTGAAAAATGTCAATCTTTCAAATGTTCAAATGTTGTAATAAACCATCTACACCTACTGTTTTCATTTTCATTTTTCAAAAATATTAAAAATTGAATTAAATAAAGAATTTCAATTTTTTTGAAGAATAGAGATTTTATAACTAGCTACAAACTACCCCAAACTTAAACTCCTCATAACTTTTGACTTGTTGGTCAAAATATATTGATTCAAAGCTTTCCATGTACATATAATTTTAAAGTATCAATTTCAAATTTTAATTTCTTAAAAAAGAGATTTAAAGAAAAGGGATTGCCTAGGTTGCCTATTCAATGATGAAAATGACATATCATTCAATAACTTGTAAACATGTAATCAAAAGGTATGAAAAATGTTTCACTTTAAACAAACTCCTTAGGCACATATTGTGTGAAAATTTCAAGGAAATAAAATAAAAACTTCATTTGTAGTGAGTTGTTTAAAATCGCAATGTTGCCAAAAATGGCATTTAGACCTTTAGGGATTAAAATGAATGTCTAATGTGATTTTTTCTTCAAGATCAAGTGTGTTTGAGGCTCATTTTCAAGAGCCCTTACTTTTCAATATTTACTTTTGTACAGTTAAAATTAAAAATTTTAATTTATATATATGTACAAAAAAATATCAAAGTGGTAGAATTGATTGAAAACCTCCATTGTCAAAATCATATTAATCTTTTAGGGGTTAAAGCTTTTTCATTTGAGTAGGTTTAGAAATCAAATTTCACCTCCAAATGTGTTTTTAGGAAAATTTTAACATCTTTTATCGACACTAAAACATTATAATTTTTCAATCTATGTGACCAAATGACTCTAAATTTGATCCATGTCATTTACAATATGCGCACTAGAAGATTGTATGGTTGAGATTTTCATACCTTAATAACATGTAGACTTATAAGGCTTGAAAAGCAAATGATGTTTTTAAATCCAAAAAGACCTCTGACCTTGAGGGGTAAAGGGAGTGAAGGACTCTGAAAGGTGTAGGCACTATTGGCACAAGGACATCATTGTGGAACAATGGATCACTACTGTAGGTCATTCTTAGAGATCATGAAACCCTCTTTATCCCAAAACTTTGGAATTAAATAAAGCCCAACCAAGTTGTTGTTTTTAGTAGTTTGCATATTTAGGAGATTATTTTTGAAGTTTAGTTCTAGAATCAAAAAATTTATTTTGAAAATGATTGATTATGATTTTTCTATTCAAGATTTGTGCAAGGGTGTCCATTGCAATCTTGACAATGAGCCTCAAACACACTACAAAAAGTCAAGATTGCAATGGACACCCTTGCACAAATCTTGAATAGAAAAATCATAATCAATCATTTTCAAAATAAATTTTTTGATTCTAGAACTAAACTTCAAAAATAATCTCCTAAATATGCAAACTACTAAAAACAACAACTTGGTTGGGCTTTATTTAATTCCAAAGTTTTGGGATAAAGAGGGTTTCATGATCTCTAAGAATGACCTACAGTAGTGATCCATTGTTCCACAATGATGTCCTTGTGCCAATAGTGCCTACACCTTTCAGAGTCCTTCACTCCCTTTACCCCTCAAGGTCAGAGGTCTTTTTGGATTTAAAAACATCATTTGCTTTTCAAGCCTTATAAGTCTACATGTTATTAAGGTATGAAAATCTCAACCATACAATCTTCTAGTGCGCATATTGTAAATGACATGGATCAAATTTAGAGTCATTTGGTCACATAGATTGAAAAATTATAATGTTTTAGTGTCGATAAAAGATGTTAAAATTTTCCTAAAAACACATTTGGAGGTGAAATTTGATTTCTAAACCTACTCAAATGAAAAAGCTTTAACCCCACAAAAGTAAATATTAATATATCTAGTATGCATGTAATTAATTGTAGAAAATTTTAACCTTTAGATCTTTAGATTATAACAATTTTTAATGATCAACTTCATAGGCAAAAAACATAGTTTTTGGAGAAAAAAATTTATAAAAAGATGAATAAAGACTTTTTAACCCCCTAGAAAAATTTATTTGGAGTCCAAAGCAAATGTAGTATTTTTATATTAAAAGATTTGAAAAATAAAAAAACTCCCTCAAATTTGTACACATTTTCAAACATGAAGACTAGAAAGTCAAATCTAAGCAAATTGGATCCTACAAAATTCTTAAAAATTTATATATGGATAAATTTTTGAAATTCAACAACTAATGTTATTATCATATTTTTGGAACATCTCAAAAAAATTTGGAATCATTTTAATTATTTTATATTGTAAATTACACTAGATTTAACCTTTTTATTTTTAAAATTGTTCAAGACAAAAAATTGAATTTTTTTCCAAATGTTTTTTTGTGTGTGTGGATTATAGAATAGAATTGTGTAAGGAAATGGGTTTTTTTCCATCTCTACTACTCTTTTAATGAAAAAACATTATTTTTGCTCCCTTTTCCTACTAGACTACATTCTCGACTACATTTCCTAAATCAATTTTTAACTACTTCTCACATTCAAAATGAGAAAATGAGAAAATGCAAAAAATACGTAAACTTCTTTTTCTACAAGATCTTAGTTTACAAAATATTGAGATTTGTTTCACCCTTCTAAGAAATTGCCATTGAAAACTTTGAAGAGGACATATTGTGTCTTTTTAGTCCTTTAGGGGTTAAACTAAAAAGTAATTCAAAATCAATATATAAACACATTGGTGAAATTTTTTTTCATTCAAATGATTTGAATCCTTTGCAAAATGACTTTGAAATGTAAAAAAAATAACAAAAAAGGGTGCAAAAAACACATCTATGACTGGGGGGGTTCACTATTCGGGAGTTTTCTATATCACGTGTGAACAAGGGGTATTTTTAGGGGGGGTATTTTGATGGAGGGGACCAATTAAACACACCCTATCATTATCTAATTTTCTAATTTAGCCTATTTTTTAGTACCCTACACTTACTTCAAATTCAAAGGAGAGGCAATTTCTTCACACCCTATCTTCATTATAAATATATTATTTCCAATAGAAGACAATGTATTGAAATGGACTTAAATAGGTTCAAAATCCATATGTGGAGGTTTAGATAGAATTCATTGAATTCACATGTCAAACTATTAGAATTCCACCTAATCTTCTACCATTCAATATTTCTTTGTTAAACTAAAAAAGTCAAGGAGAATTTCCACATGAGGAGACTCAAAACAAGATTTAAAGTTGTGAAGTTGCCTTGTGCGCAAAATGATAAGATTTTGGAAATTGAATTATGCAAATTGCATGTTTTTTTGAACTACAACTTTGAAGGATGAGCACAAGTAATAAACACAAATTCCTCCATCCGACACATTGTGCAAACATTCAACCAAACAACAATGACACCATGATCTCTTACTCTATCACAATCCTATACAAGGTACAATCCTAACAAAGAAAAATGCACATACAAATTACAATATTGTAAATTGCAAATGAAATGAGCTGAGAATGAGTTCTAACATCTCAATCTAGAGCAACAATGAAAATGGTGCAAGTACAAAACTGTGATTTTGTATTCCATTGTGTTGAGAAACACATGGAACACCAAAAAAAATTGGTAATCAAAAGAAAATGGGAATGTCCCCTCCAAAAAAGAATGGCAACTCTTATAAAATGAGACTCTATCCAAACCAACTCTACAATTTAGGTTCAACCTGCCTAGAAATTGGCATCGCTCGACCTATACTACCGAGACAACAAACAATCACCAAAAAATGGTGACAAACTTTGCAAGCACTAAAACTAAGATGGAAAAAGAAGGAAACTCAGTTGTCTACAGCTCTACACTCACACATACTCCAAAATTCACCATTCAAAGCTCATAAGGTGTGACCCCAAATCAAATCACAAGCACGCCAATCTACACTTGCTAGTACAACCGCCCAAATTTGCCAAGGCACACATTCCATCCATCCCAAGACACTTGAAATCATTCATCTACCCTTTGGATACCCGCAATTGTAATTTTTAGTCAGTTGTAGTATGCACCTACCTATATCTTACACTCAACTCTACTGTACACATTATACCAAGCTTGGGTACCTAAGAACCCTTATAAGAAGGGTATTTTAGATTTAAAATAAAATAAAATAGGACGTATTATTGGAGACCATATCTTGGTTATAATACACTTTTTATATATTTTAGCACCTTATATCATTTCCAAAAAAAATTCAAAGTTTTTGGTTCAAAAAATTAAACCCACCATATCTTTAATCACACAATACCTAATAAAATTTTCTAAGTGACCTCCCCGGGATCTATGATTGTACCTTCTTCTACTAAAATGCTTCTAAATCATTCATAACTTCTTGGATTGATATGAAATTTTAGCCACACAAACTATACTAGAATGCACAGCCTTTTCAAATTTATTTTGATAAAAAATAGACACTATATGAAGAAGAAAGAAGCTGTCAAAGTTCACTGCAATCCAAAAATGTCTAGTTTTTGAACTTTGAATTGCTCCCAAACATTCAAAACAACTTGGATTTCCTCAAAAATTTGATGACAACAACTAGACTTCTAGAGGAATACTCCCTCTGTTCCACTAAAAAGCTCCAAATCAGATAGAATCTCTGTTCCACAAAAAACCTCCGTTTCTTAATTTTGACCATTTAATATCAAGTTTTTTTCAAGTTTTTTTTGTTGAATGACCTTGTGAAGGCAAGTGAAACAATGTGGGAGCAAACCTTAAGATTTGCAAGTTTAGCCTTGCCCATTTAAAGCTCATTGCATAAATTGTTCCTTCAAATATTAGTATTAACAATGCATTATGTGCCCACTTCATGCCTATGCAAATTTGATTATAAAGTCAATTAGTGTTTTTTTTGGATATTTAGGTTATATATAGAAGAATTTTCTAAAATCTTAGTGTTGCCACCACCCTTTAAATAATTAAAAATAATAGAAACAGCAACGTTTCCAAACTATGCTCAAAAATCAAACTTTGCACATGGATTTTGGATGCTTAAACAATAGCACCTAAACTAGACATTTTGCATAGATTTGGGAATGGGTTAATTGTTCTTCAATGCATGTATTTCTAGCACTATGACTTAAAAAACAATTAATTTCTCAAGGGGAAGATTTTAGGAGGTTTATAGTAGAACAGAGGGAGTAAAATCCAATAAATTTGATTGAAAACAAGCATTGGATGAAGAAGATACAAGACCCAAAAGTTGTGGCCATGAATTGTACTATGGTGAATACAAATTGAATCTATGGACTTCGATTGGCTCCAAAAGCATTTGTAAATCTTAAATTGATCTAAAAATTCTACCACACAAACTAAATTAGTATTTGCAACTTTTCCAACAAGTTTTATTGAATTTGAACATTGAATGCAAAAATTAGAGCACTTTGAATTGAGCTTCTAGACTATGTGTGGCTACTTTTGGGCCCCTTCGATGTTGAGGGGTTAAGTTAGAAGGCTCAAGAAGCGTGCATATAAAGAAAAATAGGCTTGTTTAAGGAAATTTGTAGATGTAAATTGGTATGAAAAAATTTTGGTACGAAGAGGAATGACGAGAAATGAAGTAGGCATTTTAATCACAGAAGTAGGAGTCAACATGAATTATTGAGGATTTTTCAAAGTATAGGCACTATAGGTTACTATTTGAATTCCTAAACGAAATTGTAATAAAAAATAATAATTTGCTCTGAGCAGAGTAAGCAATTAGCTCACAATGCTCTTCTCAATCCTATGCACATCCACTTGATGTCTAAAATCAGTCCACAAACATTTGCAGAGTACCCACCCAAAATAGCTCATTAATGACTTGAATTTTATTTTTATTATTTGTTATTTATTTTTAATTACCCTAATTGATCTCCTGTATGTATAGATTTGTTTTGGCAAATTCATACTAAAATAGTTTATTTTTTCTCAATTCAACAATTCGGTAGGCAAATAAGAATTTTGTCATTTTCGACACTTTATGGAGACATTCATAATTTTGAATTGATTCTTTCTATTCATCTGTAAATGTATTCGTTTTTCTAATTTAAAAAAAAATCAATTTAAATTTTTTTAAGAAATAATTGTTAATATATATTTTTAAATTTTGACATCTTCCAAATTTTCCCGAGTTAATTATGAAACTAACCTACACTTACAATACATTTGAGTATTAGACAATTAGCAATGGTGGTGATGCATATCAATCTCTCAATCAAATGGCCTTACAAAATCATGTAGAAGACATCCTCTTTCAATTCACTACTACTTGTCAAAAAGATTTCATAGCACCCCATTAAGTGCAACTCATCTAAACCTTAACAAAAATTAAAACTCTACTTCTATACAAATCACACATTTTAGGCACTTTTTGAACCTCATGATTGCTCCAAAATCATCCACATGGAACCATCCTTTTTCAGTGTGCAAAATTTATTCCATTTTAGTAGCCCTTTGCTATGTTTATGACACTTTTGTAGAGGTGTTTTTTAGTGCTTGAGCATTTTTCAAGCTGCCTCTTTTAGTTGGTGATCAGAAATGGAAACTGAGATAGTGAAACTATACATTAACATTGGTTCCCAAGAAACCACCCTAGAGAATTTATTTCAAAGTTGTATACAAAATTGATAATATCTAATAACTTCTTTCATAACATTTAATAACAATCTACTAAATTGCCTCCATGTAGACGAAATGATGTAGAATATTTCACATCATTCCATCCAACAAATGAAATGGTATAAAATATTTCACACCATTCATTAGCTATAGTTACTCATGTCATGAAATGTCAGAGCAATCCAACCAATGGGGCAAAATGTACCCAATTGTGGGATTCAAATTCACAAATAAGTTTGTTATGTCAAGAAAGGAACTAATACATCATTCTCTATGGAAGGTGGCAAACTAATAACAAACAACTAGTGAATCATGTCAATCTTCACATCATGTGAATTTTAATTTAAACATAAACACTACTTCTTGAGGTAAATTTAATTTGGGCCTAACAAATTAACATAAGTACCCCAAGGATGTGGTGGATGAAATTTCAGAAATGAGGACTTCACAAAGGGAAAGGCAGCCTTTCTATGGGCTACTGAATGTTATGTTGTTTGGTGTAATCTGTTGCATTACAATCTGTAGCATTCAACTTCACATCCAGCATAACCAAGCTGTGGAAAACATCACTCAAGTTGTTGGTGATGTCACCAACCTGCAGGAAATTTGCAGTTCCACGAGATATTTAAGTTTTCATACAGTAAGTGTCAAGCTGCGAAGTAATTCTGGATAGAAAGATGGTACATCACAGCGTCACAACAATGTGATACAGCAGTGTCGACGGACAAGCACAAAAAACTTCACCGAATAAAGCTGGGATGCAACAAATGCAGGAAGAGATGGTCCAATAGGAACGGTTGCCTTTTTCATGTTACAAGCTCAAAAACAGAGACCTATTCCTCCTCCTCTATGATCTTGGTTCCCAGGTTTCTAAACCCTTCCGCAGGCACCTCACTGGCGGAGACATATGAGTACAACTCCTCCTTAGCATCCTCATCATCGTTACGCTTCCTGGCTATGCGCACTCGGATTCTGGTGGGCACATTGCGGACACCTCGGCTCCAGATCTGCTTGTTCAGCTTCACATCAACTCGCACATCACTGGTTCCCATAGTCTTCTGAGCGAACTTCCTGATCTCCTTCAATGCCTTCGGTGCCATCTTCTTGAAGGTGCTGTAAATAACGAACAAAAGTGTCACGTGAGAACTCGGGCAAGAAAATTAAAGAAATGCGGAAGATGAGTCAAACACTAATCAGCTTGCAAACAATGAGAAAGAAAAAAAATTCTTTTTCTCACTGTTTTAAACACTTAAACACCCAAAATCCCCAAGGACCCCAAGTGCCACTCAGATGCTCAGCTAATGTACATTCCCTAATCAACGTATACCTGTGGTTGAAGAAGCGAATTTAAAACATCTATCAACAAAACTCTAGCATGGCGTGTAGGGACATAGGGCATCCCAATGAGGCGCGTCTTTAAGCACGCTGAAATCCTCTTTTCAATCACCAGCAAGGGCCGAAAAAATGGAAAGCCTAATTAAAATGACAACATTAAAGTAGCGATTTCGAGCCATTCATGCTAACCTGAAAACCTAATCTCACAAATCCTAAATTCAAATTACACATTCTCTCCAATTACGTGGCAAAATACTCACAACATGCTTCGCGGATCTGGACAATAAATTATAGAGAAAACACTAAACAGGAGCGACACCTCGCACCCAGAACAAAAGCCATTCAACGAAAAGGTCATCGAACCCTTGCCCCAACAGAATAATTGCGACAATCCCATGTTAATGCGAGCAGGAGAATTTTTCACAATGTGATTCACAGTCCAAAAAGAGATACATAATAAACAATACAAGAGAGAGACACCACAAAACCACAAAATTATGGAAAACAAAGTCATCGAACCCTAGCACCACCGGCGAGTCTCTGACAATTTGACGTTCTAAGGCAAGGGGGGTGCAGGCGTATACCAGCCGTGCAGTCTCCTGTGGAGGTTGATTGTATATTCGCGAGTCACGACCTCATCCTTGCGGATTTTCGTCTTCTCCACCATCGTGACGGGCAGCAGGATCCGCGTCGGAGACGAGGAAGGCGATGGCGACGAAGGATGCAAAAGGAAGAGCTACGTGAGGGCCTTGGTCTTCTTCTCCGCATGGCTCGCCTATGCCCTAACCCTAAAAACTAGGCGTCGTGGATGGATGACTCATCCTTTGCTTCACTTCGTTACCCGATAATCGTTCGTGGAGCTATTTGTGAACGGAAGAACTCTTCGATAAACTGTGTTTGCATTGAACCATAACGCGCCAAGGTGAAGAAAAGGTGGAGCCTAAGTTTTATAACCTCATTATATTAAGAAGAATTTAAATATATCTTACGTGAGGATGAACTTTTGCAAAAATTGAGGGTTCATTCACATGAAAGGAGGACTAAAACCCTTAGCAAATGAACAAAGAACAAAAAGACCTCACCTACCTTGTAAGATTTAACCCCTAAAGGACTAGTATGTATTTTTCAGCTGTATAGAAATTTTGGGCAGGTACGTGTGACTGGAAGTTTGCATATTTTAAGCTAAAATATTAATAGAAGGTGGGGACGAGGAATATCTTCACATGTACCAAGTTTCATGACATTTGGAAATATGAGTCAAAAGATATGGTCTAATATGTTATTTTTTTTGTAACTAGGGAGGCCGGGCAGATAAAAAAAATATCACTTTTTTCAAAAATAAAAATTTGAAATTGTTTTTCTACATTTATACATATGTGGAAAGCTTTTAATCATTCCATTTCAATGAAAGAGTCAAAAGTTATGAGGATTTTTTGTTTGCGGGTAGTTATGGATTATCTACTATAAAAAAAACTTTGAAGTCATTTATTTAACTCAATTTCAATATTTTTGGAAAAAAAATAAAACACAAGGATGTAGATTGATTATTACAACATTACAACCCTTGGAATTGGCATTTTTCAATTCCATAATTAAATTCTTAACAATTTAGTATTTTGAATCATTCTCTACTTTTTTCTACTTACTATTTTTTCCTATATGAAATGTACAATTCCAAATGATGTGAAAATTTTCAAGCATATAGCCAACCTCCTTAGGAAACTGAATTCAAAGAAGCACCACCATTTTCGGCATTTTTTCATTGAAAAGTGAGCTTGTGAAGTGCAGTTGCCTGGTTTTTTGGAGGATTGAAAAAATGGTTTTGGTGAATTTGAATGCTCATATCTTTTGATCCACATGGTGGAATTTTTTGAAATTTTTACCACATGTTGCTAAGACATCATACTACATGATCCTATGGTTACATGTGTCTAAATTTTATTTTATTTTTAATTTTGATAGTTGTACTAGAAATGGCAGTTTTGGAGCTTTTTTGGTGAATACATAGTTGTGGAACTTTAGGGGTTAAATATCCTCTCCAATTCTTTTCACATTTAATCACTTTGAAGGTTTTAACCTTGTGGATGAAAATCATAACCTTCAAGAATTTAAAATATAACTCACCTACCATGTCATGTGCTACTTTGAGTTGGGGTGAAAATTTCCCCCCTTAGTCTAAACAATTTCAATTTAGTTAAAAAAATTTCCTTCTTCTTTTTCATTTTTACTCTAATTTCATTCTTAAGCACTTGCATTTATGCTCTTAGGCACACCATATACTTGCAATTGCTTTCAAGTCATATCATTAACAAATCAAACAAGTCACTAAACCATTTTGTTAACCTTCTAAACTAAACTAATGCACTTCCATACATGATTAAATTAATTGTCACCATTACTATCATGGTTCATTAAATAAAAAATATAGTTTATTCATACCCTATCAATCAACATTATAATCATTTTTCAAGTATATATCTCTTAATAGTGAATTAAAATAATAAAAAGATAAACCTTTTTTTTTATAAACTTCTTCGTATAATCATCAATGTAGGGAATCCACATGCTTTGGCTTTTTCTATAGTAGTGCATAATAAGCCTTCAAAAGCAATATACTAGGAGAGATATATCAAGAAAGAATCTTGCACTTCAACCTTAACCCCTAAGCGCTCAAGCGACCATTTTCTGGTCGCTGCCTGACTTCGGGCAGAATTTTCGAGCAAAAAAAAAACTTTTTTCAAATTTTTTTTTTTTTCAGTTTTGAAAAAATTGGGTTTTCTTTCAACATTGATATTCAAAACTAAGATCAGTACAGTCAAACAAAAGTAATAGCAAAAAAAAGGAGAAATAGTACAAAGTGTCTAAAATTGCTTAGTGTTGAAAAACTTACTATTTGGGGGAAATACTGATGCTCTCATTAGTAAATACTTTTTATTTTTTTACAAGTAAATAAAAAACATAATTTTGACCAATCAAAAAAAATTTCAAATCATAAAAATAGAAATTGTATTTTTGGTGAATTTTTGAAGTTATATCTTCAAAATTCATTTGAAGAGAATCTATAAATATTTTTAAAATTTTGATCATATGTATACTTTCTACTTTTTGTGCTTTACGTTATCTTCTTTGATGCTAACTTCAAAAAAGTTGTAAAGCTTATATTTTATAACACATTTGTATTTTGTCTTAATCCCTTGGGCTTTTAGATGTTGAATATTTTGCATTTTTCTATAAATAAATAAAAAACACAATTTTGACCAATCAAAAAAAATTTCAAATCTTAAAAATAGAAATTGTATTTTTGGTGAATTTTTGAAGTTATATCTTCAAAATTCATTTAAAAATAATCTAAAAACATTTTTTTAATTTTGACTGTATGGATACTTTCTACTTGTTGTGCTTTACATTATCTTCTTTGATACTAACTTCAAAAAAGTTGTAATTCTTATATTTTATAGCACATTTGTGTTTTGTCCTAACCCCTTGGGCTTTTAGGGGTTAAAACCCACAACAACAAAAAAATCCTATAAATAAACATGTTGTATTGAAACCAATGTAAAATGCTAAAATTAGCAATTATAATGCTAAGATCAATTACAGATTCAAGACAATTTGGGCCCTTCCTAAAGGTAGAGCACAATATAAAAAATCCTTCTTACTACATCAATACATCACAACATGCTAGAGATATCCATTTAGTACAAACACAATGCAATGAAGGTATGAGATACAAAACTCTACACCAAATTGGTAGAAAAATCCAAATGAATTTCATTAAAAATTTAATAGCCATCTCTGCTATATAGAAGGCCTTGAAACCTCTACAATGATATTTGTATAAAGGCAAATGACAAAGGAAAGGAAAAGGCATTCAATAAACTTTATTGGAAACTCTGCAATATCAAGATGAAATTGCTTGTAATTGCTATTGCCTACTTCCAATGCATGATGGGCTCCAGGCTCTTGTGTGCCTATTTTTTGCTTGCTTCTCCTGTACAATTCATACAAGCTTAGTTTATCAATTAGCAATTAATGCATAGCTATAAGAAAGCAATGCACCTTAAAGATATTCTACAAAAATAACTTTAAACAAAAAGCCGTGTCCTAGATTAGGGGTGTTCAAAGCAACACCATTTCATACAACTACTCACTAGCAGTTTAGTTGATAGGACCCCAAATATTAATTATGAAATGATGACAATTTGTGAAGTGAAGAAATATGGATGTTTGCTATATTTCATAAAATAAATATATTGCAATGTTTATTATTTTTGTACTATCTCAAATAGTGCGATTATCATTCATACCTGTATAATATACACATGGCCAATTTCATTAAAATGGCAGTATTCCAAATGCCATTTTTTAGACTACACAATTTGAACTAAAAATTGGTATTTGAGAGAAGTATAGATTTTCAGATATCTATGACATATATAGATTTCTAAAATCTATGAAAAATTTAGATTTCAGATTGCATAGTCTGAAACATCTTGGACTGGTATGGATTTCTGACATCTACAAAACATATAGATTTCAAAAATCTATGACAGATGTAGATTTCAAATCGTGCGGTCTGAACTGTCAAAAGTGTCAAATTAATGGAATACCGCCATTTTAATGAAATTTGCCATACACTCATCAACGTAACTTTCATCTATTTTCATCTAAACTTCACATAGTTACATTCTTCCAAATTTCATCTACATGCTCAATTCAATTGGACCACATTGATCTAAATTCATGAAATTAGTGCCATGACCTTGCAATTATTAATTTTTGGCACTAATTGAACTACTTTGAGTAATGCAACAAAAAAAACCTCCAAGAATTATCACACTTATCTATGTTAATGCATTTTGTTCTTCAACAATAGTTTTTAGATAGAAATTGAAACTTGCATCATTGAAAGCCCTCCAATTGTAGAGGATCAAGTACAATTATACCCCCAACACTATCATCCAACTCGCACTCCAACCTTGCATCTACTTTTGGCAATTACAAGTGCTTTGAGTTGATGTACTATTGATATTTGAATCCAAAAATTTGCATAGGAGGTAACCACTCCACTATCAACTAAAATTATCATGAATGAATACATATTTAGAAAGTAGACCTCGTCTTTGGTGTTAGAAGCTATGTAATAGATGGAGTGCCATCTTTGTAGTAGTGATCACCCTACCAAAAAATCCTTTCCAATCTTCCATCAAGTGGCTTCCATACAATGACATTAGCTTGAAAAAGATGAGCTCATATGCAAGTTATAAATGGTCAATAAATTCAATTTTGACTCCTATGTAGCTAGTATACTAAATGAAAATTATTATATTTTTTTGGTCACTAAAGAAAGTCCATGCTTACAATAAGTCATGGTTTTTTTGTGAAGACCTAAAATTACTATGAATTTTTTAGAAAAGTCTAAAAAAATATCTCAAATAAAAGATACATTTAGTAACTTGAAATTTTCACTATAGGGATATATTATAATTCCATTTTATATTAGAAAAATTAATTAGAAATGTGTGCAAGCTTAAATTTAATATATCATCAAGTTTTGAAGGATTGTAATGACATTCCTAACACTCTTTTGTTTTATACCATTTGATTTTGTTTCCCTCATGGTCGTCTAGATTGAGGGAATGGGAATTTGAGATTCCCTTGTAAAATTGTAGTTTTGTTTTGAGTTTGTTCCAACATTTCTAACATGTTCCAACAATAGACAAGTAATTTGATACTTATAACATTCATATAGTAATAAATTAAAGTTGAAGAAGATTGCAAAAAAAAACTCTCCTAATTTGTGGTCTATTATATAGAACTCCATAATTTGTAATTTGTTTTTTGTGCAATAACATATGGATTCTAATTACCAAAAAGTGTCATACACCAAACAAGTATCAAATCATTTTCAAATAAAAAATTCAAAGTAGGAACCCTTTTATCACACCTAATGTCTCATTATGCTTGTTGATTGGAATCTATATTATTGACTTGTATGAAAATCTAATCATAAATAAAACAATGAGAAACAAATAATTTTGAATTGAATAAGTAATCATTGTCAAATTGGATGCTATAATTAGCTTATTTACTTACAATTTCAACCCACTAGAATTCATGTTGTTTTATACCTACATCGTATTTGAAACTTTTAGTATCCAAAATGTTCTTTTTCTATCATTTTTGTTTTTCCCAACAAAACATTCTATCTAACTTCATTTTGCTTGCATCAATGCTAAATTCATATTGGCATCCACAGATTAGGAAAAATTTTATGCTGATATAAGGCCATAAGTTTGTATGGCTACAATGCTATTATAGAGTTTAAAAAAATAAAATTAGGAATCTCACAAGGCATTGTTGATGCCACTTCAAATTGGCAATTTCAAAAATATTTTTTAATTTAGATTTTTTAAATTAGAAAAAATTCCAAAAAAATCATTATTTTCTTCAATTTTTTTTCTTAAAAACATTTTTAAATTTTTTCTATATTTGCACTATGATTGCACTACAACCAAAAATATTGACCTCCCTATAGGCTTCAATTTTTTTGTAATGACTATAGATTAGCAATTACATAATTTTGCTAAAGTAAGCAAGGGCAATTGGAATCAAATGATGGATTAGAATTTAGAATCATGTGTAGGATTGGCATTGGGAATAGATAAGTTTTTTTTTAATAAGAAGCTCCCTTTCCATCTAAAAAAATGACCAATCTTGGTTTAATTATTTTGGCCTTCTAAAACCAATGGCACATTTGTTTTGTGATTTGGAGGGTTTTGTCCCAAAATTAGAGAAGTATATGAAATTTGATTTGACTTTTTTTATGTTATTTGGTATGTTGATTTAATACTAAGAGAATCTTAGGGATAAAAGAAGGAATTGAGGGCTTTGAAAACATATAAGTGACATCTACTTTTAGGTGGTTTGCCATCACATATAGTAATTGAATTTTTTAAATTCCTAACTACCATCAAAATAGAAAAAACTCTCTAATGCATAGCCAATCAATCAACCAATGGCTTCGGAGTTTCAAAATTTACCTTTCTCTACTAAATGGTGTTCCCAAATCTTGTCCAAATAAAGAAGTTGTTTATATTTGAATTGAACCTACACAACAATTTATATTCATTGCACTAAACTTTAAATTTGGTGTAGTCTTAAAGCTCTAATTTATGAAATTAAGAAAGCAACCATAACTTGTAGACAAATACAAGTATGATTTACAAGCTTCCACATTCTTGAAGAATAACTTCCACACATTTGATCAGCCTAGTGGATGGAGAACATTGTTTACTCTCTTATAAAATAGAGACTCAAGTCACAAGATCTATGATCTCAAGAAAAAACACTTCAAACAATGCAAGGTTGGACTATGTCCTAAATGGCCTATTTGTCATATCCATGTTTACTCCTCTCAATCATAGTCAAAATTGGTGTTACATGCATATACCTTTTAAATATCTATTCTTAAAAGGGATGCATCCTCCTAAAAACGAAACTAAAAAAAGGCCCTAAACATTGGCATAATCACCTATCCTTAAACCTACAACCATCCAACAATCTTTGAAAGCACCTTTTAGTACCTGCATTCAAGAAGCTTGACATGAATCACAAAACTTCCCCTAAACCAAAGTTGGCTTGTGTCACATCCCTACGTAAGACATTTAGAATGAAGTTTCATATTGGACATAAGAATTGCAAATCTTAGTCCACAAGCTTGAGCAAGGTTGCTTTCCATTGCACAAATTGTAGCAAGAAGTTTGAGAGAAGCAAAAATCTAAACCTTGATTGGATCAAGCATCATTGTTATTTGTGTACCTCATTTTGCTCAACTTCAACTACACACTACTTTATTTACAACAAGTCATTCGGTTTGTATTAAACAATTGTTTATCTTTTCGACAAAGCCATTTTGTTGTTATTTAGAAAACTGTAGAATCTTCTCACATGTTCTTCAAACCCTCCATTAAGTCATATTTATAAAACAATTTTGAATCATCTAACAAAAGTGACGCTTCATGGCTCCTATGTGGCAAGCTAAATGTATTTGCGATAACTACCGTAGGTTACCTCTTTGAGCACACTTGGTATCTCAAATGCATCATAAAAGTCATATATGCAATAGATTGTTTTTAAGCTTGTTATTTCATCCCTAATGTTGGTTCAAATTTCAAACTCGTTATCTCATGTTTGTTGCTTCGGCCTATGCAATCTGAAGAGGTTTCAGTGTACAGAATATGCAAGTGTATTGTGCATTAGAGGCAGACTTAACGTACCTTCTCTAAACAAAACGTGAAGACCCTCTTCACTTCTTCCCCGTCTTCTGAGTTGAACTTCACCTTCACTGCTTGTAGACCTCTTTTATCTCCGGGTCCATGAAATACCATCGGTGATACCATCTGCAGAAGCATGAGAGGGGGAACCTAAGAACTGGAGATGCACAACACTTAGGAGATCATCTGCACTAGAAGAAAATTTTGCTGAAGTCAACACAATCTACATGACAAACTGAACTCAAGGGACGATGAACAGACAAGGATATATTGTTGACAATATTAATATGGAAGTAAAAATGAAAATCATACCTCCCACTCTGAGAAGTTGAGAAGCGGTGAATACATTGGATCACGGATAGTAGACCCGAATTCTTCAAGAGTCAAGTATCTTTCAGCCGCGTTCCAAGCTCTGGCAGCGCTCACTGGCCCCCTTACCTGAAAGCCAAAAGGGTTTCAATGTAATCAGGTTCAGATTACGAGCATATTAAACCAAAAATGTCCAAGCTAAAAGAACAGAAGTCCACTTTGGAAGCTAACATCTAGGTTGCAGTAACTTTCAAAATATATTTCTACTGTTCAAAAATCTAGGGTATGATTTCTTCTTGCTATTTAAACCTTCCTTGAAGCTTTCTACATGATTTATTTCAAATCTCTAACAATGTAAGAGTGTCCTCTCTCGACCATTTGGGCACTTACAAGTAAGGCGAGGAATTATAAAACAGAAAGTTAAAAAATTCGCTGGATCATGAAACAGGGCGTCAAAACTTGAATAAAGTTTAAGAAAACTCGTCTTCAAATTCGACAATGTAATTTCCCTTGCTAACACAAATGGGAAAGCGGAAATCAAAAGGTAGGAATATCAGTTTCATTGTGAGCAAAATTTTGTTTTAAATGGATAAAAACATAGGCCCCCGGATAAAAGATTACCTTGCCCGCAAGAATCTCCTCCACCCTAGCGGGCATTGCAAATGCAAAAGCTGTTTTGATGCCACTATCTTCCTCAGGCCAATCATTGCGCATCAACGCATCCATCTAAACACAGAAAGGATGTCACTTACAAAATAAGAATGCAACTAATGAATCTCCAACAATTTAACTCTGCTGAACAAACACAACGTCATTACACTTGTTTCGGATGTGACCTTGTGGTAGAAATATCACAAATACAGTGCTACTGCAACAATTTTATTTGAGACATTGAAAATAAAACAAATATTCACAATTCTGAGCCTACAACATCATAGCTCTGATCCAGTGTAAATGTTAAAATTTTTGAAATGCTTGCTCAGAGTAAACCCAGACACTTCAACAGACGCATGAGGAACATTTTGTTCAAGTGTGCAGGGTGAGTAGTGATTTAGATCCGGCCGCACCCACCAAGTAGCGCCGATTGCTTAGCATGGGTGTTAAGCCAAATGCTATTGTATGCAGGTAGCTAATTGAATCTAAAAGGATGTTACACTTTCAAGTTAGTTACCTATTTGCCAATAAGTTGGTGCAAGTGGATTAAACCACTTCAAACCATTGATATACGCACAGGTTATGTATTATCCAAAATCAAAGAATTAACAAGTGGAAACGAATGTAAATTCATCGCAAACTAATTGGTGGGAGTAAGCACCAATTTGCTACTTGATTGGTGAAGGCGGGGTCAAACTCAAAGCTGCATCCTCTATCAAACAAGGAAACATCAAAATCAACTACCTGAAGAACGAGGCACCAGAAACTCTCACCTGAACTCTAACAACAGTGGTTGGGGGCATGAGAGCCGTGGGTTTGCGTCCCTCTAAGGGCCACAGCTGTTGTGTGGCATCCACATGCTGCATGAACTCCGCCAGCATCGTATCCGCCTCGGAACTCTCGCCATTGCTCCCTGCTTTACCACAAATTGCTTTCTACTTGAGAAAAAGGTTCTAGAATCAGAAGAGGGTTCTTAAATTCAGTGTAGCGACTGCAACAACTCTATGTAGTGTGTTCACATTCGTGTGAACAAAATTGGTCTCGATCACGCAATGAGCCTGACATTGATGAAAACAGAACTGCCGTATCGACCAAAAAAATCAACAAAGCATATGGAAGTGAGCCCTCCCAGCTTTCAAAACAAATTATTAACTGGACTGCGTCTTTCGATATCATATTGATTGCTCCTACTCAGAGCTATCAGTCAATTCATCTAAATGTAGCTCAAAAACCATGATCTCAGTAAAATTAAATCGTTAAAAGAGCTTTGCCAACATCGCAGGGAGATTGATCTTGCAAAGGAATGAGGAGCATGGACATGTCCAAATGAATTAGTTCCTTGCCATCGAAAGAAATTCAATGAAGTAAATGGGATGTCAACCCATTATCAACCTACTTACAGATCAATCTCTCCATAATTGATGTTCACAAATCACAACAGAAAAGTCTAGATTTCCTATAAATGCTATTTGACGAGACACCTTAAACCCTAAAACCCAAAAGACGAGAGCTAAATCGTTTTCCAATAAAATCGAGACCTCAAGCGGACTCCCTCGTTTCAACCCCAACTCTCTAATTTCCACAACGAACAAGAGCACAGAGAAAGAAATTACAATCACTAGAAACACACTCAATTTCTTGATTCTTATCACTTGGGTTCCCAACATTTTCATTCTAACGTAATTCGAATGTGATAATGGGGAGCGTAGGATATTCCAGAATGCTATTTCGGAGGTCATAATGAAGAGCTTTGAGTGCAGATTCAAACCAGATGCAGCACGAGGGACCACAGCGCAATGAAGACTGGAGCGCACGGCTAACGGGGCTCCTACGCTATTGTTGTTGTAAACTCTTGTTTCTGCAAATTGGCACAAGCTCTTGTTCCACGAATTCAGAGACTTGGCAGCAGCACCGTCGATGCCCTGCCTCTGGTCCTTGCACAACCAGCAGGGGTGCGGAGCAAGGGAGGCCATAGCTGCCGGAAAGCTTTGAAAGCTTCGAAATTCTCAAGCAGCAGCTACATTCTGGGCTTCGTCGTCTTCGCAATCCTTGTGCAATCCTGTTCTCCCGATAATAGGTCCCGCGGTTAAAGATACGAAACCCGCGGTAACGATACGGTCCGAGACCTCTTTAATATCACATTTTCTAATATCACACATTGTGGTTTCTTGCCCAAAATAGGTCAAAATTCATGAGTTACTAGACACATGCAAAATCGTGAACCTCACTTTGATTATTTTATCTTTTCATAATTAGCACTAAGAGGTCCAAAATCTAGATGATGAATATAGGTGTTCTAAAAAAAATTTAGTACAAAATTCATTCATCCAAAATAATGTTAAAATTTCTTAAAACTACATTTTTGTATCATAAATTTAATGAAATAGAGATAAATAATATAGATTTATAAATATATAAGCAAAAATATACAAAAATTCAAGAAAGCTTTCATGGACTAGGGCGTTACCTACTTGACATGCATGATCAACAAGGAAAGCTTTATATACTTTTTCATATCCAATTGTTGTGCTCATTTGGAGGCCCATCACTTTTCATAAGTTATTGTATTTGTAAGCATAAGGAGTTATCCTAGACTTAGCAATGATGTTTTTTTCAATTGGAAATTATTTAAATCAATGATCAGACTTAAATCTACTTGATATCACCTACTAGTTGATTTTTCTCTCTCTTGTTGATTTTATAGTCTACATTTACATAGATGTAATCTTTACTTGCTAGATGATTTTGAAATGTGTGTTTATATGCTAAAATTAGAACTTGACCAATTCAACCCAAAGTTGTTTTGATTTCAAGACCTTAATTTTAAACTACCCTTAGATCTCCCAACGAGTCATCATATTGATTTAAGAAGACCACAATGGTACTTACTATTGAAAGCTTTAACCCCTGTAGGTTTCTACTATGTTTTCACCAAAAACGCTTCAAAACTATCATTTCTAGGACAACTACCAAATTTTAGAAAAAAAAAATTTTAGAATAATATAATTGTAGGATCTTTTAGTGCACTAGTTTGAAAAGATGCAGATTAAAATTTCAGAAATATCCGTCATGTAGATTGCAAGATATTAGTATTTGAAGTTACAAAAATCCTTTTTTTATCATTGCAAAAATCGAGGCTATTGCATTTCAAAAGGCCACCTTCTATGGAAAAAAGTCCAAAATGGTTGTAACTCTTGGAATTCATTCTTCAATTCAAGTTGACTACATGACTAAAAATTTTCAAATCATTTGGAATTGTACAACATGTACCAAAAAATAGTAAGTAGAAAGAAGTAGAGAATGATTCAAAATACTAAATTGTTAAGAATTTATTTGTGAAATTGAAACTTGCCAATCCCAATGGTTCAAATGTTTTAATAAACAATCTACCCTCAATGTTTTAATTTTTTCCATAAATATTGAAAATTGAGTAAAAAAAGGACTTCAAAGTTTATTTTAGAGTAGGAAATTGATAACACCTGCAGACTAAAACTCTTCATAACTTTTGGTTCATAAATCTAAATGAAATAATTCAAATATTTCCACGTATTTATAAATCTATAAAACCAATTTCAAATTTTTGTTTCCAAAAGAAGTAGATTTTTTTTATTTGCCTAAATTGCTTGAGTTAAAAAAGAAACAACATATGATGCAATAACCTTTTAACCATGCAATCAAAAGTCACTAAAATTGTTGGGCTTTAAAGATATTCCTTGTCCATACCTTCTATTAAAGTTTGGTCCAAAAATATGGAAATTTTTAGACACACATACCTACCCAAAATTTCTATGTTGCCAAAAAGGTCCTTTGGTCTTTTAGGGGTTAAATAATACTAGCATCTAATAGGAATATTTTACATTTCAAAGAAATACTATTAATCTTTACAAGCTCCAAGAAGCATTCAAATCCTATCACAAATGCAAATTTGTTTTGCAACTATAGAATTTAATTGACATTCCATACACATTTGGAATTCTCATTCCACTCCTATTAGTTGTATGCAATTTACTTATCACTTTGACTTGCTATCTAGAGCTATAGATTGCCATCTTTGTTGAAGTCCTATACAAAAAGTCAAGTAAAAAGTGTGTAACCATCATAGATTAGATGGATACTAGTGGCATGTAGATGGAAACATTGCAAAAAGGTCAAAAGTTATAGAGTAAGAGTTTGGTTGCAAATTTGAACCTCCCTATGAAATAAGCTTTGACTTCCATACATTGATGTAGCAAAAAGGATCCTAAAGACAATGTACAAATTGATGCAAAAGATAGTAAAAAAGAACCACAATAGTATAGATTTGTATAGGTATTGTCCACAAATTTGCACATTAATTGTAAGTATTGAATGACATCAACCACTTGGTTGACTAGAAAGGTTTTTGAGATTGCTGAGAGTAAAATTTGGCAAGAGAAAGTTTCACATGGAAAAGAAAATAGGGGAGTAGTGGATATAGAGGGGATTGAAAGACTTTTGAAAAGGTCCTTTTAGTATGCATGTTGCATAATTGCTCCACCTAAACCTTGCCTAAAAGATATCATCAAGTATATTATATATCTCAATCTTGGAGACATATTTGTATTATTATAATCTTGGTATATTATATGCATGTTCTCCAAGATTGTCAACTATTTAAGGCACTATAAAGATTCAATTATTAAAGTACATACCACTACAATTGGATTAAAGGTATATAGAGTAGTGAATTCTTGTTGTCCTTTTGTTAACAATTCATCAACAACTCAAGGCATAAATGCACACCATAGGGACTCTACATTCAAAATTTCAAATCCAATTCATTTATTTCCTTATGTATTTAATTAAAAGGGGTAGAGCACACATGCATATGTTATAACAAAGTCTTGAATAAATTCTAAGACAATTTGACAAAATCTTCTAAGCCATCTTCTTGATTCATGGAGCTTAAAAACTTTTTAGTGCTATTTTGCAATGCAATATTATTTTGCCTCAATGTTACAAGAATGTTTTTACAATGTAGATGCCCAAAAGATGCTCAAAGACATTAGAAGAGATTTTGGGCCTAAAGAAACCTAAAAGTTCACTCCCGAGTTCACTAGAGTTTCTAGACTATAGGAACTTACTTCATCAACACTTTGAAGTGGTCGAGAGAGTGTCATGTCAAATAAAATTCATTATTTAATTTTTTTTTGGAACTTTTTATAACAATTTAAATAGTCTAATCAACATCAGGTGTTTTTTGAGGGATTAGAAGACTATCATTAGGGGATTTTTGAAGACATTGGAAGACTGTGGGTTCCCGGACTGCGGGAACGCAATTTCTGCTGCGTGAATAGGAATCCTACGTGGTCAAGAGAGTGCCACGTCATTAAAAAAATTTGAATTTTTTTAGGGGGGATTCATATTTAAGGATCCAATTTATATTTATTTATATTTAATTATTTAATTATTTTTGGGTAAATGCTGGCCTGACAACGGCCAATAGTTACGAGAATAGTTTCGGGGAACAACCCCGAAATGGCCCTTTGGAAGCCTCAAATCCCCTCTAATATTTAGGCCTATTCTTAATGTTGTGAACAATCAAATTTTTTTTAAATTTAATTTTGAAAAAAATTTAAATTTTTTTCAAAAATAATAATGATTTAAAAAAAACTAATATTATTATTTGACATGACAATCTCTTAGCCACATTAGATTGCATATGTGGCAATTTTCATAGCGTTTTTAAAGTCAAGAACTCACAGTCTTTTAATCTACCAAAAAAATATCTAATTTTATGGCTCATTCACAACAAAGGGATTGGAACATCCTTAAAATGTCACTCCCTTGTCCTTAATCCCTCAAGGCCCATAGTAGAAACAAATTCAAAAACATCATAGCTTTTGAAGCCTTATAGATCTAAATGTCACTAAGCTATACAAATCTCAACCGCACAATCTTGTAGTAGACATTTTGAAGGTGACATGTATAAAATTTGGAATCATTTGACCGCATAGATCGCAAGATTATAATGTTTTAGTGCTGAAAATAGATGTTGAAATTTTCCCAAAAACACATTTGGAGGTGAAATTTGATTTCTAAACCTACTCAAATGAAAAAACTTTACACTACAAAATGATTCAAAACTATTATGCAAACACATCGCCGAAAAAAAATTCACTCAACTGACTCATTGTGTCTACAAAACAGCTTTGAAATGCCAAAAATTAGCAAAAAAAACTACAAAAACTACATCTAAGGCTGAACCTCCCTCTACTAGAATGCTTCCCAGTCACTCATAACTTCTTGGATTGAAATGAAACTTTAGCCACACAATAATTCTGGATAGTTACGATGGCGAGAGCTAGAGGAGCGCGGCGGCGCCACACCAACCCTCTGAGCTGAATCTCACACAAGAACACCATCGATCTGTTGCCTTTCACCTGTTGCGCCTCAAGATTGTCTAGATTTGCGTTCATGCGCCCTTGTATGCGATTGATAATTGAATCTGTTTAGTTTTGATTATTCAAACCTAGATTCTTGTATTACCCCTAATCTCAATTAGTTAGCCATGGAAACCTCGAGCTATGCTGCTGCCCTAAAGCAAGATGCTCACACCCATGATCTGGCTTGTAAATCGACGCCCTCACGTCCTCAAGGAGCCGTTCGACGAGTCGCTGCTGCAGATCTCACTCGCTCAACTACAGAAGGACCTTACTCTCACGCAAAGGACTGCACGGAGAATCTCCCCGACGGCATCTCCAAGAACCCAAGCGGAATACTTGTCCGAGATTGCGTCACTATTCCCGCCTCAGATCTAGACATGGTGGCTCTCCGGAAAGAAGTGGCCTATCTCAAACAACACGTCATCATCACCAGGTTCTCAACCCCACTCTCTATTACAGTTCGTCATGATCTCTGGATACGTGAACTTGAAGATAAGATCTGTGCTAGAATAGCTCTGCACAGAGATGTAGGGGGAGGCTTTTATTTTATAAAACTCGACACTATTGAACTAGTAAGATAGGTACTGGCTCTATCCCCATGTAGACTTACAGTGGGTACGGCCATCTTTCAACACTGGCACCTAGCGTTTAACCCCTGTTAACCTACTGGACTCGTCACCCCTAGTTGGATCGTACTAAAGAACCTCCCGCTGGAGTTCCACCATCACATTGCAAAAACCATCGCCAGTGTAGTTGGCACCATCTTGGAGGAGGATCGTAGTGACACGGTCAAAGCTGATCCCCGCTTTTGCGTCACCATCGACCCCACGAGTGGTTACGTCTCCAAGATCTCGGTAGCTACTGTGGCAGGCCACTTCTCCGAAGTCATCGTCGAGTATGAGATTCTAGATACGAGGTGCTTCCGCTGCCCAGGAGCCACTCACGATGAAGCAGACTGCCCCAGTCGAGGTATATTGAGACCACCTCACATTTCCTCTCGCAGAGACCCAAATGGAGGCACTCAATCTAAACCCTCTGGAGTTCAGTATTAGAGGAACCCTCGAGGTGTTCACCACCGCTCTACTCAACCAGCCATCGCCAGATCTTCACCAGCCAACCGCCACCAAATCGACAATGAAGGCTATTAGCTAGTCAATAAGAGATCCCACAAGCCTCGACTCAAGACCCCTCGTCTGCGCAAACGAAGATCTGAAGCACCCCAATACTCGGATGACATCTCTTCAGACTCCGGTCCGACAGCAATGGATATCGAACTACCAGGTGACCTTCGAGCTCCCCCAGGCGCTCCCCTCAACCCCAAGTTCAATCAGTATCCGTCAACTCGGAATTCTCCGACTTCCCAAGGCAATTATCCCAGACCCCGACGGTTTCCCTCCCCTCACATCCCTCCCCATCTCTGCCTTCCCATATTCAGGTCTCTGAAGTCCTGCCTCAGCCTCCTCCCTTACTTCCATCGGACAACCCTATACACATCTCCGATGTTACAGACTCACCCACCCCAAAAGAGGATGTCGATATGAATCTCAAAGCTGAGATTGCACATTATATGCAACATCTCGCAGAAGAACAGGAAACCAACCACTCATCCCATATCAGCTCCATCGATCCCGCTTCAAATGTCCCGCAACCATTATATACTCATGATACTACTGAGACGAGTCTAATCCTTTGCCCCCCCCAAAAAAACCATACAATTAGAGCCTACTAACCCTTGCCCTCCTTGGTATCCAAGTTCCGAATAGCAACGGAGAAGTTTGTCCCCCCCAAGCATCGTCGATCTTCCCCCGAAAACCATAGATAATTCAGGTATCCTCGAAGACGATCCCTACGAAGACGCCCAAAGCTCTCAATCCTCCCCCATGCGCCCGGAGGCCCACAGCCCCATACGGATCTCATCAACTTCTCTTCAACCCAGGGCTATCTCCTTCATCCCCGTTTTGCAAGATGCGAGGCCGAAGATCCTTGAGACTTATTCTCAAAACCATCGACCACCACCGCCAATCAACCGAGCTGAAGAGCGTGACAACGCAAGATCCTATCGTGCTCTTTGCTCTCTCACTACGGATCAGAGTCAGCCTCAGGACGCCTCCCCCCCTTCATCTTCACCGAATGTCACTGCAAGCCCATCCACCCCTGCCGCCAAGCTTACCTCATCAGTTTGCAATGCCAAAGCAACAGCCAGAATTCTTGTTTCAAACGTGGCTTCCCCTCCAACAATCCCTGCTCCTGATGGCTTTAATAGTTGGGGATACAGATCTTCTCATCCGCAATTTAGCGACGGGGCTTCCGCTTTAAGGTCCTCTCAACCCCATCTTTGATCATGATTTTACAACTTATGTCATTGAATGTTAGGGGGCTTAATGATAAAGCTTCCATTCCTTTGCTTTGCAACTACCTTCTCTCCCTCCCCCACATTGACGTTTTTCTCTTTCAAGAACACAAGCTTCGCAACCAAGAATCTGAAAACTTGGGAAAACAATTGTGGCGCCAAGCCACCTCATGGTCAGCTGCCGCTAGTGCCGGCTACAACAACGGAGCTCTTGACCCTGGCGCAGGACGCGGTGGGCTCATCACACTAATTTCTCCCAAATTTGCCAGCCTTGTTAAACAAACTGGTGTTATCATGGGGAACAGAGCTCAATGGACAATCTTCACAGGTATCCCGGGCGGAGACGTTGGCATCGTGAACATATATGCTCCAAATGATTCTCCAACTCCATGTCAACTTTGGGAGCATTTGATACAAGATCTCCCCCCCCCGTCTGTCAATGGATACTCATTGGAGATTTTAATATGGTCGAGGCCCGTAGCGATAAGACGAACCCTTGCGGCCGCATGTTACCAGCTCAAGAACGTGGCCTTTTTACTAGTCTCAAACGCCATCTTCATATTGAAGACCATCTAAGATCAACTGGAAGCTTGCCGTTTTCCTGGGATAATATGAGGAATAATGGTCAATGCATTTTAGCTAGACTTGACCGTGTGTACCTCTTCAGAAATGGATCAGGGCAAGCACAACGCAAACTTCTCGACTACACAATTCGGGGAGATTGCGGATGGTCTGATCACTCCCCCGTCACTGCCAGCATCGAATTTGCCTCCACACCCTCACGGAATTGCAGATGGAAGATGAATGGTAGCCGCCTTGAAGAAGCGAGACTGATCATTGAACAAGCTTGGCGCAAGTCGGCGTCGAATTCTTCATTTTTCAAAAAAATGAAGGCTATCTCTCGCGCCTACAAAGCTTTCTGCCACCGAAGGTCCCAAGAAGCTCAAGGCAAAGAAATGGAAGCCCGCAGTCAACATGGTCTTGCCACCTCTGCCCTGCAATCTGACCCATGCAACCCTGACCTTCAGGTCCAGCATGGAAAAGCTAGATTTCGACTTCAAGAAGTCGAGACTCGTAAAGTCAACGGCGTGCGAGTTAGAGCTCGCATTCGTTGGAAATTAATGGGCGACATGGTCACTGCCGAATTCTTTAAAGCCATTTGAGAAAAGTCTTCATCTGGAGCGATTTCTCAACTCCGACGTGCTGACGGTTCACTCACCGAGGACCATGCGGTCTTGAGCTCCGCTTGCGTCGACTTCTTCCGACAGCTTTACGACTCGACCCCCGAGTCCTCGAACCAGATCGATGCTATTGAAGAATTCGCCGGACTCTTCTCCGACAACATCTTGCTTGATGCAAAAGAAGCCTTGGAGAAACCAATCACTGAGTCAGAACTTCATGAAGCTGTATTAGCGATGGCCCCACACAAAAATCCTGGCCCCGACGGTTTCATAACTGAGTTTTACAAAACTTACTGGTACCTCATCAACAGCGACTTTACTTCAATGATTCATCAGTCCATTCTCAAAGGCGCTCTTCCCAAAGGCATGAACTGAGGCACCATAGCATTATTACACAAAGGGGGGCCGCGCGAAGAACTCGGAAACTAGCGATCCATAAGCCTACTTAACGTAGCCTACAAGGTTTTGGCCAAGTCTCTGCAACGTAGAATCCAACCTCTACTGGCGGAGATGATCAGCCCTGATCCAACTGCATTCATCCCCACTAGGTATATCCTTGATAACATTCTTTTATTACATGAATCGATAGCTTGGGCCCGGGAATCTCAACAAAATGCGATTCTATTGAAGTTAGATTTCAAGAAAGCTTTTGATTCAGTTCATCTGCCCTATTTATTTCACATTATGGAATCCTTGGGTATCCCGTCTAGCTTCATCCATCCCATGAAATTTCTCTTCCAAGATGCGGAAGCTGTGGTTTGCATCAACGGCATGGACTCAGATCCTTTCCCTGTCCGTCGCGGGGTACGCCAGGGCTGCCCCCTGGCCCCGTACTTATTTTTATTTGTGGGAGAGGCATTAAATGCGGCGACCAAAAAACTATTGAAGGACAGGGAGCTTGAAGGCATCGCTCTTCCAGAGGATTCAGGAGAACAAATAATAAGCCAGTATGCCGATGATGTAAATTTCACCCTGCAAGGTGAGGAACGTATCTTCCGACGGCTTTGTCTCCTCATCGACAGATACGGTGTTGCCTCAGGGTTGCTAATTAACTGGCCTAAAAGCCTTGCTTACTGGCTTTCCCCAGAACCGGCTCCTGACTGGCTTGATTCTATTGAATGCCCATGGGCCATCGAACATCAACTTTCCAAACTTTTAGGCTCTCCCTTTGGAATTGATCTGCACATTCCAGACGTTGATGAATTCCTAGCTTCAAAAATCCACAAGAAACTTACTTATTGGACTAGCATTCACCTTCCTTTAGTTGGTAGAGCCATCATTGTTAACTCCATGCTCTTGAGCACTCTTTGGTACTTCATTTGCATTTGGGGAGGCTCTCTTAATATTATTCGTAAAATCAGGGCTTCGCTCCGCGATTTTCTATGGACTGGCTCTTCCCATTGAAGTAGAGCCCGTGTTAGTTAGCATGACTGTTGCGCATCTAGATACGTTGGTGGCCTCAACTTAATCGATCATGAGGAAGCCTTACATGCCCTGGATGTAAAATGGATCTTAAAGGCAATGCATCCGGGCTCGTCCAACCTCCAATACCTCTTAAGGTACAGAATCCTTCAAATTCGACCCCAATCATGTAGCTCCTGGCCACCCATGCCTCAATGGGCCCTCCTGCACAAGTTTCGAGCCACTCGAGGATCACGTGCATGGGACCGGATTATTAAAGCTTGGAGAATTCTAGTTGTTCACACCTCAGCCACTCCTCCAAAGAACCGCGACGAAATCCTCACGTCACCTCTCTGGTGGACTTCACACTTTTTAGGAGGAGCTTATGGATTCTCGGCAAGTAAGGCAGCACAACTCATGGCCAAAGGTATGTGGCAATTTCAGCATATTTGGAATGAGGAGCTATTTAATTTCATGCCTCGGATTCAAGCCAGAGACAAATATGGTTTGCTCTCGTCCGAGGCCCCAACCTATGACTGCCTTGTGAAATCGCCCCCCCAATTGTGGCTTTTTCTTTTGACGGACAATTATTATGTAACCTAGGCCAAGGAATTTGTGGGCGTTTTTGACCGAGATGATGACATCTTTCCGTCAGTCATATTCCCCACCTCATCTCATTTCAAGCCTAGACTGGGTCCAGGCCCTTGCGTCATCGAACTCCCTCCTATTCATCCCAGCTTTACAATGGGCGTTAATTCTTCGATCCTTCATGCTAGGCCTCCTCTGTACGCAGCTGAAGGCCAAGTCCTTACAGGTTGGCTCAAATGAGTCCGAACCATCCCAACAAAAAACTGTCCCATGCTTTTTGTGGGCATCGTCTCTGAGCTTGCTTTCGACCCCAACCGCTGGTCATGGAAGGATTCTCATTCTTTACACAATTACACGCCCAAACTTGGGAGATCCCTACTTACCAATCGCTCCTCGCTATCTCGGCCCATCTCAGAGAAGTGGCATGGCCTAGTTGGCCACAGCTTTCGGCCTAACTAGGGAGAAGTGTGGAACAAGGATTGCCCGCAAAAGGAAGCTGGCTTTCTGTGGTCTGTTTACCATTGCGCGGTTGCCGTACATTGCTGGAGAAAACAGATGTCCCCCAATATTCCCACTACCTACAACAGTTGTCAAGCTGGCATCGATGAAACGATCCTGCATCGCTTCCACCACTGTGAAAAAACCAAGCATGCTTGGGATTTTGCTTTTCTGTTCTCTACAAAGCCTTGGAGATCCCCTCCACCCATGGTGCATGGCCTAGCCTGACTTGGCAACAATGTGTTCTAGGATCACACTTGCCGCGCCAATTGCGAAAAGGCTCAAAGATGTGGTCCCTCTTCCGAGGCTTAGTAATTTGGATCTCCTGGCTTGACAGGAATGCCATCTACTTCAATAACTCGGCCTGGCCTACACAAAAGCTCAAACTAGTGCTCTGGGAATCGTTCCTCGACCATGCTCGTGCTGTGTGGCTTAAAGCTACTAATCTTTGTGCCCTTTATCCTGATAAAGATGGGCGCTTCATCCGCAGATTCGACAGTATCTGGTTGCGAACCAAATTCTTTGGTTCTAGGATTAACAAGCAGATTTCATGGAACCTTGAGCACCCCAAGATGGGTGCCTTTGTTTGATCTAGCTTGGATTTTGTTCTAGGCTCTCATTTCCGTTTCTTCTGCTCGGTTTCTTAGTTCCTCAAAAAATTTAAAAATCTAAACATCCTCGCCGGGGACCTGTTCCCTTGGTCTCATATGTACCGTTTCCTTTTATCAATGGAAATTGTCCATTTGGTTCAAACAAAAAAAAACTTTAGCCACACAAACCAAACTAGTATGCGCAACTTTTCCAACAAGTTTTATTGAAAATGGACTCTGTATGAAGAAGAAACAAGTTGTCAAAGTTTACTATATTCCAAAAATGACAAGATTTTGAACTTTGAATTGCTCCCAAACATTCAGAACAACTTGAATTGATACAAAAATTTTACCGCACGAACTAGACTTCAAGGGAAACAAAAACCAACAAATTTTATTGAAAATGATCATTTGATGAAAGAAAAACAAGCCCCCAAAGTTGCAGCCCTAAAATGTAGTTTCTTAACTCAAATTGAACCTGCAAACTTTGATTGGTTGCCAAAAAATCAACATGTCTTGGATTGATCTAAAAATTTTACCACACAAACTAGAAGACAACACGCAACTTTCCCAATAAGTTTTATTGAATTTGAACATCATATGCAAAAGTTATAGCACTTTGAATTTGACTAAAAACTTTGAGGGGCACTATTTGCACCCCTTGGGCATTGAGGGGTTAACCCCTAAAGGACCAAACTATGTTTTTTGGCAACATAGTGATTTTGGGCAGCTCACTTCGGATGGAGTTTTTCTTTTTTTTCTTTGAAGTTTTCACAAAACATGCACCCAAGGAGTATCGTTAAGGCCCAACAATTTTCATAACTTTTCACTACATGGTTAAAAAATTATTGCATAATATGTGATTTTCTCTATTTGATGAGCAACCTGGGCAGCTCAAAAAACTTCTTCAAAAAATAATTTTTTTAAGAAATAAAAAATTTGAAATTAGTTCTTTAGATTTATATAGACATGGGAAGCTTTGAGTCATACCATTTGGATTAATGAGATGAAAGTTATGAAGAGTTTTAGTTTGTGAGTAATTTGTAGAAAGTTATGGAATGTCTACTCTAAAATAAACTTTGAAGTCCTTTATTTAATTTAAGTCGTTTTTAAAATATTTTTGAAAGAAAAAAATATAACGTTACAACCATTGGGATTGGCATTTTTTTAGTTTAATTAATTAATTATCAACAATTTAGTATTCTAAATCATTCTCTACTTCTTTCTACTTATTATTATTTTTTGTACATGTTTTACAATTCCAAATGATTTGAAAATTTTCTAGCATGTAGCCAACTTGACTTGAAAAATGAATTCAAAGAGTTACAACAATTTTGGACATTTTTTCATACAAATGTGACCCTTTGAAGTGCAGCTGTCCAGATTTCAGAAGTGGTAAAAAGGGGATTTTTGTAACTTCAAACACTATTATCTTACAATCTACATGGTGGAATTTTTTGAAATTTTTTGTACATGCTCTCAAATTAGTTCACTCTAAGATCCTACAGTTACATTATTCTAAAAATGTTTTTTTTCCAAAATTTGGTAGTTGTTCTAAAAATGAAAGTTTTGAAGTGGTTTTGGTAAAAACATAGTCAAAAACCTTTAGGGATTAATTCTCCTCTAATGCTTTTATTAACACTACTACTAAGTTGCCTTGAAGTCATTAATATTTCATTTATAGAAAAAACTAATCTAAAGATTTGTTTTCATTTTAATGACAAATTATAACCACAATTTCATTTTTGATGGAGAACTGCCTTTTGCAAGAAACACAAGTAAGGCACCTTTATGTGTAGTTTCCCATGGGAAGTACATTCATCCAAAATTTTCAATCATCCAACACATTCTTTTATCTTTATCATACTTGGATTTAAGCAATTATAATATCAAAATTTCAAAAACAAATGGCAATGTTACATAAAATAATTTGTTTAGAATTGACTGTTAGCTTAATACTATTGACAATTTTAGTTTCTTTGAGAAATTTGGACTTGGAATATTAATTAGAAAATTTTTCATCTTCTAGAAACTCAAAAGCATTGAACAACTAAAGGAGCCAACCCATTTTCAACCACTTAATTAAGCAATTGAGCATATCTAAAGTGCAAATAGAGTGCAAATATGTTGAAGAAAAAAATGTCCACATGTAAAAAACAAATTTGAAATGGACTCCATATTTTTTGAGAATTTTATTTTTGAAAACAAAATTACTATGAAGTTTTTAGCTAGAGATTGAATTCACTCCACTTTAGTTTATAGGTCTTCCTATTTTCAACTAAGTGTTGGTTGCAATATTGAGAGATTTGTAGTGAATCATCATGCACCACAATTATGTTAGACACTAAGCCATAATTGATTACTACTTAATGAGGGTTGCTATTATGTGAGTTTAAAGAATGAACCCATGAGCCTAGAAGAATATATGCCTAAAATATATGTTTTTATACTATAAAAACTTTCTATAATTATAATACAACTATATTATAGATACAATATTAAAAGTGATTATATTAAAAGTACCTCCAATGGTTGTAAGATATCTACTTACATATATACTCAAAGCTCACATGCTTGCATTTTCATACTCACATACTAGCATCATTGTAATTTTTATATTTGAGACCTTCTTTAGTTCATTACATACACATTCAAGCAAAAATGTGTAGTTTTCTATATCCAAATTCTATACAATCATCTTCGATCAATTGTTTTCAACTATATTTGGATATATTAGTAGTGTCATTGTGGAGTTGATATATATATAGTATATGACCTATACTCAAATAGAGTTGATGAGGAGTCTATCAAAATACAAACAAATTCAATTTTCATAAATCTATGTGAATTTGTAGATGCCTCTATCAACAATATCTTAATAAATGAAGGATTTAGAGAAATTGAACTACCATAGTTTGATTCAAATTTTATATTAACAATTTTTATTTAGATTTCTTTCATATTAAATGAACCCAATCAATGCAACAAGGGTAAAAAGTACCAATACAACTTTTTCAAATATTTTTGTTTGCTATAATAGTTGTAATTGATAATACAGTGAGGTTAACTTTCTTCTCACTTTAGCAAGATTTGATGACTCAAAAGAGTGAAGGTTGAATTTGCCAAATAGTTGTAGTCCTTGTCAAAATTTACTTCGTAGAAACACATCTCTTAATGCTTTTGTAATCTCCTTTGTTTTGTAATATTTCTTATTACTAAATGTCACTATTTGTCAATGTTTCCATTACCTACATATTTGTCTCTAAATACACTCAATGTTTGGAAACCTTCATCAGTTAAGGAATCCCTTTTTTAATTTTCTTAAAATATAAAGCCCGACTAGCTAAGGTGCAGAGCCCCAACACCCTCTAGATAGCAAAATATAAAAGAAAATTGTGAGAAGATTCCTTACTTCATCATATGTGAAGGTTTGGTTTGGCAGCTAAGTGCCTAAATTGAATTTCCATGTTAGATTCTCAAGGGTCCACATCACATCAGACCACTCACATGATGACACATGTCACTTTGTTTTCCAAGATTACTTATAATTTCTGCCAAGTCTGACCTAGGGTATCCAAAATCCCCAACCAAGTGAGGTGGCGTTCCCACTTCCCATAGAAGCAAGACAACGTGGTCTCAAGCAGAAACCCTTTGCCTTCCAAGGGACAAGTCTCTTTGCAGCAAGACGCATGGCCACGACGCCATAGCCGGATCCTCTCCAAGTTACTTCAAGCTCATTGAATTTTCTGGAGCAACATCAACAGCTTATATTGCTCCTCTCCTATAGCTCTGATCTCTGCTTCCCTCTCTCCTTACACTTTTGTTTCACATCGGTATTCTTAAGGTTGGACCATCATCACGGAACCTCCGCCGATTGTCCCCTCTGGAAGCGAGCTTCGCTAGGTTTTCGCGAGCTTAATTGAGAATTCCTTGGAGTGAGGTGATTGACGAAGTCAAATGGTGATTAGACATATCTAGATTTCGTTGCAGACAAGATCCCGGTGTCGCTAAGCCCACAAACATTTTCACAGAGTGAGGGAGGTTTTAATGCTCTTAGTTACTGGCAGTGCGGGAGGAAGCGGCCTTGTGTAACCGCGGCGTTCCTTTTCTCTGGTGCGAACTTGAAATTGCGGTCGCGTTCGTTGTGATAATTGGCAATGAGGTGAGAATCTAGAGCTTTGAGTTGGCGCTCTGCACTTTGGACAAACCCTAACTTTTGACCGTCGTCGACCTATGCTTGGTCGAGTGGAGCCCCCGAGCAGGCGCGTGTCTATGATCGATCACGTGTGAGCCCTTGCTGAGTTTGATTTACTGAGGTGCGTTTCAATCTTCCTTCTCTCTTGGGGCTCTTTTGTTGCTTACAACTTAATTTCATTATTCCAGAGTCTGGTTGGGAGTGAGATTGAGGATGGTTTATCGCATGGGCCCGAGAAGGCGCACATAATTTTCTTGAGGGATTAAGATTCTCTCGTGGCCTCGCAAATTTAGGTCTCCGTCTACTCCATTTCAAGTCATAGCGCTTCTTACATACAATTTGAGTTTTACACTCAACCTTCTGTAATGTTACTTTGCGGGGACAATCAGGCTCCTGGCGCATGTGTTCACAACTTGAGATGTGGAATTTGCAAGAAATTTCCCATTGCAGAGTGTGTCATTACAGAGGGTTGATTGACCTGCCAACCCTAAACCCTAAACCATCAGCTTTCACCTCAGGTCTGGATTCTCTGTCTATCTTAGTTAAATTGCTCGACCTTTGCGGTTGCAGTTGTATGTGGATTGGGTGCTACTTGTTATATAAATGTGGAGCAGGATGTGTCCGTATGTAGTACAAACGAGGGAATGAGAAGTTTTCTCGCCTAATCTGTGTACTCCTCTCTTGTCATCGGGATACACAAGCGACGAAGAGTATTTATCGGTCCACGCTGTCGTCTCTGCCTTCAGGACTATCGAGTATGATGCTTTGATCTACGTGATTGCCAGGAAGTGTGGAAGGCGCAATTGGAAGTGATACGTTTCTTGGTGGCAGAAATTGCGTAGCGCCTATTTGTTTTGCGATTTAGGTTTTGGTGGAAACGGAAGTAGCCCGGATTTTGAGTTTTTCACCTTTGACGGTGAAGGTGGCGAGATGGATAGTAGGATCCCGGAGGCGGATCCCGAAGGGCACCGAGTGGCGGATGTGCAGCTGTTTCAGGAGGATGTTGTGCAGAACTTGTCGAACCCGGGGCGGATTGGGATGGTGACCAGGGTTGGAGGAGACTCCTCGGATTCCGAATCGTCGGATAGCGAGGACGACGAGGACGGAGAGCATGATCGCACTCTGGCGGAAGGCTGCGCTCGCATTGTGTGGATTGATTCGCCTCAGGAGTCGGTGGAAAACGTGTCGGACTTGCAGGTCGTGGACAGGGCATTTCTGCATGGCGATATTGTGGCTATGGCGTCTGATCCTTTAGGGCAGACCGGGACGGTGATCGATGTCGATATGTCGGTTGATCTGGAGATGTCCAACAAGGAAATTGTGAAGGATATCGACAGCCGGCTGCTTCGCCGTGTACGTGTACTTTTATTTTGTAAATTGTGTCCTTTCATTTCTGGATAACAGCTACTTTATCAATTGCAGGGAGATGACGATTGTGCAAGTCGTCTGATATTATTGTGTTTTTTCCCTGCTCTTGAGTGTTTTACTAACAGCGTTTTCGTAACTCTATCTATTTTTATCATCTGGGAGTAATGTAGTCCAAACTATCCCGCGAGCTGCGTGTATAGCACACATTGCATATTCTATCCCTTTGCTTCTGTAAATGGAATCAGGATTTGTCGGTTCTTAGTGTTTCAGTGGTAGCTCATTTCTGCAGTTGAGATTCTGAAATACCTTTAGATAGGCTAAGGTTTTACCAAGATCTGCAAGCGAGCCACTAGCTGGACAGTTCTAGTCCTGTGCTGGGTGTGAATTCCGACCCCACTCGGATTCATTAGTTTCGATCTGCAGATTTTGAATCAGTGTACAGTTGAAAATGGGAACGTATGTTGCTAAGCTACCTCATGGTGAAGGTGATGAGAGTATTTCTAGGACCCTAATTGGCTCCAGTGAAACCTTGGTTTATTCACATCCTGTCAGTTAATCGACTGGCCTGCGGGCTTCTGTGGAAAAATAAATCTTTTCGTTGAGCTTTTCAGTGACCCCTTTACCTGTATTACCGAAACCAGTATTCTGGACGTGTTCTTGTCAGCGATTTATAAACTGTGCATCTAATCTTCTAAAATCCACTCCATGTAGCTTTGATGTGCAGTTTGACTTCTTTTTTAATTTGCTGTGACATTATGTTTGAGGTCTGCCTAGTCGTTTCCTTTACTTCGAGTGGCAGGTTAAGCAGTATCTCCATCGTCTTGTTGCAAACCGTCTCAAAATTAGGGTTTATTTCACGAGAGAAATATCTAGTTGCAGATTCGTGGTTTGTTCTATTCCAACGGTTTCAGGACTTTTGCCATCCATATATAACCGCCAACAGCTCGGTTTAGTCGTCTGTGGTATACAATATCGGTCAATAGAAGAGGATATGTCACCCACCAAGGATCTACTTAAGATGCAATCTGAGTGATCGGGTGTATCGGCTGGAATCATTGAAGTGGGATACATTCAGCTGTATTTATTTTAGCAGATTTAAGCAGAGCAGTATATGGCAGTTGTTCCACCCTACCTTGTGCAAAGACATGAAGCGGGAAGATTAAATTGGTTATGAGTTAGGTGCAGAGACAATTGGACACGGTAGAGCCTGCTAATTAGATAATTGGAATTTGGAATCCGGAATCATTGTGGTTTTTCTTCATGAGAGCCTCATGGTTAGGGTTCCTGCTATGTAGCTTAGGTATAAGTATTGCACTTACTCAGTAGATGGGTATCAGCAGGGACATTTTTATTCAATTTTTGTTTTTGAATGCAGACGAGACCTACTGCGTATCTATGAAACGCTGGTTGTTTCAGAGGAATTCATATTATGCTCTAAATTTTGCAGGTGCGTGCATTAGCACCTGGGGATAATGTTATACACGGTCACTGGCTTGGTCGGGTGGAGGAAGTATTGGACAATGTGACGGTGGTATTTGAGGATGGAAGCAAGTGTAAAGTTCAGAATGCGGAGCCGGGCCGTCTCGTTCCTAGTAGTGAAAGCTTAATGGATGACACAGAATCGCCATATTATCCTGGGCAAAGGGTTCGGACGGCTACTCCAGGGTTTTTCAAGAATGCTAAGTGGTTGCGGGGATCCTGGAAAGCGAATCGAATGGAAGGGACAGTCGTAGATGTTGAAGCCGGTGAGTGGGTGGGGTAGGATGAGGGATTACTATTGTTGGAGCGTTTCTTCTATTTTTGTATCTGTTGAAGGCCTTCTGTTGTAAGGTTTAAATACACGAGTGTTTAATGTTGAGCAGGTATGGTTATTGTATATTGGATCGCTGTTTCAGCCCTGCACTCTTCCACGGTTCCATCGGAGGAGCAAGATCCCCGGGATCTTGTACCCATGACGTTTTTCACTCATACCAACTGGCAAATTGGAGACCGAGCCCTCCTTCCGAAAGGGTTTAAGTTTACTGTTGAAGAGGCTGGAGGAATGTCAGAGGTTGTTTCTGAACCAGGCGCACTGGAATTGCGGAACGAAGAGCTTGCATTGTCGGAAGGTCCATCTGGAAGTACAGATGAGATTGCTGCTGGAACGACTCCCCAAGCAGATGGAACAGTCGATGAAGTAAGAGATGGAGGAGCTGACGAGATCATTGCTTCCAATAAACGTAAGATAAACAAGCTTAGGAAGGTGACAAAGAAAGAAAGGAAAGCATCAAGGAAGGACAAGCATGTGGAGAAGGCTGCCTTGGTTGTGAATACCAGAACACGTGTGGATGTATTATGGCAGGATGGCAGCAAATCTTCTCAAGTTAATTCCTGTTCTTTAGTCCCAGTTGAGCATCTTGGCGACCATGATTTTTGGCCGGAGCAGTTCGTGCTTGAGCAAGGCCCCGATGGAGATGAAGTCGATAATGAGATTCGTCGTGTAGGTGAGAATTTATTTGTTTATATTTGAAGATAAAGGTGTCAGTTTGAATTTTGTTCTGCAATTTGGCTCTTTCTCTCTTTTCTAGAGTAGGCATGGCGAGAATCGTAGGTTTCCAACGCTCTGCTCCTGGGTAGTGGTTTCAATCCCCGGATCCAAATCCTTTACTTCTTTGGGCCAACTCTGACACCTTAATGTAGCGTGAACATAGACCTTCAAACATTGGGAGCTCTTACAGCGTCTTTGCCAATTTCAATTCTTTCCAGTTCTCAGGGGCCTTCTGGCTTGCGCTCTAAAACCAGTATCAAGGATAGTTGCATATGAGTGGCTTGAAACTTTGGTTGCAGTGACTCTGGTGATTCATTTTATTCGTTTTGTTAATGAACTCTCACGTGCAGCACCATCGTTCAATGACACTGATCCTGGTATTTAGTAGGTACTGTTAAACATGTGATTAATTATGAAGCTATTTTTCCTGCTTCTCAAGCCATGCTAATATAATGGTGTTCAGGCATTTTAAAAACCGTTGATGCAAAGCAACGCACAGCAGTGGTTAGATGGCTGAAGCCTGTTGCACGTCCTGAGGAGCTTCGGGAATTTGGTGACGAAGAAACTGTGAGCGTGTATGAGCTTATTGGACATCCAGATTATGCGTACTGTCTAGGAGATGTTGTCATTCGTCTCTCTCCTGCACCTTGTGGTCTCTCTGAATCTCAAGCAGATTTATCCGAAGCATCAAGTGTAGAAGGTATGTATCTGATGTCTTCAAAGGGATCTTTCTCTTCATAACGGTGAGAAAGATATACCATGCGAGTCTTTATTGCAGCTTGCAGTAAGCAATGTTTTGTTGGGGATGGCAATGACATCCGTAGAAATATCATTCTGAATGGTTGGGGATGTGATTCTGCGCCTCATAGACATCGTATGTTTGCAAAGCAGATGCTGAGGAACATGATTTAGATGCCTCTGAGAAAGAGGGAGAACAGACTTTAAATTTGCAGACGAGGAAGATGAAGACGGAGGGTCGTGCCTCAAAATCTCTGGATTTGTCATGGGTTGGGATTATCATAGGTCTGCAAGATGGGGACATTGAGGTCCATTGGGCAAATGATATGGTTTCCAAGGTTTGTGGCTGTTTGTTCTTTCAATTCTTGCATTCCCTTTCGTCAATTTCAATGTTTCTTTTGTACAAAGGTGGTCTGTTATTCCTATTAGGTTTTTATACTGCAAGGGTTCATGTATTTTTGTTAAACATACCCTTGAGTGATGTGGAATGCCCTCAGGTTGGACCACAAGCAGTATTTGTAGTTACTCGAGACGAGGATGATATGTTATCTGCACACACGTCGGACCTTTTTGACGACGATGAGAATGATGGTGATGACGCTGGCAGCTGGACAACTGTAGACTCCGCTGAGCAGCGCGGTCGTGAGGTATTGATTCATTAGAGCACATGTGTAGTGAATGTTAAGTGTCGAAGGTAGGATTAAATAGACTAAAGATTGGATGGTATCTGCTGAATGTTTTAAGAAAATTTTCCCTTCTTGGAAGACTTTATTCAATTCTTCTGGTTGTCTTGTTTTTTGTTGAAGAGATTTTGAATTGTTTGAATGGATGAGTCTTCAATTGTCCTTATCGGCTAGTAGGGTGGGAAATCCTTGTTACTAGAGAGCGCTTAGCGGTTTTTAGAGTTATCAGTATCATTATTTGCAAGGAAGTATGTCTAGTTGTGCCCTCTCATAGTTCAAAGTCGTATCCAAATCCTTTTCTTTTGCATTGCTCTTTTTAGTGGTGGTTTGGTTTAATATCTATTTTATTTTAAGCAACATGTGCCTACATGTTCTTTTTCTCATTCCTGATTGCTTTTGCAGTTAGGTGACGGTTTGGAACAGTTTAGCGAGGAGGATGGTCTGAGAAGGGATTCGAGGCTTGCACAAGATACTGTGGATGATGATCCTGACAACTTGAACCCTCCTCGATTCAGAGGTCCGTTTGCAGCAGCGATAGGACTTGTGTCTCGGATGGCTAATGGTCTCCTTGGACTTAGGGGCCATAACAGGGATGTGCCGCATAATCGAAATGTTCAAGGTGGTGAACGCACAATACATGGTTTGGAAGAGATTCTTGGTGATATTAATTCTGGAAGTTCTGAAAGAGATTCTCGCTATGTAGTTGATCGTCTACGGAAAAGGGATACAGCCTCTCCTGGTAGGATGCATGCCCACTTCTGCTTATTATTCTTGCCAATGTTTGTTCGGTTTAATGTAAGGTTCAGTAATCACGTTTTAGCTCTTTGGATCTTTACATTCAAGAAAATCATAGTATTGGAGTACCTTTCTGTTCCCTCAGTTAAGCCTAGGCTCACATATTGTAACTATTTGTTGTCACTTGTGTTTCAGTGTTTTATTTTTAATCCTTTTTTATTACGGAGTATTTCTTATTGCTAGTTATTGTCTGTCATGCATTTTCTCCTCTGTTGCGTCATATATTAGACTAACAATACCATGTTGATCCAAAATGTAGGTACCGTAACTCATGAAACGGATGAGAGGACTATCTCAGGTGAAAGTCAAGGTAGAATAGTTAATGAACTTGTCTTTTATCATCTGAAGTGACGTTGATGAAATATTTGCATGCTTACTCCGTTTGATCTTCACCGTCGTATAATTCATGAGGAGTGTATTGTTCATTATGAACTCGCCTGAGTGGTGTACTACTCTTATACTGCAGCTACTGCAAAGGATGAATTTAATGGACGTGCTGCATCAAGCGAGCGAATTGATTCAGATTTTGGCAGTGGCTTAGAAGATACAAGCATTTCAAAGCTTTCCAAATCAGGAGTAGATACCACAGTAGACAAAGTACCTCATGTAGATTCAAGAACAGTGTCTGGCTCTGATGCGAGGGTTCCAATGTTTGCAAACTTCAAGCACTTCGACTTAGTTTCTGACCCATCTGACCACCATTATGTTGGTGAAACTGCCCAGGTAATAGACTCCCTCTGTTTTCTGATCATTTTCTAAAGATGTTGATAAATTCTTGCTTCAGTAATTTGAAACTGGAGGTCATTGGCAGTACATAGGGAAATTTGTTTATCTAGTTACGTGTAATGTAGGAATGTCACACTTGGAGAGTACTGATCTGGTCAGCTGACGTATTTACTTGTTGAGAGGACGGTAATCCGATTGACATGCTGCCACATCTTGAGGAACTTTTGTATTACAATATCTCACAAGTTCTTGTTAGTACGGATGCAGGCAAATCAGCGTAAATGGGCAAAGAAGATCCAAAGCGAGTGGAGTATTCTTGAAAAGAACCTGCCGGGTAATTTGCTCTTCTATCACATTTCGAATATGTAGCTTAGGCTGAACCACTCTTAGATGACCTCTTATTCATGGGATTGACAATTAGAGTAGATGTCCATCGATACTTTTGGGAATGTGTTTTCTGTGAAAAGTTTTTCTTACCGTTTGTAATAATTTCGTTTCCATTCAGATACAATATACGTGCGGATCTACGAGGAGCGAATGGATCTACTGAGGGCCGTCATACTTGGTGCTCCCGGTACTCCTTATCACGATGGGTTGTTTGTTTTCGACCTATATCTGCCTCCTGAGTACCCTCATACGCCTCCTGTACGTTCTCCACATCTCATCTCATAATTCTCTACTTACATCATTTTTACTTCTAGGATTCTTGTAAACTTTCAGGATGAAAGAATTTAGCGTGAGTGTAGATTGTGAAGTTGCAATACGAAGTTTGGCTAGTGTGATTATAGCTTGATTTAAGATGTGCATCAGCTTTCCAATTTGCCTTCAGAAGACGCGTATTTCTTGTAAAGCAACTCAATTTTCAGTTGTTTATGATCATTTTGCAGCAAGCTTATTATCACTCTGGAGGTCTAAGGCTAAATCCAAATCTTTACGAGAATGGGAAAGTGTGCCTTAGTCTTCTCAACACGTGGTCAGGGAAGGGCACCGAAGTTTGGGACCCTCAAGAATCAAGTATTCTCCAGGTCCTAGTGTCAATTCAGGGCCTTGTGCTGAATACAAAGCCCTATTTCAACGAAGCTGGTTATGATCGGCAAGTTGGAACATTGGAAGGGGAGAAGAACTCTGTTGTCTACAATGAAAATTCCTTCTTGTTGTCTTGCAAATCAATTCTGTACCTTATTCGAAGACCACCCATGGTATGTAAAACTCTCATCTAGGTTGTCTTTTTTTCTGGGTAACATACTGAAGAAACATGTTAGATATTCAGCTGAAACTAAAGTCAGAACTAGTTGAACTTACCGATGTAAATATGCTCGTTACCCCAATCATTGAGTTCTGGCTTCGGTCATGCACTTCTCGTTATGCTCTTTTCATCAGTATGAGTGAAAAATATTGATGTTATAACATCTTCCACCCAACCTGATCTATTTAGTTGCAGTGTTTTAACATAGTGAGGTATGTTGCAGCATTTTGAAGATCTTATCCGGCAAAACTTTCTGCTCAAGGGTGCTGGTTTGTTAAGGTCATGTGAGGCTTACCTGCAAGGGGCACCGGTAAGGCTTTTTTTGCTCACCTATGAATTTTTTCACGATTACCATGTGCACAGCTGGAAATTTGTATTCATCAATCCAATTTGTATCCCTCTTTTTCTTAGTTCTGTAACAGTTCTATCCAGGAATGGGGGGTTTTGTTACTTGGACTTAAAAGTACTGAGAACCTGTTCCTATGTAATTGTAGTTCTTTGGATCATCGTCAATTAATTACTTGTTAGTTTGTTGAATCATAATTTCTGTCTTTTTATTCACGGTTCCAACTATGTTTGTGCTCTTGTCGCTGTACAGGTTGGCTCGCTTGTTGAGAACAAGATTATCTCGACTTTAGCGGACACTGATTTGGTTGGAGCTGATAAAAGTTCAGCTGGGTTTAAACTTATGTTGGCCAAACTCGTGTTGAAGCTCAAAGAAGCATTTAAGGGGCTTGGCGTTGAATGTGACATATCGTCATGACAAAGTTCATCATGGAACCAGAGTTCCCTCTGTTAAGGTACTGTGAAATTGAGGAATATTTTCTTGAGATGGATCAAATGAACACCATATGAAACATTATTTTCACTGAGGTCTTACTGGAAGGGTCAGATTTCTTCGGACTGAAACTCGACTCCAACGATAGGTTTGAAGTGAAAACACCTCTATATGAGATGAATGTTTAACATGTTTTCACGAATTCTACATCTCCAATCGGTCTGTTCTTCTGAGAAAATTATTTTTCTGGCTTTGTCAAACCTGGTAGGAACTAGATTTACACATGATTAGCCGATCTGGTATTGTACCCTATTCTATCAGAATTGGTAAGATTCACCCTGTCGGTTACTAATTGTTGCCGACTCAAATTGCCGTACTATTGAGCTCGAACTCAATGATCTCGTTCTGGATAGTGTATGTCAAATCCCCTCAAATCTCACACGCGGTGCTAAATCCAATTTTAGTAGAATCTAATTCCTCTGAAGTGCTTAGAGAAGCCGGTTAGATAAATCTTTAGTGGTGATGAATCTTAGCTTATTCAGGTGCGCAAGGTCACGCGGGAACTCGAGGCTGAGCATGTGCGTCAAAAGTTATTTCACTGTAGCCGGGGTCCCACGGAAACTGGTAGCAATCATTTGGGAGCCCATTAGAAAGGGGGTTTGTGTCACCTTCTTCTTCACTCTGGGTTGTTCTGTTCGGTGGAACTGAATTCTGTACCAATCCTAGTTCCAGAAACTAAAAAGGCGACGATCGTAGTCTTGGATGGAGCGCACATTTTGGCAGCATTTGGTTGAGGTCAACTCACACTTAAATATGCCGCCGCTTACTGTATGAGCAAAAAGTCAAAGGTATTCATGAGAATTTAACAGATGTTTTAAGTTAGTGTTTATGACTCGACCAAAAAAGAGAAATGATTTCAAGCCATATTATACTTTTGGGCAGGTCCTTTCCAGTTCAATTTTTGGTTGGTTCTTTTGAAATTTTCACTGAAGGTGTTTTATACAGAGAAAACTTCAGACCGACCCAAGTCACGGTTAAAAGGTTCGCCTCTCAAGGATGTCTTTTTGAGTTTCAGGCAACCCGTAACTGCTCAAGCGATCATATACAGTATGGTCAATCTCAAATTTCAGATTGACCATTTCAAAAAAAATTAGGGCAGTTTTGAGGGTTAACTATTGAAATTTTTCATTTTTCAGAGAAAAAAAATACACATTTGATTGTGGAAAGGTCTTCAAAGACATATATGTAAGGTAAACTTGTCCATTCGTGTTGTGGCCCCATTTCCATCTACAATCTTCCCCCATTCCCTTCATTTTATGACAAAATCAGAGAATTTATGACAAGTTGAGGTAACATGTCACTCTTTAAATAGAGAGTATCTAGTTGTTGATTAGGTAGTTATAGGTTGTTTATGAGTTGTTTATGACCCTAGTCTAAAGGTGGATTTGTAATTTAGGGCTGACCACTTCAATAATTTACAGAAATTAGAGTTTTGATTAGAAAATTATAATTCCACTTGGATTTGATTTTTGAAACATGCACACACTTTTTAAAAGATGTGCCCCTCTTCAAATTGTCCCCAACATAGCTAGATTGCAAATCAAGGTGATAATAGACATGTCTACTTTACCATTAGTGGAGAGTAATGCTTGCCAATTTTAAGGTAGAGGTACCTATTGTTGACACCCCCTACATTAACAACAAATAGGGTACCCTATTCTAAAGAAGATTAGAATGAATTTCCATTTTTTCCTTGGAATGTGTGTCTTTGTACTTTTCCAAGGTTTGGACCAATAAATTAATGATACATAAGTGAACATAAATGTAGGAAGTAATTAGTAGGAAAGTATTCTTGCATGATTGAAATTGGATGACTCTAAATGTTGGTTATAGGTCAAGTCCAACTTTTGCCTTCCAAAATTCATAGTAATTTCAATTCAAGAGATAAAATTACCAAATTTTTTGCAATCCCCATTATTTCTATCAATGCATCTCTGAAAATATTTGCTTTGCCTTGCACCACCCTGGATTATATCCAAATGTGTTTATTTTATCTGTTATCGGTACTTCTACCTTACTTTATTTCCCTCCTTTATACAAAACTTGTCAAATTCAGTTGATTTCATATCTAAGAAATTGTACTTATCCATGTGCTTTGAAAATGGTCTTAGTAGAAAGAGTAAAGTATTTTTGTGATTTCTACCATTGAAAATTTAAGAATGCAAATGTTGAATTGGGGCTATTTGTAATTTCCGCTCATAATTTAAAAAATTGGATTTCAACAAAATGCAACATGGATTGTGTAATAGGTTTGATAGCTTTTTATGTGAAATTATGTTTTTTCAAAGTGCATTTGTGCTAACACTCTTTATAGATGTTCATGTTACCTCCAATCCCAAAAGACTTTTATGTGCAAATTTTTGAAATATTGTGGGAAAAAATAGCATACTAAATATAGAAAATGTACACTTTTCTTATTATAATCTCACATCTTCTATGCAATTTTGCTCTCAAAATTGGTATACTTTCCAATATATAGTTAAATTTTGGGAAAAAAATCAATTTGCTTTACTAGAGATAACTACAAGCCAATGCACTTTTTTCAATTGTCAAAACACACTTAGAAAGGCTTGAGCATGTAGGGATTAACTTTACCTACAAAGTTGAAAGGTATATGAGCACGTGGACATTATGGATGTTTTGTTGAGATAGGTCTTTTTCTTTTTAAATTGTCAGCTTTAAGCCTATAAGATAGACAAGACATTAAATCATGTAAACAAAACTGACATGGCGCAGTTAAATCAAGCCCCCGATTGGTAAAACAAGTTTTACCAGGGGTTGATAAGGGTTTTGGGGTTTATGTTTTGTTGGATTTTTTGGTTGTGTCAAGGTCCATCCTAGCTAATTTGGGATCTCCAAATCCAAATCCAAATTCAGAATTTGAAAAAAATATAAAAAATCAGTGTTCATCCTGGGGTAAAATCCAGCCGCACCACATCAATTTTGTTTACAGGATTTAATGACATGCATAAGATAGAACCTAGGGGGGAAAAGAGGGAAATGTGTTAAAAAAATGGGAAACATAAATTATTGTAATGCCCTTGCACACCGTTGTCACAATGCTTCAAAAATCTCATTTCATCTGTTGTACAAAGCCAACACATACAAAAAATTGCATATGAAAATTACATAATCAAAATTGCATATTCAAATATGCACTCCTTCAATTCAAGTCTCCAAAATGAAGGAGCCAGGAAACTCAGAACTTCCTTGAAAGAAGAAAGGCCACATGATAACCATTGGTCCAAAAACAAAACAAAACAAACTGTTGTTGTTTCCCTTTTTCAATGAAAATCGTCCGTTTGTTTAAAAAAGAGAGATTTTTTTTTTAAACTGTTTTGTTTTTTCGAAACAAATGAAAAACACTGCTTTGAGATAGTCTGGTGTGGTTCTTCTCCAATCTGTGCCGAACAAGTTATCTCAATGCAAAAAACGTGTAAGTTAGCAAAATGATCATCAACTGAAGTGTGCCAATAAGTTAGTTCTTTTCTTTTCTTTTCTTTTTTGTTTACACAAATGAGTGTGCCAACAGCCAGTTCAGAGTTCGAGATGTTCTCCCCAAATAAGGATAAAATCCCACCGCATGTGCGAGCAATTGATCATCCACATCAACTCCAGACTTTGTACTTGGAGCCATTCCCATCAAAGACCCCACTTCATTGCGTGTCAGACATCAGTTAACTCGCAATTTATTACAACATTAGATTGTTCAAGAATCACGACTTCAAATGCACATTAAAGTGGAGGAAAGAAGAATTTTTACTTTTACTTTTTGAAACAAATGAAACGAAATGAGAAAAAAGAATTTCACAAAGCTTGGCAGAACTTGGAAGCAGCGTAAATTTTTATTTCCAAAGATTGTTCATGTGCCAATCAAGTGTACAATGCATAACATTGCTTACTAAATTTATTCTTTTGTTTTTGTTTTTGAACAAACGGGCGCGATTGCTTACTAAGTTAGAGCATTGACACTCACACTCACAAAAAAAGCTCCCCCAACCTGGGCTTGGGTGTGTCCACCGTAGACCCCGCCAAGGATGGAAAAAGCATGTTCCTATCAAAATTCTCACAAAATATTAGGAGAGTGTCCCAAGAATGCTTGTTGCCTACTGTTTAATCTTTTCTCTTTGTTTGTTTATAGGCCACAAAACTTCATATCTTACATTTTTTTTTTAATCAATCGGCATGTTGGTTGGCTCTTGATTCTACTGAATCATTAACCCCTAAAGGTTTTTGACTATGTTTTCACCAAAAAATGCTCCAAAATTGTCATTTCTAATACAAGTGCAATTTTTTTTTAAAACACATTTTTTACTCATGTAACTGTAGGATCCTGTAGTAAGGTGGTTTGTAAACATGTGAAAAAAATTTCAGAAATTTACACCGTGTAGATTGCAAGATATAAGCATTTGAATTGACAAAAATTGTTTTTTTATCCCTGCGAAAATATGGGCAGCTGCACTTCACAAGGTCACATTTGTGTGAAAAAAAATTCAAAATGGTGATTACTCTTTGAATTCATACTTCAATGCAAGTTGGCTACATTCTCAAAAAATTTCAAACCATTTGGAATTGTACAACATATAGGAAAAAATAAGTAAGTAGAAAGAAGTAAAAATGAGCCAAAATACTAAATTGTGAACATTTTATTCATGGAATTGAAAATTTTCAATCCCAATGGTTAAAATGTTGTAATAAACAATCTACACCTTCTATTTTTATTTTTTTCCAAAAATATGAAAAATTGAATTAAATGAAGAATTTCAAACTTTTTTTGTACTGTAGAGATTCTGTAACTGGCTGCAAACTACCCCAAATTCAAAATCTTCATAACTTTTGACTCATTGATCGGAATGGATTGATTCAAAGCTTCCCATGTTTGTATAAACCTAAAGAACCAATTTGAAATTTCACTTTAAAAAAAATAAAATTGAAGAAGTTTTTTCATCTGCCCAGATTGCCCGCCAAGTAAAGAAAACAACATATCCTGCCATAACTTTTTAACCGTGGTCAAAAGTTATGAAAATTGTCGGGCCTTAAAGCTACTCCTCGGGCACACATTGTATCAAAATTTCAAAGAAAAAACAAACAAACTCCATCCATAGTGAGGTGCCCAAAAATTTTATAATCTCAAAAAACGTTGTTCAGGGCTTTAGGGGTTAATGCATGAGAGTGACTAGATAGTTCTAGCATATTCTAGATGGGTGGGATGAGTGGGGGATGCAAGCAACTTAAGAGTTGCACAAGTTAAGTCATCCCAATTCTCCAACCCTATTTAGAAGAAATAGGTGGCAATGCTCTTAGTGCTCAAGGGTCCTCTTTGCATCCAAAGAAAAACAACTCAATCAATAAAATTACATTGAAATCAAATAGAAATTTATAACTAAATCTTTCCTAATTATTTTGAAAAAGATGATGGTGTCTTCTTTTTCAATAATTTAGGAATGAGAATTTAGTCAATTGCGAGAATTTTCATTTATTTTTAGGCAATCCAAAAAGTGATCTTCATTAGGGTGATGAAGCTATCCACATCAATGAAAAAAGATGAAACCCGTAATGTACAAATGAAAGATTACTTATTCATCCCAAAGAGTGTATATTCATCCAAAATAGAGCAATATCATACTAAGGTTTGGTAGCATTTTGCAATCTCATCTATTGAAAAATATATATATCTCACTCATTATTCCCTATAAAAAAATTGACATTGTGTTTTAGCAAAAATATCCTAGAAAAACCCTCATCAATTGGTATGTAGTATACCTATTTTTGCTATTGTTGAACAATATTTTTACATTTGGGTTGCACAATTATTGTAAGGAGAAATAATTGGAAAATTCTCAACCTTGGCTAGAATAGAACTAGCAAAATTTTGCCACAAAAAAAAACTCAAAGTTTCTATACCATTTCTAAACAATTTGCCAAAGTTTCTATCCCATTTCCTAGCCATTGAATTGAAAGTGACAAATTGATGATAAACATTGGGCCCACTAAGTTAGTCCCTTTTTTGCATTGATCTTTTAAATTTAATTTGGATGGTTTTGACTTATTGGTTTGAATTTGCAACATAAGATAAAGGTGTGTTTTATATATAGTCTCAATAGTATAGTTTTACAAGTAAAAACCTTTTTAGGAAATTTTTGTAAAAATTTATTGAAAATACATGTATTTTTAGTAAAATTCTAATATAGATTTCCTGAAAAGGTCATTGCTTATAGGACTATACTAAGAATATCCCTTTCTTTTGTAGTGAATTGTTTGGTTTCTTGCCATTGATGAATGAGAATTCAAATTATTCCTAATGGTGTGTATAAATGGGAAGAAGGTGTAACTAAACTTAAGAATACTTTATTGTACTCGTCAATATGAGAGTCACCAAAGAAATAATGAACTCCAACCTATTTTTGTAGATTGTCATGAATTATCAGTTTGTTTAACTTATGCCATACATCAAGTTCCAAAGGATGCCAACAAGTTACATCAAAACTTGATGTAACCAACACAATGTATCCAAAAAAAAAATAGTGAAGGAGTCTCTCTCAACTAACTTTTGAAATTTGCCTCATGCTAAAAGAAAACATTATGGTGTCTACTACTTGATGGTGTAAAGACATTGTAGAGGGGGTAGACAATAATTTTGTTTATGTTTACTTCAATGTTGTGGAGTGTCGAAAGTGTTATGTACATGATAGGTTTATAAATTTTGAGATTGGATACTCTATGTCAAAGGAAACAAACACGAGGACTAACTCACTAAAATAGCCAATGGTGAACAATGAAAGGAAGTCCCTCAGTCAAAATACAAATCATGTTCACACTTGCATAGATTGGTCAAATTTGGAGGACAAATGAAAGTTCAAGCAAGTTCCTATGATCTCATGTTTTAGTGCAATTTTGTGAAAACTTTTTTTTGAGAAAAAGAAAGATGTTAGTTTTTTGGAAATATAACTTTTATTCAATTGGAGCTTAGGATTGAAAGTAATGCCATCCAAAGTACATTTGATTTCAATTCATTCAACAATCTTTCTTTTTTAAATACAAAAACTTGAAATAAAAATTTTAGAAATTTGTTTATCATAGATTTTTGTTTTTGTCTACATCAAGTGTTTTGATTCATTCTATTTCAAACAATGGTGCTAGTATGTGAGCATAAAAGTGTGAGCATGTAAGCCTTGAACATATATAAAAGTAAATATCATGCAAACATTGAAGGTGTTTATAACATAAACATCTATAATATAGGTATTTATAGCATATTTGCACTATTATCATAGAAAGCAACTACAATACAAACACTTATATCATAGGTGTCTAGTCTTCTAGGCTCATAGGCTTACACTTCTAAGCTCACATAATAGCAACCCTCTATTTCAAATAATGATGTCAAATTTATTGAGGTTCTTCTTTTGTAGGCATAGTTTTAAGGCAATCGTAGAAACTTCTTGAAAAAGTAATGTATCAATTTTATTTTTGAATTCATTTTTCACAATTTAAAAAAATCTTCACAGTTTATTAAAATAGTCAGAATAATCTTTCCATTGAAATCAATTTGTTTCAATTCCATCTTAGACCTATTAACAATTTAAATAGTTAAATTTCCTTCAATCTTCTAATTCTTGTACTTAACCATTTTTCCAAGAATGAAAATCATGTGTATCTTTAGAATTTTCTAAAGGCTTTGTTGACAAAAAACTTTATAAGCAAAAGTTATATGATACTAAACTTAAGATGCATGGAAACAAAAAATTTAGTTGAGGATCCTAAGTTTAGTGTCACATAGTTTTTGCTTCCATGCATCAATTGGAATTTGAAATCCCCTAAAGATACTTTGTTTTTCTATCTTCAAAAAAGTTTTTAAAAACTGTGCAAAAAAATTGGGATCGCGTAAATCTACATTAACTTTCAATTGTCTCTTGATGGAACAATTGACACTTGGGGGAATATGATCATTCCAATTTTTTATTTGGATAAAAAGTGAAAAATAAGTGCAAGATCCCATCAAATTGTTGTATTTTAGTTGTTGTTTTATAGCTCTATCAAATGCTATCATTCATCTTCATAATAGTTCTTCAAAACCATCAATGATGAGATTGTTTTTGCTTTTGCACACTAGGAGATTCGCCATTGCATAAAAGGCAATCCTTTAATGTCATTAGAAGAATGAGGGGTATTTTGAAAGTCAAACATCAATTTTCACATAGACATTAGATGAAATTTGAGGGTATGAAGAGACTGTGAGTTCCCATACTAAAGGAACTTTGGAAAAAATGCCACATCAACAATTTATCGTAGTTGAAACTGTGCCATGTTAGATATTAATTAAATTGATTATTTATTTATTTATTTATTTTATTCTTGAAAAGAGAAATCTTAATTTTGATTTTGAATTTTGAATATTTTTTAAAAATTTTGAAAAAAAAAATCATTTAAAAAAAATTCTGAAAATTGGGCTATCAGGGTTGATTTGCAATTTCTAGACAGTGCAAGGAACTGCTAGGAAAAAAACCCTAAAATAATATCTTCTTACCCTCAAATTTCATCTAATATCTTGATTTTAAATACTCTTAAATTTATCTAAAAAAATAGAAGTCCTACAATCTATTTTTTATTCCATATTAATTCTTTCAAAATTGTTGAAATTGCACATTTTATAATACTTTGAAGGAAGTCAAATGAAAGCTTAAAGCACATTGCTTTTGAACTTCTTTAATTATATATTTTTTAATATGATAGTTACAATAATTTTTTATCAATATCAATTTCAAAATTTTCAGATTTCATGTTATTCAAAGCATTTTTGTAATCTTCATAATTTTTAGAAAGAAATAACTTAAAGTGATCAAATTAAAATAATTTTAATATTTTTCAACTATATAAAAAATTTAAATTTAAATGAATATAAAAACATGAGGATTATCAAATTTTGGAAATATATGTTTTTAATATAGAAAACTGAGGAAATTTAACCAAGCAAGAAGTTAACCCTAAAGGACTATTGTTCCTTTAGAGGCCAAATATCATTTCCAACAAGTACCTACAATCTTATTTTATGTTCTAATTTTTTGAAATTTTTTTTAAGATATCAAAATTGATAAACTTTGTGGGAATGTCATTTTTTTTTCAATCAATGGATGGGAATAAAAATTATGTCTAAATAAGCTCAAAATAAAGGAGAGGAGGCAACCCAATATATATATTTTTAAAACTATCTCTAAGCCCTCCCCTAAAACATAGATTGTATCTTTGTTAACATAGGAAGCCTTAATTCATTCCTTTTGGATTTGTTATGAGAAAGTTATAGAAAATCTTGTCTTTTTGGCAATTCAATCATCTTTTTGAAGAAATAACTTTAGAATTCATTTTTGAATGCATTTTCTACAATTCTCAATACAATAAGTTTTACATAGTTTATTTTACTTCCTAGAACAATCTCACTATTGGAATAAGTGCATTTCTATTTCATCTTAGAGATTTTAATAATTTAGATTTTCCTTCTATGTTGTACCTACTTCTACTCAATTATTTCTTAAAGAATAAAAATTAAGTTTTTTTGTATTTTTTTCCAAGAGTCTCAATACAATTCTCCATGATGAATATTTAAAGCTCAAAACTTTGTACGACAAAAGATTAAAGTCAAATAATCTAGTCTAGCAATGTCTTTAAAAACTTCCTTTTTTTCACTTTAAATGCAAATATCTTGCAATTTGTTTGGTTTAAATTTCTGAAATTTTTTTCACACATTTTCATACTAGTTAGATGTAAGATCCCATAGTGAGATGTGCAAAAAAAATTGTTTAAAAATGTCTTTTACTCTTTCTTGTAAAAATGGCAGTTTTAAGTGTTTTCTCAGAGGAAAAAAAATCTTCATATTGTAGGGGTTAATTTCTGTTTTGATCCTACAAGGACATTGAAGCTAAAAAATGTCTAATGGATGATTTTCTAAATCATTGTAGAAATGAAGAATGCACCTATTGGTCCATAGATCATATTATTATTATTATATTAAAAAATTATGCAAATAGAACTTGTTTTTTATATCTATTAAAACACTAGACCCAAAAAACTAGCTAATGGTGATGACTTTTTAAGATCATTGTACAAAATAAACAATGCACCTATAGGTTTAAAGATCAAATCATTTTGGCAATGCATATTAGTCATATGCTATTGTACTTCTAGGGTCAAGGATTCCACAAGCTAGATATATAGTTGATCTAATCTTAGATGAACTTTTGACAAACTACTAGAGATTTTTTAGTTTGTTGGTAGGATGCTTACACTTACTCATAAATAAGTGAGTAAGGACAAAGAATTCTCTAATTCAACAAATCTAAACTTTAGCCTACATGTAAGGGTGTCAATTTTTACAATGAATTTTGAAGTCAAATGCCAAGAAAAACTACCTTAACCTCTAAAATTCCAAAGTCCCTACAAATGACTTTTGAAATTTTTGAGTAGGCTAGTGTACTTTTAAATTTTGACCTGATTTTTCGAATTTTTTTAAGAAAAGAAGATTGGATTGGGTTCTTTGAGTATTTAAAAAAAATTCAATCAATGCCAAAGAGCAAAAATTATGCTACACTAGGTCCAATAAGCAACTTAAGAAGTAGCCCTCAAAAATTGAAAAAAATGATTCTATTTATTTATTTGTTTGTTTTGCAAATATATAAATATACATCTAAAGCTCTATTGTAATTCATTCTAATTGGAATAGTGACGAGAAAGTTATAAACAATCTTGTTTTAGGGGCAATTGAAGCATTTTTTTGAAAAACTAGCCAAGAGAATTTATTTTTTAATGCATTTTTCAAAAAAATTCAATTTGTTTTATATAGGGTTAAATTTACTTGCTAGAAGAATCCCACCATTGGATATATTGTGTTTAAATTTCACCTTAAAGTTATTAATGGCATACCTACTTATACTTGATAATTTTTTAACAAGTCAAAATTAAGTGCTTTACTATTGAATTTTTTTTCTTAGATTTTCAACTCAACTTTTCGACATAAAAAATAAGAAATAAAAATGAATAGTACAAAAACTTAAAGTTAAAAATATTTAAAGTCAAAAATCTAGTTGAGGCAAGGTGTCAAAAAAACTTATTTTCTTTGGTTTAGATTAGCGAATATCTTTCATTCTACATGGTCAAAGTTTTTGAAACTTTTTCAATGCATTCTTAACCTCTAAAGTTTTTTCACTATGTTTTCACCAAAAATGCTCAAAAACTACAATTTCTAGTATAAGTATCAACTTTTAGAAAAAATATTTCTAAACACATGTAACTATAGGATCTTGTAGTAAGTTAGTTCAAGAAGATTGGAAAAAAATTTCAAGAATTTCGACCACATAGATTGCACAATATTATCGCATAAATTGACATATATGTATGTTTTTTTTAAACCTCTAGAAAAGTAAGCAATTGCACTATAAATGGCCACATTTGTATGAAAAATTATCCAAAATGGTAGTTACTATTTGGATTTGTTCTTCAAAACAAGTTAGCTATAGGCTTGAATTTTTTTGGATTATTTGTAATTATAAAACATATAGAAAAATAATAATAAATGGAAAGAAGAAGAGAGTGATTCAAAATACTAAATTATTTTTAAGAAAAACTTATGGAATTGAAAAATGCCAATCCCAATGGTTGTAATGTTGTAAGAAGCAACCTACACCTATTTTTTTATTTATCCAAAAATGTTGAAATTTGAATAAAATAAAGGGATTTAATTAAAGTTTATTTTAGAATAGAGATTTCATAATTACTTGCAAACTACCCACAAATTAAAACTCCTAATAACTTTCATCTTATAAATAAAAATGGAATGATTCAAAGATTTCTATGCATACCTAAATCTAATAAATCAATTAAATCAAATTCCTGATTTTATAGAAAAATGGTTTTAAAAGAAGGTGTTTTAGGTGCCCGGTTGCCCTTTAAGCAATGAAAACCACTTATCACACAATAACTTTTTACCATAAAGTCAAAAGTTAGAAAAATTGTTGAGCCTTAATGCTATTCCTTAGGTACATCTTGTGTGAAAACATCAAAGAAAAATAAATAAAAACTCCATTTGTAGTGAGCAACCCTTTTTTTTTGCTTTTTGAGAAAGTGCCAACATGGCGATCATTTAAAATTTGGTGAAGCATTGTATTTCTACATTCATCCAACTTTTGCACTAAAAAATACTTTATAGTTATATTCATACACTTTATCATCTAAATTTGGCGATTTCATCCACAGTTTTCATAAAAATGGTAAATTTCTGGTGAAAAAAGGTTACTTTTTTCGATACTTTTCTAGCGAAAAAAAAGATTTTTTTTGAAATGGTGCTTTCTGGCACCATATCGCCCAAAAAAAAAGGGCTGGTAGTGAGCTGCCTAAAATTCCTATATTGCTAAAAAATTGCAATTTAGGAGTTTAGGGATTAAACTGGACTAGTACAAGATCTTAGGGTTAGATATGTAAAAGAAATTAAAAAAATCTGAAGTTTTCGCTCCTTGCAATAGAAATGGCATTTTTGATTGTTTTTTGACCAAAAAAAAAGACCTTGAAAGTTCAGACTTCAAAGGTTAGTGAGCATGATAAATGGTACATTGGGGGGGGGGCTTAGCAAAAAAACATTCTATTGTTTGGGAGATTTCTATACCATATGACTATGTCACAAGGCAAAATAGAGTCTAGAAGTATTTATATAGAGTAGTTTGACTTATGAGTTTGTATACATGGAAAATAGTAAAAACATTCATCAATTTAGTGATTGGAATTATAGAGTGTTTAGACTTTTGACATACTCACAAGTGAGTCAAATCACTTGACCAAAAAATATTTTCATTGTATACCATTTATACTATTTTCCATTTATATACACCCATCACTCTTATAGGTGTAAGTGAAAAATTCTCTATAAATGTGTTAAGACTATTTTGCCATGTGGAGTATAAATCTTTCATGCAATAAAATATTCATTGTAAAAATGACAATTTTGATCAAAAAATTAAAATCCCACGTTTTGACTCATGAAACAAGTGCACACCTCTGAAAAATATGTACCCTTTTAGGAATTGGCCCCAAAATAGTCCAATTGCAATTCAAAATAGTAGCAGGCTTGTCTACCTTAGTTGCTATTTTTTCTAAACACTGAAATGCAGCGTCTAAACCCTGAAATTGGCCTCATCTCTTGTGAGGGCTAGGGTGAAGTGCCCCCCTGGCTCAGCCATTGAGAAAAAACCTGATTTTTTTTTTTTTTTTTCACTCATGATAAAATTTTCAATTTTTGAATTCATAGTGGCAATCAGAGACCCCCAAATTAGCTAGGAGAAATGTAAGAGACATTTTTTTCAAGTTCACAGTAGGGAGCTTTTTGTTTTGCTTGCACCTCTGAGATGCCTTGGAGTGGCCGAGCGAGGGGCCAGTTCACTGCCCGGACCCTTGTGAGTGAGTGTCACTGCCCTATGAGACTTCGATCGTCATCTCTAAGTTACTGTTTGAATTTTTTGAAACAAATGAGTCATCACTATTTTCTTATTTATTTTGAAACAAACAGTGAGACATCACGAAGTTACAGTTGAATATAATGAAAGAGAATAAGAGATGAGACTGATGAGAGCCACCAGCGTACGCGGTGGAGTCCAGCCGCGCAAGAGCAAGCTCGGGCTCTGATCGATGACAAACTGTCAGCCAGCCAGCCTCCTTCCGAGTTCCGACCTTGGCTTGCAGATTAGCGGCGCCTCTGTTGGTGGTCTAAATATGGCCTGCTCGCCTGCTCGCCACCACCTCCCAATTTGGCAAGCGGGAGGGGGGGCTTCATGGAAGGATCCCGCACCCCTGCTACCTCGGCCACGCTCGCGCACACCTGCTGCCTCGATGCGGCTCTCCGTTCCTATTTGCAGCGACGTACGGCTCCTCGAGGAAAGCGCATTAGCGCAGGCGACCCTTTTGCTGCAGTCAAGTTGGGCCTGCCGTGCAGGCAGGGATGGACTGACGGAAGGCTTTCCACTCCGTCTCACTGGGATTTCTACTGTGGACAACAACATATTATTGGGTTCAATGGCCCCCGGGGACGAACGAATTGGAATTGGAATTGGAATTTCGGTCGGACAAAGCAGGAAGCTTCCGTCGATCTGTGTGGAAGAATCACCGACGTTCTCCACCTATATCATATTGGAGGACAGATCAGCGGAACTTGATCATGTGGCGATCAAGGGTACGATGAAGCTAGACACTTAAGCTTACTTACTTAAGCCTATTTGAAACGATTTTGAGCTGATTTTGAGCTGATTTTATTCATCTAGATTTTACAGTTCACTACAATAAGTTAGTTTGCCGGAACTGATCTGACTTTCGATTATAAAATAGAATAGCATCATGTTGAATTCAGATTCCACTACTGTAGGTTATCTGGTGGCTGTCATGATCCAGCGCTTCAGTTGTCGTGACGATCACTCCCCCCATGACGAGTCTCCTCCTTCAATTCCCCTTCAGTCTGCTTTCGGCCTTGGGAAGCGGGCCTTCCAATTAAGGAAGCAATGAAGAATGATATGACACACAAAGATCATCGGCTGCTTGTGACTTGCGCACATGGAAGTGATGGAACTTATTCTATTGCGCCACTTGCCCTCCCTCCCTCCGCCTCCTCCCAGGCATGATGGATGGACATGGATTGGTGCAACGGAGACGGACCCAAGACAAATTTGGAAAGCGGAGGAGGAACAGCCCCCGGGCGCCCACTGACCGCAATCAGAAAAACAGTAAGGATTGATCATGCCTCTTCGCAGCAGCAGCAGCAGCACTGCCGTGATTCCTTGGCTCGCTTCGGTTGGGGCTGGAGAAGAAAAGTTGAAGGCATGATGTTCGAAACTGCAGTCAGAATGAATAACTTAATTAAATGGCGTGACCAATGAGAAGGTGTGAAAGCTTGGGCTCAATTTCTTTTTTTTGTCTTTTTTTTGGAAACAAATGAAGCGCTGGGCTCAATTTCCAAAGAAGAAACTGACTGTTGGGAAATGGGGATTGTGGAAAATGAAAGAACGGAGTGACTGGGGGAATCTTCTAATGAAATGAAAAGGGGAGGAGTAAATGGTGTAAGTTACCAGATTTGCTATTTTGGGGGTGCAGATTGATGGCTGTAGCAGGGCTTCCTAGAAAAGCTCCTACGCTTTAATGAGGAACATGTGTCTTGCATCTACTGTACAGTCTGTACTGTACACAGTTCACCTTTGTCTTTGGGACAATAAAACTCTCCACTTCAGGTAACTGAAAAGTGCACTAAATAATGAAATTAGGTTGCCTTTGTAATTAAATTGCCTCACCCCAAGAAAGTTACTCTACAAACCATCAATGTCAACAAATATTTTTACAAATACTTTCAGTTGTAAGTAAGGTGGGTACTGGGTATACGTAAAAGCACCACTTTTGGGTACTGTACCTAGTAACTATTACTGGTCTGATTGAATTTTTCTATAGTCTTCGTGGCAAGTGAAAGATTGTCCAATGCACCAAAAAACGCAGCATTTTGATACAATATGCAAAAGTTATTATGGTTCAAAGTCTGTTTCTAAAAGCGCTCCAGCCAAATAGGTACATAATGGAATTCAGAAATGTACAACAACTATAGATGGCGCTTTTAGATGAGGTGCAATTTTGGATGTACCTACCTTATACACATTGAGGTTCATGAGTTTTAACTACACCATCACTTCCTTTTTCCAAAACAATAACATCAAAACTATACCAATAAGTAATTTAAAAGTAGTGCATTCTTGTACAATAACAATAAATATTTATATAATGTAAAGTGTCGGAAATTTGTGTTTGGGGGTAAATTTTCTTAGAATTTATAAATATTTTCTATAATTCATAAGACACCTTAGTGGAATTTTGTGGGGGAACATAGGATACTTTTAGATCTTTTCTTCAATTCTGAGATTGTTTCAACTTTCAATCCAATGATAAATAAAAATTGGTGTTGACATGTCAAATTCTATATGGTAATATTTGTGATTAGGAATTCTTGTCACTTTGAGGAATGTTTAGGACAATTCTTTGAATCCAAAGATAAGTATTGTAAGAGATTGTTCAATTGTAACTATGGGCATTAGTCACTTTACATAATTACATTGTCTTAAATTTTCTACAACTCTCTAGTAAATGGATCAAATTTTCTTAAAATTTGTATATATTTTTTGTACTACATAAGACACCTAGGTACAAGTTTGAAAGAAGAATGGATACAATTAGATTTATTTTTAATTTTTAATTTTTTTAAATAAATAAAAATTGGTGTCAAAATCTTTAAATCCATGTGTTGACATCCATATATTGTTATCTATGTTTAGTATTTATTGCTACTTTGGAGAATATCTATAATGTTTTTTGGAATAAAAAAGTAATGGTATAATTGAAGAAGATTCTTTCAACTATGACAAATATTAGTCACAATATGATTAATTTCTAAAGGACCAAACTACATTTTTGGGTAACATAGAAATTTTAGGCAACTCATTATGAATGGAGTTTTCATTTTTTTCCTTTAAAATTTTTACACAACATATATATATTTGAAGAATACCTTTAAAACCCCAAGAATTTTCATAACTTTTAACTACATGTTTAAAAAGTTATTGCATGATGTGTGTTTTCTTTTATCTTTGGGCAGCCCGGGCAGCTCAAAAAACTTCTTCAATTTTTTTTTAAAGAAATAAAAATTTGAAATTGGTTTATTAGGTTTTTGTCTAAGTAGAAAGCTTTGAATTATTCTATTCTAATCAATGAGCCAAAAGTTATGAAAAGTTTTAGTTTGGGATAATTTACATGTAGTTATAGAATCTCTACTCTAAAAAAAAGTTTGAAACTCATTTGAGTTATTTGTAAAGTACCCTAAATTGGGGTTTAAACCCATGAGTTTTGTAAGAAAGACAATTGAGTTAAAAAAGTTAAAATAAAAGTGGGTATGAAACTTATTTTTCCATCAAAATGGTGCCTAAAAAAATTTGGTCCCCACTTTTGAAGTCATGTGATATAAGTATCTTGCAAAAAAGTTTGACGCTTCAACTATAATTGCCTTCTCAACTTCAAAAAAAGTCATGTCCAAAGTAGGGGGGACTTTACAAATAACTCAATTATTTAATTCAACTTTTAATATTTTTGAAAAAAATTGAAACATTGGGTGAAGATAGTTTATTACAATATTACAACCATTGGGATTGGCATTTTTCATTTGCATAAATAAATTGTTCACAATTTGTATTTTGAAGCATTTTCTACTTTTCTCTATTTACTATTTTTTTCCTATATGTTGTACAATTTCAATGATTTGAAATTTTTGAGCATATAACTAACTTGCATTGAAAAATGAATCCAAAGAGTAACCACCATTTTGAATAATTCTTCATACAAAATGTAACCTTGTGAAATGTGAAGTGCAACTGCTCGGATCTTTGCAAGGATAAAAATAGGATTTCTGTCAATTCAAATGTTAATATCTTGCAATCTACATGGTGAAAATTTCTGAAATTTTTTCCACATCTTTTCAAACTATCTTTCTACAAGATCCTACAATTGTGTGTGTCAAAAAATGTTTAAAATTTTTTTGCACTTGTATTAAAAATCGCAGTTTTGGAGGGTTTTTAGTGAAAAAATAGTAAAAAATCTTTATGGGTTAATGCCCTACAATGTGACGAAAAAAGGCAGGCACTGCCTTTTTGATTAATTTTCCTACCCACCCACCCCCCTCATGAGAAAAATCAACAATTGTTGGATTTGAATTAAAAAAATCCCAAACCCCCTCCAAAAAAAAATCAACAGCCATCAGATATCAATACAAATACTGGATATGGATACAGATATTGAATAAAAATACAAAATACAGATATTGAATTTGGATACAAAATATGGATACAAATACTAGTACCAATATTGAATATGTATATCAATACTTAAGTTTGATACGAATACAGATATTAATACTAAATACAAATACGGTTTATAGATTATCATATCATTTATCCCATATCCTTTGTCTCCAAGTCCACCCTCTGAGAATAATAAGAGGAGGTGGAGGGAGGGGGTTTTACAAGTTAAGAAATATTTAATATTTATATCAGATTGGGAGAGGAGGGGGCTTCAAAAGTTTAAAATTTTTAATATTTAAATCAGATTGGAAGGGGGGGGGAGGTGCAAAAATTTTAAAAATTTAAATTTTTATAGTTTTTGAGTTCATTGTGACACAGTTTGTCACAATGACAATGACAATGAGCTCAAAAGAGGCAGTCATTGCCTCACTATACAATTCAAGAAATCAAGAAATAGGGCTTGTAGAAGATTCAACATTTTGTGATTAATGTAATCAATGCCCTACATTAGTCATTATAAACAAAATCTTCTACAACTTTTTAGTCTTTGAGGATGAATTTTCTTATAATTTATATATGTTTTCTATAATATACAAGACATCTAGGTGCAAGTTTGTATGATTATGGGACACTTTTAGGGTTTTTTAGGATTTAGATCAAAAATTATTTTTTTTTAAAGAAATTGCTAGCAACTTGTAAAAGAAGGCTTTGTGAGAAATCATTTATCTTTGCAACAACTTGTAAAGGGTGTAATTCTCTAAAGCAACCTTCTTCTACCATGGTGGCTTCAAGTCACCTACCAACTAGTGCTAAAACACTATTTTGCCAACCCTCTAGCTTTTGGACCATAGGAAATTTTATAGCCCCACCTTACCACTAGATCCTTGACTCCACCACTTCCCCCTCAAAAAATAATTTGGTATGTTCAAACCAAGAATGTGGTTTGACATGCTTTAATAATTCCATGAGAGAAAATTTGAGGCCAGTAGAGGGCCCTTTCAGCTACAATGAAATGTGCAATTAGAAGAAAAATCAGCCCAAAAAGCAGTAAGAAAATCTATAAGGTGAGCAATTAGTTCATATACCCTCTCGGATTTCGGATTAAAAAAATATTATTAAAAAAAATTGAGTTGAATTTTTTTTTTGAAAAATAATTTTCTTAATCCCTTGTAATTGCACATTTCACTATAGCTGAAAGGCCCTCTACGAGCCTCAAATTTTCTCTCATGCATTCATTAATTAAATAATATACTTTAGAGATTCATTAGAAGTTCATACTTTATAAGGTAGGAGGTTTCTAAAGCACTCAAGCGTTGAAATTACCCACCTCTTCAAATGTAAACTATTTATACATGTTGCTTTTTGTAGCCTTCAATTATGTAGATAGTGTACATATCAAGAAAAGGGCAATTTTAGAGCCCTATGCCATTTCAATTTCAAAATCTCATAATCAATCCCACAATTAAAGCTCTAGAAATACAAAATAACTTGGGTTAGATGCAAATTTGACTTGTCTTTCAAAAGAATTTACTAAAAAAATTCCAAACAGTTTCACCTCTTCAAAGTTCAATTTCAACATGATTCATGGACTTCATACCTTAGAAGAAGATTTTTTTTCAATTGTGATTGGCTTCTCCTACAATTATCTACATATGAAACATGATTATATAATTCTTCTATATCAAACTAATTTCTTATGAAATATAAGAGCATCCCCACACCACACACACCGAATGGGGCGCCAAGCTTGCACTTAGTGTGTGTGCTTGAAGAATCCACCCGCCTTATACCCCATGGCAATATAGGCTAGGATAAGGGAGCCAAGACTATATAGAGCCACATTTATTTCTATTGGATAGATATCCTACTACAGCTACAATCCTATTGTGCTTGTTGTATCAATACACTTGTTGTAGCATTTAATCTTGTTTTTTGTACCTAGGAAGCTATATAATTCCCACATAGCAAGCTGTTGCAAGACTCCTCATTTTGTTGTATAACCTTCAAAATATGAAGTAGCTGGCCATTCTTTTTGGCCTTGGTGTGCATGCCATGGGGCATTGCTACAACCTTGACAAGCAAAATTGATATGTTTTTCCCTCTTGAAGTATTGGCATGGAGACCCTTTAGAAAACTAAAGTCCAAAAAAATCAAAATCGGTATGCAGTGCCTCTTTCATTAGAAGCCAAAAAAACATCTTCTTATTTTACCTTTAGTTTATTCTCTTAAATGTGTTTTCAAATATTATTACCTTTATACAAGTGTCTATTAAACATCCATCTTAGTCAAATTGTTCTTTTAGAAGGGCTAGCTAGGATTCTTTGAAATGGTTTTCAAATAGTAAAATTTTGAAAGAGAGTTTGAAGTTACATCTAATCCATTTTGATTCATATTTTTTGGAAGTCTTGTAAAATCAATTATAAAGAGTTTAGTTCATTCCCTAAGAAATTGGGTGTGATTTTCAAGAGAGATTGTCAAGAAATACTATCTTTTATTGTGCATTGGCCAAAATTGAAAATAAAAATAATTTTTTTTAACTTCAACTATACAAAATGTAATAAACTATTATGAAAATGTGTGAAACATTTTCAACGCATTTGACCACATGGAAGATTATAATGTTTAAAGTGAAAAAAACTTCTTTTCATTCCTATCCAATAGTTTAACAAACTTCAAACCCTCCAAGGGCAACATTTTTGCACTACTCAAAATTGGGCCTCTACGCCATTGAGAACCACATCTTGTTAGATAAACTCATGCAAAATTCTACAAGCAAATAAAGGATCTACTTTACTCTAGATCATCTTGAAATACAACGATGTCAAATAAATTGACAATACAATAGTCATTTCTTGATCACTTCTTGCGTAGCAAGGATATTCTTTTTATTAGGTATCCATCAATGAAATCTTTGAGATAGACATTTGAAATAAGTGGATTTTAAAAATAAATTGATAATGCAAATTTTCATGTATTAGCATTTATAGTTTGACAAAAATAGTTTTTTTGCAAAATTGCCAAGCAAGTTTACTTAGTGAAGTTCTAATGCCTCTTGAAAGTATTTTTCTCACAATTGCATGTTATACCATGATTGTTACATGTACATGCTAAATCTCAAACTAAATGATGAATTTAACAAAAGATACCAAATCTACCTAGTTTTTTTGTGCAATGTAATTTTTGATCTAAACATCTAATTGAATTTTTATTACATTCCTACAATGAGAATGGATGTTCAAGTTTTCATAATCATCAATTATTATTTTACTTAATCATCACCTACCAGAATTCCAATTGTCCTATAAATGGGCATTTGGTCCTTTGGAGATTAAATAGGTGTTATAAAAGTCACAATCAAAGAAAAATACTCCTAATAGATGTTTAGCATCAAAATTAACCACCACACAATCTAATCTAAATTCTACACCTCTTAATGACGAGAACCTATGGTTGTTGTTTTTAGAATACATGTATAATTGGTCCTTTGATAATGCATAGTTTTCTTATACAATGTTCATCATACACATGCTAAGAGAATTTGTGTTCTTCTTTAATTGGTCAACTCTATTGAATGAAGATTTTAGCGACATAATAGTAGGAACCATAGTCATATGTTTTTTCAAATCATTTTTGATATAGTTACTTTCTTTTGCAACTATGCAATAAAGAACTATAGATAGACAATTACAATAACAATTACAATCATTGTAGTCAACTATTAAACTTATGCTCAATAAGCCCTAGAAGACAATGTAGAGACATTATTTCTAGCAATGAAATAGTAAACAATAACAAAACACTTGCACTATGATGAAATCATCTTTGGCACCTTGCTTTACAAAGTCAATAATCTTAGAAAGTAGATTGGATTTTAGAGTCAAACTTAGGTACAACTTCTTTTTCATTTTTTAGATCCTAGAGCATCTTGACCAACAATCAGGAATCTTATGACTTTCAAGTTCCCATTTTGGCATCATGATGGGTCTTATTTTGTCAAGACAAAATTCTAGTTTAATTAATTTTTTTCTATCCTTTTAGCTAGTTTCAAATTTGTAGAGAATGAGGGGACTATTAAAAAAAATATTATGGTTGCAATCAACTATCTTATGAAGTTGAAGAAGATAAATTTATGGGCATAACACAATACACTTCAACCCTTGGAAATAATATTTAATAAGATAAATAAGAAAGATGTACCAAAGGTAAGCAAGTTCATATTGTATCAACTTTTAAAAAGAGAAAACTCGCCACAAAGAAGAAGGCAACAAAAGTTGACCTAAAGGTTGAAAAAAAAAAATTAAGGTGCATTAAAAACAAATTGATGGCAGGGTCATTGCAAGAAACACTCGTCCTATTTCATGTCACAATTGAAACCACTTTCCCCTATTGTACTCTAACTTTTGAATCCAAAAACTTTTCACCTTAAAATTTTTATTGGAGATAACTAACTTCATGCTTAAGGGTTACATTATTTTTTTTAATTTTGGAAAAAAAAATTGTATTTAAAAATTAATATTGTCCACTTGTCATACATTAGGTGAATAAGGCTTTAGGAGGGATTTGAGGGCTCTGGGAGCCTGTGAATTCCCACAGCCCGAAATCCGTAATCAGTCGTAGGAACGCAGATCTGCAGAAATCCGACGTGGTCGAGACCGTGCCACGTCATTGACTTTTTTTTCTCGAAAAAAAATAAAAAAAATTTGGACTTTTTTTCATATTTCAGGACCCAACCCCCCCCCCCCTTTTTTTTTTGAAAATGCTGACCTGACAGCGGCCAGCCGTTCCCAGACCAGTTTCGGGAACAGTCCCGAAACGGCCCTTCGGAGGCCTCAAATCCCTCCTAATGATTCACTACGTTCGTAGTAATCAAAATGAATGCTTTTGAGTTGATATTTTGGTGGTGTGTTCCTCCACCTAATAAACTTATGAATATGGTTTGGAATACAATTTTTAGTTATTTTTGTATGATGTATATGCTACATAATATAGCTCAATGGTGTGCACATTTACAAATTCTAAAAATATTGTAACTCTAATTTTTTTGGATGAAAGTGATGATAAAGAGATTTGTAAAAATGGACATAATTAAAAATAATAAATAAAATCACTTTTGATTTTTTATGAATTAAAATTGGATCACTATATTTTCTGGAAAAAACTGCAATCTTCTACTCCTAAGTATTGCTACGTAGACATAGTACTCCCACATCTGACTTTAATCCCACATTCGCCCACTTGTCAAAATTTTAAATGATACAATATGTAAGATAATGTCATTCAATGGACACAATAACTCCTGACTCCAGTACACGTGTCAAAAGCATAGTGCATTGGCAGTTTGCTGATAGTACTTGTAGTACTGGCAGTACTATGCAACAAAAATGCAGTCCCCAGTAAAACGCTACGAAAAGTGGAAAGTGTTTCTTGTAGCCCCCTAGCATTGTAATATGGAAACTTTGTTTTTACTTCATGAAAAATAGAACCCAAATTTGGTTGAATGGCAAATTAGAAACAAATTGAATTCTATAAAAGAAATTATAGAATTGTGCAAAATTTTAGGATTTACAATTGGGGCAATTGAAGACTTAGTAGCCCTTAGCCTTGGCTTTAACCCATTCTCCAATCTAGCCCCTAGTCCCACCTCTTTCCAAGCTACTTGGATGAGTGACCAATGAAGAGGGTTGAGCCTCCATCTCTAGATATCTATTCTTTAAGTCTTTGCTCTTAAAAATGGCCATACTATCCATCTATATTGGTCTAATGCACAAACCAAGACATTTTTTCTTCTTATTCATTTGCTACACTAATTGGAGTTTGACAATACATGCAATTATTGATCGTTCACTTTAGTTCTAGAAGTGTTTTTTTATTGTTTAAATTCTTTTTTTGCCTAGGAATTGTTATTTAAATGAAGATACATGTAAGGATGCTTGCAATAGTACCAAAATTTACAACTAGATTAAGTGTCATTTGCAAAAGAAATCTCTACATTTAAGCAATATAAAGATGATGAAGTAGCAAAATGACTAGCATAAATGACAATTTTTCAATGCTACATACCAATAACTGTGCCAAAATGGACATATAAGTAAGCATAATTCCTACATGACCAAATATCCTATAGATGTGGGATATAATTCTACTTCACATGACATTGTAGAACAATTCAATCTTCAAATTACTCTACCTTCTTCATCAATATGTCATCTCACTTTCTTATTGTATCACCCATATATATTTTCAAGGATCTACCATTCAACCAAATTTAGGTTCTATTTGCATACATATATTCATATGTTTTTACTTCTACAAAATAAATGAAAAACTTGTTGTATGAATATTCATGCAATCTCCAAAATTTGAGACACTTGAAATATCCCCTAGTGGGGTATCTTCAAATGGCTAAGAGATTGTGAACATTGCCACCAATCTTGCACTATGCTTTGGCAATGCCACTCTATGATTGTTTAGAAGAAGAGCACTCAATTCCAATCCCCCATCGTGGTTTGTAGAAATTATATCATTTTTTTTGTTACTCCTACACTTGCTCAACAAAGAAGAGCCTTTGTAGTAAGCAATTTTACAATCATGCCAACTTGGTCAACTTTAACTATAGCCTTGGTGGAACTGTTGGGAGGTGCATAGAAGGTGAAAAGTTTAATGAGGACTTTAAAGGGTAATTGGTGTAGAGCATTGGGGTTGAAAGCACTACCATATCTCATGTAGTAGTAAATGCATCACCACTTCTTGATACCATAGTGGAATGGCATGCAACTCGTGTTGATGCTCCAAAACAATAAAAGGTGCTAAACCACTTTACTAGAGTGAAATGAAACTACTCAAAGGTCAAATTACCCATTCGTGACCAAAGAATAGTACACAACTTGTAGGGTGTACTTATTTCTAACCAAAGTTAGTATAGATTTCAACTCAAAGTTTGGAATAGTTTTTTTCCCCCTCTCAAGGTTGGAACTACTAAAGTCCTAATACATGTCCTCAAGTATGTGGGAAGTAGTTAGCGGGAAAATCATCCTTGAATGATTAAAATTGTAAGACTTTAGATGTTAGCTATAGGTTTGAATACTTTTGGCCTCCCAAAATTCATTGTAATTTTAGTTCTAGGAATAAAATTCCAAAAAATTTGGAATCCCAAAATTTTCTATCTTGTTAGACAAGAAAAATTTCCATCATCCTAAATTGCTCACTATTTGTTCCAAAATCACTAAAGTAATATAGTGTCGATGGTTCAACCTTAACTACAAATATGGCTATTACCATGGCTTTGGATCAACCAGATTGGGGCTACCTAATAACAACAAAAGGCAACTCCATCTCCCCCATCAACAATGTCTTGAATGTAACTACACTTTAAATTGTACAAATAAGCAATTCAACATGGATATTGTTTTTATATTATAAACTTTTTTGTAGAATCTTGTTGGTAGTGAAAAGATGATTCTAAACTCTTTTAGAACACATTTTTTTTGAAATCATATGAACAAACTACAAATTTTCAAAGTGCCAAGAATAGGTATTCTTATAACCAATCATAGACTCTCATGAATAGTGGGAGTACATTTTAGATAAGAATCTCTAGAATCTGATTTTAGGAAGCCCAAAATTGGAGGTGTAGTTACCTTAAACCTGGGTTGAGTCACCAGATTTTCATTTGTTTCATTCCATCCATCATAACTATTATCCAGATATTTGGCAATCAACATAATTGCCTTGTAACGTGTCTAGATTGGTCACACAAAATACCATGCGCAGCTCTCATAAATAACTTCCCAGTGAGCAAAATATCACCCCCTCTTGCCGCAAAAGCTCGGCACTTCCTCCTCCCGTTGCATTGAATTGCAGAGAGAATCTGGAGTCACGTAAGTTAAGTTAAGCTTATTACTCCCGGCCTCGACGACTCCGGGCCGGCAGGGTGCGCAGTGCACACAGCCCGCACATTCAGTTTATCAAGCCTATCGTATCGTGACTCACCCCCTGTCTCTGATTAATTGATTCCTCCGTCTGCTCCGCCAATCTAGCTGTAAATCTCTTTGTTGTTGTTTTGCAGTGAAATCAGACTTTCGCTTCAATTGCGTCCAAGAACCCAGAACAAAAAAATAAGATGAATCCTCAATGTTGAAATCATCCAACTTCCACTTTCAGTCCGTCTCTCCCTCCCCCATTTGCAGCGCCGGGCGGCAGGCACTGAGTTTCGAATGATGATGCCGGTTCGCCACAGGGAGGTCCAGGGTCCAACACATGGCGCTGCCGTGTCCCTGACTGCAGTGGCGCGAGGTTCATGTTAAGCTTAAATTATTCTCGAGGACGGGAATCCGCGAGGGTCACGACTTCTCTCCGAGCAGCTTCGGAGCTTCCACGACCAAAAAGCTTCCTTCCGAGGCATTCCATGGATAGCTTGGATCGCCTACAGTAACTCACTACTGTACAGTGGCCTGGCAGTCCTTCCAGACATCTGTGAACTGCGGAGAACCTCCACCTGCCGTCCTGCCGTGCACAAGAATAATCTGGAACACCGGAAAACAAGCAAGCCCTGGATCTTGGATCCTAATTCCAGCGTCCACGGACTCCACTCTCCCCAGGGGAAGGAGATTCCAGGGAGACCTGAAAAAACATTGCCAACCGCCGTTGGTGCCGGCTCTGCTGCTGCTTGTGCTCCGAACCATCGAATTACAGCACTGTAGCTTGTCAAGTGGTAGATTTTGGGAATGTAGCAGTGGTGTTCAACGAACCAACACGAACGTACAGTCAACGGTGGAAAAGAAAGAGCGTATTTGGTAGATTTGATGTTCGGCGGTAGAACGGAGCCTCCAGAAAAGCTGGACCTCCCATTCTACCGGTGACTGGTTGGCTTCACAACCCACCGGCTCACATGAAAGCCAGCCCTTATTAAAGGAGATCACCCATTTTGATCACTATCCCATTCTTGTAAATTAGGTTGTTCAATTTCCAATTAGTTCAAGTGTAAGCTGATGTGAAAACTCACCTTCTCCAAGATTCACAAAAGCAACAACAATGTTTAGGAGATGTACATTGAAAGCATACAATGATCACAATGTGTACATTGAAAGCCTTGAATTAATTTTGCAACCATCCTATGATTGGAATTAGGTTTGTCTAAGGGCTGTACACCTAAAAGCGCCACAAATTAGTATTGTGCCTAGTTACTATTATTAGGATGTTTAGATTTTCATGTAGTCTTTTTGCCAAGTGAAAGCATGTTCCAATGTACCAAAGAACATAACATTTGGATATAATATGCAAAAGTTATTAAGGGTCAAAGTTTGTTTCTAAAAGCACCATCTACAATCTATGTACATAAGTGATTTTGGAATGTATACGGAGTGTAGATGGCACTTTAAGGTCAGTTGTGCTCTTGGTTGTATCCACTTTACATACTAAGAATGGGACAAATAGAATCTTCATGAAAAAAATTCATAATAATTTTATTTTAGTGGAAATTATATATATACACACACTTGTAATCTATTTTTCTATCTCGGAATTTTTCCAAAATTGATGCTATATTGCAAATTTGTTGAATTGATTGATTGATCAAAAATAGGTTAATATCTTGATAGACCCTCATCTATCATTAGAACTTGGAGCAAGTGTTGGCCTTTTTCGAACGTGCTACTTGCACCTATGCCCCAATGCAACAAAACATATAGAGATGGCAAACATCTTATCTTAACATTTTAAAGTGAATCTTTATTACAATTTTGAATCAACTTTTGGTAAGCAAGTGACCACCTATCATCATAGTTAGAGAATGTAAGCTCCTAATGTACTATTATTCGCTTTGAAAATTGCCCTAAAATGCTAAGTATCACCTTTTCATGTGAAAAACTTTGAAAAATGCCGATATAACTAATGGTTACATTGAGGAGTGGTTTTTTAGAAATTAAGGTACATTGTAAATTCTATTGGTACCATTCTTGTGCTTGTTCCAATGTTGCATTAGAGTTGTTGTAAATAATTATACTATGTCAATTTGATATTGTATTGTAGTGGAAATTCCACCTTGGAGTACAAAGCTACAATGCTCAACAATTGCATTTGGTGGTGACAACATCTACGAGAAACACTTTTTGAGTTCTACTATCTCAAAGATTGAATGATTCCAAAAATTTGACAAGAATGTTAGCAAATTCAAGTCATCAAATGTATTTCAAGTGGTTTCTCAATGTTTCAGCTTTCTCACAATATTTTATGAATTTTCAAAATTGAAAACATAGAATAATGCATACTAGAACACTACATAGACCTTGATTTGAGACCTATTGAAGCACAAAAAGGTTTCATATTTCAATGGTTGCTTTTGAAAAGTTGTGGTACTCTTAAATCATGGAACATTAGTGTGTGTATATTATTGGAGTCCATTTGAAATGAACATCACTAGAAAAGTAACTATAAGGTGATGCTCTCAAAATGTGATCCACTATTTCATCTACAACATTTAGCATTTGAGAATTGCATATAGTAATTTCAGACTTTTTCCAAAAATTTGAAAATTTTACCACTTACACTAAACATACAAATCCATCTCAAAAAACCAATGTAGATTTTTTCATTCATATATATTTTGTTGCAAAACAACAACAAAGAGAGTGATGGATAACAAGGCTTGGAATTGGAGATCATGAGCTCGTCCGTGGTCTTTGAGGGTTTAAAGTGGGACTCTTTTGCCCACCAATAATGTGCTAGATCTCTAAGACTTCAAACTACTATTGGTTTCTCCCTTCCAAAATTGGCCCATGTAGTAAGGTTTGTAAGGGGGACACTTACCCCCCTAAACCTTGGTATAAGATAATTATCTGATTGGTAGTATTTTTTTCCTCTTCACTTTCAAATCCTTTTCATACACACCCAAATGACCCAATCCATTTTCTAAAAACGCGGGATGACCTTTAGAGCATCCCCGTGCTAGAGCCTTCAAGTAGGGGCACCAAATGGGGTTGACATGGGCTGATGGCTAATGAAGGTGCTTCATGCCCTATGCCTACACTCTTAATTCACTCACTAAACACGTCTCCCAAGCCAAAGAATTATTGTTATGAAGCTAGGTGAAAGATGTCAAGCCAAGTGTTGGGCCTCCAAGCTCCGAATGAGTGAACATTCTGTAAGAATCACTAGAAGAAAAACACTGAAATCCCTGTTAATTTCAACGCAGTATGTCAAGTAGATTGTGTTGAGACTGCGTTGCTGAAAACGCAGGAAAACCCTGAAAACGCAGAAAAAACGCAAAAAAACACAGAAAACGCGTTTTTTGTGTGTTTTTTCTGCGTTTTCAGCAACGCGGCCTCAACACAATCTACCTGACGTGCTGCGCTGAAATTAACAGGGATTTCTTCTAGTGAATGTGCTAGAATTGTGAAAATCAAGATATAGTGAGCCACGAGGAACAAACACAAAAGTTCAGTGCCATTGTTACTTTGAAGTGTTTGTTGGCTATATTTTTTGTTTGGAGTATTTGGCATGGAGCAGTTTCACAAGGCAAAGACACTACATTATCATTTTTCAGCCCTTTGGTGTGCAGGCATGGGGATGCTCTCACTCTTCCCCCTATGAAGATAGGCTGTTTGTTTGTTTGTTTGTTTGTTACGTTGAGATCTCCCGGACCATGAGTCCCCTGGGTGCGTGTTTGGTACCGTCGAAAACCCCTCGGCGAGGAGGGTGCATGGGCTTTCATTCATGGTGTTCCAACCTATGGCATGAAAGTTATTGAATTTTGAAGTTTCTATATATTAAAAAAATTAGACCGTGGCAATGGCACGGGCCACCCTAGTTGCAATGAAATTCCATTTCCTTTCTTTCTGAAAAGAAAAGAAAAAAGAAAAAGAAAAGTGAGAGATGACATTGAACTGCAGCATCTGCCGAATTCAGTCGTTTTCCCCCACTTGGATTCCTGTTGTTGGAAACCGATTTTTCTTTTCCATTAATGAAATTTCCCAAGACGGAGTGATGGGTTGATGGGCGCACGACGGACTCCAATGGAGCCCATTGAGTTCCTCGATTATTTTGATTATTATTTCCAGTGCCCTGGGAAATTGGGAAGGGCAGCCCCCATTCTCGTCTCCTGTAAGTTAGCGGTGCCCGCCCTCTGTTTGCCAGGGTCACTGTAGCGTGTGAGTGGCGATGGGGGCACTCCGCAGGTCTGAAATCTGTATGAGAGAGAGCGAGAGTCCCATGACCAGGAAAATGGCTACAGTGAGGAGCGGCAAAGTAACCGTCAACCGGCCGTAACGAACCCTCGCCCGCTGGGAGGGCAGGCAACAGGAACTGTATGGGAGTGCCTGCGCTGCCCGCGAGCTGAGCGGGTGAACTGACCCCTCGTTGGGCCCTTGGAAATATGCTGAATTATTTATTTATTTCTGAAACACATGGATAAATTTCATTGGTAATTTTTTATTTTCTTGGGAAGATGAAATTCGAAAATTTTGAATTCATATTTGCAATTAGAGGCCCCAAATGAGGTAAGAGGGGTCTCCAAGGTAATTCAATCAAGCACAAATTAAAGCCCGTTTCCATTGTCCACTTGGACCTCCAAAAGTTGGAGGGTGATCTGGAGAAACCAACAACATGCACATCCTCTGGAGAGCTTTTCAGAGTCTACATCCTCCGGTGCTTGCTTTGTCCGTTTCCCTGCATCCGCATAGTGGGAGTCCGTTTCCTCTGGCTCGGCTTGGATTGTAATAAGATTGGGAGGGTCTGGTTGGTTGTCTAGGTCTGTAATTTTTTGAAACAATGCGTGGACGTTGGACCCCTGCCTAGACGTCCAGGCCGTTCGGAGCGTTAATAGAAAGTGCCTAGATGTCCAGGCGCTCAATGGGAAATGACCCTTAGGGAGCTTATAAATATACTTGCACCTTTAGAGTGATTTGGAAGGGCCGAGCTAAGGGCCAATTTTTCAAATTGTAACCGATTACAATTTGAAAATATCATAAGAGGATTTTCAGCTGTTGTACAAGACTGCAAGTTCCCAAACGCTGGGAACGCATTGGGAACTCTGGGAACACGATGCTGATGTGGTCGAGCGACTGCCATGTCAGAAAATAATATTTTTTATTAATTTAAATTAAATTTAAAAAAATTTTGAATTTTTTTTTGAATTTTTTTTAAATCATTTTTTTCTTCTCTAATACATTCTGAAGTTTTTTGGAAAAAAATAATTTAATTTAATTTTTTCAAAATTCAAAAATTCAGACCAGCAGGGGGCTGGTCTGCAGCAGTGGGAACAATTTCGGGGAACACCCCTGAAACGGTCTTCTGGGGGCCCAAAAATCCTCTTATGTGACAATCCCAAGACTCTTGGTGCAAAAAACATCTTTGCTTGGATACCTTTTACAATCCTCAATGGCACTTGCCACTTAGCCTTCCTCCTAGGTTAAGGTGGCTTGGACGGGGAGCTTCCTTTTTCCCTGTCCTTGTTCTTTTTTAATAAAAGGGTCCTTGTTCTTTCCAAAAAAAACATTGACAAAAATGCAGCAAAAAAATCTGCAAATTGTCTTTCAAAAGCAATGGTTTTTGTTGCCATTCATTTTTTTTATAAAAACAGAAGAATTTCTATTTAGAGTAAAAAATACAGGAAATCAGTTCTTCAAAAACCGGTTCAGGCAATGTGCGACGGAATTGAAGGAAATTAGCCGGTAAACCTCAAAATTAAAAAATTAAAAAAAAATTAAAATTAAAAAAAAATCCCGAACACTGGCCACCAACGAACTACGGGCATAATATTCGTTTCACGCCTACTTCAGTCCCCTACTGCCTTCGGGACACAAATTCCGTCCTTCCGTCGGGTGTAGTGAGATTTGCGAGAACGCAAGTTCCCTGTGCCTGTTCCCTGAGTTCCCGAAATGGGCTTGCCCCGCCCACGCGGCTACTGGAGGTTCCGACCCACGACGGCGGCCTTTAATTTCAGGCAAGAGTTAGCTGCATTTAATGTGCGGGGCCGCCTGTGTCCGTCAAGTGGGCAGCAATTTTTTCCCCTAACTGAAGCGCGCCACTGCCCTGGATGATTAACCTAAGTTATTAACCTTATTACCACTGATCATGTCCGGCCCTGGGGACTGAGTGAAAGTTCCTTCCAAAATCAAAATTCTGCAGCTTACTTTCGCCACGAACTTATGGCCTTTCGTCGTATTGTAAAACTCGAATTTGAAAAGAAAAGAAAAAGTTTCAAAAAAGAAAAAGAAAAAGAAAAGATCATACAGGAAGTTAACATCCCTTGCCTTCCTTGAAGTTGGGTCCACGGTCACGGTCATGAGACCCAGATTCGAGATTCCCTTGCCTTCCTTACCTGTGGGGGGTTAAGCCAGGATTCTTAACTAACTCAAGTTAACTTAACCTCAGCAGTTAGGGTGAACTGACCCCCAAGTCGGGCAGGGAGAACTGACCCCCTCGCTTGGCCACTCGGGTAAAATGCTGTAATTTTTTTTAATTTTTCAGATTATTTTATTTTTTTGCAGATTTTGAATTCATGTTTGTGATCAAAGACCCCAAACTAGGTAGGGGGTGAAGAAAGTAGGGGTCATCACGGCCCAAACTAAGGGGCTTTTTGTTTTGATTGCACCTCTGGTAAAACATGGTAAGGTCAAGCGAGGGGGCCAACCCACCCGGATCCTCCAAGTCGGGCGGGGTAAACTGACCCCCTCGCTTGGCCGCTTGAGAAAACGTTGGACTTTCTTTATTTTTGTAAATAACTTTTTTTTGCAAATTCTGAATTCATATTTGCAATAAGAGGCCCCAAATTATTTAGGGAGAGTGTAGTAGGTAAATTAGATTGGCACAAAACAGGCCCCCTGGAATTACTTGAAGTGGCCAAGCGAGGGGGCCAGTTCACCCCGACCCTCCAGGTCATTCTAGGGGGCAAGTAAAGAAAACAGCCCCCTATTTTGTGCTGGATTACTTTACCATATTCAGTTCACACCTTGGCCATTCCGGGTAGAAAATGTGTTCCTTGGGTGGTTTACCAGTGGGGATATTCTGGCTTAATTTAAGTTTAGGTAGTGGCCACTCAGATCGCCAAAGGTACATATATGATTTACGGTTATTCTTATTGATTTGTTGTAGAATCGGTGGTCTTGTCTTATTATTTTTCTCCCTCTGTGGACTTTTTTCCCCCTGCCCCCTCCCCCGCCCCTCCAATGCCTGCCTGCTCGCTGGTTTTTTTATGTGCAGATTGCAAAGATTTGATCTCCCTACAGTATTGCTTTTGGTTGGGCTTTAAATGCTGGGCATGGTGGCAAAGGACAATATAAAACATGTTGCAATCAGAATGGGAACTCTGGTAGTTAAATACTCCGTAAAAGATTAAAATATTACTATACACACTTACCTGTATCCAGAGGGAATCAAATCAATCTGTCCATTCAATTCAATACGTAGAGCTACTGTAGCTGCAAATTAACTCTTCCACAGTTGATGATAGAATCATATCACAACTAATCTTGTTTACTTACATATAAAACAAGCAGGAAAACCAGCAAGGAAGTTAATGGAATTTGTCTCATGTTTCAAAACAAAAATGAAAGGATGATTATCCTATCATCAAAATGTTTGTCCATGTTCCTTGCAATGAATTTTCTTTCATTTGTGTCAAAAAATAAAAAATAAAAAAATGTTTGTCCATGTGTTAGTTAAGTTTACTCTGATTCAATCATAATGTAGCCTCGTGAACATGTGCTTGGTATGGTCATCAAAAAACCCTAGAAAGAGTCAGTTGGGTTCCCTTGTCACTTACTTGAAAATTGTAAAAAGTAGAAAACAATTTTTTTTTCTTTTGATGCTGTGTTTGCGCTCGCCGAGGTTCTGCGTCTGGTTCAATGTACTTTTTCCCCTTTCAATGGAAATTGTCCATGTGTTTCAACAAAAAAAAAACAAAAAAAACTAGGAAGTTGCCAAAGAAAAAAAGAGAAAACATTTTCACCAGGGCTTTGGCTCCTGGATCTGTGTACTCTTTCTCTGCAATGGAATTCGTCCATGTGTTTTAAAAAACAAACAAACAAACTAGGAAGATTATATTTTTGTCAAATGTTTGTCCATGTGTTTTCCCTTGGTGCTTTTCTCTAACTTGGTTTGCGAACTGGTCCAGACGGATTCCCCCGCAGACAGATCCCATTGAATATCATATTGACACCCAAGTGAGTTTTGCAGTTCAAACCTAGATTGTCACACAAAGCCTTTCCATGTTTCCATTAGTGCTAATTAAGAGTTTGGATGGTACACAGAATTCAATTATCCCCCCACCTCCCAATGCAATGAAATTTCATTTCATTGCAAAGGAAAAAGGAACGCAACCCACTCACTCGCCGCCCATAACTTAGATTGGAGTGAACAACAAAGTTACCTGCACCCATGGCCCCATGAATACATTCTTTGACTTGCGTAAGAAGCTACTCAACGGGAGGCGTCAATCTCTGTCTCGATCAATTATAAGAGTATACTAATCAGCGAATTTCAAATGATGGTCCATACAAGGATTAGCAATAAGTGCAGGACAAGAAATGAACCAGCCAGCCAGGCGGGCCGGGCACGGCCGGGCCAGATGGACTCCGTCCGGGAGGTTTTGTTTTTATCTTTATTTGCATGGACTGTTCAGTAATAACATAAGTTACTGCAGGTGTGTTCTGTGGAGTCAGCTCACTGGAGCAGCTCTGTTGCAATCATAAGCTTCTCAGGTCTTTCAACCTTGAATCACTCTTACAATATTAATACCAGCTTGCAAAAGTAGCCGGTGAAACTGAAAAAAAGAGAGACCAAGGAAGGTTGAGGCACCAGGAGGGTTGAGGCACCAGTAGCCGACCATTTAAGCAGATTTTGCACAATATGAGATGGTGGGAATTTCTTCCATGTAGGAAGATAAGAAATATGGGGATAGCAAAATTTTCAGAATTTTATCCTCAAAATTGAATTTACACTGAATTTTGGGAAGCAAGAAGTTCTCCAAATCCATAGCCAATGTCTAAAGTCTCCTAATTCCGATAATTCCATAATTGCTTTCCGATCACTTCTTCCGTTCACTAATTTGGATATGTGTCATTAACTTATCAATCTTGGCCTCAAAAAGGACCAAAAACACGCAATTTAAGCTCTAGTTGGAAATATATTCTGGCCTTGACTGGAAATAGGCCCCCTACAAGTTGGCTACTTGGCATGGTTCACAATTTGTGCTCCAACCTTAGCCCAATAAAACACTTATACCTTATTTTCTCCAATCCAAGAAAAAAAAGTACACACAATTGGGGCTAAGCTTAATTGTCTGTAATGTCCTTAACAAAGCACGGTAACTATATGCTGCCTTACAATGAAAAAATGGGAAAAACAATGGAAATTGTCCATGTGTTTCAAACAAAACCAACTACTTCCCCAAGCTAAAAAATATTGTGATTGAAATGATCAACTAACTTGTTTGTATTTGAGTTTCAATTTTTATGTCGTATGATTTGTCTAACAATTTTCTACACTTCCATAGGTGAGGCGTCATGGCCCTTGAAGTCTAACTAAAGGCCTGAATTTAGACTAGGGTCTAAGACCAAAAAACTCTCAAAATTAAGCACCTCCATTGGTTGAGAGCAATCCTATTGTTTTTTGGGATTTTTGAACCTCATCCTAGCCTTTAGTCTAAACTTGACCTCCACCTCTTAAAGGAAGAAAATGGATGTCGATTAATGTCTAGCATGGTTTTGAGGGACAATATGCTCTACAAGCCTTCACAATACTTGCACAATTATGGAGGGACAAAATCTAACTCAAATTTATGAGAGTGTCATTTTGCCCTCAAAACCCCCACAAGTGATGTCAATTTTTGAAGTGATTTCTAAAAACTATTTTAGAAGATAGAAAAATACATCACCTTTCTAAAAATATAATTAAAAATCTCAAACAATGATAAGGAGCAAAAATTTATATGCCTCCCTAAGTTCAAAATGGTATTCTTCAAGCAATACAAAAAAATCACAAAATGTCATAATATGTGTGTATGTCTCTCTCTATATATTTATAGAAAATATTTTTGTCTATACAAATGGAAATACATTCTTTTTGTGTGGACTAAAAGATGAGAAAGTTGTGGGAAATCTTATTTAAGGGGCAACCTAAATATGTTAAAAGAAAAAATAGTTCCACATAGTTCATTTTCCATGCTAAACAACAACCTCATAGTTTGGGATGATTGATTTTCAATTCCATTGTAGAGTTATTAATGATACATATTATGCCTTCTCTCTTGTACCTACTTCTACTTGACAATTCTTTGAAGTCAAGAAGATTCAAAGTCATACAGTGTAGTCACTCAACATGCCCCAAATCCTCTTTTCTTCACTTCAATTGCAAATATCTTACAATCTATGCTATTGAAAGTTCTCAAATTTCTTCCACACATTCTTCTACTATTCTTATCCAAGATCCTACCACCATATATATATATATATATATATATATATATATATATATATATGCAGGTTTGTCCATGTTTTTTGTGATAAAGAAAGCCTTGGGACTTCCCACAGGAGCTAATTATTTTGCAAAATATTGAATCGAACCAATCCCTGAACTCAGGAAATCTCTCTGACCTTCCCCAATTTAACTTAAACCCATTTCTTTTCCCCCACCATTGCCGTCCATCGTTGCCCCCTCCATGCTTCAGGAGCTCCATGTGCCCCATGCCAACCATAGTTCCCTACACCGAGATTTCCACCCAAGTTAAGTTAACCCAAGTGCCATGTTTAGCCTAAACCCTGGGCCCTGCAAAGAAGGAGCCCCAACACATTGCCAGATTAAAGAACCAACTGAAAACCCAACCCAGAGAGATCCATGCCAACATGGAGGCCAATGTGTACATCACTTGACCAATCCCATGCCCAGCCTCAAATAAGCCCTTCCTGTCCACCCACAGGCCACCACTAATAAGCTTAACTTAACCCCGCCTCTAATCTGAAATGGTTAATCATAGCATGAGATGATGCTGGCGCTCATGCTGGCAACGCTGCTAACTTAATGGGGTGCGGAAATAAAAGCTTCTTAACCAAGCCTTAGTTGGCCTGAGGAGATCATGGCTGACAGGTTTGAGACGCCGGGGGGAATTGACCCCCTCCCACCCCCTCCGCTCGGCCACTTGGGAAAATGCTGGAATTTTTGCAAATAATCTTTTTTGCAAATTCTGAATTCATATTTGCAATCAGAGACCCCAAATTAGCTGGAAGGAGTGTATAAGGTAAATTAGTTAAGCACAAAATATAGTTTTTTTTAATTTACTTACACCCCTAGAATTACTTGGAGTGGCAGAGTGAAGGGGCCAATTCACCCCAACTTTTGAGACCTTATGTGGGGTTTTCTTCTTCTAGAAAGTAAGTTATTGCCATAGGAAGGCCCAGGTGAACAAGCCCCTTCACTCAGCCCCTTGGGAGAATGCTGAATTTTTAAATTTTCCATGCATAATAAAATTTGCAAATTTTGAATTTATATTTGCAATATGTGGCACCGAATTAGCATAGAGGGATTTGAGAGGTGAAATCAAGCACACCAGGGGCTTTTTTTTACTTGTGCCTTTCAAGTGACTTTGGAGGGGGGGGGGTAAGGGGTGAGTGAGGGGGCCAATTCACCCCACCCATATTAGATTAGTATGAGATGGTAACAACATCCACACCCTTACTCACCCAACTTGGTAGGAGCAAATTTTCCATCTAAGGTAGAACCACCTATAAGTAATTGGCACCCCATAGCTAACTTGTCAATGGACATATTTCTAACCAAGGCTAGAATGTTTTTTCTTCTTCTTTTTAAAGTTGAAACTAAAAGTTCATGGTACATGTCCCAAAGTAGTGTGCAAGAAAGTAAGAAAGAGTGAGTAAAAAAAAAATTTTTTTAGTGATTGGAATTAGAAGAGTCCATGGATTGGCAATGGATCCAGTGCACCTTTTGTCTTTCAAAATGTAGAGTAATTTTAATTCATGCGATAAAATTACCAAAGTTTTTGCAATCTCTGGATCCATCATTTCTATCATTGCATACTATACCAAATCATGTCTAAAATGCCTTAAATGATTGGTTATAGGTGGTTCTACCTTACTTCTAAAGAGCCCTCAATTTTTGTACTTCTTGCCCTTTGTCACTACACATGACCCATAAATAGTCGAGTGACCACTCATCAAGAAGAGTAAAGGATAAAACAAATGAAGTTAGAAAACCTAAATTTTCCAAAGACTCAAGTCTGAATGCTCATAACATTGCATTCTAATCGGCTCATCTAGACAAATGATGTGATTACATCCATTTTGGGGGATGAAGGTGGTCATGTTGAATTTGTTCTATCTCACTTCTTGATTAGTTGGAACATATGCCAATACTATAGTCTTGAAGAATGGAGAAGAATATCTTTGTATAGCAATGAGACTCCCTTTATTCTTAAGTATTGTAACACTTGCAAAGAAGACCAAGAAATTGGACTTAGTATGAAGGTTAGTTTGATTAGGTGTGCTAGATTTTTTACTCCTCTTATCTCCACCTTCTCAAGTACTAACTAGGTAGCTCCCACTCTCGTTGCCAATCTCCCTTTTCTTTTGCCAAAGATCCAAACCATTTCTTTATCCTTATCTTACCTTGCATTTCATTTTTTTCTTCCTACTTCCGAAGAGGAACTAAAAGAATTAAATGATTGGAATTTCTGAAACAAAAGAAAACGAAGTTTAAATTTGAAACCCTTCCAACCAAAAGAAAAGGATTTGAATTTTGAGTACACACCCGCCACCCAGCTAGATATTCTAGTTATTGTCTCGTCCCGTAGGCCCCAGGGGAAGGGTGTACCCCTAATAATAGGCAGCCAGTACACAACATAAACGCCAATGTAAGCAGCTCCCTGGACTCCATAAAGCCTCCTCTCCTCCCCAATCTCGCTGTCGTTGCGACTTCAATCGCCTTCACTTCCAGTGCTTTGAAGTCTTCCCCCAAGTCTCCCAAGTCTGAATATTATCAATAGCACGGAAACAGACTGGCCGCCACTCGCCCAGCTCCACTACCACGCTCATCATCACTCCAACACTTCCTTTGCCTCCTCTCCCGGCTGTGTGTCTGCCTCTCTTACTTGTCTCCCACAATCATCGCCACAGTCGATCAATCTCTCAAACCATTGGGCAATATTTCTGCAAAAGAATCGTGTCTTGCGCGTAGAACAAAGGGCAGCATGAGGCTTGTTATGCGAGGTTTAGCGGACAGCAATTGCAGTGGGTTTGAGAGCCTTTGTTGTGACCGAGTTCGATATTGAGCTTGGTGCAGAGTTTGGTACAAGGGTTGAGAAATTGGAGAGAGGGGTTTTGAGCTCTAGTGTGGGCTGCATTGAGGTTTTTGGAGAATTTGCCTTGTGAGGGTGAAATGCAGGACTTTGGTGGTGACAAGATGGGTGGCCCCGTGGTGAAGACGAAGACTGGGAGCATGAAGCGAGAGTATGAGTCTGGTTCAGAGGAGGAGCATTCCGACGCGGAGCTTTCGTCGCGGTTTCAAATGTATCCCAAGCGAGTCCGCGTGATTTGTACAGACCCCGATGCTACCGACTCCTCCAGTGATGATGATGAGAGTTTCCGTCCTTCACGAAATTCGCAGCGGAAATTAGTCCATGAAATTCAAATGGACTGTGTACCTGTGGCTCATGACGAGGACTCTTCAAGCTCGGAGAGTGAAGTTGACGAAACTGAAGTTCCGAGTTACCACTCGGTGTTCACCGCGAAGGCAATGCAATGCTCCGTGAGCTACGCGTCTCCAGTGGATGACGGCGAGCTCGGATCCGCGGCGAGCTTCTACGAGAAGCCGTGGCAATCGAAGAAGAAAGCTCCCAAGGTGCCCGAGAAGAAAGTTCCCAAGGTTGCTTCATCGCCTGTTGTGAAGACGGTGAGTGTGAAGACATCGCGGGGTTCGACACTGGCGAAACCTGTTGTTGCGAAGGCGAAGTCTGTTACTGCGAGTGCAGGCAAGCCGCAGAAGTACCGAGGAGTGAGGCAACGGCCGTGGGGGAAGTGGGCGGCTGAGATTCGGGATCCTTCGAAGGGTGTTCGGCTATGGTTGGGGACATACGATACCGCTGAGCAAGCTGCGCAAGCTTATGATAGAGCCGCGAGGGAGATTCGTGGGCCTCAAGCGCATACGAATTTCAATGCATCTGATCAGTTGAGCGCGCCCACGACGTCTTCCGCATCTGACGTGACGATGAAGAAGACAACGACGACGACCAAGAAAGAAGAGGTCATTGCGAAGCCTGAGCGTCCCCTAAAGAAGGAAACTCCAGTAGTACCAATTGCAACTACCTCTGCTTCGTCCCAGTGCATGTGCGCAGTGCAAGTGGAGCGCCTCGCCGACACTGAGAGCTGCGTTTCCCGCGACGACAATGTCGAACTGTTCAGCGCACGCATTGAAAACGATCTCTTCAGCGACGACACTCTGTTCGACAATTTGAGTGACGACTGTGAGTATCTCATTTCTTCCCCGCGTGCTTCCTCTGACGGCTCGCCGTGTTCCAGTCTCACAGCTTGCGAGACACCGTCCTCGAGCGACGCCGCGGTGAACAGCGCAACACTTGCTGGACGCTTCTTCGAAAACTCCTCAGACTCGGATAGTGAGCTTGAGCAAGCGTACAAGCCGAGGAATTCTGTGGAAGACTCGCAACCCAGTTGTGATTTGGGGGAGGTTTTTCTCTCTGATGATTTCTTGTTCGATTTCCCTGCGCCTGGTGAGGACGGAGCCTTCGACTTCGCAGCGGGGTTCAATCTTCTGGATGATGACATTGGCGAGCTGGGCTTTGACCAGAGCGGGAGCTTAGATTGGTTCAATGCAACCGACATTCTTGTCACTTGAGAATGACACCAATTGAGGATTTCTTTCAATTGAAATATGATTCTCGGAGACATTATTCTTTGAGAATGTTTTAAGGAATGCATGGGACTCCCGTGATTGCGTTGTCCACGGTAGTCTCTTTCGTCTGTCCTCGAAGCTGGGGATACGAGGTAACATAGAATCCATAGAGTCTTTCGTGGTCACGTGGCGGTTTTTGAATTGTTTATGTCTTTCGCTGACCCGGGCTCCATCAAATTTTGTAGCTTTTTCTTACCGAGTAGTCGGTGCAAGTGGTAGAGTATTATGTAGACTAGTGAGATGATAGAGTATACATTAAAGAAGAGCCACAGTCTGTTGGTTTTTCTTCTAGTTTGAGCTTCGTCAAGATAATCAGCTCCTGCGTACGAGTTTTTACATAGAGGATTGGGAGTGTAGTAGAACTCTTTTCGTATGAGACTTTCTCCCCTTGTGTTGTACGATACATACATGAATCAAATGGCCGGATCAATAAAATCCCATGTCCCTCCTTTACACGCATCCGCCTCAGTTCCATGTTCTGGCCGGTCACTTAGGGTTAACTTACAGGTGCTGCTGCTCTTCTGCTCAGTGCTCCTGCATTGCATTGATTTTACACGTATTTTCATTTGCCTGGGAGTGTCTGTACTTGCTTGTTTCGACGTGTTGCAGGCAGTGTTGGAGTGCCTGTGTTGATGGTAAATGGGTTAACTTGCGAAATGTGGGGATGGTTTCAGCCACGAGGTCAGGTTGAACTAAATTACTGCGGAATGTTGAACGACATTTTTGTAATGCTTCAAAGTTCATTCATCTGTGGTAACTGCAGGAACAACACCTTGGGTTACAGACTGATGATCTAAGGCAGATTAAAATGTACACGTACCACTAAGATTGCAATGAATACCTGCCTTTAATTTGCATCTAAAATCAGACAAAGAAGTACCTACCGAGGATTATATTTTGAGGGGCAAGGTGACTGCAGCAGCAACTTTTGAAGAAAGTAACTTCACTTCACTTCACTTCCTCCCGGCCGCCTGCTTATCTTTTTGACAAGAGAACTTTTGCTTGGCTGTTGTCAGGAGCCGGCATGGCAGGGTTCGAGCTAAGTTTGATGTCTTTGTAATCTTTCTGTCAACGTCCACCCTCTTCCTCCTATTTTCAGCATTTGGCTTTTCTGACGGACCCCGGAATCGCTCCTTGTTCTTCTGGGGTTCAGTTGGGACAGCGCTTTCCCTCAATTAACTTACAACTGTCGATGTTTTTTAATCAGTCGGAAATATCAACAGCCTAATTTCAGTTATTTACTTTGCGCTCCACCTGTAACTTACATTTCAGTTCTGACTGATGAAGAGCAGCCTGCAAATGCACATCTCAGAGGACGATTGCGTTCCAGTCATTCATTCGGGTCATTCTTTTTTCACTTTTTTAATGCTTCTCTGACACGAAAAAAAGGAAAGTTTAATTAAGTTAAGACCATCCAAAAAAAACACCAGAGCTCCTTCAAGCAGCCCGTCAAGCTGAGCTACAACTGAACTCTGGCACCTCAGTCTTTGGGTTTGGGAGGAGCTCAATTCCGGGCGGATCAGTGAGAGAATGGCAGCAGGAAATCGTCCATCTGGGAGGGAGGGAGTGGGCTCTTTTGGATGAGAAGGCTGGCCAGGTTCGTTAAAAATATTCCGCAGGTTTGGACCTTTCCCCGGAAGTGGAGGATCGTCCTTGGGCTCACTGCCTTGCTGGAAAGGGAAGAGAAGGGAAGGAGCTTCTATCTATTTTTTATTTGAACAAATGGCAAAAGGAAGGAGCTTCTATCTTTTCTTTTTGGAACAATTTGGCAAAAGGAGAGAGCTTCTATCATCTCATGCTCTTTTTTTTTCTTCTTTTTTTCCATGATAAGATTCCACACTGTCAATTTTTCAAGTACATTTTGTTGTTGTTGGGTTAACTTACATCATGATCCAAGGAAGTTGCAGTTAAATTCTGTTGTCCAAGTTGGTTGCCAAGTTACCCAAGCATGATTTTTACTTCATTTGGGGTTGAAACATGACTACATGAGCAGTTGCAAGACGAGTGCAAGTACATGACTCCCCCCTTTCCAATGCATGATTTGGACTGAGGAGGCACGCACAGAGCAGCGGAGATGCTACCTCAGTAAGTTAAGTGAAACCGACCAACCCCAGGTGGGCAGAGGGGCAGATGGGCACAAGTACACGCAGACACACAGGCCGGGCAGGCGGGCAGGCAAACTCCCAGACAGTGCCGTGGGACTGCCAGTGGGGGACGGACACAGTTGGGTCCCAAGTACAAACAAACAGCATTTCCTGTTGGGGAGAATGAATCATTATCCAACATGCCTTTGAAACATCACAACCAAAGCAGAAAAACAAATATAAAAAAATTGAAAACTTCTGTGGGTTCAAAAACCACCTGCAAGGTAAGGTGGTAACTTATGTGTACACCATCCTCCAGTTTTGGTACTGTACTGCCCTTGCAAGAACTTGTACATCCCCTTGATCATTTAATAAGTACCTTCCTGGGTATAAAAAAATTAGGGAACCGTCAAGTTCAGTTCCATTACCATTTCCAAGTTCCATCCAGCTAGTTCATCAATAGGTGAATCCAACCAATAAGTTATCAGACCTGATCAATGGATCTGGTGAGTGACTGGGATTTGGAGTTTGTTGCAGAGCTCCAATACCAACAGCCATAACTTATCAATGGGAGTCTGAGCAAAACTAATTAAGTACCCTTGAGGCCTTAACTTAATGACTCGTATATGTTTAACGTAAGGTAGGTTCCACAGAATTTGTTGTCCTGACCCAATTGAGTAAGGTAGCTCCCACCTGCTCCAGCTAGAAAAACTTTAAGTGAAGTTGCTGCAACGCTCATAACTGTGTTTGAATGAAAAATCACAGAAATGGTGGACAGCTTATGAACTAGCTTATCATTAGTCTACAGTAGCCTTGGAAATATCAGTATATCAGTTCAGTATCCGGGTTCCTGCATCAGTCTTGTCTGTCTGCCTAAGTTATTTAATTATCACATTGTAATGACTAATTCAATGACTTGGATTGATTCAGAAATCCCTCCCTGTCCTGTCATAACTTAAGTTCAGTTATGCTACATTTCAAAAGCTCCCTCAGCATGTGCGAAGTGTCTTTCTTTTGGGTTTTGATTGGAAAGAGAATTAGTTTCAAAGTAAGCCATGTGCATGTGCGAAGTGTCTTGTGATGGACAGCAAGTAACCAACCCTGTTCCAAATTTTAGTTTTAAGGTAAGGTAGGTATACCCCAAAGGGCCACGTTCTTAAAAGTGCCATCTACAGTGTGCATACATTTCCAAAATCAGTCATGTTCACAGACTGTAGATGGTGTTTTCAGGAATAGATTTTGATCGTTACTAACTTTTGCATACGGTATCCAAATCCTGCGTCCTTTGGTGCGTTGGAACACACTTTCACTTGCCAACAAGACTGCATGGAAATCTGAACAAGCTAATAAACAGTAAATAGGCACAGTATGAATAAGTGGTGCATTTGGGTGTACTACCTTAGTTTTTTGCATCACTATGGTTTTTGTGGCAGCAGTTGGTTGTGTCATTGTCTTTTGGATTTCTTCTTCTGTCACTTTTAGCATAATAAGTTCCAGTACCTTTTTCTTACTGCAAAAGTGTAGGTTAAAATGCAGGGTAGGGTTCGCTGTGTATGTAGTGTAGTCTATAATGTGAATTTTGTAAATGGAAACGATGATATGGAACTGGTAGGACCATTATGATATTCAGAGAACTGACTAAGGTAGGTACACTCAAAATGGCACCTGACCTTAAAGCGCCATCTACAATGTGCAGTCATGTACCCAGATTGTAGATGACGCTTTCAGAAACAGACTTTGACCCTTAATAACTTTTGCATACGGTATCCAAATCCTCTGTTCTTTGGTGCATTGGAACATGCTTTCACTCACCAACAAGACTATATAAAAATCTGAACATCATGATAACAGGACCTAGGCACAGTAAGAATAAGTGGCGGTTTGGGTGTACCCACCTTAAATTGATGCCTGGCTCAGTAGTTTTGTTTTTGTTTTCTTGACACAAGTTAAGTGATGGCTCAGTGAGTTTTGACTTGGTCCTTCTGTGTTTTGTTGACACACAACATAAGTTACTTCATACTATGTATCCAGACACCTGACTCAATTATGGCTTACTTTTGACTCCCAACATAAAGTAATACACAGTTGAATTTGGATTTCTTGCTCTGGAAGGAAGGCTTCTGTTTGAGGTTGGGTTGTGATTTGTTTTGTTTTCTAGGGATCCCTATTAATTGCAGTGAAAAAGAAAAAGAAATGTGGCAAAAACTATGGTGCTATGTTCTGTTTCCAATTTGCAATGGAAATTATTTGATTTGGACCCCCCACCTTGTACGGTTAGCTAGTTGGTGGTTTTCAGGTTCCTATAGTGCAATGGCTTGTCCATTTGTTCAAAAAGGAAAGGAAAAAAAAAGGAAGAAGAAGAAGAAAGAAAGAATCAAAAATTGATGAAACATGTCACTCTCATTTAGTTCTTTGAAAATTCTTAAAAAATCGTTTGTTTCATCCTCTAGTTCTCTTGTCCTTTTCCAATTTACCAATGCAATTGTCCATCTGTTTCAAAAAGAAAAAGAAAAAGAATGGTGAAAACAAAAAGTTTAAAATTTATTCCTAAAAAGATCCTTAAGTTTTTTGTATACAACCTGTATTTGGCCTCATAACTCTTCAATTGTGATTTAATATATGAATTGTGCTATATTGTTATTTACACACTATTATGATCATTGATTTATTTTGTATTCAAAAGTATTTAGTCAATGTTTTTTTTATCATATACCATTTATAATATACCATATTGTTGCAAAGGAATTTTAGGTTCTTTTAGGGTTAAAATTGCATATACAAGTACTTCCTGAGTTCTTCATTTGTCATTTGTATCATCTTGCATCTCCACCCCCTAAATTTTTTTGAATTGGAAGGTTACAAATCACCCCTACCTCTCCCAAAGACCCCAACCAAATTGAACTAAGGTTGAAGCACATGTTACCAACTACACCCATAAACCAACTTGTAGAGTGCCATGTTTCCAACTTTAGGGTAGAAACGAGGCTTGGAATGTTTTTTGTTTTTTTTTCTTCCAAGGTTAGGACTAATAAGACTATGACACATATTTAGAAGAAGTGAGTGGGAAAGTAGTTCTACACTAATTAGAATGGGAAGACTTTTAGAAATTGAAAATTGGTGCAATCCACTTTTTTCACTCCCAACATTCATAATACTTTCAATTCTGGGAGGAAAATCCTGGAAAATTCTGAAAAATTCTCTGTCCCCATATTTCTTATCTTTCTAAGCTTACATGAGGAAAATTTCCACGAGCTCTTACCCCTCATCACCATGTGCTCCAAAATTGCTGAAATGATCGGTTACTGGTGCTTCAACCTTACGGTAATCTTTAGACCCTTTGTTTGAGATTATTAATAATCACCTGAATCATGATAACATTTTGCTTTTTCAGAGGATCTACGGAGGATCTGGAGTTATGAGATGACACCCCCTAGAAGGCTAGAACGGAAACCACCCCCCAGCCAGCTGAAATACCGGAAGCTCCAAAAAAACATTATTTTAAGTTGTTTTTAATTGGAACTCAACGTTTCAAAGCTCAAGATCTCCAATTCTGATTGGCTCAGCTGGCTCAGCACCGGCTCTGATTGGTGGAAGGGGTTTTAATATCCTGAGGGCTTGTCAGTCCTTTATTAACTTTCCTTTCCTTTCCTTTACCCCCACTCATTCACGCAGTCAATTTCACTGGTAATTTTGGACGGAGCGACGAGGACCCTCCCTTGATTGACATCTACCTGAGACCCCTCAGTAATAACTCTTTGACGTGGACCACAAGACTTAAATTATATTAAGTCTTACCTTCCCTTCAGCCAGTTCCCCATCATGACCTGGCCGGGCCTTCCCTTTGGGGGCCCCCAGTGAGCTGGGGCCCCCCTTGTAAGAAAATAATACACGTAGAAAAATCCAAAGAGTTACTGGCACTATTTGCATGACCAAGGGAATACCTCCAAGCGCCCATTAATTGGGTGGGGGAACTTCAGGTGTACCTTACCCCACTGGATTTAATTACTCATGGGGGAGAGTAGATTTTTTGCATTGGGGGACCTGATTTGATGATGATGATGATGTGGTTCAACTATGAAGGAAACGTTTGTTGGCACTTGCTTACTAGGAAGGCAGAGGAAGAGGAGGAGGTCCATAAATCACTCATGTAAGAGCTGAAACTGAAGTATGGGAAGTGAAACTTCTTGAATTATTTTTTAGTAAATTTTTCTGGAAAGAGAAATGGAATTGGCATCTAACCCAAGTCGTTTCACATTTTTTGGAGCTTCGTGGAATTAGTTATGAAATTTTGAAGTTTGAAATGATATAGGGCTCTTAAATCATCCACTTCGTAAAATGTACATGGCTTGCACATTGGTGAAGGCTTAAAAAAGAAACATATACAAATAGTGCACAATACACTTGAAGAAGTGGGCGATTTTAGAATCTAAGGGCTTTTAGAATGGTTTATTCTTTAGACCGTAGGAAGGGAATGGGTCTCCAATAGACTAAAGACCTACTTGAGCCTTTAATAGTCGGTTTTTGCTTTGGAGGGAAGGGAGGCTCATAGAAAAATAAAAATTGCACCTCTAGTGTGAAAGTACCCACACTTAGCAACTATGTATATAGCCTTGCTACAATAGAACCTCTCTAAAGCAATAATCTCTCTAAAGTAATATTGATAGTCCAATTCCATTTTGCATATACAAACATCATGAATGCAACGATCCTTGCTAATGTAATGCGGCAACCCACCTTATTAGTTTTGAGAAGTTCTATTGTACTTGATCCTTAGCTCTCATGTCTATGAGGCAAAATCTTAAGAGATCCATATTGCAACTAGATGACTATCATGTGTAATTACTTTAGAACCAAAGATATTTGAGCTCCAACTAAAGGTGTATAGCTAGACCTAATTTAATGACATTGATAGTCAAGTTTGAAAAGATGTCATGGTGCATTATTCCACATTGCAAGAGCAAGTTGAGCATTTTGAGCCTTTGGAACCATCTTCTCACACACACTATAGTTTGATACATTAAGACGTCTTGTTCAGGCAAATGCAAATGCAGGTGCAGAGTGCCCTATTTTTAGATGAGTTGAGGCCCTTAGAATTCTAGGACTAATTACAACCCTTGTACATCTACAATACATGCTCCTACCATATATGCACTTTCAAAAAACAACCTCTTTTTGTATTAGTGTTAGGACCCAATTGCAAGAGTTGCATGGAACTTACATACAATAAGCAAAATTTACCATCAAAGTCTCAACGACTCTTATAGATGCCCCATCCACAAATAGAAAGGAGGTCTTACAGCATCAAACTCCAGTGCAAGAGCCTGGCCTCAAGGGACCATATGCTCATTGAGCTGGGTGAGAAATTCCCAAACTTGAAATGGCCTTGAACACATTGGCACATTTGAAAGCTTTGATTTGCAGCATGAGAAAAGGAAAATATGCCCAAAACATAGTGAAGCTTTTGGTCTAGGGTGGCATCTGATTTGCCTTTGTCTGTTTCGAGCGGGGATTTGTAATGCCAGTGAGCACCAATGTTCGCAGAAAATGCAGGAAACGGAATAACTTCCTCTCCTCCCTCAGAGTGCAACCAAATCCATTGAATTCCTGAACTCTAATTCCGTCCTTCTCCTCAGTGAGATTTCAGAAGAATTGGGGAGAGTTCTTCTTCAAGTACATGAGAGGAGGAAATGCGGCAATGATCAGGGCAGAGTAAGCCAACGTGCATACACCCAAAAGCACCCCAAATTGCTCCTGTGCCTAGTTACCATTATCAGGCTGTTTAGATTTTCATATTGTCTTGTTGGCGAGTGAAACCATGTTCCCCTTGTTGTTTTCTATCCAGACTCCTGGCTTGGCTGCTTGTACTTGGTTCTTTTTAATGCAATGGTTTGCCATTTGTTTTTTAAAACAAAACAAACAAAACAAAATAAATGATCTATTGCACGAAAGAATGCAGCATTTGGATACAAAATGCAAAAGTTATTAACAGGTCAAAATTTGTTTTTGAAAGTGCTCCATCCAAATAGGTATATAGTTGATTTTGGAAATGTACACATATTATAGATGGCGCATTAAGGTCAAATTCACTTTTGGGTGTACCTACCTTAGTGGAGCATACAGACCACCGAGAGACTTCCATCTAACTTACTATGGGAAATACCACCAAGGCCCAAATATCAATATCGGTGGCTGAAATTGTAGTATAGTTGGGTACCAAAACCTTACGAATTTTGGCATCCTGTTGAGATTAGGTCAACTTTGAGAGGTCTTTGTATGCTCAAAATTGAAAGGAATTTCAAATTGCATTGAAATCACATCAAAGTCTACTTTATCATCATTGTAAATAGACATATGTAATTGAAATTCATGCAAAGAGTTTGATGTTTTCTATACACTATGTACTATTTGACATTTGTGAAATTACAACTTGTATCTAATGGTACATATAAGAAATGAACTTTCACAATTGCTTAAGAGATACTTGATTACATAAAACTTGAATTGCTTGTATGATTTCTTGCTTGTTCTTTATCCCATTGCAAAAAACCTTCGACTGTCTTCCAACAATTGTCTATGAAACAATAGATAGTTCCAAATTGTTGTATCATTTGAAATTATTAATTTTTCAATTGTTATGAAGTTAAAGTGAAATTCATTACAATTCCAACACAATTTGTGGTTTCAAAATTAGTTCATTTTTTAGCACACTAGAGCTTCTTAAAATTATTGAACTTTTTAGTGAAAATTTTGAAAGGTTCATGTACTTGACTGTAGAGTGGAGGGGCTAGATCTTTCACTAGGATCCACACATGAAACCTACACTAAATTAGGGCAAAATTAGGTTTTCCAAATAATTTGTTTGCACTAATTAATCCTAAGAAAGTTACTTTACAAGCCATCAAAGTGGCAACAAATAAAATGCTCATGAAGTGACCTTCTAACTCATGAGCACCTAACTTAAGCCTTGAAATTAAGCCACGAATTGCCACTCAAGTTGGCCCCATTGATTCAAATTTAAGATTCACTAGAAGTGGTTGTTGAGATTGCAAGAGGGTTAGGAAAGCCAACTTTAGAAAAAATCGTCAAATCTCTTTTGGAGATGACCAAATTTGGGATAATGGATCAACCTTTTTGATGTGTTTCAAGTTCATGGAAGTATTTTCTCTTTTTTCACTTGAAGGAAAATTAATGTGGAAGCTAAGCCAAAACAAGCAATTTCATATTTTTTTGAGCATTTACAAATTTCTTGTGAATTTTCCAAAGAATTTTGTTGTAGGTTAATTCTAATTACACCTCTCGCTAACTCTTCACATGTATAATTTGTAAAAAGATATATGATTTTACCAAAAACATATAGAGTGGTGTGAAAAAAATACATAAGGTTCCAAAATGCAACCATTACTAAACTAAATGGATGCTTGAGTTAATCATCTTTTATTATTTATAGTAGCATTTTGTAAGAAGGCAATTGGTTTGTCAACTGCCTAAGATTTTTTTAATGTCAACTTGTCTACTAGCTCAAAATGGATCGACCGTAGGTCTTGATATTTCATTTATTGGCACAGTATGAACCAATATCTAATAAATCTTATTATGCATTGAGACTATCAACAGTACAATTGAGTGGCCATCATGTATCTATTTCAAAATTGCTTATTGTCAATTTTAGAGCTTCATATAGGGATGTTTTGAAGAAGAGGATTGCAGAATTAGAGCCCACTACAATGTTTTCATTTGTACATATGGAATTCATGAGTTGCAATTACAACAAGACCTATTTGAAAAGTAGTTTAACAATAGTAAATATTTATATTGAGTGTCAAATGTCAAGAAATTAGTGTAGGTTGGGGCAATCTAATTTACTATTCAATGTACATTAAATGTGAGATCTTTAGTGGGAATTGAAGTTGGATTGGAATCAAATATGGTTAATTATTTGGGAGGTATATTTGGAAGCAAAAGTGACCTTAAATTTAGATTTCTTTGGAAATTCTTCTTCTAAACCATCATTTTTAGGAGCACCCAAAAGCTAGATGATAATGATTCTTGAAAAAGAAGCAAAATCTTCAAATTTCAATGAATAAAAGGACCCAAATTGTGAATGGAAATGATTTCTGTTAAAGATGACTACACGATGGATTCACTCTTTGCGACCAAAGAAGAAATTAAAATACTTAAGAAAAAAACACCAATACCAACACCAAATCACCTACAAAGGGGAACACGAGACATTGTGTGTCCTAATATACATCAAACTTGTATATACCCCCCTCCTTCCAAATCTCCTAAGGATCTTTGGTCCTAGGCTAAAATGTGAACATTTTAGAGTTTCTTTCTCTCCAAGTATAATCTAAGAAACTATAGGCAATTATAGGATTTCATAAATAAATTCAATTTTGCAAATGATTACACCAAAGATTTCGATGTTCTAATGAAAATTTCATAATTTAAAAATTTTCTTTTAGGAGTTATTCTAATTTTTTAGCTCTTTTACTTCTCATATGCTCTCTCTCTCTCAATATATATAAATTGCACATAAAATATGAAATTACTACCAATCAAAAAGAAATTCTATAATCCAAATTATTTTTAACCTAAGTAATAAATCACATACTATCTAATTATCCAACTTCCAATGATGTGATCTATATAGAGATGTATTAAAAAATGAGGGGTTCATTACCAAACCATTATATAAAGGATGTGACACACTATTGCAAGTAATAAAGCACAAAATTGTAGGTTTCAAAGCCATGCTTTTTATCCCTTCATTTTTATCAAACTCAATATCAACAAGATCCTATTCATTTAACCAAATTGTAGAACCTACTATGCTACTAAATATTGTTAGGCGTGTTTTACCAAATAGTGTCACATGTCATTAAAAAACAAACTATTTCCAAGTGTCTTTTGACCTTCATGAACTTTCAACCGATTGATCATTTGACATTTAGAATTGCTCACTAACTATGGTGATTGACAAAAACGTCCCCTCCTCCCTTCAAAAAATTAAAAATGGAAAAAAAATATTAGCTGTCCATCTGAATGTCCCCATGGACATGGCAATCATCCAGCCATGGATTACGAATCCCATGATGATGGTTGACTAATTGTATGTAACAATGCAAATATTCTGTACGAATTTTTGTTTGGTTTTTTTTTTTACACAAATGAAATAGATTTTTAATTTTTAAAAAACTTTACTTTAATCCCTAAAGGTTTTTGACTATGTTTTCACCAAAACTGCTTCAAAACTGTCATTTTTTAGACAACTACCAAATTTAAGAAAAAAAACATTTTTGGACAAAAGTAACCGTAGGATCTTTTAGAGCTCAGGTCTAAGAAGATGTGGAAAAAATTTCAGCAATTTCCACTATGTAGATTGCAAGATATTAGTGTTTGAAGTGACAAAAATCATCTTTTTATCACTGCGGAAATCCGGGCAGCTGCACTTCAGAAGACCATATTTGTGTGGAAAATTGTCTAAAATGATTGTAACTCTTTGGATTCATTTTTCAATTGAAGTTGGCTACATGCTTGAAAATTTTCAGATCATTTGGAATTGTACAACATATAGGAAAAAATAGTAAGTACAAAGAAGTAGAAAATGAGCCAAAACACTAAATTATTAACAATTTATTTATAGAGTTAAAAGAAGACAATCCCAATGGTTGTAATGTTGTGTAAAACAATATACACCCAATTTTTTAAATTTATTTTTCAAAATATTAAAAATTGAATTAAATAAAACATTTCAAACTTTTATTGTAGTGTAGAGATTCTATAACTAGCCAAAACTACCTTGAACTAAAAATCCTCATAACTTTTGACTCATTAATCAAAATGGAATGATTCAAAGCTTTCCACTTCGATAAAAATCAAAGAAACCAATTTCAAATTTTAATTTCTCAAAAAAGTAATTTTTAAAGAAGTTTTTTTTTCTGTTGGGGTTGCTTGCCAAGTAGAGAAAACAACATATCATGTCATAACTTTTTAACCATGTAGTCAAAAGTTATGAAAATTGTTGGGCCTTAAAGCTACTCCTTGGGCACATGTTGTGTAAAAATTTCAAAGAGAAAAACCAAAAACTCCATCCACTATGAGTTGCCCGAAATCACTATGTTGCCAAAAAATGCAGTTTGGTCCTTTAGGGGTTAACTTACAAGAGAAACAGAATTTCATCGCACAAAGAGACATTACAGACCATGAGCCAGTAAGGTAGGACCACCCATTCCTGACCGGGGACCAATAACCAACCATGTTTCAAACCATAGCAAAAAAGTGTTTTTTTCTCCATTTCAAAATTGGGACTTGTAAATTATTGACATATGTTCCAATTTTGTGAGTCAGAAAGTAAAAAGCTATAAATAAAAGGTAGTTTTTGAGTGATGATCGGCAATAGGTCCGAAGCACTTTTTGCCTTTCAAAATTCATAATTATTTCAATTTGAGTGGTAAAATTACCAAAGTTTTTGCAATCCTCCTCATTTCTATCGATGCACCTCTGAAATTTTTTACTTTGCCTTGTCCGATCCTAGATCATATCTCCAATTGCTTATTTGGTCGACTATAGGTGGTTCTACCTTATGTAGGGTTTGTAATCAGTGTTACTGACAGAAAACATCATTAAGTTATGAGTGCAGTATTTATTTATTTTTATTTTTTGAAACATATGGAAGAGTGCAGTATTTTCAAAGACAGGAGCACATTTTCTCATCAATTCATATACATTTGTTAGTGTCAACAAAGCACACCCACAATGCTTATTACTACCAAGCAATCCAATAACAATTCTTCTAGCCTGACCATACCAATAATAACAGATGGAATGAAATTCCAACAGAATCCCTCACAACCAGAATCTTGTCCAATTCAAAGGAGGTTATAACAACATAATAATGTGGGTCAACACTCAAGAGCTTCATTATATTCTCAACTCAGTGCCATGATGCAGATTAATTTTACAATTCCTCCTTTTTTTTCAATGCTCAAATACTGGATCAAGCAGAACTCAGGATTGACTTTGGCTATTTGACAATGGAGTGTATCCCTGAAGTCCAACACTTGAGAAAGAAAATTCAATGATGATTACCAATAGTTCCACACACTGATGCGTTGATTCTGCAATGGATTTATCATTCTTTCCTTGGAAGCAGGAGATGCTCATTTCCTGAAATCATAGCCGTTGCGCAGTTGATAGAGGCAGCTCCATCACCAGTGTTTTCAGATTATTTGGTCAATGTTAATATATATATATATTTTTATATTAAGAAACGACCAGATGAGAGATTCCCAGTTTGCAATGGTGGTCATCATGCATTTTTGGTCAGGACTGGGGAGGTTATTCTACAAATGTTCAACGTTCCTTTCTGATGTGGTTTTGAAGTGAGGAGTTTAGACGAACTTTCTGTCAGCCTTCAATTGATGGGCATTTTGCATTAACATGAGTGAATGGAACTCATGATCAATCTGGGCCTCTGGGGCTGAGAATGCAGTGATAGACGTCTTTGGTAATTGAATGCAAATCAAGCGAAAGAGTAGTCGGGATGGCTTTGACTATGGTTTTAATTTCAATTCCGGCCTGCAGCAAGCTTTGCTGATCTCTGTCACAATGTCCTCATGATCGTTTCGACCAGGGAAGGAATTGATGGATTCAGGGTTAGGATTCAGATGTTATTATTATGGTGCATTATCAGAATGTTTTTAGGAATGTTTTTGGGAATTATTTGGAATCATTCTTTGCAGCAGAAATGTAAGCTTATGGCTTTGAGTCAACGAGCACGTATAGGCTTCCATGCTCACTCACCTGAAGTACTGGAGAGCATGATCATCTCTCTTACTTCTGGCCTTCTTGGGGTGTGCTTCCAACCAAGGGTCAAATTCATTGTACTGGTGCATATTAGAACACAAAAATTGTGACATTTAACAGCACAAAGCTCTAAATAGGATTAGTATTGAAACGTAGGACTGGTCTGTTTTATTTGGGTTTCATGGCACCCACCTTGAAAAAGTGTTGCTGATTTCTGCCAATTTCAGGTTATTTCTTGGGAAACAAATACATGGAGATAATATCCCTCAATTTGGCATGTTATTTCTCATTGTGAGGCTCTACTCTCACATCCCCAAGTCTACCTACCAAATTGCAAGAGCTTTTTGACGAATTGAGTAGTGATTTGGTCAACATATTCTGAAATGCTCAAGACAATTTCAATCAAATTTCACCCCTCACCAGGCAACCTACCTGTCTGCAGATTGCGAGGGGCACTGATCATGTGCAAGCACTACAATTATGCTATCAAAACCAGCCAAAACTCCTGGAAAACAACTGGCAGATTCGTCCAGTCCATAACCATATTTGCAGCTTCATGTAAACCCCTGCGCATGTAACAATATTTCGCTGTCAATCTCAAGATTCAGAAGACAAATGAGAATCAGCCTCCTCAAAATACTACAAAAACAAGAATCTTCCACTGAATTGTCTTGCACCCATGGTTTTGGGAGTTTCGACAAGGATGGTTTGGAACTGCATGCATTCCTGACCCGACCAAATTCTTCAAGAATTCCGTGGGTGGGTGGGTCCTGTTGTTCAATTCTCTGGGGAAAGATCCAGTTCAAATCATGCCTGACTTTGTCACCACATTGCTCTGCTTGCAGCAGACCAGACACCAAGAGGATACATATGACAGCTGAAGCTCCAGGAGGAGGACGTGACCTCCACAAGCTGCATTCACTCACTCTCTTGGGGTCTCATGTTTTCTGAGGTGGACAAGGAACCTGATTTCTGCAGCGATCCTGACCCCAAATTAAACCAAGTGGTTTCTGTTGTTTTTGTTTTTCTCTTCCAGGAATTCAATGGGTTCTTATCCTGGTGAAAGATCCACGTACACAAGTCCATCGCCCCTGGATTTGTCGTCACCGTATTGCGGCCACTGATTCCAGACGATCGATCGACAAGACGTGGAGATCGAAGATACATCCTCTACGACAGCGCGCGGCTGATCGAAGCTTGAAGCTACGTACGTATAGCTAGACTAGCTTAATTCGATCGCTCTCTCAGCGTGTCCCTACCCTGAAGCTAGCTCAATCCAATGTCAGTCAGTCCAAGGAGGAGACGGTACCCACTAGCCAGTGAGGAACTGCCTGTCCGTCTAGCTCCGCTCGCTGCAACAACACAGGAATTAATTTTGGCGACATCAATTTCCCTGCCTGGGCGCGCGCCTAGGCAGAGAGACAGACTTCGCTTCCTGCTTCTGTCCTCCACTCAGGGTATGGTTGTCTCTACCGCAGGCACACTTGGAAGGAAGGACGGACTGGGCGTCTGGGCACATGGAATTGGCTTTCTTTTCATGTGCCTGGCTGGGATTCCGCAGACGGATGTGACCTCCCCGGATGAGCATTGGCCTCCATCAAGACTCAAGAACTGAAGGAGGAGGAGGGGATGGGGCCAAAGGAAGAACACAGCCTCCCAAGCTTGCACTAAGTTCAGTGCCTGAGGACCAGGTACACTGTCCACATGCCTACTGGGAAGTTTGGAGGGGACTCACCAGCAGCAGGGGGGTGGGGAGGTAGGCAGGGTCTCAACCCGAGTAGGGAGGAGGGTATCAGGGAGGAGAGGAAGGGGGGTACCAGCCGGCCTTTTTTTCCTAGTTTTTGAGAATTTAAAGCCAGGCCAAGACGGCAATCACTTAAAATTTGGTGAAGCATTGTATTTCTACATCTGTCCATCTTTTGGATCCAAAAAACACTTTTCAAACATATTCATACACTTCTTCATCCCAATTTGGCACTTTAAGTTGTATTTTGAATAGAAATGAAAAAAAATTGTTGAAATAAGATTGGTTTCATCTCTTGGAAAATAGAAATTCATTTTGAAATGGTGCAATATGACACTATGATGCCAAAAAAAGCGTTGGTAGGTACCCCCAAAACTGCCATTTTTGGCTATCGTGCTTACTTACTACTAAAGTAGACTAGCCAATTACTACCATGTTATGTAATTTCAATATATTGGGGTCAAAAGTAGGGTGGATAGATATTTTTCAAAGGTGCACAATTGTTTCACAAATCAAACCCAAGTGGAATTACATTTTTTTAATTGAAATTTTGATTTCTTTAAATCTTTGAAGTGGTCTATTTTGAAATTACAAAACCATTCATAATTGGAGTCATAAACATTCAATAAGTAGCATATAACTACCTTTTCATGTACTTATCAACAATTAAGTATCCACCAATCGAGAATTAACATGTTACCAAAGTTGGAATTAATGGAATGAAATTGTCAAAAAAATAAATAGACTTGGATTAGTTAATCTATAGTGGAGATGGGACAAAAAGTCAAATAGTAGAGATGAGTTGGTTGACCTTATTAGATTGATTGGTCAAATTTTCATTGATTTTCTTATTAGCAAGTAACAAAAGGCTCTAATCAACTAAATAACACAAAATTTAGATACTATATGCCAAAATTATAAAGGGTCAAAGCTTTTTAGATAAGGGCTTTAAAATTGTCTCTTCAATATACTTACATATTGGTTTTGGAGATGGAGGTTCTAGAGATGGTGCGATTTTGAATGTACCCACCTTACATAAAAGTATCAATTATCCTACTTAGTGGGTTTAACTCCTCAATGCCTAATCAACCATTTCATGGTCACTTGTCCAACTTTAAAGGTTGCTTTAAAAGTGTTTTATTTTTAAATTTCATATTTCTTCCATGTAGTTCATTGAGCTCTCATAGTTGAGGCTTAGATAGTTGAGACAATTGAATAGACAATTCATTCATACTGAGGTAGTGTGCTCTTAAAGCGACCTTTTAATCCCTAAATGCCCGAGGCATCAAAATCTGGTGTTTGCAAAACTTTGAAGTAAAAAAAAAATTAATCAAGTTGATATTTTTGTAATTTGATATTTTGGAAAAGTTCTTTATGAAGTCTAGTTTTAGCATCAAAAATCCAATCTTGAAAATAATCAATAGTGATTTTTCTATTCAAGATTTTGTGCAAAGGTACCCATTGCAATCTTGACTTCCTATAGTGTTGAGAGCTCTTGGAAATGAGTGTCAAATATACTAGATCTTGGATCAAAAATCACATTCAAAATTCATTTAAAATAACTATAGTGTAGATTTTAAGAAGCCATAAGTTGATTGGGGTTTGTGAGCGTTCCTAACTCCACCCTCGAGCTAAGAGTTTTTCACACGGGTCCTGTGTCTAATTGAGTTTTCTTTCTAATTGGGTGAAAAAGAAAGCCTTCCAAGCAATGAACTCTTTTAGTCACGTCTTTTAAGTTTCTTCTAATCTAATTTCGTGGTTATCTATTCTAAAATTCAACCTAACGAGGCCCTGCTCTATTTTATAGTTGTGCCTAAATCTAATTCCAAGTGTTTGGTAAAAGGAAACTTAACAGTAAAATAATGAGAATGAAAATCAAATGTGAGCGGTTTACCTCCTCTGCGTAAATCTCCATGGTCCCGTCGTCAAACATCATCATGTGTAAATATTCCCCTACGACCTCGCCATCGAAATCATCCCGACTCTCCATCTAATCCATAGTAATTTCCCACAACTGTTGGTAAATTTTATCCTAATTAAGAGAAACCACTGAAAGTTATGTAGGTTCAAGTTAATTGAACATTCCCTCTTCAATTCCTAACTTATTGGTAATTGGAAAATGTCACAATATTTTGAATCTACGAAATAGTTCGGATGATTAATGGAAATCCTATCTAATTGTTAGTATTATTATTCTTTGATTAATTGAATTACGAATTTATCTAATTTTAAGAATTAAATTTCACCTAATTTCGAAGTAATGAGTTGTTCTTTTATCTTCTTTCTTAGAATTAAAATGTCACCACCAAACCTAACTAATTCAATTTCTTGGTAATTCCTAACGAGGTTGGTTGTCAATTAGTTTGGTTTTTTAGAATTAATTTAAAGAATTGCAACCAAATCTTTTATAATCTAATTAATTTTAATTTCTTTTAAATTCCTAAGAAATTGGTTGTCAATTTGTCTTTTTTAATTTGGCTTATTAGGATTAATTTGAATAAAGAATTGCAACCAAATCTTTTGTAATCCAATTAATTTTTAATTTCCTTAAAATTCCTAAAGAAATTGGTTGTCAATTTGTTGTTTTCCTTTTGGCTTATTAGGCCTAATAAAACAAAACTAACAAAATCCAAACCTTCTAAGAATCTAATAGCCAAAGAATGTAGAACATTCCCAAAGACCGAGAACAATTTCAATAGTGTTATTCCAAATAAATGGATTTTTTATTCCCAAAGGTCAACCCCCAAGAATAAAGAATCCCACTCTATAGTGTTATTCCAAATAAATTAGTTTTTTAATCTAATTTGTCACAGTTAGGAATCTCACAACCTTAATCTCCCACTTAGTTCTCTTTCTTTCTCATTCTTGTTGTGCAAAAGTTGTTGCAATTTTGTGAATTAGAGGATGGCTATGGCGGTTGAGTTGTCAATGATTGAAGACCCTCTTTAGATGTTGCAAATTTTGAGCTTTTTGATGGAAAATTGAAGAGAGAGGTTGGGAATTTCCCTTCCAATTTCTTTTAATTTGGTCAAAAATTTCAATGTTTGCAATGCCAAAAAATATTTTGTAATCGTTTGAACTTACTTGTAAAGTGTGAGTTGTGGTTTAGTTAATTGAAATGAGCTTTTGGACTCCCCGGCTACCTCCCTGGACTCCCCCCGTTCCTCTGGACTCCCCCGCTCCTCTAGCTCCCCCGCTCTCCCCCTGGGACACGTGGCTTCCTTTGGGTGGGCGGATCCCTCCCCCTGCCCCATCAGCTCCGGCCACGTGGCGCGGCGCTACTGGTGGGTGGGGGGGGGTCGTTTCTGTCAGTACGTGCTGGGCCGCTCCTCGGTGCTGGACTGCTTCGGTGTTGGACTGGCTCCTAATTCACTCTTTTTTGGGGGATTTTTGGACTTAACTAATTTTTGGATAACTAAAACTAATTAATCACTCAATTGAACTCTCTAGGATTTTTGGACTAAACCAAATACGAGGAGGATTTTGACACACCACTTAATGACTCATCATTTTGGGTGATCAAATAACGTCTCGCTTTAATAGAACAAGAGAAGTGATTAAGGTTTCCACTTGGAAATGCTAATAAAGGGTTATGAGTGAGATACCAAGTCTTCCCTTATTCTTAGCATATACCCAACCTTGTGCTATCTTTTCAACTTCAATTGTTTAATGGTTTGTCAAATTTCTTGTAAAAGGTTCAAGGCTCCGCCGTTTAAGAAGGTTCCAATAGTATTTTGAGTACTTTAATCGCAAAAGGAGGTGCACATGACAGTGCTTAACCGAAATTTCACTTTAAGTTTTCAAAATTTCCAGTATTTCAAGGTTTTGCAATCAAAGGAGGTACACATGACAGTGTTTAAACCGAACTTTAATGCGTCACACGTGAAATTTCCACTTCAAGTAGCCAACCAAAGATTGAAGATTATCCTTAAATACAAACTAAAAGTCACTTGAAGGGGCCCTAAGCCTTCAAATTCCAACAAAATACATAAAACTTGGCCAAACTGTTGGTCCAAGTAGTGCTCCAGCCACGCCGGTAGCACTTAAGTGAAATAACAAAGTGTCGGTGCGAGAAATAAGGGTACTGGCAACCTCGAGGGGGGCCCTTATATACCCGTGGCCAGGCCCCTCTTGGTAATTGCCGGTGAAAACACTTTGTTACTTCCTACCCTAAACTATCCTAATGTAATTCCAAAATATTAGTTGTTTAATGGTGGAAATTTCTAAAAACATCCCCATTTTGTCAAAGAAATCTTGGCCAAATCAAATCCAAGATCTTAACCCAAAATATTTTGGAATTAACCCTAATTTACGTAGATATTTTGCAAATTAATCCAAAGTTATTTCGAAAATTGTCTTTCTTTAGCCCAAAGATGGATTTTTACGCAAGAAAGAGATCTTGACCAAATCCAATCTTTGATTTTCCAAGAGATATTTCCAAAATCACTTCTAATTAACCGCAATTAACGATTAAAAAGTCAAACTAAGAGCTGACCCTCTCTATCTTTTAGGGAACAACTCAAAACGGAAAACCGTCTGCGCCATTGTCTTCAGAAGACCCCAACTAGCCTAAGGGACCCCTTACCCCTCACTCCTAGGCCATTTGCGCGCCCAAATTGGAATGACGATAACTCCAATTAAAAGTCAAAAATCTAACTTTTAGGATTTGCGCATTTTGATGAATCTGTCAGGCCAGGGTTGTTAGGAATGTCCGTGAGAGTAAGGAATGACTCCTTATTTACGACAATCGGACATCATTCACTCCTGATACGCCGGTCAACCCGCCGCCAACTTGTAACTTCCAGTGAATTTCGATGTCGATGCCGGTTTTGGTAGTTGGGAATGTCGGAATGTCTTCAAACTTGACTGGGCGCTTATTAAGCACACAAAAACCTATCCTAATTTTTAGTGAGATTTTACCGCATCATATGTAATTTCTATGATTTTACGAACATTTCTATGTGCGGTTGACTTCCCATGGAGTCAACGTGGAATTTCGGAAAAATCCGAAATAAATTGGGTAACATCTAGGGCACTCCTAGATTCTTGGTGTAAGTCCCACGCAACCTTGCACCTTTCTAATTTTAGTAATTTGGAATTACTTTGCCCAATTGGACAATTTAATTCCCGATGCTCGGGAATCTTGGACAATTGTTTGATTCTTGTTCGCTCTTGGCATGCTCCTACCCTTGGAACACCTCTCTGTAGTCTTCAATCTCCAATCCTCCATCTTTTGTCTCGTGAAATTCGAATTCTCCAAATCCATTGTAGTGGTTTTCCTTTAAATCCAATTTATTCCAAAATTGAACTTAAGCCCTGGTAACTCTCCCACGCTTGTAGTAGACTCTTTTAGCTTAGTTAGTATGTCTTATGCATCCTTAAAAGGTTGACTTTGCATAGACATTCGCTAGGACTGACTAACTCTCTATTCCTTATTTCTCTCGGAATTGCTAAATCTTTACATAAACTTGCTTTGGAGACTTAGAATGATTCGAACTTCTAGTAATAGGAATTTTCCACCATCTAAGTTGTTTTTCCACCATTTTGGCATAGACTGACACCAAAACTCCCTTAACACTCTTTTTATGTCTTTTTCTTGAATATTTTGACTAATTTTCGCTATTTAATCGCGAAAAATGGACCTAGAGTCCTGAGTGCCATCTCGAGGGCTCATAGGGTTATACATATTAGGCTCTTTAACCTCATATTTTTTTGGTCACCATTTTTTTAGATTCGATTTGTCAAAAGAGGGTTGAAAGTTTTTTGCAGTTTTAACACCTTCATGGTCAAACATTATAATCTTTCACTCTATAAGTGATATTATTGTGTTTTCTTTTCCTATGAGATCTCTAACATGTCTAGTTTGAATTGGTACAATTACAATTTTTTTAAAATTGATACAACTTATCAAAATATTGGCATTTTCTTTAATTTAGAGCAAATTCCAAGTCACTCAAAACAAGCCTTGGGCATTTAGGGGGTTAAGAGTTGGTACAATTTGGGGGAATCTCAATTCCTTAAAACAATTTTCAATAAATTTTTGTAGAAAGATAAATAGAATTGGCAACTAATCCAAATCATTTCATATTTTTTGGACCTTTGTGGAATTAGTTACAAATTTTTGAAGTTGAAATATGATGGTATTTGGGAAGCAACCCCTAGTAAAAAGTACACTATTTGTACATTGAAGAAAGAAAAATGTACTTCTATGTTAGAGGTTGCATTTAGAGCCGGGTTGCTTTTAGAGCCACCTACTTTAGCTTTTCAAATTGATGTTAATCTTCTTCATTTTCCATTGGTAGAAAAAACTTTGATTTGCATGATTTTTAAAAATGAAATACTCTAAGAAATGGTCATTGCGGATTGTTGTGAGAGCGAATCATAGCCAATCAAATGGAATCCTTCAGAAAAAAAATCCTTTGTGTGGGGGCAAGTAGGCAAAAGGTTGATTGGTAGGATATTATTAATGAACATGATCAAGTTAAATTATGTTTTTCCAATGAACCTCACTTGATTGCAAGCTCTAAAAAGAATTTATCTCATTTTTATAAAAATTGATATGTATACTTTAACTATTTGTAATTGCATTTGGATAAAAAATTATGTAAATTAAAAAAAAATTGAGATGTAAAATTGTGAAGTCGTTTTGCTTGGAAAAAAATAAATGTCGGTTTTAAGAAAATGACTTTAGTCAGATTGAAGAAATCTTGGAATTCATATAGTCAAAGTGTTTTAAAATTGGAAGGTAGACTAATCTGATAGTGTTGACAAGTTTCCATTGTAAGATTTTCAAAGAATGATTCTAAAATAATCATATTCTCATTTCCAAAACAACTATTTGGAGGGTGGATTTTAATCTTCCAATGTTGCATATGATATAAACTTCTTGAGTTTTGAATAACTTTCAAAGAATTCATAGTTGTGAAAAATGAACATAATCATCTAATAATTAATTCAATTTTTGGTTAACTACCATAGTAGTAGGACTTCATTTCAAGATTAATATTACGTCCTATTATTGTGAGATCTAATCTATGTCGCTTGTAAAATTGGAGTTGCCATCTATAAAATTGATAAAAATTAGTATAATATATTAAAATGTTATGGAAGTACTATTTAATATTTGTATAGCCTTAGCAAATTAGTATCACACCACAGTTTTCAATTTGAGCAATGCAACCTACAAAGAATAATTATATGGCTAAGCACAAGATTCTTGTGATTTTTCTTAGTTTGTGTTTAATGGATTTAGGAATTCAAATTGTGATTGTTTAGGGTTTAAGCCCTTGCTTTCTTCCAACTTGGTTTCAACATTTTGCCAAACTTGCAAGCTATAGGTGGCCTCTTTCCATTATCTTTTGGTTTTGGATTTTGATTGTGTTGTTATGGTAGTTGTAGATGACTTTTTAGCAAATTCAAAGGTTTATATATTTTATTTTCATTATGGGCCTTGCATGCATGAACATGTTCTAGAACATACCAAAGGATGTAGATACTTTTTATGTTGTTGTAAATGTGTTGGATTGTGTTTGTAAACAACTTAATATAGAATTCAAGGTCTTTAAATTCAAATGCCAAAATGATATGTATTCCCCATTCTTTATATCTAAAGAACCAAAACTTGTTGAAATAAGAGGAAGTGTTTTTGCAAGAAGATGTCATTATTGACATTTTAATGTTTATATAATTTGGGCAATGCCATCATTCGTATGTGTTTTTAATTTTTTCCAGTTCTTGTAGGATTTCTTTGAATTTTCTTTGAACCTAAAATTTGTAAATATTAAAAAGGTGTCTTATATTTTCAACTTTCTTTTATATTCAAATATTAATAGGATCCTCACTAGTCATTAGTACAACTTACTAAAAATTCACATAATTGAAGAGTGCGTAAAACTTTTCAACCAAAAATATAAACCCCAACTAAGTACTTCAATCATGCGCATGTGTCCTATGATAATATAAAGAATGAACTCCCTAGATGTAGTATAGCTTAGTTTCATGATACACATCTTGATATTGCCACATTTATCATACATTGATTTAGTGCATTGTAATTAATATCTAGAAGATACATCTAATGTATGTATAGTAAAAAAAAATCTCCTTTCATTGAAAACCAAACATAAAAATATAGTGTTCTACATGTGTCATTCAAGCATTGATTGTTGAATTTTCTCCAAAAAATTGAAAGGGTCACAAAAGTCTATCAATTGGTTGTAATACTTCAATATTCCAAAAAGGTCAAAAGGACATAAATGTAATTCTTTGTACAACAAACAAAGTTTATAGTTATCAACACAAAAAACCTCAAGCATTTCAATGCCAAATATTAGACTAGAAAACTACTATCCAAATCATGATCACCAAAGAACTTTAGAATGGGTCATTGCAAGAAAGATTTAATGTTTTTGGTTCAAAATGGCATGAGTATTGTAGTATTATGACTTTTGGAATAAATTTTATTTAAATGAAATAAAATATGGATAATTTGTAAAGAGCTCTAAATAGTACATGAGTGAAAATTATGACCTAGAAAAACTAATGTCTAAAAATTATGCCTACTCAAAGAGTGATGAAAAATACTAGTAAATAGATACTTTGGAATTTAATTTTTAGAATTTTTTTTAAAATTCAAAAAAATAAACTAAAAAAAATCTATTTTCTTTTCAACTTGAAGATTTTTCTTTTCAAGCATTTGCAATTTTTAAAAAAATTGTGTTCTTTGCACATGTACAAAGGTATTCAACCTTGAGTATATGTGGAAGGTGGATACTCTACTATTTCTTGGAAAATCTCTTCACAAACTTGTGTAATTACAATGGAAGTCTTTGTATTCCTATTTTTACTTTCAAATCACTACAAGAGAAAGGGGTGTTTTAAGTATAGTCCTAGAGATAAGATTTTAAGTAATGACCTTTTTAGGAGATTTTAAGTAAGAAAAAATTGTCTTTCTAGTAAAATTTTATTAGAAAGACAAGTATTTCTTACTTAGAATCTCCTAAAAATGTCATTACTTGAAATCTTATCTCTAGGACTATACTTAAAACACCCCTTTTTCTTGTAGTGAATTCACATTTTGGATTGGAAATAGTACTAAAATCCTTCAAAATGGCAAAGATATACATCCAATTGGAGGCAATTTTAAAATATTAAAAAATTAATAATAAAAAAACTAGGCATAATCTTGTTTACTTTTAGAAGACAAGGTACAAATGAGTAAATGACAAGCAACAAAATTGAACAACAAATAAAGTAGAAATAGAAGCAAAGCACAATGAAGGTACTAGAAATTGACTTGAATCAAAGTGGTAGAACATCTACTCTAAAATTATAACATAACAAACTAAGATTTAAGCAAAATTGAATTACTTTAGAATAAGTCAATAGTCCTATGGTGGTGCTACTGCAATACAAAGACTTTTAATTAGAGGATTCTAATTGACAAATAAGATGTCATTTAGAGGGGATTTGAGGGCTCTAAAGGGTTGTTTTGGGACTATTCACGTAACTGCTAGCTGGTGTCAGGCCAACATTTAAAAAAAAGGGGGGGGGGGGGCATAAAATATGAAAAAAAGCCCTAATTTTTTTTTTCAAAAAAAATAAATTTAATGATGTGGCACTCTCTTGACCACGTAGGATTCCTACAAAATTGCATTTCCATGGCAGTTTCTGCGTTTTCGGACTGTGGAAACTTGAGGTCTCCTAGAGGCCTCAAATCTCTTCTAATAAATCTTATTCCCTGCTTTTTTAAAAAGAGGTACAAATTTAAACATCAAATTAGAAGTAGAAACAAAAGAAAATCACGATGAAGGCCCTAAGGTAATAGGTCCTAAAATAAAATGGGCATTAAAATGGTGCCCTATTTTAAATGTACAATGTTTGTACCTGTTGCTTTTTCACAACCTTTAGCAATGTACTAACAATGTACATTTTAGCTAGGACACCATTTTAAAGCCCTATGCCCTTTCAACTTCAAAATTTGATAACTAATTCAAAAAAGATCCAAAATATATGAAACAACTTGGGTAGTTGGGTTGGGTTAGATGCCAATTCCACTTGTCTTTCTAAGAAAATATATTGAAAATTATTTCAAGGTGTTTCACCTCCCAAAATTCAGTTTCAGCCCTTAGATGGTCCATCATAGGACCTACCTTAGTGAAGACTTTGAATCAAAGCAATGGAATCTCAGGAATCTTGCAAAAGACAATAGAACTTTGTGTAAATACAATGAGACAACCTTGACATTGATTGAGAATCCTAACCCAAAGTCAATGGTCTTGACCACAAAGTCTAACAACTAACATTAAAGGCTTCAATTTTTTCTAAAGACTGATGGCACTTGGTCCTCATTTCCTCCAATGAGATCCAGTAGTCATGATTGAACACCTTGTGATTTTGATTAACCCCTAAAGGTTTTTGACTATGTTTCCTCCAAATCATTCCAAAACTGTGATTTTTAATACAAGTGCAATTTTTTGGAATTTTTTTTGACATATTTAACTATAGGATCTTGTAGTTAGGTGGTTTGAAAACGGATGTGGAAAAAATTTCAGAAATTTCCACCGTGTAGATTGCAAGATACTAACATTTGAACCAACAAAAATCCTTTTTTTATCCCTACAAAAATCCCAGCAGCTGCACTTCTTAAGGTCACATTTGTATGAAAAAATACTCAAAATGATAGTTATTCTTTGAATTCATTTTACAATGAAAGTTGGCTATATGATCAAAAAATTTCAAATCATTTGGACTTGTACAACATATAGGAAAAAAAATAGTAAGTAGAAAGACGTAGAAAATGCTTGAAAATACTAAATTGTGAACAGTTTATTTATAAAAATGAATAATGCTAATTCCAATGGTTAAAATATTTTAATAAACAATTTTCACCCAAAATTTTAGTTTTTTTTCAAAAATATTAAAAATTGAATTAAATGAAGAATTTTAAACTTTTTGTAGAGTGGAGATTCTATAACTACCCACAAATTACCCCAAACTAAAATTTCTCATAGTTTTTGACTCATTTATTGAAATGGAATGATTCAAAGTTTTCCACATAGATAAAAAAAATATGAAAAGTCGATTTCAAATTTTTATTTTTTTTAAAAGCAATTAAGAATTTTTCCTGCCCAAGTTGTCCACTGTTCAAAGGAAACAACATATCATGCCATAACATTTAAATTGTGTAGTCAAAAGCTATGAAAATTGTTGGGCTTTAAAGATACTTTTTGGACACATGTTGTGTGAAAATTTCAAAGAAAAAAATTAAAAACTCCATTTGTAGTGAACTGCCCAAAATCGCTATGTTGCCAAAACTTTATATTTTGCTAAATGGTCAATTTGGGAAATAGCAGAAAAATGACTAATGTGGATTGCATTGGGATATTCTTTTGGAGCCCCATCATTATACGTTTGGCATGCTTAGTCCAGTTGCTACAGTAGAGCTATTCTAATCTTGTATTGTTGTCGCATTAATTTTTGAAATTTGGATGACATTTTTTCCTAAATGATGAGTGGGTCACCATGGAGAGCAATGGGTTGTGTATAGAAATGTGGACCATCTATTGAAATTCAAATCTACGATTTTGATGACACATGGATCCAATCCATGTGTCATCAAAACCATAGATTTGAATTTCAATAGATGGTCCACATTTCTTCTTTCGAACTCTATATAATACTCACAATACTTGTAGTACTCATAGTACTAAATCACAAATTTATAGAAAATAAGTCTACATTGCACAAAATTTGGACCCCCACTTGGGCTATATAGTCCTATCATGTACCCTAGAGTCCAACTCAAAGATAGAAACTCATAATTATGCTAGAAAATCATAGTTTTTCATTTTTATTTTTGGAAATTATTTAGACCATTCAAAAAATTAATATTTAAAATGTTCATTGTTTGTAACTTGAATCCTTTTTCAAATATTGAAACAAAAAATGAAATTCTATTTTTTATTATTCAAAAATTCATTGGGAATATTGCTCATTTTAGGCCCATGCAGAACTTCATTGCAGTAGGCAATCAAAAATCCCTCTTCTTGGAAGTTGTATTTCTATAGTAGGAAGCAATTTGCAAAATTTCATAAGGTAAATTTTCAAAAAAGGTATTCCTATAGTACTAAAAACCTCCAAATTGTCATTTGTGACATTCAATCACTAGTACTATTTTAATATTAAATTATTTTAAAAAATTATGAAAAAATTAGGGAACGTGTATAATAGTCATGAATACCTTTTCAATAAATCTTAAGAAATTTGAAGCTTAAACAAAAAAGTTATGGCCAAAAAACAGATCAGCACTTAAGTTGTGACGAAAAATAGTACAAGTGTTTCTTGCATTCACCTAATAATACTAAAAATTTCTACATTGGTAGTGTAATATTGAATTGGGGTGTATTTTTGGATATTTAAATATTTTTTTGAATTACAAAAAAATTAAGGAAGGTGTATAATTGTCATGGGTGCCTTTCTTACAAAACTTGAATCATTTAGAGCCAAAAAGTTATGGCTAAAAAATAAATTAGCACACATTTTGTGACACAAGTTGTAAACATACAAAAAACAAGAGGGTATTACCCCTTGGGGTATTTTTTGTAGCATGTAACTATATCCCCCTTTGACTTTTTGTTTTCAGAAAGTCAAGAGAGGGATATAGTTACATGCTATACAAAATCCCCCAAGGGGTAATGCCCTCCCGTTCTTCTTGTGAAAATAATATAGGTGTTTTTTGCAATCCTATTGAAACCAAAATACAAGACAAAATAAGTGGCTAGGGTTTGTCTTTTCTACTACAATATTTAATCATCCAATAAAATAAAAGAACTTAGGCAGTTAGGCTTGCTAAAGTCTAAACAGAAACTTGCCATGGCTCAATAAATCCTTATTTCATAATGTCCATTTTTTTACTTTTCAATGTTAATGTGGCACCATCCCATGGACAATGCATCACCATTGCCATTTCAAGTTACTACTCATAACTTCTCTTTTCAACTTGCTTCTTACATCCTTGGATCATGAAGATCAAAGGTTGTGATTAAAAAATGTACAATTACTGATGTACTTACGGTAACTAATTCACCACTAGTGCAGCTCATTGGTTATCTAATACAAAACTTCACCTAGTATTGAAGCATCAACAGTGGGTTTGGAACAAAACAATAGCAAGAGTATAATTCAGGAGGAGCTAGGAAGGAGAATTTTGTAGGTTGCTTTCGCTTCTTGAAGAATGATGAGCCACTACTAGAAATCTAGAATAAGGGGGGGGGGGGGTTGCATCATTTGTAGCAACGCCTATGGTGCTATCAAGAACAAAGCAATGCTTGAAGCAACATTTGGCAAGAGGCAGTTTTCTAAACAATGTTTAATGAGGGAACTCCTATTTATTGTGTTCCCAATGAGTTTCCATCTTCATTCTTTGTTGAGGGCAATATCCCATAAACATTGTGCTTTATGAGGCTCTTGTCAAGTATAAGAGGCTCTCTTTTACTTAATGACACATTTTGAATATTTCTACAACCAAAGAAGTTCAAGACCTGTTGAATATTGTACTATACTCTGCATAGTATATAGAATAGTATATTTTATTGTCCATAGAAAAATATATAGATTGTATATCATATTGTACAAATATTGTATACTAAACTAAAATTTTAATTGGTCTAAAATGTTGAAAATCTGCCTTTACACCAAGGTTGACAGGATGCCCGGACGTCCAGCGTCACGTCCGGAGGTCCCTGGATGTCATTTGACATTTGCAATTTTGTACGTCCAACGGTCGAGGGAACAGGCGGTCAAGCAGGCGGCGGACGAGCGAACGGATTAAGAATGTGTTGTCTGAGACTCCAAGTGTCCGTGGGATTTTAAAATTATATTACAAGTCTTTTTTATTTGGTTGTGATCCTTACTTGGTCATTCAAGAACACACCAGAATTTTTTATTATTGTAAATAATTTAATTTAAAATTTTTGAATTCGGATTTGCAATGAGAGGCCCCAAATTAGGTAGGTGGTACGGTGCGGTAATTTGATAAGTACGAAAGAAGGGGCTTTTGTTTTACATACATCCAAAGACTTATTTGGAGAGTCGGAGACTTCAAGTAGTATAGAGAGGGGCCTAGTTCACCCCGACCTTTTCTTTGGGAATGATAGTGCCAGAGTTTACAATTTCTAAAAAATAGGCTACTACTTGCCATATCAAAGGAACCTTCTTAATTTCTTATGCGATAAATTTTTCATTTTCCTTCCAAATATAGATGCATGCACGAGATTTAGATGAAAAGTTGTGTAGATATGATTGAAATATGTTTTCAATTCAAAAGATGGATAGATGTACAAATAGACAAGGATTTCATCAAGTGTACTACAAAAGAAATTGGTATATTGATTGAATTTATTAATCTTGAAGCAAATTCAAGATTAATTTCAAGCCCCAAGTGTAGTACTTGGAGGGAAATCATGTAATCTAAAATAAATAGTCGAAGGAATCCAATTTCCTTTGTGACTAACCACACTACCGTAGTAATCTCTAAAATCGAGGTTAGTATCATTACTGATGCATGGCACATTAGGAAAAAAAAACCTTTGTCACTAACCACACTAAGCCCCCAAATTTGGGTTCGTACGGTTCGTAACATATTCATATTGTGGAAAAACAATCCTTTGTGACAAAGCACACTAATCCCAAAAATCGAAGTTACTACTATTACGAATACATGGCACATTGAGAAAAAAATCTTTTGTCACTAACCGCACTAAGCTCCAAAATTGAGGTTAGAATGGTTAGTGACATATTCATATTATGAAAAAAAATCCTTTGTCACTAATTGCACTAACCCAATTTAGAACCAAAACCCATTAAGTTTCGGCCCAAAACCCACCAAGTTTTGGTCTTAAATCCTAAAAAAAGGAAAAGTGTGTTGAGGTTTACTTGAAGTCTATCTCAAATACACATCCACACAATTTTACTTTCTTTATTGAACATACTATTTTTAAAATTTCTTTGGCTTCTAATTCAATGAGAGGATTAAAAATGCACTTGAGGTGTGCTTGTGTGGCACTTTTACATTTTTCATTGAACACATTATTTTTAAAATTTATTTTTCTTATATTCAATGAGAAGATTAAAAATGTGTTTGAGGTGCGCTTGAGGTCTACTTCAAGTACACTTGAAGCACACTTTTACTTTCTTCTTTAAAACATGATTTTGAATATTTATTTTGCTTCAAATTGAATGAGGGGATTCAAAATGTACTTAAGGTGTGCTTTAGATCTATCTCAAGCACACTTCAAATACACATGAAGTTTGACTACTTGCTTGTATTTGACAGCTCGTTTGATTGACTGCTCAACCGTCCATCCGTCTGAACTTTGCCTTCTAAAATGTAGTTGGTTTGTGAGTTCAGCCGCGTTGATGCCGTGTGGTGGACGGGTAGCACTCCACTTTATCTTGTCCATCCGATTGTCCAATTGTCCACCCGTGGGTGAATGCAAGAAACACTTGTACTATTTTCCGTCACAAGCTAAGTGCTTATCTATTTTTTGGCCATAACTTTTGCATTTTTGCTCAAAATGACTCAAGATTTCTAAAGAAGGTACTCATGTCTATCATACACCTTACATAATTTTCTCAAAATTTTCAAAAATAGTTTAATACTAAAATAGTACTAGTGATTAAATGTCACAAATGAGAATTTGGAGTTTTTTAGTACTAAGGAGTACCTTTTTTTAATGATTTTGAGATGAAATTTGGATGAGATGGTCTTCTAGTAGATTTACATCTTTCCACGTGAGGGATTTTGAAAAAAGTTATTTTTATGTGGTGTGGAAGTCTACAAAGTGAGCTTCTTTCTGCTTGAATTTTGAAACTTATAAAAGATTATTTTGGTGTTTCTTTTGGTGAATGACCATCTTCATAGAATTGTTGCAAATGGCCACCTTTTATTTTTTGTATTTACTTATTTTTACTATTTTTCCCGAATTAAAACATGAAGGTATGTATTTTCTTGAGGTTTGGAGCTTTTTAAATTCTCCTACTTAGAGAATTTTTCTATCAATTTCCTTTGGTGAAAACCTTTATCTTAGAGGTCTATACATTGTTCATATTTTTCAAATATTTTTCAAATTAATTTTCTAATTTTAAAGTACTCCAGAAAAAGTCATGAGTATTGTAGTAAAACGCAACAAATAGTACAGGTGTTTCTTGCATTCACCCCTGTCCGCTCCATCTCGTCTGCCCGTCCGCCACTTCACTCGTCCACCTGCTCGCCAAAACGCTTGCCCCTTTGTTGAGTTTGTTCACTATGTATTCAATGTTTTAGAATTTTGAAAGTCCTCGAGTGCAAGAACATTGGATTCTGAGAAAAACCAGTTCACTTCCATTCTTTAATTGATAGCTATTGAATGGTGGAAGTATCCAATGTAGTATGAATGCACAAAATGGTAATTTAAGTTATTTCTCCACACATTTACACTCTAAATCCTAAACCCTAAACCCTAAACCCTATCCAAACTTCAAATTGTATATTACTTACCAAAAACATTGGTGCAATGTGTACAATGTATTTGACTTTCAATTCTTTTTAAATGTCATTATTAAAATGTAGTACATATGTAGACCTCACTAACTCATTTATTTTGTTTTTTGAATGTTTTGTGGGATTTAGGGCATTCATTTTTGTTTGGCTTTGAAGTATTCTACATTACTACTACCTATACAAAAGTGAAACATTCAAATATGATTTAAAGATTGAAGTGTTTCTTTTGGTTTTGTACTTATATTGTAAAATGCATTGATAATTCAAAACACCAAAGTATACATCCTACAAGAAATAAATAAATCATTTCTATTATATCATTTCTATTATTCTATTAGAAGATGTTGCTGAAAGCAATTGAAACACTTTAATGTAATTTAATATGATATACTATAATAGGTCAAGGTTAAATATTACATTCATATAACAAAATATAATTGAAGTTTTTATTGTATACTCTTTCACCCATATGTACATCGTAAGTTATAAGCCATCAACAATATATTACATTTCAAAAATATTGGTGTTTAGGGAGTAAGAAATGAGATTGACCTTCAAATGCAATAACCAATGTTAATCATGTACAATAATCAATCAATATTTATTAGACCTCATACATATACATTTGTAATGTCTTTCTACATTAAAAACAATGTCATGATATTATTCTATTATAATATGAAATTGTCAAATATATATTTAGTGATTTGAAGGATTTTCCTAAATGTAGGTTTAGGTCTTAGGCCTAAGGGTGCATGTGTAATTGAAAGAATCAATATTGTTGTACTATAATTGTACAAGCTATTTCATTAGATGTTAGATGAGATCATGAGATGGTGTTGTATTAGAGAAAATGAAAAATAGAGTATGACCTATGTCTTCATAAGCTCCTAAAGTATTACAAAAGTCAAACATAGAATTTGTGTAGTATTAATGTTTGAAGGACCATTTGTCCCTTGGAGAGACACCTTGGATTTTGAGAAGGTACCAATAGTCTCATTTTTAAAGCTTTTGTCATGATATTCGGAAACTCTTTTTGAAGATAGAAAATTGATTGTCTTTATAGGAATAAATTTTTTCCTCAATTGATGGGCAAGAATACAAAGTATGTCTACAAACAAAAGTTCTTCTCAAAATTAGGGAGTGTGGACAACGAAAAGGAATTTCAAAAACCATCATTTTTATTTTTTATTTTTATTTATTTTTTCTCGCACATTAAATTTTTGTCTATATAGAAAGCTTAGATTCATTTTATTTGGATAAGTGATGTGAAAGTTATGGACAATATTCTTTATTGGGCATTAGAATATGGGTGAGATTCTGGGAGAGAAAATTTAAAGAAAAAAATTACTTGTCATTTTCAAAAACATAGCTAATTAGAATCTCACCAATTCTAATTTTTGGAAATGATCCGGACATTCAAAGGTGTGGTTTATGGTTTGGATTCGTGGGATTCTTGCGTAGAATTCTTAGAGTTTCAATCAGGATGATTGGGAGGCTTTGGTTGTCGTTGTGATGATGCTACGGTGACCTCATCCCAATTCCCCATGATATTGAGCTTCAGCACGATATTGAGATTCAACCAATACACCCACCTCCAATTTCTCAAGATGTTGTGAACAAAGTTGGGTCCTGCCAACTTGAAATCTAGTTTGTAAGACAAGTCGTAACATGGCACCCGCTAGCACCAGCTCAAATGGAAGAATTGAATAGGAAGATTGAGTAACAAGGTATGATATTGGAAACTTTGTGCGTCAGTATTGCCACTCTTGCTCTACATGTTCAGCATCGACCTTCACTAATGTACGTACTTGCCACTTGAATTTCGATGTTTGTGATGAAGATCGATCTGTTGAATTGAATTACTTGTTGCTGGAAATGACAAGGAGGGTACTACGGTTTCTGGTTGAAAGGAGTCAGCTTCAAAATTATGACGTCTTTGCGCTCCAAACTTTATGATACTATATGAAACCTGTGTTTTAGATAACGGATTTTAAATTTTTAACATTCAATGTATCAACCCGTGTTTTTATGTCCAAACTAACGTCCGCCATAACATTTTGATGTTATGGCGGACATTAGTTTGGACATAAAAATACGGGTTGATACATTGAATGTTATCTAAAATCCATCATCTAAAACACAAGTTTCTTATAGTGCAAAAAACCCTTGACATTGCTAGAGGAACTGTTCTCATTCAGATAATTAGTAACAAAAGCTGGAGAACTAAATGAGTCACAGGAAGTCAAAAAAGTAGTTCATGAGCGGTCAAAAATGAGGTCTGTTTGCCACTCAAGAGGGAACTATTGCACTTAGAGAATTTATACACATCCACATGTGATTAAGTGAATTCTACAACCTCCTAATACTTTTTCATAAACTATAATTTCAAACTATAATTTTGAACTTTGTTTAATAATGTCTATAGACTTCTATTGCTAAAAACTTTCATCTTAAATAACATATCATATGTTTTCTAGAAGAAGTTGAAAAATGAACTAAACTAGCATGTTTTTCAACTCAAATATTTATAGAGATCACATTTAGAGAACTATTGCATCAAATATTCAAGAAAAATAAACTTTCAATAGGAAGCTAATTTTTAGGATTTTTTTTCATTTTTTAGAAATTTAAAAAATAAATAAAGTAGGGGTGTGAAAGTTATTTTTAGCTTTAGAGTGTATCTTTTTACTTCAAAAATTTATAACTAATAATCATTAACAAGAAAAAACATCAATAATTCTAAACATAATCTTTAAAAGTAGGAATATATATATATATACATATATTTATATATATATACATATATTTATATATATATACATATATATACATATATAAATTAAAATTAAAATTTTAGGACATAAAGTAGAGGTTGTAGGTTTTATATGCACGTGACATATATAAGAATTCTAAGTGCACCCCCCAAGGTTTGCCAACACTTGAAAACTAGTAAATTAATTCCTATCAATATATTTTGGAAATAATTTCATGTTGTTTAAAATTGCAGCCAACGTCAGGACGACGCCACGCTACGCCATGTCAGGACGACCGACTACTAGAAAAGAACTATCAATGTTCCATTGGACAACTAAAATAAGCAGGTCCACTGATGCGGCGAAGTACTAAGTCAACCTCCGATGAAAAAGAGATTATATAGTATAAATTTGTGTATTGTTAGGGCATGCTAATTGATTTTTAATTATAATTAACATCTATCTGAAATTTGATTTAAATACCAATTGATTTTAAAATAGGAATACTCACCTCGACGCGCTTGAACACAACTAATTATACATGAGTACTTCCTTACTAATGCTTGAATCTAATTCTGTTTTTTTATATTCACTAATTCACTTCATTATGAGAACCCTACTTTTCAATGACTACATGCACATGTCTTGTACCTTCAATGAATTATATTAAAGCGCAGAAAAGAATGCCCACTATTTACTTCCTCACTTCTATACTTCTGAGGTTAATGCTCACTTACACCTCGCATTTGAGGTTTTAGCGTTTCTACATCAAATTCTTCATTACTTTCCGATTCTACATGTCCCACACATTTGGCACAGAGGGACACAAATAAATTCCCTTACTTGCCTGTTTGCACTACACTTTCCAAGACTACCGACTATGACCTTGGATTCCTACTACTCAATTCAATCACATTGTAATAAAGATAGTATACCATACATAATACAGTAAACATGAACTACAATATCATGTAAGTTTTATATGGAAACACATGGTCTGAGGTAAAATACATATTTTTTTACCCAAGTTGTATTCTTCTATCATCAACACCAGGAAATTAGGTTAATCACAAACCAAAATCCTTAGTAAAAGAACTAAGGACCTTGTTTTCTACATTCTTTCTCTAGGCTTAGTTGTGGTCCACGATACCAACTTAGGTAGTCAAAACAATGTATCTAAATTGCCAATCACCAAAAACCAATATTAGGATAAATGATTCCGAAGATTGAAATGCAAATACACTAGATAAAATTGGTCCTCAAAAAATCTCCTTCAGTTACATTCAAGGCATACAAATTTCAATAGTACCCTCATGATTGAAAAACAAAACTATAGATCCAATGCACCTGTCAAAGAATGCAGGAGATATGAAGGACATATTTTATGTCATAGTCTAACTCAAATTCCATTTATACCACCCCTTAAACATGTGAAACAACTCATTTTCTCGCCTGGTCTAATGCCAAACAACTTCCATGGATACATTTTATGAAAACAAATTTTAAAAGCTAGGAATCCTACATGAAAGAAAGTTGTCTTCAACAGAATACCATAGAGGGCTCTCTATTCCAACAAAAAATAACTCCTTTTAATTTATGCCAAGTATCAATCCTACATTGGTTGGAACCTACTTGAATCACACTAGGAAATTGCAACCTATCACTAGAAAAGGTGAAATAGAGAGCCCCCCTACAGTGTACAAAACAATAAAGAAGGATACAAACATAAAGAAGTCAACACACATACCTGACGAAAAAGAAGAAGTTGTGCAATCCAAGCTTCGAGCTCTCCAACTCCAACGTTGTGTCAGGGGCTAATAACACCACACTTGTTTGATCTATTGTTCAACTCTACAATGATCTTCCCTGCCCTGTGGTCATCCACCAATTCAAACTCTCCAATGTATCTTGTAATGTCATAAAGTAAAATATGTCAAATGCATAAATACTGCTTGAACTCATGATGAGAACTTCACAAGCAGAACATAAAATTCAAAGTGCCAGGACCAGTGCCTAGTAGGTAGAGCTATAAGCCCAAAAGAAATACAATTTAGGGCTTTAGGGGTTAAAGTACCATATTAATGTTAGCTAGGGTACATTCAATTTTTTCCTTTCTCCTTTGGACAACAAAGTTTCTTTTAGGCAAGAAGGTAGGCCGTGCCAAATTTCTTGGCATCATCTTGGTATTTAGTTTCACTATAAGTAATATGGTTGCATTTTTATGATTGTAAATTTTTAATGAGTTGTTCAATACAATGATCTAAGTTGTATCATTTTGAATTTGTATTCATACTATAAGATATGGTGTTCATTAAGTGTCCTTCTAAACATTGATCTTGATTTTCAAAAAAGTTGCACACTTCAAATTAATTTTTAGTAATTTCATTTGAAATACAAATAAAGGTCACATCTAGCCGGTTTCAATTCTTTTTTTTTGCACTTTTACTAAATTATTTATGCTCCAAAATTATTCCCACTTTGAAATGTTCACTAAGGATACATTGAAAGTTTCAATTGTACCCTTATTTTGGAAGATGTTTTTAGAACACAGGCACTTTGGGGACACTCCAATTACTTTTGGGCCTCAATATCATAGGGTCAACCTTGTAATATTATTGGAATGAATGACAAATAATCCTTCTATATGAGACAAAAGTACATATGTTAATCCTTAGAATTTTGTATGAAAAGGGGACATCTTGCACAATAGTTTGATCTCAAAGGTTGCTATTATGTGAGCTTAATAGTGTGAGCCTATGAGCCTATAATGCAATAAATCGATGATATATAAGTGTTTAGATTATATTAACTTTCTATGATAATAGTACATATATGCTATAAATACCTACATTATGGATGTTTATGTTAAAAACACCTTCAATGGTTACATGATATACACTTACATACATGCTCAAGGCTCACATGCTCACATGCTGGCATTGTTGGTTTGACCTCCAATGAGTGCTTTTGGCTTTTATTAAACAAGTTATTTACATAAATCCTAAAAGGATGATTTCCATAGCAATGAGCCCCACATTACATGGATAACCTATAAAAGGACCTTGAGGACATTTAGTGTTCAATGAATGACAAGCATATTTTATATTTAGAATTTTGTGTGGCAAAGGGATGGTCTTCTACAATAGGTTGACCTCCACTAAGTAATTCCAATCTACGTTGTACTCACGATGCAAAATCTCTCATTTCTACCATGACCAATCCATCCTTCCAGGGTTAAGGTCCTCTTAAGAACACTCGAAGAGATCCCGCCCTTGTTCCTTGAGTTAGGGGGCTATAAAAGCGATCCTTTACGAGCTGATTTGCATTTTGGAGAAGCTAAACTCCTTAAAACAATTTTTAGTAAATTTTCGTGGTAAGAAAAATGGAATTGGCATCTAACCCCAAGTCATTTCATATTTTTTTGGACCTTCATGGAATTAGTTATGAATTTTTGAAGTTGAAAACACAATGGTTTCTAAAAGCGATCCCCTCCTGAAATGTACACTTTTGGTACATGTTAGAGGCAAAATCTACCAGATTGCTCTTAGAAACAAAGTTGCAATATCAGCCCTCTATGGTAGGAGGTCCTGAAATGGAATGGGCATTAAGAATGGACCCTACAAATGGTGGTTGAGTGGACTGGATGTGGTTACAAAATTGACCTCCGTAGTCATTGAATGAATCAAGAAAAATATTATTCATTATTCTAAGAGCCAATCATTTCCCTTGTTTTCCCCATTTTTCTCTAGAAGTTGCAGTGAACACTTTAAGAAGGACCTAGGATCATAAATAGGGACCTACGATACATCTCGTTTGAAAATTCATAACTAATTCAAAAATGATCCAAAAAGTGTAAAACAACTTGGTTTAGATGCCAATTCCTCTTGTCTTTCAATAAAAATTTACTGAAAAATATTTCAAGAAGTTTCACCTGCCCGAAATTCAGATTCAGTGCTTAGATGGTCCATTGCAGGACCTTCTACCTTACCTTAGTGCCACTTGCCAGTTGAATGAACTGGAGGCCGGTGGGAAAGGGGCCGCCCTCCTCGCCTCCCCCTCCTCGATCAGGTGGGTACAGTGCCCCGCAGTTCCCAGGGCTGTATCAGAGCAGTACCAGAGCTTTCTCAGAAGTCCCAGGCCAGCCAACGCAAGAGTTCTCCTGCCACTGGCGGGGGCCGGGTGGGCACTGGCAGGCACTGGCAGGGCACGGCAGGCCCGCCCGTCCGTCACTCACTCAGATCCTTCACGAATTTCTCCACAGCAGGTGATGAGTTGGACGGACTGCTGGACCCGTGCCGGTCTCACCTCAGTAGTGGAGGAAACCTATTCCAGATCAGGGACCCATGTCCAACTTGTAGGGTGCAGCTATTTCCAACCAAAGTTATAATATAATTCCAATTCAAGTTTTTATTTTATTTTTTTCCTTTTCAATGCTGGGTTCAACAAGATCATGACACATGTCCCAAAATAGTGAGCAAGAAAGTAGAAAGTATGGAATAAGAAAGTACATGGTCCATGATCAGAAATTGGAAGAGTTTTAGATGTTGGCGTATTAGTCTGGACAACTTTTGGGCTCTCAAAAATCACAATAATTTCAATTTTGGAAATAAAAAAATGAGAAATTTGCAGTCTCCATCTTTCCTATCTTCCTACATGGCAAAATTTTTTACTTGTGTCATCATATTTCTCACAATCCTTTAAGTGATCGCCTATAACTTAGGTACCTCTACCTTCCGCAGCCTTTCCGCTAAGTTATCTCCTGCACAGTCCACCTTAAAAGTGCAAGGGGGGGATGATGATGGTGGCCCCCCACCAGTATGACACTTCAGGCGGCAAGTTGGTCCCCCTGTCCAACAGCAGGCCTTGGCGCCCTTTTCATGGCAGCTGACATGGCCCCGGGGGAAGATATTATTTTCATCATGATCAAACTAAGTTACATGGTGAAATAGTGAGTGGAGTGGGGCGCTTAACTTCCGTCCTGTCAGTCAGTTCTGCCAGGCTTGTACCCCAGCCAGTCTCCCACCATGAGTCCATGACCATGTGATGATGGTGGGATGGGGATCATGGGGTTCCAGTGATGGGAACTGGCCCTGCTCTTTTGGCCCATTATGTTCCCTTGAGCTCCCCACCTGGAGGGGTGGGGGGTTCATGTTTGACTCCCCCATCTTGGCGTGGATGTCTTCTCTTGCAATCCAGCTTGCGGGTGGAGGGCACGCAGTCAATGGCACTCCCGGTGGGGTGGGGCCCGGATGTCCAGTCACTTGTGTGTGGCTCGTTGGCCCCCGCGTCCACAGCAGGCCGGGAATTTATGCGATGGGGCGGGGTTTTCGGTTCCCATGCATTTGACAGATGCTCTCACAAATGCAGACATGCCCTCATCAATGGCCGGGGGAATTGCCCCCAGCAGGGTCCGGGAAATATTTTGGGTTCTACCAGCTATCTTCCTTCTATTCCCAAAATGAACCATTTTTTCAAGTATGGAGTTATGGTAGTTTACTCTGTTTTTAACTCAAAATAGAAAATTTTGCAAAATTTTCACCGGGTTTTTTTCCCTTCTTTCAATTTGCAAACGGTTTTTCCTCAAATTCATCCAGCTGATCTTGAACTAGCCACTGGTTCTTGTCGGACCCTTGCCCCCGGGCCTTGCTGAGCCCCTTGGAAAATGCAGAATTTTTTTTAAAAATCACATGATAAAGTTTGCAAATTTTGTATTCAACAAATTTGCAACCTGAGGCCCCAAATCAGATAGGAGGACGGGTGTGCAAGGTATATCAATGGAGCACTAAATAGGGGGCTTTTTAAAAAATTTACTTGCACCCTTGGAATGACTTGGAGAGGCTGAGCAAGGGGGCCAATTCATCTCAACGACATCAATGGTTTGGGGTTGCTCAAAGACCACACATTCTAGGGACAATAGAACTTAATCCCTAAAACTTTTTGATATTTTTAGGCTCAAAAAATGGTTTGAAGTATGAAAATCTGGAGCAAGGCTAAAATCTTCATCTATATTTCTTCATTAACAAATTCATTTATAGGATTTTTGAATTAACTTAGGAAAGTGCACTCCTCTAAAATTTCAAAACAAAAAAACTTACCAACTACAAGATCAAGTCACTTTGATTTCAAAAAGAAGTACTTTTCAACTCTTCACAAATGATTAGATTTCATCTTTTCAACTTTTTACACAAAAACATGTACATCTTTCAATTTGTTACTCTTAATGATATATTGAAGAAATAAGTTGGGAATACGCATCAAATATTCCAATTAAAAAATATTTCATATCCATGCTTGAAAAAATGGTAAGAATAGAAAGAAGTAAAGTATGATTTAAAATACTTATTTGTAAAGAATTTGGTTATGGAATAGGAAAAAATGTCAATTTGAGTGGTTGTAATGTTGTTGTAAACAATATATACCCAATAGTTGTAGTCTTTTTTCAAAAATACTAAAAAATTGAGTTAAGTAAAGGACTTCAAAGTTTATTTTAGGCTAGAGTTTCCATCACTGCCCAAAAACTAGAATTCTTTATAATTTCCATCTCATAAATCAAAATGGAATGATTCAAAACTTTCTACGTATTCATGAACCTAAAAAAACAATTGTAAAATTTTATTTCTCAAGAAAATGATTTTATTAAAAAAAAAATGAGTTGACTCAATTTCCCATTGAGCAATGAAGATTACATACCATGAAACAACTTTTTAACCATGTCGTCAAAAGTTATGAAAATTCATACTTATGCCTTAACTACTAAAGCCTTGAATTGCATTTTTTGGCAACATAGCGATTTTGGGCAGCTCATTACAAATGGAGTTTGAATTTAATGTGCCCGAGGAGTAACTTCAAGGCCCAACAATTTTCATAACTTTTGACTACATGGTTAAAAAATTATGGCATGATAGGTTGTTTCCTTTGAACAATGGGCAACTCAGGAAACAAAAAAAACTTCCTTAAAAATTGTTTTTTTAAGAAATAAAAATGTGAAATTGGTTTATTATATTTATATCTATGTAGAAAGCTTTGAATTATTCCATTTTGATAAATGAGCCAAAAGTTATGAGGAATTTTAGTTTGGGGTACTTTGTAGAATCTCTACTATAGAAAAGTTTGAAATTCTTTATTTAATTCAATTTTTAATATTTTCGAGAAAAAACTAAAACATTGGGTAAAGATTGTTTATTACAATACTTTAACCATTGGAAGTGGCATTTTTCATTTTAATTTATAAATAAATTGTTCACAATATTGTATTTTCAAGCATTTTCTACTTCTTTCTACTTATTATTTTTTCCTATATGTTGTACAGTTCCAAATGATTTGAATTTTTTTGAGTATATAGTAAACTTGCATTGTAAAATGAATTCAAAGAGTAACCATAATTTTGAGTAATTTTTCATACAAATATGACCTTGTGAAGTGTAGCTATCTGGGTTTTTGCAAGGATAAAAAAAAGATTTTTGCTAGTTCAAATGTTAATATCTTGCAATCTACACGGTGAATATTTCTGAAATTTTTTCCACATCTTTTCAAACCACCTAATTACAAGATCCTACGGTTAAATATGTCAAAATGTTTTTTTTCAAAAAATTTGCACTTGTATTAGAAATCACAGTTTTGGAGTGATTTTGGTGGGAATATAGTCAAAAACCTTTAGGGGTTAACCCCTAAAAGCCCAAGGCACAAATATTTGGTGATTACAAAACTTTGAAGTTTAATGAAATCTAATTAAATTGATATTTTTAATAGTTTATATTTATGGAAGCTTCTTTTTGAGGTCTTGGTTAAGCATCAAAAAATCGATCTTGAAAATGATTGACTATAATTATTCTATTCAAGATCTTGTGCAAGGGGGGCATTGCAGTCTTGACTTTTTGTAGTGTTGAGGGCTCTTGGAAATGAGCCTCAAATACATTGTTTCTTGGAGAAAAAACCACATTACAAATTCATTTAAAAAAATTATAGAAGTGATTTTGGGAAGCCATAAATTGATTGGAGTTATGTATATTAGGCCCTTTAACCTCATATCTTTTTGGTGATTAAATCCCGGGGAGGACACTTCCCGTTTTTTAATAACCTACGTGCGGCGGAAGATAGGGTACATTTAAATAATCTTAGGTAAAATTTATAAGAAATTTATATATAAAATAGGGGACATTAAAAAGGCAAAGTGTTTTAAAAATAAAATAGGGATGATAATATGGCTGATTTTTTCGCTTTATGGTAAAATAGGGGCTCTTTTAATGTTGCCAAGTAATGATTACAAGTAATTGATAGCCCCCCTAAAAATACCCCATCGCCGCACGTGAGTCTCCCAAATACACAAGAAGTGTCCTCCCCTAGGATTAAATTTTAGATTTGGCATGTGAAAAGAAGATCAAAAGACTTCAAATCACTTTTGCAGTTTTAAGTCCTTCATGTTGAAATATTATAATCTTTCAATTTGCAAGTGACATTGTTATATTTTCTTTTCCTTAGTAATCTCTTACATGTCTACTTTGAATTTCTATGGTTACATTTTTTTTATAAATTGATAAAGCTTACCAAAATGTTGGATTTTTGTTCAATTTAAAGCAAATCCCTAGTAGCTCAAAAAAGGCCTTGCGCATTTAGGGGTCAACTTGACCATATATTGTGTGAAATTTTATTAAAATAAAAAATAAAATAAAAAATTGTTCATAGTGAGTTGTCCAAAATCACTATGCTCTTAAAAAATGTTATTTGGACCTTCAAAGGATTCAAACATTTAAAGTCATGAACTATATGAAACATTAGAGGATTTTTGGGCCTCCAAGAGATTATTTCATGGCTGTTCTTTTAAACTATTTTCAATGTTGTAGACCATCTCCTACTCATCGGAATTTCTTAATTTAAAAAAAAATCAAAAAAATGAAAATGTATTGAAGAGCAAAAAAATGATTTAAAAAAATCCAATTAAAAAATATTAACCAATTAATTAATATTATTTGATGTTGCAGTCATCTAATCCCTTAAAATTGTTGATGTGGTAGTATTCCCAACATTCCCAGAACGTTTTCCGCATGGGGGAACTTGTAGTCTTCTAAAAGCTCAAATCTCCCCTTATGATTGAGGTTTGATTTTTTAAATGCCTTTTAAACTACAAGATTTTCTAATCCTTTGAGGTTGAGTAGGCCCATTTTGGTTGATTTAATTTGAACTTGAAAAATAATTTAAAGCCAATGGTCCATTTGCAAGCAAGATTCATTCATAGTACATGATCTACCCAAAATTGCCATGTTGTTAAGAAACACACTTTGGTTCTTTAGAGGTTAAATAAATAATGAGTGTAATGATTAATGGTAATGTTTCTTCCAAAAAAACTTTTCATTCATGCCAAATAATGCTTGCATAACATTCTATGACAAAACAATGGTCTTTTCTTTATTGGGAAGGTATTAATTACACTTTGCTAGATACTTGAAAAAGTCTCTTTTGTTAGTTAAAGGATTAGGGTTGATCAAGGAACTATCATTAAGACAATTTTGTTTGTCATAGGAATCCCCTATTCAAAGGATGCAAAAGGACTCACCTTGCTAAGCACTAGCCCAACAATGTATATTCATTTGGTATTTGCTCTATGGTTCAATTGTCCCTAGTTACTTAGTTCTAGGCTCTTGTTTCTTCTTTTTCTTGTAGTAACGTAGATGTACCCATTACTAACACATGCCCCATCAACAATAAATAGGGTAGCCTATTCCAAACAAGATGGGAATGGATTTCTGTATTTTCCTTGGAATGTGCGTCTTTGTACTTTTTCAAAGCTTGGACCAATAAGTTAATGACACATAAGTGAGCATAAATGTAGGAAGTAATTAGTGGAAAAGTATTCGTAAATGATGAAAATTGGATGACTCTAGATGTTGGTTACAAGTCAAGCCCAACTTTGGCCTTTCAAAATTCTTAGTAATTTCAATTCAAGAGATAAAATTACCAAATTTTTTGCAATCCCCATTATTTTTGTCAATGCATCTCTGAAAATATTTGCTATGCCTTGCACTACCCTGTATTATATCCAAATGTGCTTATTTTGTTGGTTATGGGTACATCTACCTTAACCCTAGAAGGCCCATGGCCATTTTGGGTTCAAAAAAATTGTAGCTTTTGAAGTGCTATAAATCTAAATGTGACTAAGTAATATACATCTTAATCGTACAATCTTGTAGTGAGCATGTTGTAGGTGGCATGGATCAAATTTGAAGTTATTTGACCACATAGATTGCAAGATTAAAATGTTTTAGTGTTGAAAAAGAATGTTGAAATTTTCCTAAAAACTCATTTAGAGGTGAAATTTGACTTCTTAACTTAAACAAATGAAAAAACTTTAAACTTCAAAGTGATTCAAAATCATCATTCAAACACATTGGTGAAAAAATATCATTCAATTGACTCAATGCGTTTGCAAAATGGCTTGCAAATGTCAAAAAATAGGTAAGAAAAGTTGCAAAAAACACATCTAGGGCTGAACCTCCTTCTACTAGAATGCACCTTAGTCATTGAGAACTTCTTGGATTGATGTGAAATTTTAGCGACATAAACTAGACTAATTTACTACCTTCCCAAAAAATATTATTGGAATTGGATAGTGTATGAAGAAGATACAAGCTGCCAAAGTTCACTGAAGTTGCAAAATGGCATGATTTTGAATTTTGAATTGCTCCCAAATAATCTAAACAACTTGGATTGACTTGAAAATTTCACCACAATAACTAGACTTCAAGGGGAGTAGAACCCAACTAATTTTATTCAAATCAAAAATTGGAGGAAGGAGATACAAGCCCCCGAAGTTGCAGCCATGAAGTGCACTTTGGTGAATCACATTGAACCTTTGTGAAATTTGATTGGCTTCCACACAATCATCACCTCTTAGATTGATCTGAAAATTTTACCACACAAACTAGAATAATAAATGCAAATTTCCCAACAAGTTTCATTGAATTTGAACATTGGATGCAAAAGTTACAGCACTTTGAATTCTATGAGAGGCCACTTTTTGGCCCCTTGGGCGGTCTAGGGTTAAAGGTCTCTTAAATTGTGTCCAAAGAAAGGGGGACACAAACGGGACCCTGCCCTACCTCATTGGTAACCAGTGTTATGTGAACCTTCCAAATGAAACCTTCCTTTTTTTTTCCTTTTTCCATAATCAACTGGTAAGACCGAGGTACCTAACATACGGCGATATTGGTACGACAAACATAAGCAATGATGGACAGAATTTCGGAAATGGATTCGGGATTTGAAGGCGTATTAATGAATGAACATCATCAAGTCTGTGACTCTAGTCATCTTCCGCACCACAGTTTTGTCCAACATCACGGTGTCCCGGCCTCTCTGGACCCCTTTCAGTTGCAAATCTGGGATCATAACTTCACCTGGAGTTCTTTGAAAAAGCCCATTTGGCTCCGCGGATCATCTTTCGTTGGTCTCTTTTTGCTCATTCAGTTGTTTGATTGCACTTTTGATGGCCATGAAAAGCTTCCTGTCAATGCTATCATTCGGTCTTCAGTTGGCAGCTTTCTCAGTGGGAATGAATGAATCATCGCCCCCTTGGGGGCTCACAAGCCAATGAGCTTGCACTATGTGGCAAACCAAGGCTTGGACAACAAACTAATACGAAGTTCAAGTCTCTACATTAAGTGACTTAGGGGTCAGTGAGGGACATATGGGGTGCCCATTGGTGGAGGCCATCATGACAAGGTGGAAGAGGGGTCATTTGTTTTAATTATTTACATATTTATTTTGGGAAGTAAACAATTTAATTTGGAGCTCGAACTAATAATGGGGTGTCTAAGGTATATCGCCTGTTTTTGACAATGGTCCCATTTGTGCAATATAGGTGAATGAGGGGAGCATGTAGATTAGCTTCTTTATTGTTGTGTGACAAATAACGGATACTTAGATACCTTTTGATCCCTAAAGGTTTTTGAATGTGTTTTTATCAAAATGTTCTGAAACCACCATTTCTAGGACATGTCTTAAATTTTATGAAAATAAAAACATTTTTGGATGCATGTAACTATAGGATCTTGTTAGTGCCTTGGTTTGAGAAGATGAGGAGAAGAATTCAGAAATTTTCATTGTGTAGATTGCAATATTTTAGCATTTGAATTGACAAAATCTTTTTCTTGGCCTTATGAAAATCTAGGAAGCTACACTTGACATGGTGACATTTGTTTGAAAAGATGTCCCAAATGGTAGTGCTTCTATGGATTTACACTTCATAGCAAGTTGGCTACATGCTTCAAAATTTTCAAATCATTTTGAAATGTACAACATATAAAGAAAAAATAGTAAATAGAAAGAAGTAAAGAATGATTCAAAATACTAGATTAATAATAATTTAGTTATGGAATTGAAACATGCCAATTCCAACAACTATAATGTTGCAATAACAGTCTATATCCTATGATTGAGGTTTTTTCAAAAATATTAAAAATTGAATTACATAAAGGACTTCAAGATTTATCTTAGAGTAGAAATTCCACAAACTACTCACAAACAAAACTCCCATAACTTTCACCTCATTAATCAAAATAAAATTATTCAAAGCTTTCTACATAAATAAAGAGAGATCTAGAAAACAAATTTCAATTTTTTATTTCATAAAAAACTAATTTTTGAAGAAGTTTCTTGGCTATATGAGCTATTTGTTGAGAAATGAAAACTACATATCATACAATAACTTTTTAACCATGTAGTTAGAAGTTAAGAAAACTGTTAGCTTTAAAGCTACTCCTTTGGCACATGTTGTATGAAAATTTCAAAGAAAAATAAATAAGAATTCCATTTATAATGAGTTGTTGAAATTGCTACGTTGCGAGAGAAAACACTATTTGGTCCTTTGGACATAAATAGTATATTTTGGTTTTACTCCTTTGAAAAATAAGTTTGCCAAAACATTATGAACAAGCTGGGTTGTTATCTACATTTCCTTAATTTTTACTAATTCCAAGTGCAATGATGCTAATATGAAAATGTAAGTACGTGAGCTTTAAGCATATGTACAAGTAGATATCCTACAACCATTTAGGGTGCTTTTAACATAAACACCTATAATATAGATAACATAATTGCACTATAATTATAGATATTTTTTAATTATATAAACACTTAAGATAGAACCACCTATACACAATCACTTAAGCAATTACGAAACAATTCATGAGGAGTTTGAGGCTATGCAAATTTTTTTCATATAGAAAGATAGGAAATATAGAGGTTGCAAATTTTTCATAATTTTATTCCCGAAACTGAAATTACTGTGATTATTGAAAGCCAAAAAGTGCTTTGAACTTACACCAAATGTCTAGAGCCTTCCGATTCAAATTATAACCGGGACTACTTTTCTACTTGGTACTTCCCACATATTTTATGACACTTTAGGACATGTGTCATGACTTTATTAGCCCCAACCTTGAATATGGAAAAAAGTACATTCCAATTTCCAAGCTTTGATTGAAAATCCTTCTAGCCTTGGTTGGAAATAGCTGCATCCTATAAGTTGGATATCGGTCAGTGATTAGAAATAGGTGGTTCCACCTTATACCATGGTTGTATGGTCTTCTAGGCTCATAGGCTTACATAATAGAAACCCTCATTCCAAGCTCAATGAAAAATTAGCAATAAATAATGCAATCTTCATTATTTCTATTCAATGATCAGGGAAGATTACCCACCTACCTACCTACCATCATTCAATTTGAAATATGCTAAAACACCTAACATTGTTGAAAATAGGTAATATACCTTGTAGAATATCTTGAGCACAAATAATAAAGAATTTCATTATGAGATACCCTACCAAATAGAAAATAGAGAGATATTTCATTGAAATTTTACCATTGAACACATCATTTGGCGTTGATCAAAGAAGGATAATTTATTTTATGAAAAACTTACATACATTCTTTGTGAACTATAGGAGAGGGCTCGAAAATCATGCAACTTTTCAAAGTGTCCAGTAAGAGGTTGTGAAATGGATACCAAATTGTGGGAAAATAGACTCTTGATTACATTAGAGTATGGTGAGAGTTGTTTTTTACTTCTTCAATGGATGGTTAGATCCAAAATGGATTCATTCCTAACTAAGTGAATAGGTGTTTACTAATTTTATTCAAAGTAAGAATTGGTGGTCCAACTATCTTCTTACAAATGTTAGAAAATCTAAAATAATGATTGATTCAAGCATTCATTTCAAATTCAAAAAGGGTCGCATTTTAAAACCATCTCAATTACTTTTTACATGTTGCAATGTTAGTTTTTGAACAAAGCCATACTCTTTTCCAAACCAAGCATGTGTGGGTTCTCAAGGCATACTAATTACAAATAGCACCCTATGCCAATTTGGGTTTGAAAATTCATAAGTAATTCATAAATGCTCCAAAATTATAAAACAACTTGTGTAAGATTCCTCATCTATTCCTCTTTGACTGAAAAATGAGCTAAAAATATTTCCATCTAAGAAAATACATGAAAAAGGTGGACCAACCCTTAAATGAGTAGTTTCAAAGCCTCTTTCCTTACACAATTCACCAAAAAGATGCAAGAAACCACGTGCATATCCCTTCTTTGTCTGCAATTGTTGATCTTCATAGGGAAAAATCATCCCCATCAAAAATCGATAGCCATTGCTGTAATTTTCTTAACCCCTAAATGTCCAAGGCACCAAAATCAAGTGTTTGCAAAATTTTGAAGTTAAAGAAAATTTAACTAAGTTATTATTTTTTATAGTTTATATTTTTGGAGAATTCTTTTTGAAGTCTACTTTAAATATCAAAAACCTGATCTTGAAAATGATTGACTATGATTTTTCTATCCAAGATTTTGTGCAAGGGTCTCCATTGCAATCTTGACTTTCTTTAGTGTTGAGGGCTCTTCGAAATGAGCCTCAAATACACTAGATCTTGGAGAAAAATCAATTAGAAATTTATTTAAAAAAATTATAGAATAGATTTTGAGAAGCCATAAATTGATTGGGGTTATACATGTTAGGCCCTTTCACCTCATATTTCTTTGGTCGTAAACCAACTTTTTAGATAGTTGACTTGTGAAAAGAGGATTGAAAGACTTCACATTGCTTTTGCAATCTTAACACCATTATGATCAAACATTATAATCTTTCAATCCATGCGTAATATACATTGTTGTATTTTCTTTTCCCTAAGTGATTTCTAACATGTCTAATTTGAATTTGCACAGTTACATTTTTTTTTAATTGATGAAGCACATCATAAAATTGTCTTTTTGTTCACTTTAAAGCAAATTTCTAGAAGCTCAAAAAAAGTCTTGAGCATTTTGGGGTTAAGAAAACTACATTGAGGGGTTAAGAAAACTAGTAGCTTTGAACCACCACCATTGATCTGCCATTAATTCCTCTTCCCTACTACTAATTTTCAAAAATAAAATAATATGAATATTTACTTAAACAAAGATATGGAATACTAAAATTGACAACATATGTTATGTCAATATTTCATATTGATTGTGTTACGACAACTTCAAGAACAATATAAATATTGGGTGGGGGGAATTATCCATTATTTCATAAGAAGTATAGGCAATTTCCTATAAAAAGTGGCAATTTGTCACAAGCACAATGCGGTCAAGGGAGACAATACTAATGTGTGAAATCACATAAATTCTTGATGGAGAATCAAGTGAGATAAACTACTCCATTACGGACAATGTGTGTGAGCAAGTCCATCGTGGGCAAAGTTGTAACAGTAGTGTATAGTGGGGTACCAATCAAAATGTCGTTTTCGAATTCGCAGTGAAAAAAATTTCAGTACTGCCAACTTTGAAAGCCTCCCAAGAGTTCAAAAATTGGTATTTTACCACGAAAATTTTATTGCAGCATCATCTTTAAGTTAATTATATGTATGCCAAATTTCAAGGCCAACAGATTCACCAAAAAAAAGTTATTCAAAATCTACCAACATGGGTAGTGGTGTGAAACATTTCACTACTTTCAATTTTGACACCTTCCTAAGGATTGAATTTTTTTTCTTTTGCCATCAAATTTTTGTCATGAAACAATCTCTATGTTTTTAATATGTGTAAAAAATTTCAAGGCAAAATTTTTTTTTCTAAGAAGATGTTTGAAATCTCCCAATAGGTGTAGTTTTGAGAAAATTTTCACAATTGCCAACTTTTACACCCTCCCAAGGGCTGAAAAATTGGTTTCTTACCATGATTTTTTTTTTGTGAGGTCAACTCTATGTTGATAATATGTTATAAAAATTTCAAGTTCAAATGAATTACCAAAAAAAAGATATACAAAATCTCCCAACATGTGTAGTTGTGGGGAGGAGTTTTTGAGCCCTTAGTATAGTGTTATTTTGTGGAGCAAAGTTTGACACGAATGTAAAGACTTAACCTCACAACTACACATGTTGAGAGATTTTGAATATCTTTTTTTGGGTAAGTGTTTTGAACTTGAAATTTGGAACATATATTATCAACATAAAGTTGATCTTATTAAAAAGAAATCATGTTAAATAGACAAATTTTCAGCCCTTGGAAGGGTGTCAAAGTTGGCTGAATAGTGAAAATTTTCTCACAACTACACATGTTGAGAGATTTTGTATATCTTTTTTTTGGTAATTCATTTGAACTTGAAATTTGTATAACATATTATCAACATAGAGTTGACCTCACAAAAAAAAAATCATGGTAAGAAACCAATTTTTCAGCCCTTGGGAGGGTGTCAAAGTTGGCAATTGTGAAAATTTTCTCAAAACTACACATGTTGGGAGATTTCAAACATCTTCTTAGAAAAAAAAATTTTACCTTGGAATTTTTTACACATATTAAAAACATAGAAATTGTTTCATAACAAAAATTTCATGGCAAAAGAAAAAAAACTCAATCCTCAGGAAGGTGTCAAAGTTGAAAGTAGTGAAATATTTCTCACCACTACCCATGTTGATAGATTTTGAATAACTTTTTTTTGGTGAGTCTTTTGGCCTTGAAATTTGGCATACATATAATTAACTTAAAGATAATGCTGCAATGAAATTTTCGTGGTAAAATACCAATTTCTGAGCTCTCGGGAGGCTTTCAAAGTTAGAAATACTGAAACTTTTTTCACTTCGAATTCGAAAACGACATTTTGATTGGTACCCCACTGTACAATGCCCTACAAGAAAGGTTGACACCCCCCATTTAGACCCTTTCAATTTTTTGATATAATTTAAAATGTAGTTTTCATTTCTTGTTTTCTTCAATCAATATTTGCACCTAACACAATTCCCCTGAAGCATATCAAATTTTTGGTTTCCCAAAACCAAAACTCTATTTTTAGTGAATTAATTTTTTTTTGCGTTTTTGCATGAAATTTCACAAAAAACCATTGGGGATGAATTTTTTGAATTTGATTGTGGATTTGTGGAGGAAACCTCCCTACGCACATCTTTCCTTTGTTGAACATCTTCAAAAGAAATCCACAATTCCCTTTTCTAGAGGTTTCAATGGCTATGTGAATAGTGCCCAGGTTTTTGAAAATCAATATCTCTTTATTGTTATTATATTTTTCTAAAATAATTGTACCATCATGCTCAAAAATGAAAAATTGGTTACTATGTAAAGGAAAATAGGAAAATATAATAATAGTAAAGATATATTGATTTAAAAAACCTGGGCACATCCATTCAAATCTTTAGAAAAAGGAATTGTGAATTTTTTTTGAAGATGCTCATTGAAAGAAAGATGTGCGTATGGAGGTTTCCTACACATCCCTACAATCAAATTCATAAAATTCATCCTCAATGGGATTTTGTGAATATTCATATAAAACCGCAAAAAATAAAAATAATAATAATTCACTGAAAATAGAGTTTTGGTTTTTGGAAACCAAAAATTTGATATGCTTGAGGGAAATTGTGTTAGGTACAAATGTTGATTGAAGAAAACAAGAAACAAGCTACATTTTGAATTCTACCAAAAAAACGGAAGGGTCCAAATGGGGGGCATCAACTTTTTTGTAGGGCATTGTACAATTCCAAATGATCTAAAATTTTACAAGCATATAGCGAATTTGCCTTGAAGAATGAGTCCAAAGAAGCACCACCATTTTGAACATTTTTTCATACAAATGTGAACTTGTGTAGTATAGCTACCCGTATTTTTGTAGGGCCCAAAAAAGGTTTTTGTTCAATTCAAACACTAATAATTTGTAATCCATGTAGTAGAAATCTTTAGAATATTTTACCGATTCTTTCAAACTAGTACATTACAAGATCCTACAATTACGTGTGCCTAAAAATAATATTTTCCAAAAATTTGGTGCTTGTGTTAGAAATGGCAATTTTGGAGCAATTTTGGTGAAAACATACATTGCAAGAAAATGGCCTTATTTGTGACTACAAAGAATGATTGGCTACCCAAAATGACTAAAAAATTACTTTGCTTCCCTAATTGCACCAATAACCTAATATTCAGAGCATGTGAATCATTTAGTACTCACGAGTGCAATTTCAAGATGAAGAGTTCACATGAGGTACAAGCTTCATCCGCTACTTTTCATTCACAACATTGATAACTTGTATTGTGCCTGCGTCTTACTTTCGGGTGACTAAATTATAACTCTAAAGTGACTATATAATGAATCCAGGCCTCTAGCGACCCTTATAAGTACTTGCTAGGAAGTTTTAACTTACTAATAGAAAAAAAAAGATACATGCCACAATAAAAGACATAGTGGAAAGAGACTTTTTGAGCAACTTGAATTTTACTCCAGAGCAACTATGGAATCAGTGACTTGTCACAACACTTGACTTAGCACTTTGGAACAAAGTATTTATATTCTTTAGGATGTTGTCATATGTCATGCTAATGTTAACGGATGCAATTTCATAAAGATGATGTATTATCCCAATTTTTTTTTGTAAATACTAAACAATGAATTAAAGTACCTAAAGGGTCCTAATTATTTTCAATAAAAATTTACTAAATTAATACAAAAATAGAAGATTTGGATCACTGCAAGAAACACTTGTACTATTTTTTGTCACACATTGTGAGTTGATTAGTTTTTTGACTATAAATTTCGCATTCTAGCTCCAATCAACTCAAAATTCTCTAACAAGGTATTTATAACTATTATACACTTTTTTAGATTTCTTGGAATTTTTCAAAATGTTTTATTATTTAATAATAACCGTTGATATTATGTCACACTTGCCAATTTGTTTTTTTTTGGAACAAAGTAGTACCCAAAGAAAAAAAAATTGGAGCTGAAATTTGGTGGAGATGGTTTTGTAGTATAGTTTTAGCTCGTATTCAAAGGTTTTTAGAAAATATGTAATTCAATGTTGTATAGAAGTCTACAAAGTGAACCTCTTTTTGCTTGCATTTTGGTAGGTTTCTTGGCGAATGACCATATCTATGAAGTTGTTGCAAATGAATTTTTTTTCTAATTTAAAGTGTTTTCTATTTTTTAATTAATTAAACCATTTAAATATCTATTTTCTTGAGATTTAGCACTTTCCTACTTCTCCAACTAAGAGATTTTTTTCTCCTTTTCCATGATATAACTTGCTTTTTTCTTTAGATTTTATGATTTATTTAATCTCCTAAAATTATGGAATCAATTATTTTCGACAATTTTTTCCATTTTTATTAAACAAAATTTTAGTTGATATGATTCAGCTTCAAATCAATAGGGGGTCATTAGAAGCACATAGTGAGGAATTTTTCATATCAACTCTTCAAAGCATTCTCAAAATAATACAAGGTGTCACACAATGAAACGGAATAGGATTTAGAATTTAGGGTTGTCCACCTTAGGTGTATGCTCCATACCAAGACCAACAATGCATACAACAAGGCTATGCCTTGCAATGACACTTCACTTCAAAATGAATGAAAAAAAATACTAGGATTTTACTTGAATTTGCGACTTCGACAACCCAATATACAATCTAAAATTGACAATGCCTTTACAAGTTGTACACAAGAGCTTCTATATTTTATAGACTATTGTAACATTGCTTCTCTAAAACGACTAAAGAATGTCTTTAATTTCAACCCCCCCTCCCTCAAAGAAAAATCAAGAGCCATTGAATCTTAATATGAATACAAATATGAATATGGATATTGATACGAATTATTGAGTACAAATATGAATACAAATACATAATATTGAGTACAAATATAAATACATGTTTTAGATTATATATATGTATATGTATATGAACGACAAAATATAAATACAAATAGAAGGAATGATGTCCCATATTGTTTGTATATCCCACCCACTCTTGAAAATTACAACAGGGGGAGGGGAGTAGGCTGGGGGGTTGAGTAGTAAAAAAAAATTTAATTTTTAATTTTTTAATTCCCCCCTTCCCCCCCCCCCCCCTCCCTCCCGCAAAATTTAAAATTTAAAATTTTGGGAGGGGGAAGGGGAGAATTAAAAATTTTAACTTTTTTGGGTGCATGGTTATACTATGCACCATGAAGTGGCTATAATATCCAATATACTATCTACACACAATGTCCTGAAAAGTAATTGCATTAGCCCCTTGACTCTCAAAAAATTTACAAGCCATTGATTGTTTTAAGAAAAAATGCTTACCTTTGAAATCACTGTTGATTTCCCAAAAAATTACAAGTCGTTGATCTTGGGATTTAATCTAAATACAAATATGGATACAATACTATATATGAATATATATAGTAAATTATGAATATGTATACATGTATAACTTCAGATATTGTATATAGGTTCTCGTATGCATATGGATACAATATTGGGATATTGGTATTCATACAGATACAAGATGAATTGTCCCATATTATTTGGGAATTAGAATTGTTTCTGAAAATTACAAGAGGGAGGGAGGAGAAGGGGATGGAAAATTTTAAATTTTAAAATTAATTTTTTTTGGCAATTCTGATACTTTTCAGGACATTGCCACACATGATCTACACAATGTAGTGAAATTAGGATGCCTTTTATAATTAGGCTGCTCTCTAAGCCATTAAAATTAACAAATATTTCTATAAATACTCCCATTTGTACACATGGAGGTTCATCTACACTAATAACTAATTGAAAAGTAGTTCAAACTTATGTAGTAACAATAAATATCTATATAGTGTAGAATGTCAAGAAATCAGTGGGGGCAACCTAATTTCACTATGTAGTATAGATGAATAGAGGACACCTAAATGATATCTCAACTCATGTAAGGTAGTCAAGCCTATTACTACCCTCAATATTACACTCAACATTACCACCGTAAATAGAAATCTGAATATCTTTGGGCCAATCTTAACTTCAAGAGGGGCACATATTTTTTAAAAGGTGGGTACTTGATTCACAAATCAAATCCAAGTTCTTTTATTAAAATTGTAATTTTTGTGAATTTTTAAGGTAGTGTGCCTTAAAATTACAAAATTGCTCATACAATAGAATTATAAACATTCTATAAACAACCTATAATTATTTTTTTATATGTAATGGTACACAAGTGTTCATCATTAAAGAATTGATATGTAATCACATGTTGGCATTAGTGCAATGATTTTGTTAGAAAATAAATCAATGTGGATGATGGATTGAATAGATATTGGACTAAAAGTAGGATGATGAAATTAGGTGGTGAACAAAAATAGGTTGGATTACCTTATTTTCTATTGTGATAAGTAGATGACATGGCTTGCATTTCAATCCACATAGGAAGTCAAAATTCACTTTAATAATTTTTTTTTAATGGCTTTGACACTAATATACCAATTCACATTATAATACATTAAATATTACTATACGGATGATTGCAAGAAACACCTGTCCTATTTTGTGTCACACGTCGCATTCTGATTTGTTTTTTGGCCATAACTTTTGTGTTTTAGCTCTGATTGACTCAAGATTTGGATTTAAGGTGCTCATAACTATCATAAACCTTCCATAATTTTTTCATAATTTTCAAAAATAGTTTACTATCCAAAAATAGACCCCAATTGGATGTCACACTTGGCAGTTTAGGGGTTTTCTATACCTGAGCTATACCTTTTTTTAATGATTTTGACATGAAATTTAGACGAGATGGTCTTCTAATAGACTTCTAGCTTTCTAGGGAAGGATTTTAAAAAAAAGTTAATTTTGTGAGGTGTGGAGGTCTACAAAGTGAGCTCCCTTCTGCTTGTATTTTGAAACATATAAAATATTATTTTGGTGGTTTTTTTGGTGAATGACCATCTCTATAAAGTTGTCGCAAATGGATAATTTTTATTTTTTGAAAATATCTATTTTTACTATTTTTCCCTAATTAAAACATGAAGGTATGTATTTTCTGGAGGTTTGGCACTTTTCAAGTTCTCCTACTTAGAGAATTTTTCTATCCATTTCCTTCGGTCAAAACCTTCATCTTAGAGGTATATACACTATTTATATTTTTCAAATTTTTTTCAAATTAATTTTCTTATTTTAAAGTACTCCCGAAAAAATCAGCCAAACGCAACAAATAGGACAGGTGTTTCTTGCAATCACCCATACTCTATTAGTTCTCTTAAACATTACTTTGTAGTGATACTAATTTTGTAGCCTCACTAATAGGATAAGTGTAGATCTTTCAAAACTAACTTAACATTATAAAATAATATTGGAGTTGTTCCCCCACTAGTCCCAAAAATTAGGGACTAAGATAGGAGAGCTATAAACCACTCATTTAAGAATTGAAATTGAATAATGGTGAGGTAAAACTTCTTGAAATTTTGTATAGTTAAAATTTCCTCTAAAGAAAAGTAGAATTGGCATCTAATCCAAGTCATTTTGTATTTTTTGGAGCTTTGTGGAATTAGTTATAAAATTTTGAAGTTGAAATGGCATAGGGCTCTAAAATCGCCAACCTCCTAAAATATATATTTTTTGCATATTGTTCAAGGCTACAAAAAAAACATGTACATTTCAAGAAGTAGGCAAGTATAGAGCTTGGGCTCTTATAGAACCTCCTACATTACTTCAACATTTCTATTGAAAGTCTACCTAACAACATTGTAGAATGGAAAATGTCAACTAGTTTAAAATTCAATGGAAATCATAGCAAGAAGGTAACTTCATAAAGATATGCCATTCGAGGAGCCCTTAAGCCATTATACTATACCACCTCTTGGTTTGTCATTAGTTCCCCCTCCTCCTTCAAAAATCACAAGTCATTGATTTAAAAAAAGTTGCTTCCCTTCTACAATGCCATAGATTTCTCAAAAATCACAAGCTGTCCAATCTTTGTAAGATTTAATCTAAGCCATCCAAATATGAATTCAAAAAACAGATACAGTTAGTCAGTTACTATATGAATATAAAATATGAATATAGCACCAAACATGGATATAAATACTTGATATAGTATGAATACTAAATTATAAATATAGGTACAAATACAAATATGGGATACTAAATATGGGATTTTAAATTGTCCCATATTGATTCTCTAATTAATTGAGTTCTCAAAATTACAAAGAGGAGGGGAGAGGGAAGATAGGGAATTAATTTTTAAACCAAAGGAGGGTCAAGGGGATTTTCTTAAATTTTTTTAAATTTTAACAATTTGTCTTTTGGGTAGATACCTTTTATTCATTATCCACCCAAAAGACAAGTTATTAGTCACCCTTACAATGTTTTGAATTTGCATGGTCTCTTTTTTTAAAGAGAGAATGTTTTTCTTTCAACAAAATCTTTTTTAAGTAGAATCTCTTTCTCAACCACAAGAAAACTTATTCCCTTGTTAGGGATGAAAGTGAAAATTGATTCATATTTCATATTAGTAAATTTTGTATTTTTCAACTTCTTTTCAAAGCATCAAGCTCCAAAGATTCCACAAATGAATCCAAATTTGATCTGTAGTTGTAAATAACAAGAATAGTCTAATCATGAGGCTTTATTGTAGGTTCGTTCATTGCCTAGTTGGACCCCACATTTCTACTCCAACCAAACCCTAACTGGATTGTACATTATCAAATTAATGTGGTTGTAAATATGACTTAGAAACTAGTATTTTGAAACTAAAGTCAATGTCAAGGACTTTGTCTTTAGGACAAAGTCAATAAATTCTTATGTTTTTTCAAGATAATAAGAATACAGTTAATTTTCCCCCCCTTCTGAGACCAACCCCTATGGATTATTGCCTAAAATGTATTCCCAATATCAATGAGAGTTTAGGGCTTGTTTTGGAAACACCTATTTCCAACAACTTGAATAGTCATAATTTATTCATAATCTGTCCAAAAAAATGCATTTTATAAGAATCTAGAATCCCCTTTTGACTACCAATTATACCTTACCAAAAAATATTGATATAATAACGGGAACCATGCATAATTGTTTATTTGAACAACTTTAGGTGTAGTTACTTTATAAGAGTAAACAAGGGATCAATTCTTTGGAGCCAATCAACCCTCCATTGTGTTCAAGGTGAACTAGACCCCTCATCCAACCCCTCTAAGCCACTCCAAGGGCTCAAGGAAAAAAAAGCCCCCTATTTTGTGCATGATTGATTTACCTTGAACACCCCACCTAACTCATCTAGAGCCTCTAATTGCAAATATGAATTCAAATTTTATCATGTGTAGGAGAATTTTTTTTAAATTAGTGTTTTCTTGAGGATATCAGTTTACCCCAGCCTTCGTTCCGCTCCACCACCCCAGGAGGTACGGCCAGGGTGAACTGACCCCCTTGCTCAACCTCTTAGAAAAACGCTAGAATTTTTATTTTTTGCAAATTTTGAATTTATATTTTCAATTAGTGGATCCAAATTAGCAAGGAGGATTGTATAAGATAAATTAGTTTAAGCACAAAATATGGGGCGTTTTTATTTACTTGCACCCCTGGAATTACTTGGAGTGGCTGATAGAGGGGTTATAGGAGGAGGCTCTTGAATGGAGCGGGTTCTAAAATGGTGCCCTATCTTAAATGTACAGTACTTGTACATGTTGCATTTTCATAGCCTTCAGCAGTGTACTGACAGTGGACATTTTAGCTAGGGCACCATTTTAGAGCCCTATGCCCTTTCAACTTCAGAATTTGATAACTAATTCTAGAGAGCTCCAAAAAATATGAAACGACTTGGGTTAGATGCCTATTCAAGCTGTCTTTCAAGTAAAATTCTCTGAAAAATATTTCAAGATGTTTGACCTGCCCAAAATTCTGTTCCAGCCCTTAGATGGTCGGTTTCTGGACCTCCTCCCATAGTTCGCCCGAACCGGGGCAGGGCTCCCAAGTCATCTTCGCCTTCATGTCCTTTTCCATGGCGGGCAGTAAGTACCGGAGCTGCCCGATAGCGATGAGAAACTTGGATGAGGAAACGAAGGGGCGGACGGATGAACAGAGTCGGACAAGTGAGGCTCCCGGGCACTGCAGGTAATGATCAATGGTCGACGCGGTTCTGTCAAACGCAGTACAATCCTTCATGATGAACAGAGTTCCTCCATGGATGTGAACTGTCCTAAATCCACACATAGCTAACAGTTCAATTCAATTCAGAGTGCTATAACTTTTTCATCTAATGTTCAAATTCAATGAAATTTGTTGGAAAAGTTGTGCATATTAGTCTAGTTTATGTGATAAAATTTTCAGATCAATCCAAGATGTAAATTTTTTTCGGAGCCAATCGAAGTTTATAGTTTCAATTTGAGTTCACCAAACTGTAGTTGATGACTGCAACTTCAATGTTTTTTTTTCATTGAAATTTGTTGAATTATGTTCATGTAGAAGTCTAGTTATTGAGGTAAAATTTTCATGGCAATTGAAGTTGTTTTGAATATTTGGGAGCAATTGAAAGTCCAAAAACCAGACATTTTTGGATTACAGTGAACTTTGGAAGCTTGTTTCTTCCTCATACAGTGTCCGTTTCTAGCAATTATTTTTGGAAAAGTTTCACATTCTAGTCTAGTTTGTGTGGCTAAAATTTCATATCAATTCAAGAAGTTATGAGTGACTAAGAAGCATTTTAGTAGAAGGAGGTGTAGTCATAGATGTGTTTTTTGCACCCTTTTTGGGTATTTTTTTGACATTTCAAAGTCATTTTGCTAACATAATGAGTCAATTGAATGAATTTTTTTTCCACCAATGTGTTTGTATGTTGATTTAGAAGCTTTTCATAGTTTGAAGTTTTTTCATTTGGGTAAGTTTAGAAATCAAATTTTGCCTCCAAATGTGTTTTAAGGAAAATTTCAGTATCTTTTTCAACACAAAAACATTATAATCTTACAATCTATGTGGCCAAATGACGTCAAATCTGATCCATGTCATCTACAACATGTACACTACAAGATTGTACAGTTGAGATTTTCATATCTTGGTGACATATACATTTATAAGGCTTGGAAAGGAAGGGTGTTTTAAAGCCCCAAAAGGTCTTGGGCCTTGAGGGGTTAATTAACATCCCCAAGTTAACCCCTCAACGGCCCTTGGGCTCTGCCAATATGGCATTGTATCCATCGCATACAATCAAAGTTGAATTTCTAGGAATGCTTTATCAACATGAATTCTGACTTTCAACCATTCAGATTGCACCCCTATATGCTTGTGATCATGCACAAATTTTGGTAAGGCCCCTGGTTGTTTCAATGGGCACAAATTTTGTCAAGATGTGTCAAGGGTCATTGCAAGAAAGGGCGTCCGTTTTTGTAGCGTTCTGGATTTGGACGCTTTTTTTTCCAGGAGTACTATTTAATTAGAAAAACAATTTTAAAAAAACATGAAAAATATGAAAAATGCATATACCTTAAAGAAAAAGGTTCCCTATGAAGGAAAAGTTTTGGAAAATTATTTAAGTAGGAGAATTAGAAAAGTGCCAAAACTCATGAAAATGGGCATATTTAGATTTTAATTTGTAAAAAATAGGAAAAGTTATTTTTCTCAAATCTAAAAATTGGCCATTTGGGTAGAGTTGATGGTGATGAGATTTTACCAAAAAAATTATCTTAGTACCATCATCAATGTTCAGAAATTGCATGCAATGGGAGTGTTGTTTGCATGCATGTGGAGGACATAAAATAATGTATTTTTAGATTTCCTTTGGTAGGAATATGCTTTCTTACTATGCAAATGCACCATGAAAATTTCAGCTTTAGATCATTAAATTTGGGGACTCCGAACGTAGTAAAAACCCCTAAACCTTTGTTTGTGACAAATTAAGAAAAATGATTTTTAAATATAAAATTATTATTTTTAATTTCTGAAAAATAAGGGATGTGAAAACCATCAAGTTAGAGAGGTTCAATAATTATTTCATATTGTTAGGTCTTTAGATTCAAAAGTTATAGCAGAAAAGAATGACGTCACTCCCATTGTGACAGAGAATAGAACCGGCGTTTCTTGCAATGACCCTCAATTGCAACGACACACTATTTATTGCAGAGGATTTTCATTTAGGGGAAATTGTATTGTCCACCTTTGGGAGATTGCAATGGTGGATGGCCTCACAATGATCTAAGGAGTGCTCACAAAAAAATTCAACATGAAATCTTGAGTAGTGCATTAATTGTAGCATTTAGATCTTTCTATGCAGATGGCGTCGGGTCCCCGGAAATGCAATAGGCATTTTCAAAATACATGCCGCGTCAATGTCCTACTTAGCTTATTCCTGTTGTACAAAGTCTTACAAGCACGATATGGTGGTGCTAGGTGGGGTGGTTGTCATGGCGGGAATATAACAAAATTTGCCAAAAAACCTTGGTGGCAGCACTTCCAAGGAATAGGAGATGTCTAACTACTGCCATCTTCACAAAAAACATTGTAGTCATGCGACGATCAAATGCATTCGAATGGCAACATTTACAACAAATAAATGAAGATTTGATTCATAACTTTTTTGATTCACAAAATCACCCACAAACTAACAACAAAGTCACAACATTGTCCACTTCTGCATACACCTCATGATTGTCTTTATCTATATTTGCAAAATCTGGCACAACAAGATAGTTTTGCTTCACCACCTTCAGCTCCTAACAATAAGAAATACCCCTACATCTTGAAACCTCTAAATTCAGCAACAACATAGTAGAGATTGGATGAGTATACGCGCAACACTCTTGCACTTTTGTTGACAAACATGAAAAAACACCCAACAAAACTTGAAATGAGTAATTGCATCGTCTTCATGCCACTCCAGTTGAAACCAGTAACCCTAAACATCATTGCATCATATATCATAGTTGAAAGAGAAAGTATGAACCCCTAATTTGTGTTACTACCTTGAAATGGATACAGACAGTACTTGCCATATGAATCAAAATCGCGCCGTACAATCTCCTAGTCACTCGCAAATTCAGTTCCACAATGTGACCTACACCCCCCCCCCTTCTTTCTAACCACTACAACTCTACAAGTAGATTCAAACTCGTTGTGTGCAAACTGAATGAACGATTAGTTGAAACGTCTACAACAATTAACTTTCGGCAACAAATATCCCTAAGCTAGACACAAATTGAAGCTCAGATGCCATGACTGCCCAGTGGATTGGACATATTACTAAAAAAACCAATTGAAAGTCAATTCCAATTCCAAACATTGTCTCTCGCTACAAGCCCCACTCTCCCGCCTCCTTTTGCCAACAAACTTTGTCATGTACCCTAAATCCTAACCCGCACAAGCACCGGGGGTCGTAATGTATGAAAAGCTTTGTATCCTATGTTGAATAATGTATTCCACTATGACAACAATATTCTGCTCTGAATTTCAAGCCGTGAAATATAGCATTTGATGTGCAATTTCAGCCATTGGAACTTTGTTGAACATTGGGAACCCTAAATCGACCTCCATATCGCCCGAATACATGAAAAATTTGGACATACAGCCACAGAGGGCTTTCAAGCTGTTCAGGGGTTATCAAAACGCAAAGAGTACAATGAAAAAATCCAAAACCGTCCAATTAAGGAATTCAGCATAATTGGAGGCAATTTTTTCTAAAAATAATATTTTTCTAGTATTAGCTAGGGTTTTTTTTTCTGGCGATTTGGTGCATTTTTGCACCAAATTTTTTGGCTTGGCACCAAGCCTATAGGAAAAAACAGTGAAATTTTGGATGAAATCGCCAATAAACTTCAATTTTTTAAAATAGTGGATGAAATCGCCAAATAATGGATGACAATAGAATGATAGATATGCATTATGTGCTAATATGATACTTTCTATGTAATATATGGATGAATGTTGAGATTTTGAGCTCCACAATAAAATGAAATATCGCCACTTTGACACTTCACAAGAAATGAAAAAAACAACCCTGGTATTAGCGAGTGAAAATCACAATTATTAAAAAAATTAGATTTTTTGGATGCCATATGTAATTTTTATGATTTTCCAAAGTGTTGTCTCCCTAGACCATTGGAACTGTTCAATAGATGCCCCAAAATCTAAATGGTGCTAAAATCAATAGTCAACCAATCACATTTTGGTATGTAACCTCAATATGCATCAACAAATTATACTCAAGCATTTGGCAAACACGTTAATTGTAGTCTAGGGATTGGATGAGTTTAGGGTCCATTGCAAGGTACAAGTGTCGTATTGGATGTTTCTCCCTTAAACTCGAAAAGAAACGGAAGATGTTAAATCCTACAATCAAAGGTGGCCCAACAAGGTAGATTTACCTCAAGGAAAAACACAAGAGTTTTACTTTTATTTTTTGCAAATTCCAAAATCATATTTGCAATTAGAAACCCAAATTAGCTAGGAGAGGTCTAGAATATATCCTATACATGGCACACAATAAGGGACATGTTTTTTCACTTCTACCCTTGGAAAACCAAAAAATTACCTTGCTAGGCCTATCTTCCATTGTAGGATTTTATGTCTTGTAAAAGAAACTGAAGACCATTTTAAAATTACCTTAGCTAGGAGGTTCAAATTTTGCCTAGGCTCTAAAATTGCCTACTTCTTCAAATGTACATTTGTTTGTACATGTTGATTTTTCATCTTTATAGGGATCTACAAACAATGTAAATTTAAGGATATGGGTGGTTTTAGAGCCTTATGCCAGTTTTGACCTCAAAATTTTAAAACTAATTCCACAAAGCTCCCCCAAAATGAAACAACTTGAATTAAATGCCAATTCCACTTGTGTTTCAAGGAAAATTTACTAAAAAATATTTCAAGAAGTTCCATCTCCCCGAAATTCAATTCCAACTCTTAGATTGGCTACTTCATGACCTCCTACCTTTAATTTAGTTATCCTAAGGTAGCCAAACCTTTTTTACCACCCTACCATATCTAAAATCTAGGTTGTTTTATTTCCAAGCAAAGAGGTGGGGTGGGAGTAACTAGTCCATTATAATGCATTATGAGTTGTTGATTTCTTGTAGATTTTCTAACCAACCTATGGTTAGAATTTGATATACATATATGTCAAAAATATCTTTCAAAGAATCTTAACAAGATAAATTTACAATAACTTTTTTGGGTAAGAAAAGTATTTTAAAAAAGATCAAATTCATCTAAAATCTATTCTTCTATACAAGTAATCCCCCTTCCCCCATACAAGTAAACCTAGCTAGGAGCTATATTAAATTCTTGAAGTAGTTGGAAATGGGTTCTAAGCTTCTACATGAAGTTTGGATTCAATCATTTTTTTTATCAAAAAGTGCCACATGTCATCTTCAAGTTGATTAACCCCTAAAGGTTTTTGACTATGTTTTTACCAAAAATACTCTAAAATTGTGATTTTGAATATAAGTGCAAAATTTTAGAAAAAACTTTTTTTTTGACACATGTAACCATATAATATTGTAGTAAAGTGTTTTGAAAAAATGTGGAAAAAATTTCAAAAATTTCCACTGTGTAGATTGCAAGATATTAACATTTGAATTAACAACAATTCTTTTTTATCCTTGCAAAAATCTAGGCAATTGTACTTCACAAGGTCACATTTGTATGGAAAAATGCTGAAAATGGTGGTAATTCTTTAAATTCATCTTTCAATGCAAGTTGGCAATATGCTCAAAAAAATTTGAATCATTTAAAGTTGTATAACATATAGGAAAAAAAGTAAGTAGAAAGAAATAGAAAATGATTCAGAATACTAAATTGTGAATAATTTATTTATGAAAATAAAAATGCCAATCCCAACAGTTGTAATACTGTAATAAACAATCTTCATCCAAAGTTTTAATTTTTTTTCAAAAATATTAAAATTGAATCAAATAAAGGAATAGAAATTCTGTAACTACCTACAAAGTGCCCCAAACTAAAACTCCACATAACTTCTAATTCATTGATTGAAATGAAATGATTCAAAGCTTTTCACATAGATATAAATCTAATCTAATAAAATAATTTCAAATTTATATTTATTAAAAAAATAATTTTTAAAGAAGTTTCTTTTGTTGCCAATTGCCCACCTATCAAAGGAAACAACATATCATGCCATAACTTTTTAATCATGTTGTCAAAAGTTATGAAAATTGTTGGACCTTAAAGTTACTCCTTCAGCACATGTTGTGTGAAAATTTCAAGGAAAAATAAATAAAGACTCTGTTCATAGTGTGCTGCCTAAAATTGCTATATCCAAGGACAATTGTCTATAGGTTCCTATGAAGTCAATTTTTGTTAGGTGTTCATAAAATTCTGACAGAATATGTAAATATGTACCCCCTTAGTTGGAATCTAATTTCTTTTCCTAATCAAGTGCGTGAATCAAAAGTTATGTTGCCCCAAATCTATTTTTTTTATTGGACAACTTTTACAAAATTCCTCCTTTAGGGTTGAAATTTGGTAGGAATGTAATTTATATGATATAAGAGGCAAATCTACCCTCCAAAAGGCCAAAAGTATCCATGTTTAGTATAAAATTTTCAGTTTAGGAGGACCTAAGGGTTGGTGGCCTTGTCACATAAGGTTGAAAAGCAACTTTTTTTTTTCTAATTTAAAACATTATTATCTATCAATCCATGTTGTCAAAGTTTCTAAAATTCTTTCTACATAGTCCTATAGTATTCCAGTATAGATGTGTACATTTTAATTTTGAAAAAAAAAAAATCCCTTTTCTTCACTACCCTAAAAAAAAGACAATTTTTCATAATTTTTGCCTAAAATATGCCTCCAACCTTTAAAACAACCCCATAGCTACATTGTGAAACAATAGTGTAAATGTTTTGCACCATTGATCTTCCTTGTCAAAGGAAGATCAATGGTGCAAAACATTTACAATGTTGCTTGACAATGCAATTGTGGCCATACTCTTAGGGAATAAAGAAATTGCACCTCTAATTATGCCTTGTCACTTCAGATTAGTCAAGAGTTTTTGAAGTTTGTTTTGTTTTACCCAAGGTTTTATAGGTCAACTTACTCAAAATCAACCATGTTCAAAAATTGCTTCCATATATTTTATTTTTTCAAATGTACTCCATTTGAAGTTGATTGGATATAATACCTTTAACTTTTAAACGTTGAGGTAGACATTTTGCATCCAATGAATGACAAATAATCTTTTCTTGTAAGATAGAAGTGCAACTATTCATCTCTGGTATTAGGGGTAGAAAGGGGAGATGTTCTATAGTACTTTGACTTCCAATGAGTATATTTTACTTATTCAAAGTAAATGATGTCACACGATATCAAAATGTATGATTTTTACGGCCAACAATCCATTGTTTAAGGTTTAATAAGAAATTTCTAAAATTGAAAATTTATTGGCATGATGTTCAAAAAATAAATGCTACAAGAATTCAAAAGCTTCTTTTTGATAAGACTTATAAATAGTGGAAACGATATTTATTTATTTGGTCACTTTGGGGTGTTACTATCTAATCTCTTGGTTTTCTATCAACATTGTCATATATATTGGTATCAAGAACCATGAGCAACATATGTTGTTTGCATACATCAATGCAACATTACATAACTTTAGTAAGAGGCTTTTTTTACTATAAATTTTTTTGAGCAATTACATATTAAATTATTTTGTGTAGAGTAGCACTTTCGAATGACCCCAATCTTCCTATTCAAAAATGTCATGTGCTTCAATACAAGTGTTTGGACCTACACATTCAAACTTTGTCCTTAAGTTTGATTAATAGTAACATTCTACTATTGTATGTTGGGGACTAGATTCATTAAGCCCTATGTGAAATCAATTCTTTTTCAATTGAATTTCCATTCATTGACTTGCTTTAAAAATTTTAGAATTTTGTTTTATAAGGTTTGAAATATTTCATGACTTTTAGCAATGTTTGTAGCTCTATCAATACTCAAGGTTTTAATGATACTCTCAACTTCAATTTTGTAGTTTTTTTGACGATCAAAGTTATTTTCATTAGAATTTTCAACACTATTCAACTATGCCACATAATAATTTTGAAAATTTTATTAGATACCATATTTAATTATATTTTGGGTAAGAAATGAAATTAGATAACCACATTCATTTAATACAGAAAAACTCAATACCAATACAAATCCTTGCTAGACTAGAAGTTGCTAAAAAGACCAAAAAATAGAGTGGAATTAAATTTCAATATTTTCTATTGAAATATTTTCTATTTTGAAAGGTATATTGACAACCAACCTTTGAAAAATAGAAAATATTGACAACCAACCTCCTCATTGTCATTAATATTCAAAAAATTGACTGTTCAATTTAGAATAAATTTTGTTTGAAGTTTAACTCTAGGATTAAAGAAAAAATAAGGCATCATGCTTTATAAGAACATGCTTTAGAGGAAATATTTTGATATGTTTTATTTTAAGCTCAATGATAGGCGAAAGGGTTGCAATGTAAGAATTTCAAAATATTTTTTTATTTTATTTTCTTCTTGTCAATTCACAATACACTAACTAAAATATTGAAATTAGGTGTCTTATTAGGTGTCCCCTTACTAATTTCTTGACATTTGATACTATATAAGTATTTATTGTTACTATACAAGAATGTTGTTTATAATATTTCTACTTTTAACTTACTGTTGTACCTTATAAACCTCCATATATACAAATCGAAGTATTTGTAGAAATATTTGTTGACTTTGTTGGCTTGTAGAGTAACTTTCTTAGGGTCAAGCAATCTACTTGCTAAAGCAACTAAATTTCACTATTTTTTGATAGTTTTCTCCCTAATTATTGCTTGGCACTATTAAGAATAGTCACACTTCCTCTAAGAAGTAAAACTCTATGATGTTGGAAAAATTCGTGAGAAGAAAGAGGAGTCAATGACATGATGTTCTATATGAGGGAGGTGTGAGATCCTTTTTCCCCTATTTGGAGTACTTTTCAAGTAATCATAGACTTACAAAGTTTGATGGGACCACACACACAACCAACCAAATTGAAAAATTCCTAGAGAAATTTTTCACAAGAGCCATTTCTTCACCTTAAGAGGAAAAGAAATGGCTCTTTCAATCGTCAAGGGATTCTGAAATCAAAAGCTATGGTTAGCCAACCACAATGCGGCATGTCTCATTTCTCTAAGGAATGAACTTACTTAGGTTGAAGGTGTAGCTAGAGTAACTACACCTAAAATTGACCAAATAAGCAATTTTACATTATTCCTTAGTATTATATTGAAAAACTTTTTGTGGGATCTTGTTGGTAGTTGAAAAAGAATTCTAGATTCTCTTATAATACAATTTTAGAATAAACTATGCACATTCAAAGTGCTCAAAATATGTGTATTTAAAATGAAGCCTAAACTCTAATGAATAGTGGGATTACATTTTAGACAAGAATTTGTAGAGGTCGATTTAAAACATGGGTTCAAAATTAGGTGTAGTTACCTTACCCTTGTAGTTTTAGAAAAAAGGGAAAATGAGACGTGTCAACGTGTGTGTTAAGATTGAGATTACGGTGAGCAGGTGGCAAAATAGACATTAACCCCTAAGCGCCGGCAGCGCCATTCTGTGGCTTACGAATGACTTCTCCAAGCCACTAGAAGGGCTGAACAGTACTTTTTTCATCCATTTTTTTTTCAATGACCTTTCATGTTGAGTTACAAAGAGTGTCCAAGTGGATTCTTAGTGTAATTGATTTTTTTTCCACGTAATTGAGAAATAATGAAGGAAAACGGATGGCAGAATTTGTCATTTTAGTGTATTTTGAGAAATTGAGTAAACCTGAAATTTCTCCTTGAAAACGACATTTTTTGAATTTGAGACCAACTAATGAAATGGAGGTCCTCTATTCTAGTTTCTTTTCCAATTGAAATTTTGAAAAAATTCGTAAAATTTAATATTTTATTGCAGTTTGAACTTTGGCTGTATTTTTAATGTCCATTGAATTCTAATTATAGATGTACACGGCAAATTAGTTTACACCATGATGATTTCCACTGTATTTTTCACACATGGTGAAATTTTCAGATTTTTTGAGATTATTTTCTATTTTCTATGATTTTTTCTTAAATTTTTCTTCAAAAAATTCCAGAAAATACAATTTTCCTCAAAAAAATCTGAAATTTTTGTGAAGTATAGAGGACATGTATTTCCATCTCTGAAAAATAAAATAAAAATTTCATACAAATCTGGTTAGAAAATGGCAACAAACTGGGTGACGGACAATGAGTCCTGAAACCAGTGGCTATGGGCCCGGCGTTTAAGGGTTAACTTACGTTTGTAACTTATTGCTTTCCTGGCTCATCCCGATTATTTCTTTTTCTTTTTCTTTTTCTTTTTGTGTTGTCCATCTCCAGTTTGGTGCCGAGCTAGCTCGGCCGAAATGCTGGCAGTGTCTGAGGAAGCGGCAGCTTGTTTTGGACAGGGCCAGAATGGCTCCAAACCTGGCAGACATTTTTAACGAACCCGGCGGCCACGAGGTGTTCCAGCGGACGCCAAAGATGGCGGGCCCTGCAAATTGCCAGATTGTTGTGTTGTAGGAGAGGCGCCCACTGCCCACTGCCCAGTTGTCCATGAACGAAGTTCTACCCAACTTTTCAGGCCCACAAAGGCCGGGTCACACCTTGATTTCGGAGCTTTGCTGGAGCCCAGCCAGTAAGTTACTTAAGTTGCCGGTACTCACTCAAGTTTAGTAATGTACTGCTGCTGTGATTAATGTAATGACAGTAATTTTATGTGAAATGAGCAATCACATCACTTGCAAAAGTAAAGCTACGGATGGTGGATGTGCGTTCCCTGAGCTCCCCACACCAGCGACTCTTGCGTCTTCCTCCGTCATTTTGGTTCCTGTCAACGTTTTTGGTGAAGCTCACGCCTCAAGCAACAGTGAAGGGAAAACAGTGAAACTTCTTCCAGAGTTTCCTGGGGCAGTGAGGCTCCCCCGGCCCACATCAGAGAAATGGCGAACAGATGTGGACGCTGTCCATATCTTTTGCTTTGCTGGTTGTAATAAAGCGGAAAACCATGTCCCCACTGAATGCGTGTCAAGAATAGTAGATTGATCCTAAAAACTGCTTGAAACAAAAAACGAGCATCCATTTTTCACTCCCTGCACTTGGCAAAAGCTCCGACGATTTCCTGGATTCACAGGCATCCACGCCCCAGTAGCAGTAACTAATAAATAATATCACACAGCCTGATGGTACTTGCAGATAAAGTCTCCAGTGGCAGCAACATTATCAACCTCTTTTTTCTGCATGATGATCTCGAAGCAAACGAAGCTTGACCTCACCCATGTAGCCTTGCAATTTACAGACATTCCCATCCTGGACTGTACATGCAGCAAGCAGCTCAGGAGTCCTACATAAGCTGACAGAAACTGGGCTCCCTAGAGATGGTTTCCCCACTGCAAAAGCTTCACAAGACACCCCCACTAATAGAGCAGCAGCTCCAGAAAAAATGAAACTGTCAAACTTCAACCTCGTTTTCAAACAAAACAGGACTCGAGATCAGCTTGCCATGTGCCACCTCCTGTTTCACAACATCTGACAATCACGAAAGTTTCTGATAGCAGTGGAAATCATGTCCCTGGTCCAGCCAGGAAGTCCCATCCAACTTTGCTGGAACTGGTTACTTAGAATCTGTCCACGAAAGCAACTTGAAAGGATAAAATTACAGCAAGGTTCAGCTTCCACAAAATACAAGGGAAAAACATTAATACTCACGAGCAATACCAAAGATTAATGCAGATATAAAATCAGACTTGAGAATACGCAAGTTACAGAAAAAAACGCTAACAGTAATTGTTAGCTAGAGCTTCATCGTTATCCGGAAAACAAATTTAGACACTTGCTGCAGTTCGCGCAAAATATCGTACAGGCACGAAGACTCAATATTTCATACCTCCATATCCTAAACACTCGCATTGTAGAGACAAAAAGCTAAAACATTATCCGTACTACTATGTAACGCCATAATAACAATAAAAATGTCCACTCTCTCAATGTATAGTTACTCTATCAAATGCTCTATGAAAACGCTACCTACTCGTGCCCACATCAGGGCAGTTACACAAGGGCACCGACTCGCAAAAACCGCTACAAAATTTGGTGGTGCTACTCAATTAATGGTATCGTAAATTGAACTATGGGCCAATAATCTGTGTCCCATAATATATGGTACCTCGCATCCCCAGCTTGGAGGACAGTCTTCAGCATTACCGTGGCCATGAATCACCACTCCAAATGGTGGTCTCATAGTTTGGAGAAAAATGAAAACAACAGAAAATATTCGACAAAAAAGAAAATTGTAGAGTAAAATGCTCGAAGAAAAAAATTTATGTCATGAGACCCTCTGTGTCGTTGAACCAATCCACACTCTCGGTCTCACCACCGAAGCCGAAGTCCCCAATGTCGTCTCCGAAATCAAAACTCGATGCATCAAAGCCCAGCATGCCGTCAACATTGCCGTCGACAGGAAAGTCGAAGAAGATGTCGTCGGGCAAGAAAACTTCCTCAAGCTTGCTCAAGTCATTGTTGGCTGTAACCATGCTTTCAGAATGATCCTCCTCGGAGTCTTCCGAATCCTCCACCAAATCCGAAGCCGTGGAAAAGCAAGGAGGACTCGAAGACTCCGGACTCGAAGACTGGCTCTGCGCATCGCTGCTCTTCAAACTCGTGCAAGGAGATGAAGAAGTCTCCACACTCTCCTCCGAGTACTCGTTCTCTTCAAACATGTCCAACTCTTCCTCCATCAAGTTCTCGCAAACACCGAGAATTTCAGTGGCAACGTCAATAGAGCTTTCGTCCTCAGTAATTCTCTCGACTTCTTTTGGAAACAAAGGCAGAGAAGGAGACTCGGAAGATACCGACTCTTTCTTCACGGGACTCTTCAGTAGCAATTCGCTCTTCTTTTCCACAGTAGCATGAGCAGGGGCTTCGGTTACAGAGGCCCGCACGGCTTCGTTCTCCGGCGTGAAATTTGTGTGTGCAAGCGGTCCACGAATCTCCCGGGCGGCTTTGTCGTAAGCTTGGGCAGCTTGCTCCGCGGTGTCGTAAGTTCCCAGCCATAGCCGGACTCCTTTCGACGGATCACGAATCTCCGCAGCCCACTTCCCCCAGGGCCTTTGCCTCACGCCTCTGTATTTCTGCGGCTTCGTGTCTTTGGACATCGCACTCGTTTTCACTCCTTTGACGGGCGCGGGGGGTTTAGACATGGCGCCACTACAACTCTTGTTGCTCACCGACGACTTCGCGCTTTCCGCCGCGCCTCGGGCAATTTTCTTTTCGGCAGGTTTGGTCTTCTTTTTCGCAGTCCAGGAAGGTTTATCATAAAAGCTCGGCATGGACTCATTATCCACCGGACAGGCGGAGTTTAAGGAGCATTGCATTGTCTTGGCCGTGAAAACGCTATGGTAACTCGGAACCTCGGGCTCGTCGAGCTCACTCTCCTCACTCGACGACTCCCCACAATCCTCTCTCGAAATCTCAATCTCACGAACCAACACTCTCTGGGAGCTCCGCATCACGACATGACTCCGACGAAAACTCGCCTCTTCGTCACTCGACGAGTCCGTCGCGTCAGGGTCTGTGCAAATCACGCGCACTCGCTTGGGCAAGCTCTGCTGGAGCTTCGGCTCATAACCCTCTTCGTCAGAAGAAACATACTCCCGCTTCAAGGGAGCTTTCACACAACAAGCTCCCGCGGCTTCTTCTTCTTCACACCCCATACTTCGGTCCTGCCGTATGCCCACCATCTCTACAGACGAAACTCCCCCCACCCTCTCTTGCAAAACACGAAAAGCCCCTTGTTACACAGAAAAGCGCAACAACTTAAAAGAACTCCACAGAAATCGCTGCTCACAACACCCTTGATGCGCATACAACGCGCGTAGCCTTCTCGATAGAAGATACCTCATCCCGAGCGGGAAAACCACCTGAAGCACAACACCGCGGAAAACAAATGGCGTTTCGAGCACAGAGAGCTCCAGAAAACCAACTTGGGCGTTCGCCAGAGGGAGCGAGCGAGGGAGAAGAAGACGAGAAGAAGAAACAGAGCAGCAGCTACTGTGGTGGAGTAAGCTAAATGCGAGTGTCCTTGGGCGCCATGTAAATGCAGGAAGGTACTGCGGTTTCGAGGCCGCCGCTGGGCGCTGGGTGTGTTTGTAGCAGTGGCAGGACACTACTGCTGCTACAGCGAGGCTAGGGAACGGAGGGGGCCCTCTTTACTTCGCTCTTTTCTTGTCAACGACGTTTCCTTTATTTGCCTGGGCTGCTCTGGGAGTCCTCCCCTTCCAGGGCTTTGATTGTCGCCGCCTGATTTCCTTTCGGCCCGTTCTTTTTCTTTCCGATTTTGGGAAATTAGTGTAGGCCGCACGGTCGCACCGTCGTCGTGGCAGAGGGGTCGCTTTTCCTTTTCTATCCTTTTTCGACGCCTCTAACGTAGATTTTTCTTTTTCTTTAATGCAACTAGAGTACAGTACAGTAGTGAGTGGACTGAGTGACTTTCCCCCCCCCCCGCCTGAGTTAGGGGCCGCTCAAATTAGTGTGTGATTGTGAATTAGAGTTTACTGCAGTCTTCGCCGCTCCTCTTCCGACTTTTTTCTTTACGATCGTGCTGCTTTTTTATCCTCGATTATTTCAAGGTCAGAATTTCAATTTCCTTGACGGGCACTCCACAAGTGCAAATTACAAATTAGGGGGGGTTTGCTATTTTGTGCTAACTTCATGAGGTTCCAAAATTCCACAAGGGAGCCACACTAGAACTGAAGTCTGGGGGCCCGACTGAAGAGAAGAGTCATTGTAACCAATTCGTTAACAGATCTGCAAATCAAGGAGCGACAATTGCAATGTCGGATACCCCATAATTAGTGTGTTTCCTGAAATTGGTATGAACTCATGGGAGGTCGACCTTGTCTCATGCTCACATTTCTGCTTTCTTTCTTAAGTGTCACGCTTGATTGCTTTCAGATTGGTTTGCATATCACCGCAATTGGGTAGGAGTGACTTTTCCTCCTCGGCGGGTCCTCAATTAGTGTGGGTGCTCAATTACTGTGGCCCAGTGTCGGAAGAGGCTTCTGGACGGAGGTTCCAGTAGGCCAGCGGTGGCCGGAATTGCTTGGGGTGGAAGGCATGGACTGGGAAGGTGGATCTCACCTTACTTTTAGACTTGGCCTGGGAGGCAGTTCCGGCAGTACCGTAGCGGTAGTTGTAGAGGTAGTTGCCACGGTGTAATAAGTTCTGGAGTTAGATTTTTTGGGTTGCGCTCTGATTGGGTATTGACTTCTGCCCTCCCAAAGGGCAGTTTGCCGATTTCTAATCTCGTCTGTCCAGCGGAGTTGTTGGTAAGCTTCGAGTAGAAATCAACAGCACCGCGTAAAAGCCTCTTGTGAGTGAACGAAAACCCACATATTTTAATTAGCGTCAAGTGGGCACTGTTTCCTTACTACGGTGCAGGGCTAATTTTAACCCCGAAACGGAACGGAACTGGCAGAAAGCAAAAGGTCGGCAGTTTGTGAATGCAGGCAGGCAGCAGCATCATGTGAGGGAGGGGTCGCCATGCCAGCCTGGAATGGGGTAGGACAGGGTCTCAGCCGGGAAGCCCCAAATCAGCCATGATTTCTTAAATCCATTTGTTTAATTCCATGGGCTTCGCAGAATGAACTGCAATGGAATATTCATCCGTTTTGTTTTTGTTTTTTCAATCCTGGGAAATTCGATTGGGAGTCTGCACTGTTTGGTTTCGGTGGTTACTGAGCGGGCTAATAATAAGCTTCCCTTTCTTTTCCTGCCTGCCGGCCCTCCGTCACTGGCTGGGGGGCCGGGGCCGGGGCTCACTGGCCGGGGGGAGAAAGTCTTCTGACATGCTTTCGGCGTTTAGTACTCCCCTGCCATGTCATTTCCATGAACAATTCACTCCTGCCTATATTCACGAAATTCTCGCTGTCCTTCCGCCTCTTTCTTTTTCTTTTGTCGTTCCTGGTATCTTCCTGGAGTTCGTATCATGGGAACGCACCGGGCTGCTGCATCGCACAGGGCATCTTCAATGCACCCCGCCAAACTGGCGGGCCTGGCAAGGGAAAAAAAAAGAGCAGGTTTGAAACTTGGAAGGACCAATCAGGTAAGCTTAAGGAAGGTTGCTCAAGGTCCGTTCCCACCTGCTGTGAGTTTTAACTTTGGTGTCACTACAGGGGGCGTGGTTTGGCACAATGTCCCACTGGGAGCCTCTTTCGGGGGCAGGGCTAGGGTGTGGGCAGATTGGAGAAAATTGCTCGCTTCTAGAGGGTTGCTCCACAACCTCTGAGGCCTGCAGTCTTGCTCCACAACCTATGAGGTCCCTGCAATCTGCTTCTTTTTTTTTTAGTTTAAATTTGATTTTTTTGTCAAAGTAAAATAGAATGCAATAGTACACAAGATTTTCAATGAAAAAGTTGAACCAATGATGTGGCTTTCGTACCACACATTTCATTTTTGGGATACTTACTCATTTGAGCCTCTTAGCCAATCTTGTGTTGAAGTAAAAGAAGAGAGAAGTTCTTTATACTAGTGGGGGAGTAGTAGGTGAAACAAAAACCATGTGGGATATATGAATTGGGACAAAAAAAGAGATTTTTGAAGATTTTTATTTTTATTTTTTAATTTAAATTATTTTTGAGGAATAATATTTTGAATTTAAAAGGTCATTTTTTCATGCTAAGCTTACCAATCCACTTTTAATTATAGAATATTTGCAAAGCACAATCTTTAGAATCTATACTCTATAAATAATCGATACAAAAATCTTCAATAAAATTGATGGATAGATAAATACATTTTTGTATATTTGGGAAGTGTATGTAGGTGATCATCTTTTAATTGCAATGCTTGGTCCTTTAAGGAATCAAAATGATACAAATTTAGTTTAGATGGATTGTTTGTCAGAATGAAGATTTTGCACTTACTATCAATTGAGGAATACTACTATAAAGTGCATTACATAGTATTGGATGCTTGCTTCACCATTGGGGAACATTATTATAAAGTGTGTTGCCTGTATGAGGCTTAGTTATGAATTTGCAATCAATACATGAATCCAACAAGACCCTTTTTCAACTCAATTGTTCTAGATGGGAAGGGGCCTCTATAACATTGATTTTTTTTAAGTACCAATGATATTACCAAATGCTCCAAATTTTGCATACTTCTAAGATACTCCCTATCTTTTTGCTTAATTTTTCCTTCTAATTCTAAAATGAATTTTTTTCCAAATAACAATCATGTCAAAGTAAATCCATATCTACAAAAAGAGAGAGTATATAACTTTAAGGTATTTTGAGCAATTTATAAACCCAACTAGAAACAATAATTTTCACATGACAACCAAGATCAACTTCCACGATAGGTTCTTTTATTTGTTTGCTAGGCAATCAAAGGTGACTTCCCTTTTTTTTTTAGAATACCCTTTTGATAACCTCTCATTCATACCGTTTAAAGAGTTTGGTTGGTATCATTGTTCAATTTTGTATGAGACAACAAATTTTTATGAAACTCAAGTACAACAACAATCAAATTCTTTTTATTTTGAATGTCCAATTTTTGTTGTTGTACTTTGAAAAAACAATCATTGATTACTTGTATTGGGTGGAGTACTTGCACTATGATCTTACTACCAAAGAAATTTTGCTTACCTTAATTTGCAAGGTAACTTGAACCTTTACAATTTTAATAATTTTAACCACAATTGTTTACAATTATAGACTTGCTTTGAACCTCAACCAATGCAAAGTTGGATCTTAGTATGGTAAATCAATATAAGTATAATGCGTGATACTAATGCATATGGAAAAAAATAGTGTTATATTTTATTTTTAATGTTTTTTAAATTCCACTATCTACATTTTTTTTCTACGTGCGGTGAGGATTCACAATTCACAAATGTTTTTTTATGACAAAATATTTTTGATATTGGATTTACTAACCATATATATTCAACTCTTAACAAAGTAACTTGAAATTAAATGCTATTCTACTTACTACAATTATTGCTTTCTAAACTACTACTAATTTGTAATAATAACCGAAATTATGGAAATTTCTGAGTTGAATCAAATTCAAAATTCAAAATATCAAAGAAAAATTAGATGAAATAAATTTTTTGTTTAATGATTCAAAACCAAAAAATAGTCTCATTTTCTTTAATTTGTGATTTGAATATTTTAAATATTTTAAATAATGATATTCATAATATTTGAATTACAAATATTCTTGTAATTGTATTACAAACATATTAATATATTATCACACTAGCTAGAATGTTGCCCTTGTCATTTTGAAACAAAAATGAATGAGAAGATAAATCCCAGTATTCAAATTCTTGCAATAATTGAAATATGTGGTGTGAATTTAATCTTTTAGTTCCTAAAAGATCTTACAAGATAGAAGGGTATTTTGAAATGTCAACCTCAATTTTTTCATAATTCTTGATTTGAAATGTTTTAAAGCTTAACTTAGCTAATTGTAGGTGTTTGTTTTGTTTTGTTTTGTTTTAGATTTTTTTAATTTGGAGTTTATTGCAAGAAATTCACAATGACAATGATAGTGAAGAGAGAAAAGACCAAACCACCTAAACTACACAAAATTCCCACATATGATTTTTGGCATGTGCTATGAAGACAGTGTCATTAGAAGAAATTTGAGTGGGCTGGAGGGCTGTTTTCGGGTCTATTCCCGAAACGGTTCCCGACAACGCTAGCCACTGTTAGCTAGCATTAACAAAAATAAATAAAAATAAAAATAAAAATTGGGGGCTTGAAATATGAAAAAAAAAGTCCAAAATTTTAAATTTTAAAAAAAGTTAATGATGTGGCAGTCTCTCAACCACATGGGATTCTTGTTCCCCACAATAGAAACTACGTTCTCATAGTCTGTGAACCCGCAGTCTTGTAATGCCCTCAAATATCATCTAATGAGTTTTAATAATTACTACATTCCATTCTTAGTGAATTGCCTAAAATTTCTATATTATTAAAAATGTTGTTTGGTCCTTTAACCCTAAAGCGCTTTGACGTTTCACTTTCTAGATGATGTACAAAATGAAAACCAAATTTCTTTCTCATTATAGCTTGAATGAAAGTCATCCTAATTTTTAGAGATACTTTATGACGTTGTAGTCCTATCCGAGGGTTAGACTTGGTGTTATTAGAGCAATAGTTTTTCTAAAATTATAAATGTGGAAGTATGTCAAGTAGTTTACTTGCATTGACTCTAGTTCAAACTTGGAATTGCAAAAATGAGGTCATAGAATTGTAGAACACAGATTCCAAAAAAACACCATGTTAAGAGAACCTCATTTCAAGTCATGTCCAACAAATTTTATTCAAAAAATAAAAATATTTTGCTTGTAATTGAATTTTGAAGGAATTTTGAATTTTTTCTTTTATAAATTATAGAAAAATATTGGTAGTAGCATTGGTGAGTCTAACCTTATGGATAGAATCTAAAACTCAACCTCTATAATTTTGATTGGCATTACACTTCAAAAATATTCTTCCAAATAGTACTTTCTAATGATTTTTCTGAAATTGTCAATTTTGCAGATGAGTCTAGATGCTTGGGAGTTAAAGGTTAATTGATTTTTTTTTTAAAGTAGAAAGCCAACAACTTTACATTAGAATTTGTGCCATTGGTTCTAAAATTGTTCTAAAATTGTCATTTTTGTTCTTTGAATGAAGATTGGGAATTTTTATTTCTTTTTTCATTTTCAAACATGAATTATTCACCCATTATTATTGTGAGAATGGCAGAAGATGCAAGCACTCAAAGCTAAAAAAACTCACATCTAGTCTAACTACTTGCTCTATATCAATACATTGGTTTAATTCCCTCTAAACTCTTGAGCACTATAAAATTTGATTAGCACATATGATTGAAAATGTACATTTCTTTTATGAAGCTAATACAATTGCACATCTACAATAAAAATTTCACTTTCATCTTGTTAAAAAATGACTTTGTAAGAAACTATTTGAGGCTTCTCAAGTTTGAATAGAACTTATTGTCCTTTGGGCATTAAATTAGTGCAAATTAGAACATTATTGTAACTTGCTAATTTCAAAATTGATTGAATGAATGATTTTCTTTATTTTTAATTTTTTTCGATGACAATCTTATGGCGAGTGGCTCTAGTTTTTTGCCCCATTAGAAGAAATTTGAGGGCATTAGGAGACTGCAGGTTCCCGAATTGCGGGAACGCAGTTTCTACCCTGTGAACTCAAATCCTACGTGGTCGGGACACTGCCACGTAATAACTTTTTTTTTTTTCAAAATAAATAAATAAATTTTGGACTTATTTTCATATTTCAGGACCCCCCCCCCAATTTATTTATTTATTTATTTTTGGTAAAAGTCGGCCTGACAGGGGGCTGCGGCATTGGGAGCCGTTTCGGGAACAGACCCGAAACGGTCCTGTAATGCCCTCAAATTTCATCTAATGTCACAAATAAGGTACCCCAATGTACCTTAATCCCTAAAGGACCACGGCTGTTTTTCAACCCAAAACCACTCAAAACTGCCATTTCTGCTCCATTCATCCATGAAAAACAAAAAAACTAAATTTTTATAATCTAACCATAGGATCTTGTACTTTACTTAACTAAGATCATGTGGTGAAATTTTCATGAAGTTTGACCGTATAGATAGGAAGATATGAGCATTCAAAGTTGGAAAACAAAGTTTTCTTAAACTCTAGTTTGCAACTTCAAATGACTTTGTCCTCCATTTATGTAATTTTTTTGCACTACAGACCTTGAATTTAAATTTTTTTCTATTGAGAAATTGAGCTAAGAGCTTAGGAAAAAAAATTCACAAAATAAAGACTTTTTTTTCATTCTTTAAAAAATTGTCAAGTAGATGTAGGTCCAAGATTGAAAGAAAAACTAAATTGCAAATATCTCATAGATGGAATTGAAACACAATAATCCCAATGGTGAGATTGTTTTAGCAAACAAAATCAACCTTGTCCAACAATTTTTTTTGAAAAAGTGTGAAAATTGCATTCACAATGAATCCTATGAGTTATTTTTTCAAGAAGATGCTTAGATTGCCCGAAAAACAAGATTGTTCATAACTTTCACATTACTAATCCAAATGGAATGAATCAAAGCTTCACTTGTAGACAAAAATAAAATCTATAAGAAAAAAAAATTAATTTTTTAATTTTGAAGTTTTTGTAGATTTTTTTTTCTGCCCGGCGACATGAAAATTATGTTTAAGATGGCATAACTTTTGCTCCCGGTCACCAATTGAAAAAATAATAATATTCCCACAGAGCTAATCAGTTTTTCTATCTTATGTGAAAATTTCAAGAAAATTCATTAAAAATTGAAGTCACAAGTACCTGCCCAAATTCTTAAAGTCCCCCGAGGGGACTCTTGATCCTTTACGGGTTAAATTTAAATTCAAAAAACATCTTTGAAAAACCGAACCATTCAAAAGAACCCCTACAATCAAATTTGAAATGAACATGGCTGTGGATTGGATTTCAGACCTGCAAAGAATGCAATTGCAATATTTCATTAATTTTTCATTTTTTTCACTAAAAATAAATGAAGTAACATTTAAAAGCTTCACAGCCAGCCTTCGTGTTACTTAACCCTGGAGCGCGTCGATGTCCAAATTTCTGCACAGTGAACAGATTCGAAATTACATTTCTGTCTTGTTACTGCTTGGATGGAAGTCATCCTAATTTTTAGAAATTCTTTATGAATTTTTTGTTTTGTTCAAGGGGTGCATTTGGTATTACTTTAGTACATAATTTTCTAAAATTACAAATGTGGAAGTATGTTAAGTGGTTGACTTGCATTGATTGTAGTTCAAAACCAAATTTGCAAAATTGAGGTCATAGAATTAAAGAACAAAAAAAATTCAAAAAATCACCATATGAAGAGAACCTCATTTCAAACCCACTCCAACAAGTTTTACTTGAACAATGACAATATTTTGCTTGTAATTGAATTTTGAAGGGATTTTGAAATTTTCCTTTCAGAATTTATAAAAAAATATTGGTGAAAGCATTGAGGAATCTAATCATACGGATGGAATTCAAAATTCAAAATTTACAACTTTTGTTTGTATCACAATCCCAAAATATTCTTTCAAATAGTACTTTATAATGATTCTTCCCAAATCGTCAATTCTGGACATGATTCCAATCAAATGCCCAAACCAAATATTTTGAAGACCTCATAGTCTAGTAACTTATTGTAGTGAGTTGAGTTTGACTAACTAAGGTAGGTACATCCAAAAGCGCCAGTTTTTCATACTGTGCCTAGTTTTTGTTATTATGTTGTTCAGATTTTCTTACAATCTTGTTGGTGAGTGAAAGTACATTCCAACGCACCAAAGAACAGTGAATTTGGATACCATATGCAAAAGTTATTGACAGTCAAAGTGTGTTTCTGAAAGTACCATCTACAGTCTGGGTACATGACTGATTTTGAAAATGCATGCACATTGTACAGGGTGCTTTAAGGTCAGGTGCCATTTTGGGTGTACCTACCTTAATAGTGGGTATCAGGGCTTTTTTTTTGGACTAGTGTCCCCCCTGCTGGCTTCACTGCAGTGGCCAGATTTTGGAGGGACTAACCAGTAGTGGTCAGAATTCTGACAATCTGGCGAAATTTCGCCAGAAAAAAAAGCCCTGGTGGGCATCTAACTCAGTTCATGCAGGCAGTGGAAAACTTGGCTTGGTAGTCAAGAAATGAGCCATGACCAAGTCAATCCTTCAGAAAAAATACCGCCGAAATCCATGTGTGTTTCCGTCCTGATACAGCTGTCAACCCCGCACTCAGTTGCATACTACCTCACTCACAAGTCACCACACAGTTGAAATAAATGGTTTCCGTAGTACCCACTTTGTGACTGACTGACCGACCGACCGACCGACCAGGAGGAAGAAATACAACAACTGAACAAGCCTCACTACAGTAGCATACCAACCATCCCAAATCTTCTAACTTACCTCAAGGAACACATCCGCCAACAATCAACGGCTCCTTCCTTCCTTCCTTCCTTCCGTTCGTCCATTGAAGGTGCAAGCGGGGAGAACATCCATAGAATCGTGAATTGGCCGGGTGTCCATCAGAGGCGTAAAGCCCCAAAACTCCATTATGAGTGAATCCGAAGGAAAGGGGGTTGGCAGGAAGGCGAGTGTCGGTATCCAAGCTCATTGGGTTCCACAAAGCCCAGCCAATGCAGTGGTAGGTTAGGTCAAGTGATCCAATGTGATAGTATTAAGTTATGTGCCTTGGACCCAAGGACCCTGGACCCATAAGCCTTCCCGGCATCTGGCCATTCACGATCTCCATGGGCAGGATGGGGAGTCGGGACGTGGGACCACATGGGCAAGAAGAGGAGGGACAGATGTCTGGAGGGGAGAAGGACAAAGGAAGGGTAGGGCATTTGAAAAGTTCTGGAGGAGGAAGGAACCTTGCATTCAGTCACCTTGGTATGGCACCCACCCTCACCCTGAGCCCCCACCCTACCCGGCTTCTTGCGGGCTTCACCCCCTCTCATTCAGACCATTAGATGAAATTTGAGGGCATTAGGAGACTGTGGGTTCCCAGACTGCAGGAACACAGTTTCTGCTCGGTGAACACAAATCCTACGTGATCGGGACACTGCCACGTAATAAATAAAAAATTCAAAAAAATAAAAATTTTAAACTTATTTTCATATTTCAGGACCCAATTTTTTTTCTATTTTTTTAAAATTTTGGATAAGAATCGGTTGACAGCGGTCAGTGGCATTGGGAGCCGTTTCGGGAACAGACCCGAAACGGCATGTAATGCCCTTAGATTTCATCTAATGCCCTCACTCAAGAAAACACTGAATTTTTAAAAAAAAATTCCATACATGCTATATTTATTTATTTATTTGCAAATTTTGAATTCATATTTGCAATCCGATGTCCAAATTAGGTGGGTGGGGTGTTTTTATAGTACAAGGTAAATTAATCAAACACAAAATAAGGTAGAACCATCTATACCTAATCACTTAAGCAATTCTGAAACAAATCATGAAGAATGTGAGGCTATGCAAATTTTTCCCATGGAGCAAGATAGGAAAGATGAAGACTGCAAATTTTTTATAATTTTATTCCTCAAACTGAAACTACTATGATTTTGGGAAGCCCAAAAGTGCTTTGAATCCACAACCAATGTCTAGAGTCTTCTAATTTGGATCATAGCGGAGACCACTTTCCTAATTGGTACTTCCCACACACTTTATGACACTTTGGGACGTGTGTGATGACCTTATTAGTCCCAACCTTGAAAATGAGGGAAAAGTACATTCCAAGCTTTGATTGTAAATCTGTTCCAGCCTTGGTTGGAAATAGCCACATCCTATAAGTTGGGTATGGATCCTTGATCGAGAATAGATGGTTCTACCTTAGAGAGCTTTATTTTGTTTCCTTGCACCCCTAGAATGACTTTGAGGGGCCGAGTAAGGCATCAAGCTGGGCCGGTTCTTAATTTTCTTTGGGGCCCTGTGTCCTGACCAGCACGTCACATGCTAATGCAAATACAGACAGGCGGGCATTCTTCCATCTCAGGAAAATGGGGCTTCATGTCTGTCCTCTCACTGCCATCCAGCTGGCACTTAACTTGCATGGAGAGATATGCTTCTCCTTATTTCCTTTGTACCTCACCTCACATGAGGTCAAATTCAAATGAAATGAAATTGGCCAACAGGGACTTGGCGGGCAGGGAGAACTGACCCCCTCGCTCGGCCATTTGGGTAAAACGTTGTAATTTTTTATTTTTCACACAAATTTTTTTTTGCAAATTTTGAATTCATATTTGCGATCAGAGACCGCAAATTAGCTAGAGGGTGATGAAAGTAGGGGTGATCACGGCCCAAACTAGGGGGCTTTTTGTTTTGATTGCACCTCTGGTAAAACATGGTAAGGCCGAGCGAGGGGGCCAATCCACCCAGATCGACTTGGCGGGGCAGGATGTTAAATCCGTTCCACGAAGTGAGTCCAGCAGGGTAAACTCATGTCATCGGGGTAAAAGTTAAAAAAAATAAAATTCTGTGCTGTGTTTTGGGGTACAGTTTAGGTCCACCTATCAGATTTGAAGTCTTCGATTGCAAATGTGAATTCAGAATTTGTAAAAAGGATTTAATGCAAAAAATTAAAAAAATTCAGCAATTACCCCTGGGGTAAATCCAGCCGGCTCATCTCACTTTGTGGGACCGGTTTAATGTCCCGCCTTGGCGAGGGCAGGGAGAACTGACCCCCTCGCTCGGCCACTTGGGTAAAACGCTGTAATTTATTATTTTTCACACAATTTTTTTTTGCAAATTTTGAATTCATATTTGCGATCAGAGACCGCAAATTAGCGGCCGGGGGGGGGGGGGGGGGGAATAGGGGTGAACACGGCCCACACTAGGGGGCTTTTTGTTTTGATTGCACCTCTGGTAAAACATGGTAAGGCCGAGCGAGGGGGCCAATCCACCCGGATCCTTGGCGAGGGTATCCATAGTACAAGAAGGGACTGAGGTGGGGTGTCATCTAGGGAAGGGAAGGGAAAGTTATACCACTCTGTAATTTCTTTCCATAGAAATATTGGGAAATATTGGGCATTTCAATATCATACTGATGTGTATGTTGTCACGTGGAATTGGTTGTGGGGCCTTAAACAAATAAATTCACAATACAATAAGTTGGGTCATTAAAAAAAATTAGAGATAAGTTTTCTTTTCTCTCTCTTAGCGGATATAATGTACATGATTAAGGGAGTCTTTGTGCGACATAGAAAATGTCTAGGTTTGAATACAATGGACATTGAAAATACATCCAAAATTCAAACTTCCATAAATTATCAATTATTATCAATTTTTCTAAAATTTTAATTGGAGTAGAAACTAGAGGAGATAAACTTCATTTTATTAGTTGGTTTCAAACTCAAACAAATATCATTTTTTAGAAGAAATTGAAAATTTAGAGCAACAAACAACTTCTCAAAATACACTAAAATAACAAATTTTGCCATTTGTTCTTTACTTACTTTGAAGACCCTGGGTTGTCATTTAAATGCCGTGGAATGGCACATGCAATAGTCTAGGGTTAAAGAAAGATAGATCTTAGACTAGTTCTTCTTTGTTATTTCTTAGATTTAGAACTTTGAGTTCACTCAAAAAAAATTCTCTACGCAAAGCAAAGAGTCGAGCATTAGGAAATAATTCTATGATTCTACAATAGCATCATATCAATTGGCTATGGATATTTTGAAAACATCATCAACCAATTCCAATAAAGTTTCCTTGTATCCCACGAAAGTAGGGCCCTGCCAAATGACCATTGAAGGAATATGCCCCCCCATGACCAAAGTAGTCACCAAAATACTCCAATTTATTAGTAGACCAACAGGAGCTTTCTTTGCTTTTTCAATGGACTATGAAGTCATCCATCAAACACTTTTAGTTCTAACTGTCATTCCAAAGTTAACACCCTAAACAAACACTAGCTATCACGAATGTATAGTAGTCGCCCCCCAAAGATTCGATTACTAGATGGATAGGTGCATACTTTGTTTCTACAAGAGTCTTAAAAGTCAGTTAGTCATTCTTTGAGTGCTTTTGTCCACTGTGGCACACTTCGTGTTTACTTAACAATGTTGTCCCCAGCACCCTTGCCGAGGAATTTTGAATCGTCTTTTGCTGACTGGTGGCACAAGAGGTCTAGGCAAGTGCAAGAAAATTTCTGCCTGGGGTGGCAGAATGTGATGTCTGTAAGTATGCACGTGGGTATCAAATCCGCAACAGAAGTGTTTTTTTTCCCGAAAGAGATGTATATTCTTCCCAAGTCATGAGTTAACCTTTGAAGGACCGACTGGTGGCCGTGGAAAATCATGCATTTTGATACCATGTGACATCATCTACTTTGAATAAATAAGTCGAATATACTCATTCAAAGTCAAAATACTATAGAAGATTTTCCCTTTTCACCCCTAATACTGAAGATAAATAGTTGCTCTTCTATCGTACAAAGAAAGATTCTTTGTCATCCATGAAATACTAGTTGTCTGTAGTGTCGTGCAAGGATTAAGCTGGGTGTGATCACGTCCCCCTTTCAAAATTGTTGAGGTGGTGGAATACACAATGCTTGATGTCACCACCATTTGTGGCTCATTTTCCCATAACCCACAAAGTGCACAAATGATCTGTTTGTTGTCTCCTTCCTTCGTGGTGTTTTTGACCACCTCTTTAAAGTACACAATAGGTCTAGGATTGGTTTGATAGCAATTAATCATGGAGGTTTATTGGCTTATAGAGGGCTGAGTTAGAGAAGTTTCACTGTAAATTGCAGTTCCAAAGGTACCACAACAACAGAGCCCCCATGCCTCGGGCCCCATAAAATTGGATGATCCTGGAAGGTGCATTTCAACCACACCAACCAAGTTACTAGTAAGTCAATTTGGCCTGCCTGTAGAGAAATACCGGCGTGTTGGGGGCAAAAGAAATGAATTTCCAACCATTTGGGATACCTCACGAGGGTTGATTCAGTTGCCAGGCGGGTATCCCAGAAGGTGCATTCCGGCATTTGGACCAAGTTTTTGGGCGAGAATTTTCCAACCTCGTGCACTTTGGGTGGTTTTGAAGAATATCACTTTGAGGGCGGGTGGGCTGCTGATATCTCCCTTTGAAGTGACGCAATCAACTTCTTCTTTGTTTTTTGCTTTGGGACTTCAATTTGTCAGATATTTTCGCCACCGGTACACAATTCAAAAGAGTCATGCATGCACAATGATGACGAGAAGGGTGCCAAATGTTGGGTTTAAATATATCATTGCTTTTGCATTCAAAACTGCAAAAAGGGAGGGAGGGAGTTTCGGTATCTTTTCAATTGGTTATTGATATGAATTGACCCTTGGCAGACAAACATCATCATTTAGCACAAGGGTTCCATTTGTGGCCCCTATCTACATGGATGTAACAGTTCAACCTAGAAATCTTCAGATTTATGTAGATACGAGAGGCAATTGGAGAGGAGACGCTTGTGGATATACTATCTATCCAAAAGACAACACATATCATTATTCTATTCATATATATTACTATTGTAGAGCACGTGGCGTCAACTTCTTTTTCAATTTACATACCCTCATGATTGCACTACTCTAAAAGGGTGGTGTTTTTCAACACTTCTATGGAAAAATTTTGAACAAATTTTGAATACTAAAGTATTTAATCAATTGTAGCAAAAGAAATCAACTTGGTTCTCAACAATTTAGGATTAAAAAAAGGGTATGGAAAAGAGTGTTCAACACATTAGATAAAATGTTGAAAAGTTAGCCAGTGTTTAACTTGGCATTTTGAATAGAAAGGTGAAAAAAATGATGCAAATAGTACCAAAATTATATCAAAAGAAACATTTGCCAATTTTGCATTTCAAAGGAGTGTAAAAAAAGCATCAAGAAGTGTCTCAATGAGTTATATAAAGAATCATATTATTAAAATAAAATTCTAAATTTTAAAAACTAATTTTGTTGGTATTATGTGGGTTATCCAAATCAAATCCAAGATTTCCAATCCTTGTTTGGTTTGCTGAAGCTATTCTTGAGAAAGTTGCCTAAAGCTCTTGCTTTCATTACATGGAATCCCTCACATCATTAATGGTGGTGAGAATTCTACTCTATATGTGAAATTAAAATGATTTTTTAACTTATATGAAATGAAGTCTTAATGTAGCATTTTTGCCCTTGTGATCTCCCTCTTGGAAGAGTAGGACCCTTCAAATAATTTTCTGGAGGTAGATTTTTTTGAAAGGCAAGATGCAACCAAATTAAATATAAAGTAGAAGGATTCACTCCTAATTAGTGCCCCATCGACAATCAATAGGGTACCGTAATTCCAACCAAGGTTGGAATGGATTTTCATTTTCTTCTTGGAGTGCATGTTTTTGTACTTTTCAAGGTTTGAACCAATAAATTCATGATATATAAGTGAGCAAGAAAGTTACAATTGATGAGTGGAAAAATAGTTCTTGAATGATAACAATTGGATGACAATGCACTTCTAAATATATTTACTATGCCTTGCACTACCCTAGATCATGTCCACATGTGCTTATTTTTATCAATTATAGGTCCTTCTACCATATCATTTCATATTTTTTTGACATTTGTAGATTCAATGATGAGTTTCAAAGTTATAATATTTTTTCATAGTCATTTTAATCCTTTTTTTGACATTATATTTTAGTTTTTTTTTACGCATTCTTTGACAAAAAGAAAGTTTTGATATTAAAATGTTGAAATTTATTTTGTGAGTAATTTCAATATTTTAGTATGAATGAAATAATCAAAATATTGTGATTTTCTTGACATTTTCTATTTGATACTTTACTATTAATAACAATCTTACAAAACAAGGGGACAAAAATATATCAAATTAGAGTCATGGGGGGACATTCCCCACATTTTAGAACCATACATGCAGCGGAATATGTAATACATCCTAAAAAAAAAAATTCCAAAAAAAAATAATGAATAAATTGTACTACTTTAAAAGTTTATGTTTTGAATTATTGGTATTTCTTATGTTAATAGTAATTAGTTATAAAAATTTTAAGAAAAAAAATACACTATAAAGCTGAAAAAAAATTTTACACCCCTATATTATATAAGAGAAAAAAAATTTGAAAAATGAAAACAAAATTCTATAGGATAATTTTCTATTGAAAGTTTATTTTGGTTGAATATTGATGCAATAGTCATCTTCATGTGATCTCTATAAATATTTTAGTTGAAAAACATGTCATTTTAGTTCATTTTTCAATCCTTTCTAGACAACATATCTTATGTTATTTGGAATTGAAATTTTTGTCAATAGAAACCTTTAGTCATTGTTAAACAAAACTCAAAATTGTAGGATGAAATTATAGTTTATTCCAAAGTAAATAAGGGGTCAAAAAATCACTTTGCCACACGTGGGTACCCCAAATGTAGTAAGAGCGTCCTCCTCGTGATTAGAGTTCTAATGAAGTTGTCTTTTGTGAATACTTATTCAGCAAATGCACATAGATGTATAAAAGTTGTAATTGGTACTATAATTAAAAGGCCTACTAATTGCCCAAAATAGAAGCACCTCTAACATTCTACACCACCTACAATTGTGTTGATTCCCCTAAAAATGTGTAAAAAACAACCCCCTTTTTAAAAAGTAGCACTTATTAGTCAATCCCTTTAGATTTGAAGATCAATTTCTTTACATCTAAGCTTGACTATGAAAATGATGTTTATTTGGAAAAAACTTTTGGATTTTTGGTAGGCTCTTATAATGTCAATTAATATAATATTTTGAATTTTATTTTAAACTAGTAATCCCAAAGTCAATTTTCTATTAGAAACCATTGAAAATTGCCATGTTTGTTACATTTGTATAAGATTTTTTTTGAATTTGATTGTAAGATCTTGCAGTTAAATTTTTTGAAGTCATGTAGTAAAATTTCATGAAGTTTGATTGTATAGATCGGAAGATATGAGCATTTAAAGCTATAAAAAAACTTTTTTGAACTTTGGTGTGCAATTTTAGATGACGTTGATCACCGTTTGTAGAAACATTTTGCCTGGAAACTTTGAACTAAATTTTTTTTATATTCAAAAATTGAATTGATAGTCTAATAAAATAATTTTACAAATAAAATAACTTTATTTTCATTCTTTCAGAAATTGCTGAATAGGAGCATGTTCAAGATCGAAAAAAGCAACTAAATTATTAATAGTTTAGAGATGAAATTGAAATACAATGATTTGAATGGTGAAGTCATTTTTGCATCAACAATTTTTTTGATAAATACTGAAAATAGCATTCAAAAATGAATCCTATGTATAATTTTTTATGAAGTTGTTTAGATTGCTCCCAAAACAAGATTGTCCTTAACTTTCTCATTACTAGTCCAAATAGAATGAATCAAAGTTTCACATCAAGACAAAAATATAACATTCTTGGAATTAAAAAATTAATTAATTCAACTTTTTGTGATTTTTTAATATTGCTTGTTGAATTCAATTCTAGGCTTTGTGAAAGTATAGTTTTCTTAGTTTTCTTTATGAAATTTCTTCCACACATTTTTATACTAGCCTAGTGTAAGATCCTATGATAAGATATGTGACAAAACAATTTGTGGAGTTTTTTGTTTTTTGCAATCAAAATGACAATTTTGAGTGAATTTTGATGAAAAAAAAGGTATTGGAACTTTGGGGATTAAACATTTTATAATAGCATCAAACTTTATTGGTGATAGCCTAAATTATACTAGACACATAGACCTAACATTAAGGGGGGATTTGAGGCCTCTAGAAGCCCATTTTAGGACTATTCCTAAAACTATTGGTTGTTGTTAGCCAACAATTATTAAAATAATAATAATAATAATTTATAGGTCTTATAATGTGAAAAAAAGTCTAAATTTTTTTTTCGAAAAAGAAATCAATGACGTAGCAATGTAGCACTCTCTCGACCATGTCACATCTGCATTTCTGTGGCAGTTTCTACATTCTCGCAGTCCGAGAATTCAGAGTCTTCCGGAGGCCTCAAATCTCTTCTAATGCTTTTGCATAGAAAATACAACATAGATTTCTTTATAGCTGCTTGCCTTTATTCTAACAAGTATACATTTTTTTTAGATTTTATTACAATTATTATAGATTTATTGGGGTGTTTGACATGAAAATAATATTAATTTCATTTTGCACAAGTAGAGTGTAAAAGTTCATGAAAATTAGGAAGTATATAATTTCATCCACCAAAATTGTCCAAAACCAAAATTCAATGTTTAAATTGTATCCTTATAGTTAGTTTGGCTTTAATTAATGGATTGATATGTAAAAAGATTAATCCCTCAAAAAAATTTGCTTGAAAATTTGTAAAATGAAAAGTCCTTTTTATTAATCATAACTTTCTCCTCTATACCAAAGGATCAAAGTACATTTTAGACAAAAATTGTCCAAAAGTACCACTTGAAGGCCAATGAGAAATAAAATAAAAATGCAATTCAAATATATAAATTTGTATCAGAGTCTTATGGGAAAGGCTTAAAAAAATTCAAAATTTTGATTGGAAAAATTACAAGATTTATAATACTTGAAGTTAGAAGAAATAGTTTACTCCAACCTTGTTGGCAACAAGGCGAGCAAACTTAACCTCCCATAGTAGAATTTTTGCATCACTCACAGGTATTTTTTTCTAACATTTGCATCCTATGTCATGTTAGTTATATACTTATCAAATGTCAAAAGTAGAAGAAGAGTAGTTTTACACATGTTATTAAAAGCTAATTGGATTGTCTTCAAAGTTCAAGGCAATATAGTTTTATTTATTTAAGCACTTGATAAAAAATGTATGTGTGTGTATGTATTCCCACAAAAAAGACACATGTTTACATCTTATGTCAAAATTTTGTGAACATTTGATTTAGAATTGATATTATGTACACACTACTATCTATTATTTGTATACAATAAATGGTCACTTGATCCTTTAGGGACAAATAAGGAGTTCAAGATGCCAAAAGCATTACAATTTTTGCATAAGTATACACTTTTATATTGTTGTTAGCTCTTGAAATTGTTTGCAATGATTTTTGTAATTAACTATATTTTTAATTTTTCATGCATGATTTCAAATGAGCTACTAATTTCATTATTGAATGTTGTTATAGAAGCTTGTTGAATTTAATGAAATGTTTTCATTGTATAATAATCTTGTATGTGATGTGCCATTTGTTTATGGGCTTTAGACCAAAGCAACATGTGAGGACAATTGAATAGGAACTTACTTCAAAGCAAATCACTACTATAAGCATTACAAGAGAAAGGGAGGTATTAAGTGTGATTTTAAGTTAAAAAGTGCATGCTAAAAGACTTTGTATTTCCAATAAAAATAGTTGAAAATGTTGTGTCTAAGACTTACATTAATATGCCTTACTTAATAATTGTAACATATTTATTCAACATGTCCATTCAATATAGAATCATGAGATTCAAATTTTCTAGTTAGAAATTGAAATATTGAAGTTTTTCATATTTGTTATTGGGTTATTGGAATGCCATTTTAACCTCATCATTCAAAAATTGTGAAATAGTGAAATATTATAATTTAATCCTCTGTTTCTTGTGAAAATCACACATGAATAATTAGTACATGCATCCTTGTATTATTGATTGTGGAACTTTTCTAAAAAATTTGAAAGAGTATTGAAGCTTTTTTTCTATTGGCTTATGCATCTTTTATGTTATATACAATGATCAATAATAGGTGCGAAATATGATTTCTATCAACAAGGAGTACCAAGTTGTTTAGAGATTTCTTCTTCATCCACAAAATCACATACATGAAGATAGCATGGAGAAGCCACCCTTGACTCTAATTTTAACCCTAATTTCTCAACCCTAATTTCTTAGGAGCCTATATTTTCAAAGATTGATTGCAAGGAGTGTAGGTTTCAATATTTTTTCATATATAGATTGACAACAAGATGTGTAGTTTAGTGGTCAACATTATTCTTCTTAAATTAATGGTAGGGGAAGGGGGGATAGTTTTTAGAACAAGATTGATGGTCTAGAAATTCAAAAAAAGGTAGTGACTAATTAATTCAAAAGGTTTACACTAACATACATCTTTTAGTGGCAACATGCAGTGTTAGCAATTCAAGTGGATGTGGTCCATAAAAATAAAGTAATTTTTTTTGAAAAATACTACACTAAAAAGGGTATTTAGTGTTGGATTACATTTAGTGTAATTACCACCCTACTTGACCCTACACTAAATGTCAATTTTAGGATGATTAGTGTAGTGCTAAACTTCAATGCACCACCTTTGTGTTGTCTCATAAGAGGATTTCTGGCCTTGAAGAAGATTGTTTCAGGGGTGTTCCCAGAAACTGTTCCCATTGCTGCAGACCAACCCCCTGCTAATCTGAATTTTTGAATTTTGAAAAAAAAAAATTTAAATAAATTTTTTTTTTTCAGAATGTTTAAAAAATAAAGAAAATGATTAAAAAAAAATTTCAAGAATTTTTTTTAACCCCTAAGCGCTCAAACGACCATCTGCCTGACTTCGGGCAGAATTTTCGGGCAAAAAAAAAACTTTTTTCAAATTTTTTTTTTCAGTTTTGAAAAAATTGGGTTTTCTTTCAATATTGATATTCAAAATTAAGATCAGTATGGTCAAAAAAAAGTTATAGCAAAAAAAAGGAGAAATAGTACAAAGTGTCTAAAATTGCTTAGTGTTGAAAAACTTACTATTTGGGGGAAGTACTGATGCTCTCATTAGTAAATACTTTTTATTTTTTTACAAGTCAATAAAAACCACAATTTTGACCAATCAAAAAAAATTTCAAATCCTAAAAATAGAAATTGTATTTTTGGTGAATTTTTGAAGTTATATCTTTTGAAGAGAATCTATAAATATTTTTTAAATTTTGATCATATGTATACTTTCTACTTTTTGTGCTTTACATTATCTTCTTTGATGCTAACTTCAAAAAAGTTGTAAAGCTTATATTTTATAACACATTTGTATTTTGTCTTAATTCCTTGGGCTTTTAGAGGTTGAATATTTTGCATTTTTCTATAACTCAATAAAAAACACAATTTTGACCAATCAAAAAAAATTTCAAATCCTAAAAATAGAAATTGTATTTTTGGTGAATTTTTGAAGTTATATCTTCAAAATTCATTTAAAAATAATCTAAAAACATTTTTTTTACTTTGACTGTATGGATACTTTCTACTTTTTGTGCTTTACATTATCTTCTTTGATACTAACTTCAAAAAAATTATAAAACTTATATTTTATAACACATTTGTGTTTTGTCCTAACCCCTTGGGCCTTTAGGGGTTAAAATATTAATTAATTAATATTTTCTAATGTAGCAGTCACTCGACCACATGAATACTGCGTTCCCAGAGTTCCTAATGCGTTCCCAACGTTTGGGAACTCACAGTCATATAAACCAGCTGAAAATCCTCTTATGAGTCACTTTTTACCTTCTAACACTAAATGTAAACCTCTTCATATTTCAGATTTACCATAGAGTACTTTTAGTGTTAGAAATTACATTTAGTGTTACTTACTTTAGTAGAGTAAATGATATTTAGTGTCATGGTTTGCAAATAGTGTTGCCAACACTAAATACCCTTTTTAGTGTAGTTGAAGAACCAACTAATGATTGTGACCACTATGTATGCAATTTGTATATAGCCCATAACCAACAAGCACTCAAAGGCTTCAATTTATTGATTTCTCGCAATCTTCCAAAAATATCAAAGGAATTTTATTACTTTTGTATTAGAATGTCATTTTAAGAATGCCCCTTTTTTGTAGTTAAGGACACATCTCTTCTAGAATAATTGCTAATTATTTATATTTGATGAAATTTATTCAAAAAAGTATATACTTGGACCATACTTCAAGGCATACTTATTAAAAGAATTCAGTCAATAAAGTACTAATTCTCATACATATCATCTATAAATTGTTGTTTGCAAAAACTATATACTACAATTTTATAGAGAAGCCTTTGAAGTAGGAAGGTCCATTCCAAACATTTTGTTCATTTTAGACAAGAAAGAATTGGTCGATAACATTGATGCCTTGGGCCCACAATGAACTATTGACTTCTTTGAAATTTACTTCAAAAAATCAAAACAATATAGATTTTGTTAAAAATATGTAATTTCCATAGCTATCTCACAAAGGCAAAAAGCCATTTTGTCCACAATGGATTCATCTACTTACAAGTGTTGTAGAAACTAAAAGTAAAGTAGGTCATTTGTACTCAATCAACCTCCATTATTGCACCATATGGTTGTCCATTTCTAATCCATTAGACATGAATCATTAATCAATTTTAGCACATTGTGGTTGGAGATTAAACCCCATTGTTAAGATTACAACTATGGTGAAAAAGATTGGAAATTGGTATGAAGTTGTACATTGTGGGGTAGATTGAAAGGATATTTATTTTTACAACTATCAAATACAAGAATCAAGTATTCTTGATTTTGCAACCATAAAATAGAAGCATCCATTACTGCCAATGTTAGCAATTTCAACATAGTTGGAGGCACCTTTTCCTATAAAGAATATTTTTGTAGTATTGGTAACTGAAAATCATGAATTTTCAAGAAAAAAATAGAATTTTTGGACAAGGCATCTAATTTCTGTGAATTTTCAAACTAGGACTCAATAGAGCACCTAAATCTGCACTCCTAATAAATCTACCTTCATTCTCACACCAAAACCTAAAATAATCTCAGCCCACCAACCACAACTAAAGTTTCAAGGTACTATTGGGGACACTTAGTAGGAAACTCTAACATCAAACTATAAATACATTGAAATATATGGGTGCTTCTATTTTATATTGGTTGGAAATAGGATAATCCATTTGACACTTTTAGAACGAACAAAATCTTCTCCTATTAAATTCATGGTAATTTTGTTTTAAAAAATGAAGGTCTAAAAAAATAGAAAATCCATCTCAATTGTATTTCTCTACATGAATTTTTTTTTCCTCAACCTTCCTATGCTACAAATAGGTTACAAACCTTCAATTTTGAATTACATCCCATTTAATATCCATTCAACATTTTCGACTCCAACTTACGACCTCATGCACACTTGCTTTTTCAATTGATGAAGTCACTTGATGACGTGGCTTGCCATACACAAACACACTTGCACATGCCCTTTGGAGCTTAAACGACAAAGCTTGGGATGCCCAAGTACAATAAGTCAGATAGCACCGCATGGAGCAAGCTCTTTTGCAAACATGCGGGGAAGGCCTACCACCATGGACAGTTCAACAAGCAAAGCAAAGCTACTGTATGTTTGAGGATATTCAGGCCAGATGATAACTGAATATCCACGAAGGTTTGAGAGAAAACACTCTAAAAAATCCAGTGAAATCAAGCTTTCACTTGTAAATGGAAAAGAAAAAAGAAAATCTGAAATCTGAAGAGAGAAAAAGGGAGGAAAAAACAACAAGATACCAAAAGTACCTATCCATAAAGTATCTGCAATTCGTTGAAGCTGTAGAATTTGCCACGTGTAGTTTTCTGCATGCCACGCCAGCAAAATGAATGGATACCAAGCTGTAAAGGAGCCGGAAAAAAATAAAAAGGGGTGGAGCTTGAATTTGAGGGCAAGCATGCAGTGAACCCAGACTGATAGGTCCAGCTAGGGAGGACGTTTGTACCCAATCTCCATAAACATGACTGAAAAAGTCTGAAAAAATGGGAAAAAATGGAAAAAATAAATGAAACCCAAACTTGGGAGGACATGGCAGAATGGAAAAAGCCTGAAAAAAATGGAAAAAAATGAAACCCAAACTTGGCAGGACATTGCAGAATGGAAAAAGTCTGGAAAAATGAACCTAAAACCTGGAAGGACATAAGCTAGTAGGATGAAAAAGTCTGAAAAAAATGCCAAAAATATGAAAACCCAAGCTTGGCAGGACATGGTAAATAACATGGAATCTGTGTTGCATCCAATATTCCTCACTGGAAAAGAAGGTGAATAAGCTTACGACTAAAGAAAAGGGACGGAATAAAGAGCTTTGGTGAGCGTAATCTAGTCTATCCATACCTATCCTCTTGATGGTTTGCGTGGCTCCCGTTGGAGAGCTTGTCAATTCTGCAGCAGCAGCAACCATACCATTTGGTTGACTACGATGCCTGGTGCCCACCGGGTGAGAGTGGCCTTCCAATTCCCGTGTCTCTGTGAAGAATGACAGTCGCGGGACGACGGACGGACAGACAGACAGAACTTGTACCCCTTGCCCTCACTGCAGAATTTTACTGTCTGTCTGCCTGCCCGCCCGCCTGCCCTGCAAGTACACTGAATTCATGTGCAGTAATGATCAAAAGAGAACAGTAAAATGGATTTCATCTGATACAAAATGACATGGCCTAGCTTGGGACAGAACCACACTTGGAGAAAAATAGACCGTAGGTTTGTGGGCAGGTTACCCATGTTCCTGAGATGATTCTGCAAGTCATGAAACTCATGTTTTGGTTAAGGACAGCGAGACACACTAATTGTTTTATATTTAATTTTTTCTATTAGATTAAAAATTTGTTTAAAACCTTTGGAAGACTGAAGGAGAAAAAGTAGACAACCAGTTTTCCCGCAAGAGAGACTACAACTAGAACTAAAAAGTATTATTATAATATATTATAATATATAAAAATGCAATACAAAGTAATTAATTAGAGTTGTTGAAATAAATTGTGTAGTATTGGAATAAGTTTACAAATCCAAAGACTTTGTTAAGAGGATCTTTGATTTCTTGTATAAAATGTCTAATATGACAAAGAAATTCTTCAACATTTCAATTACGCATACATATAGATACTTTCATAGATGTCAATATCTTCAAGTGGGCTCAAGTTTCCTTTAACTCTCAAATAATTACACAAATATATAAATAATTGTAGAAATATGTATTTTCACTTGAATTTGGCTCTACTTCCCACCTATCATATTATCATGATTAAAAAAAAACTTGTAAAATCAATGAACTTCAATGTGTAACTATTGTTTTCTTAGGTGCATTAATATACTCTAATTCTAAAGCCACTTGGAACAAGTTTGTTTCTTATTGCACAAACCTCATTAGAGGATGAGTCGTAGTTGGTCATCTCCTCCATCCATACCACCACCATCACACGGCCTGAAGATGAGCAAGTATGGGAGCCACTTCTCAATCTCATATGCATTGATTTTAATATGCTTCACCGTTGTGTAACTTGCACCCTATCTTTGTTGGAGCATTATGAAAGGATAACATCCCAAGGGTTGTTGGACCAGCATGAAAAGGGGTAGATATTAAGTTATGCCGGAATTTTTCACACAAAGAATTTCTGGTGCCTGTGAACGATGCAATAAAGCTAGATTTGACAACAAACTGGGCACTGGAGGGGTTACAACGCTACAGCACAGAAACCAACCACATATCAGGATTTGAGCTTGGCCCCCCAAAAGTGCATAAAACCCGTAAAGCGGGGGGGTTTGACTGGAAATGAATTTGAACACGTCCAACAAGCAAAGATCCCACCAAGATGATATAAAAACACAAGTCTGACTGGACCACTAAATCATATGATTCCTGTGCAATAGAAGCTGAGAAGAATACCACACTCACGCCAAAAGGAACAAATTTGTCAAGAGAGACCTGATTGGGGGGTGGAGAGGGGGGTGTAGATTCATTGAGGTTGCTTGGAATCATCCATGACACAATGTCCATTGCCCCAGACTGGCTGACGTCATGCTTATACTCACGTTCCTGCAACCAAACTTGACCATGTCGGACTCTCTTCCCAGTTCCCCAGGCCTTGCTTCCGTCCATCAATCAGTTGGATGGAATCCACCTGCATTCACTGGTCACAGAAACCAGGCAATTAGAATTCCGTGTAGAATCAGGTTTTATTTTGATTTTTTGGGCCACGCCACACTCCACTAACTTATACAGTATTCAAAATTCCCATGCAGGCACAATTCCTCCACCTCACTCCCACTAGGCCCCTGGCAACTGGCATGACTGGATTCAATCATGGCAGCTTGTGGGGCTCAGGAGTCCCATCCAAGGTCACATGAGTGATCAAGTCAAGACCTACAAAACCATGAATACAGGCCACCCCTTTCACTGTACTGGATCCCATCCGATTTGCCCCTTGCTCCCTAGTCCACCCTAGGGTTACAACCTATCTTACAGGCTACAAGATGTCATTTATTAGGTCCGTGCTGTTCCTGCAAGGGTGCTTACAAGAAGTACTTCTCACCATTTGAAGTAATTAAGTCCCTCAAAGTTTGCAAAACTGGTCTACATGGCTCTCCTTAAGTACAATACTTCACAATTTAAAGCTTTGTTTGCATTACTTTATGATCTCATAATCAGAGAACAGCTGCCTACTAATGCTCATGTCCTTATCAAATTCAACTACAATCTTTGGTATGTTCGCAAATCCTTTGCATATCCAAAGGCTATCCCCACTGCTGCATGAAAGACAGAAACATCTGCAAGTACGTACATTCTACTGGAGCAAGTGATCGAGGAAGATAGTAAGTTACCTCCGTTTTGTTGCCTTGGAGAGAAGGAGGACCATCTCTTTCAGGGAGATTCAATCACTAAACAATATATCTGAACAACGATCAAAAACATTAGGGTGTGCCTTAACTGCAATAAGCTCCTCTGTAGTAAGAGGCGATTCTCAAACACAATTTGAATACTCTACACAGGGTCAGTAAGCTTATGTATGGGATGAGATTCTGGAGCCGAAAATGGAAAGATACATTGAAATCTCGCACTAGAAATAAATTGCTCTGACACCCCCTGTTTGTTTCGGAAGTAAAACCTGGTCATGTCCTCACAAAAGATTGTTTTCAAAAGCAGCTCAAAAATCATCAAACCAACTAAAGAATCATCAAACCCAAACCTCAGGAAACACAGAAAACTATATGACCTAATCTTTTGTCAAGCTTTTTCTAGGATGATTCAAGTAACGTCGAGTAATTCTGAGTTGGAAAGAAGAAACTCACTGTCGCCATCTTTGTTCTCTGATGCCGTTATCGCCATAGCTTCTGCATTTCAATCGTCCTCTCGCAGATACCTACACTCGATCACCACACGCTCAATTAAACTTGCACCAACTTGCAGAGCTCTTGGAGTTCTACACATTCATGTACAAGTGAATCTAATGCAATGCTAGCTTCGATCCAGAGGACTAAAGACAGGTCCGAAAGTTTGTCATTTAGCCCACACGGTGCAATCTAAACCCTAAACGGCAACAAGCTGAATCTGCACGAGTGGAGCAACATCAAGTCCAAAACCTAAACTCTGTGATCAATCTTCAGGAGTGTGCGTATATCTCCATGGTTGAATCGAAGCCGAAGCACAACCGCAATGCAGTGTCAGAACTTCAAGAACGATATGAGAGTCCTCGAGAACAGGCTGAGTCAAAGTACGCCGTCTAAGTTGAAGGGGTTTGGGAAAACCTAACTCTGCGTCGTGTGCACACGATGGATTCTCCGCGGAAAATGTCATAAAAACGGATGAAGGAGACGGGAATCAGAATGTACCCCAGGAGTACATCCCTTAAACCCTGAACCCTAATCCAGGTCGCTTTTTAAAACCCACTGTACTCCAGAGTCTTGCTTTATCCAAAGTGATCGGAATTCCAATATGCAGAGTGGGGCGCTCTGTTTTGCACGTGATGATACGAGGTTTCAGCAGTGAGGATTTGTAGCGATTTTTGGGTATTCTGTAAGGGCAAATCGATTAGGGCTTAGGAGGTAGGTAGGATGTCGAAGCAGTTTTCGAGAATGAGGGTCGAATCAGCACCCAGGACAAGAGAGCTTCCTGGGCGCTGGAATTCCCAGATCAATGCAATTCACGGAAAGCCCGAAGCTCGAACCCTAACTTTGAGGCGGTGGTGAAATAGAGGACTGCAAATTCTCCTCTTGTGGTGACTGGTGAGGTGACATTTAGGAAGTGGCAGCGAGGAGGTGATCATTGACGGCATTGCACTGATCGCGCAACCGATTCGGAAGAGTGAAACTTGAAAATTCGGAGAAGATGCTGTGCGGCCTCGACGACGCGACACCGAGGTATTGTATCACCTGCTTTGTCTGAAAACACTCTTCCATTTGCGTTGCACAAAATAGGGTTTTAGGTTGCGCTTTGCAGCCGTGACTCTGCCCTCCGCTCCTGCTGGCCACATTCCGCCTTTTACGATTGTGAGAGTTGTATTTTCTGAAAGTCATGTGATTTAAGCCTCGTGCTTGAGTCTCCTACTCTGATTCTTTGAATATGTTTGGCAGTCATGAATGGGACTCTTGCGGTACCGGAGGTGTTTGGTTTGGGACCGCAATAGTCTCATTTGTTAGTGTGGTTCAGAGAAGTTTTGGAGTCGAGGTATGTTCAATGTTGAGGGTCTCCATTGTTGGAGTGTGAGGACCACTGGGAGGGAGCACCAGGCGTTGGTACTTTAGGACCTCATTTTTTTCTCAGTCTTCTAATAGGAAGATGAGTACCCACCATTGTGAGCATGAAATGATGACCCTCCAATCACAAACCATGAAGATGAGTTTTCAACTTTGAAAATTGTTATTTTCCGCCCACAAATTTCAGTGTTGAAAGAGTCGTCGAATGATGACTATTGGCAAGTTTGTCAAACAGTGCGAACCTCTAAAAATGTTAGTGATTGCTCTAGCACTCGCTAAATCTGAAATAGTGGACGATGAGTATTTACGGTTTTAAAGCATGAAGATGAATTTCCAACGTTGGAAACTGTGAATCACCTCCGACAACTTTCAACAATGAAAGAGCCATTTAAGAATATGAGTGTGCCACATGACAAGTTTTGTCCAACTTCGAGATCCTCCAAACAATGAAATTTTACTACCCTGAAACCCACTATTGTACGAGTCTCATTGAAGCGTCGTGCACTTTCCTTTGCTTTTAGTTACGGTCTCACTTGACTTCGTGTCCCCAAATTAAATGAGACTCAAGATTATCACTGTGAGATAGTAAGAGCTTTCCTTCGCACGATGCCCAACAAGATTTTTTCTCACGATTATCTTCTCGCACTAATCCAATCCCTTCATGAGTGGGTTGCAGGCTTTGTGTACTAAGAGGCATTCTATGGTGAAAGCTTTCAATCCTGAATGGGGATGTCCACATGAGCAGTTTGGGTATGGACATGAAAGTATTCAACATGAAACTCTTCGTTTTCCATCTCCCCTTGGATAATACCGCACCGTATGGGATTGATTGTCGACAGTTTCACCTTGCTTTAGCAGCTAGTCCACTTATTAACCACCGTTACAGCATGGTAATCACCACTTGGAGTTCCTCAAAGCTTTTCTCTGTTAAGTCAGTGAATGTCGTGATTGACCACTGATGAGTTCGTCCTCCTTCTCTTGCAACAAAGCTCTGAAACTCTCTAATGCCGACTAAGTTACTTACGGGAGTTCTGTGCCCATCACATGATGTTTTTTAATGTCAGAACTTCTGTGGCATTGCAAAGCTGGTGGTGCCGTAACGGGCCGACCTCTTGAGCAAGGACGGTGGATGTGGCAGTCTGACTTGGCTGGAATCGTAATGCGAAAGGCTTGTTGGTGTTGAAGGCTTCAACGAAACGTGTCAACCGAGTGCACTTGGCTCGTTCTTTATTCCTCACAATCCTCAGGCTCCTTCTGCATGAGCCTGGCTGAGTGTCTGCATTGACTGACTGACTGACGTCCTTGGAAATCCCGTACATTTGCGGATATTTTGAACAACTGGTCACCTTGACGTAGCTAAGCTTAATTTCGCTTTGGAGGACCAATTTGTGTGTGTTCAGGAACCGGGGCTCAAGAGTGGATATCGTCGTCACATGAGTGGATCAATTCAATACGACATTAACTTATGAAACAGTCTCACCACTAACTTAGCTTCACTTATCATAATGGTACTTTTGTTTTGAAACGCTTGATGGTTGCTCCTGAAGACCTTGACAGAGCTGGACTGCTGGAGGGGACTTGAACCGCTGAAAGGCATTGATTAAGCCCATGCTGTTCCTGCAAAGCGCTTAATTACACGAGGTGAGTACGTCTTAGCAATTGCGGCAATTACAGGCCTTGAAAGCTAGTGTCGTATTGAAACCTAGATTTATGTAATCTCACTTTGTGTGCCTCCCCATCACTACTTATCACGGTCAGCGTTTTCAAATGTTTTTTTGGTGGACAGGAGTACGGCAGCATGCAAGACCTGCTGCTGGGCAGACCTGATGTTCTGTAACAGGCAATGAAATCCCCTATTTATTGAAAATAACAAGGTCAATGAGATCAAGTCCTAGAGGCGCCCGTCATTAGTTTTTGATTATCTTAGATCGGCACTACTTCCTGGTCAAATTACATCTCAGGATTGTCAATTCATACTTTCACAGTGTGGAAATGTTCATAGGTCATTTGTTAATAAAAATGAAAATGTTCACAGACCCACAGTCCCACACACCCCAGGAGGTATCAAGGGAATCATACCAATGTTTTTTTTTTCATTTCTTGTGAAGTGTCAAAGTGACGATGCTTCATTTTATTGTGGTGCTCCAAATTTCAACATTCATCCATATATTAGATAGAAAATATCATATTAGCACATAATACATATATGTCATCCTATTTTCATCCATTATTTGGTGATTTCATCCAATAGTTATAAAAACTTTGAAATTTATTGGTGATTTCATCCTATATTTTACTATTTATTTTCTATAGGTGTGGTGCTAGGCAAAAAATTTGGTTCAATTTTGCTCCAAATTGCTAGAAAAGAAAACATTGAATCATACTCAACGCCACTGATGGCTACACATTTTTCAATGCATGAGTTAGAGAACACTTTAAATTCAGGGAGAATTTATAAGCTCTTACTTCTGTGATTACTTAGTTCACTTTCAGCATAAGATCATAAATACCTTTCAAACCTCTTGTAACTATTGACGTATCTTGACCACAGCTTGGCATCAACTTAGTAATGACTATTCCGGTTCATTCAAGCCATTGCACAGAAATATTGCGGAAACCAATGGGTTCACGTTTTTCATGTATAAACAAATAGAAATGAAAATGAGACTTTTTAACCCAAAAATCACACAAAAGGTACAATTTTTCAAAGTGAAAGTGTCCCCCAAATCTACTGTTGTGTTGAAGGAATGGCTAATGGGGACTAAACTTGAGCACAATGATACAACCCTATTGCATAACTTTCTCCACACAAAATGATACAGCTTGCAATTTAAAACCACACATTCACAAAAGATGTACCCTCTCTATTCTAAATTTATGCCACTTGTATCTTGCCTGGCATCACATTAGGATGTTACTGGTTTTCAAGCTGCTAATTAGGGCAGGTTTTTTGGGGTGGTGGTGGTGGGTGGACAGTGAGGGGGATTACTACCTCAGTAGTCCACAACTTCAACAAACTCTAGATCGTCTGAATCCAATGGCACTTCTGGTCCTTTCTAATACTTTAAGGTTTAGCACTTTGGCAAAGTTCAATGTTCAAGGTATCCAAATCAGTATCAAATTAATTGGTTCAAAGAGGACACTAATTTACCAAATTCACTCTTTGAATCAGTACAGTTAAAAATATTATTGTATCTGTACCAAAATAAAATCTCGTAGGTGAGGCTAATTTTTCACGAATCAGTGTACCTTTTCCCCTAAAAATATGTTTGAACATAGTGTTGGAAGTGATGTTAGCAAGTGTCTGCAAAGCACTATCGACTAAGCACTTGTAATATAAAGTGATTTTAGAGGTCTGTAAAGAGCAATGCAACTCTGATTTTCAAATCTCTGTTGTACAAAGCAACTAACAGGAGCATCTTCTATGGTAACAGGTTGGCGGTCAACCATCCTTTGACAAAGAGCATTGTTCCCAGAGTCTTCTTGTTTCTAACTGATTGATTTTGCTGACTTGAAAAATCAGAGGCTACAAAGTTCCGTACCGAATCTATGAAAGAAATCCGGCTTTGATAATCCTATTTACACCCTTAAAAAATGAGTGGGATGAACCTATTTACCTGATCTAAGAGCTACACAACCATATCCAGGGGCTGAGCAACGCAACACCTCCCTGCAGTCAGCATGAGAACACAAAAGCATCCGAGTTAAAAACAATAAGCACACGAAGTCTTGGGATTGCAGTATAACTATCTCTGGTTCTCCTTCATGTAAGGTAGAAGGCTATTAAAACCGTGAGGGAACTGTTCCCGTTTTGTATCAGATTTGTATATATTGAGGTACAAAATGTAGACCCGTAGCAGATGCTAGAAATAGGTTTATCAGGAATGTCCAAAACTTATTTTCACTTTCATTATGAACTACAAACTTTCTTTCTTTATCACTCTCATGTTTGCTTAGAAGTACATCAAACTTGCATGTATAGGCAATTGCTTAAAGCGACGAGAATAGTATCCTCTACCTCAGAGTTGCCAGAAATACCACAACAAAATCATGCTGTGGGATGCTCTCCTCTTTGGAACCCTGAATGTGCCAACTCCTCAACCTTCTCTTCACCTTTCCCTTCACCTTCAGCACGTTCTACTTTTCCTTTACCATCAGAGTTTGCGACAGGTTCCTCGCTCACTTCAGACGGCTCAGTGACCTCTTTAATGACGCCGGTCTCTTCTGAGGACTCTACCGTCTCGCTTTCGGACTCTGTGGAGGCCTCAGATAATGGAATGTGGTGGCCTTGTGGGAGAGAAATTAGCGGGGTCTTGTTTTCGCTCTCAGGCAGAGCTGATGTCTCGGAGGAACCTTCTTCTACCGTTTCAGCTTCGTGTACTGGTTCCTCAATTATGGTCGACTCTTCTTTCACTAGGACCTCATCTGCAGGAATGGCATTGCAGTCTATAACCACCCACGGTTGACGCTCCTCTTGGAAAGCTCTACATGAATCACAGAACCGCGAACAAATTCTCATTCAAGTGTACAAAGCCATATCGACGATGTAGATGTCTCCAAGTATAAATATGAAAGGAAATTTTGTTTTAGGTTAAATACACGCTGCTTGATTACATCGTCCATGCTCATATTTCTTCAGCACTGACAACATTGATCCAAGATAAAACAGTATCCTAGAAAGTGAGCAGAAGTTGATTAAAAAAAAAAGGAACTTACGGGTGCTTGCACAACATGGGTGCATGAAAAACAAGCGTGTACTTGCAGGTAGGTGCCTCCTTGATGGAGTTCATTAATGCTCGGCCAGTTTCTGAACACACAAACCTCACCTGTTCCAAGGAGTATGAATTTCAGGGTGACAGAATTCCCAAACGCGAAGTAGTCAATACTGCCAACATAAGAGTGAAAAAACTCAAACAGAACCACTAAGAAGAATGAGGATTAATCAGGGCAAATGAAAAGACGGATGTGGCAACACCTCTATACGACAAAATGTGATGAGGATACTAACACATTTTGTCAAGAAATTCGTCAAACCAGGTCATCGTCAAATAAATAAGCGAGGGTCTCCTCAAAAAAGCATACCTCTGTCTCACGTGGTTGATTTGTAAGGTCGCAAAGAGTACCATTTGTGTAAACGTGAGCATGATACCTGTAAAGGTGTAGGTTAGCAGAGTTGAGAAAGGGTAGAGAGGCAACTGAATTAACTTTGTGGGGAAGAGAGGCACGTAGAGAAAACTAACCTCTGTGCTGCACTTTGAGAGCGAGGGTCCTTCTGAAGTGTGACATTGGGAGAGTTCTCGTGTAAGGCAGCTGTCGCCGCTGCATCAAATGTACCCAGCACAAATTCTTGCACTATCTGCTCCAAAGATCACAAAACATTTCACTGGAAATTCAGAACCATTTCAACAGGTTTAGTGTGCAAGTAATGCAGAGCACCAGACATCTCCGTCATTTATTGTGATAACATCAAAACATACTCTTCCATGGACAATGCAACAAGAATTGTTGAGAAAAACAATACAATCGTACAAAAACTAGAAAGCAAGCTTACTGCCCAAATTAATCACAGTGGCAGTCATGACTTTCAGCATACAAGGTCAACGAAATAAACATGAGCACTACACCAACATAAAATCTTTCCATATCTGAAGCCTGGTGGACCCATGGAAAATTAGAAGTTTCAAAAAACTGCGACTGACAGGCAATAGTTCCTGAATATCTGTAAGAGCTAGAACTATTGGGGTTAACGAACCGACAGCTGAACTCAGCAGATAAATCGTATAAGGTTCAATGAAATGGATTCATAGTCTCAATAAAACGTGGTATTACAACCATGCGAAGACCAAAAATGCCAACTTGCGCAGTACGTGTGTATAGCCATGCTACATGCACGGTAGCATAAATTGACACACAGGAGTGAAGAGAATACCATCTTTCTAAGGGTCCGAGAGTCATGTGGTGTCATGCTGGAAGATTGCTTCACAAGGGTAAAAAAGTAAACTACTGTTCCGTGCTGCATGTCAGGTCCATATGTGCTGATTGGAGCCTGACACAATCCCAGGTCAGCAGAAACTGACCAATGGAATACAGGTTGCTAGCCGCTGCACCAATCTAGCTAATAATGGTAGATTAAGCACGTCTCACGCAAATGAAGAAGTTTGGACAGTGTTTAGGGACTAATCCAAACACTCATATCCAACGTATTGTCTGGCGGCCACGAGTAAGGAAGAATTTCAGATTCATATCAAGGACACCAGTCTCTGGTACTCGCACACCTAAGAACCTATCACCATGAAGCCCATCACTGTCCATTCAGGTCTGTGACTTGCAGGTAACCATTCTGAATAAAATCTGATCCAATTCTGATCTCATACGAATGGAGTATAGCAAACTCCATTCATTTAAATCCAGAGGAATACCCTAACTACAAAATTTGAGCTGTTTCGGTATGAGGTGATGCCAATTTCGAAGGCAAAAAGACGACTACCAATACCACTCCCCAAGATATATTGGAGTTGGACCACCTATATACATCAAAAGACATATATCTCACACCTATGGTCCTTGCTCACGAGAAAAAAAAATGTGCCATAGACCAGTTTGTGACTACCTAAGAGACGTCACTATTCCTAAGCTGACAACTTGTAGACAGATGAAAGCTTACCTTCTTGTCATGAAGATGGAACTGGCGCAAATGGCCCTTGTAGCAAAGCTCGTAAATCCACCATCCCTCAAACTGCAGGACATAAGAAACAAATTCAAAATTACCAACTGAAACCAAATTAATTCTGTGTACACACCACCCACCCCGGAATCGCTCAGCTATCCTATATGTCGGGGATTCATGTCAGCATGCTGAAAATGAATTCTTCTATCCTAGCAGAAACCCCAACGCTTCCAATTTGACCGGACAGAGACCAAACGTACTCACCCTGCGAAAACACTTGTCTTTGAGGACGTCAAGGAGATCTTCAGGAGATTTACGAGACGACCGCTCATCTGCCACCAAGGTGGTACTTGTACCATTCTGTTGAATCTCATCCTTGTTCACCTCCTTGACTACTTCTGGCACAGGTAGGTTGCACCGGAACTTCTTCCCATCTCTGTCTGTCATTACGATAGTCTCTTGGTCCAAACTCTGAAGAAAAGACCACACCGGAACATCTCAATGAAAATCTCTTCAGATTTCATGGTTTAGAAATGATCACTTTATGAAGAATATAACTCAGACGAGGCAAAAGTTCATATCACCGGAGTCAATGAAGAACACTGCATGTGCTGGGAAAAATAGAATCGGACAGTAAAATGGCCTACGCAAAACTTGATGAAACAAAATGAGGTTCAATTGGGCTTCTTGGTCCTTTAAAGATTAACCATTGAACTTATTGCACATCGAGTGCCTGATAGCCCAGATGAGAACTAAGTCAAGGATTTTTTCTCTTAAAAAATATCAAATCAAATTCTATCAGAAAGCGTAATTTGCCACGTGAAAATCCCTCTCCTGAAGAGATTCACAAGTCGTACCATTGAGCCAGATGACTCTCGATCTCAATCATGCTGTCATAGTTAGAGTTTTGCATTGAGCAATCGTGGGCAGCATGGTGAGAGTGAAAATTACGCATCCAGTATTATGCATGGGATACGAACGCAGAGAAAACCCTAATCAAACGAAAAAAAGGCAGGCGATAAGCAAACACAGAAATCGAAATCGCAAACTCACTGGAGGAACTGCAGATTCAGAAGGATGGAATTCGATCTTGTACTTCGGGTCTTGCAGGCTGCTCGCAACATCTGAGAGCAAAAGGCCACCACGCTTAGAACACAAACTAGGGTTTTGACAAGTAGAAAGTCCGATCATCCAGAATTTACGATTCATCATGCACATTAATCTTAAAGAAAGCTAAGGTAATCTAAATTAAAACCCAAAAGTCGAGGAACTTCGTGAATTATCGCTAGAAAGAACTCATCGAATGCCCACCCGATTGCGAGGGACGAATCTTGTCGGCGAGAACTGGCGATAAGGCAATGAAAAGAAGAAACAGAAAACCTAATCCCAGCTTCGCCATAGCTGGAAAATCCGCAAGGGACACAAATCATCAGAAATTTTGAACGCGGGCGCAGAAGATATGACCGAGATCGGCGAGACGGAAGCGATGGTGCCTGCAAAGTTTGAAGGGCTCCACAGCAGGGGTATTTGTCGAGTATTCTACGTCTGTATCTGTATGTGTATACGCATTTTACCCTTAGAGAAGGACCGCAAAGCAAGAATATATATAGAATCTTTAGAAGATGTGGGATTATTAAGGACAGAGGAGCCAAAGTGAAGAAAGTAATCATACCAAATTAGAGAATGAGTGATAGATAATGTGTGTGCAAAAAATTAGGACAATTCACTCATCATTTTGCATGAATTTAAATTTTCTTGACAATGTATACAACATTATTGTCATTGATATGCAAAAAATGCACCCTGAATACAAGCCTAGAACATTAGCAACCTTATAGAAGACTCTCTTTAAAGGCCTTTGAATTCAGTAAACATTGCTTTCATGATTCATAAATAGCAATCAATATTAAAATTACACCTTCAATGTGTGAAAATACACACTTCAAATAGCCACACTAGCACTTGCCAAACTTGATGTACCAAAGGTTTGCATCTATTATTGAAGAGACCTCAAAATCTTTATCTCCCCCTACTCACCAAGTACACCCTATAAATAATCATTAATCAATTTTCAAGTTGATTATAGAAGAAAGGGCACTAAACTTTGGATGAATAGTTATTTCAAGGGCTATAGCTTGATTCATTAATATTTGAGTCCCATAAGAATAATTTTAGGGTCATAGAGGATGTATCATCCAAGTTTAACATATGTTGGTGTGGGTGTTCTTAATATGAGAAACACTCAACATAGATGTATACTTAGTCTTCTACTGAAAATTGATACAAGTGTAGTTGTACTTCTTTTGTAATTGATTGACACTTACACAAGGGTAGTTGAAGCCAATGTCAATAATATGAGATTGAAAAGAATCTCAAAATATGCACATTGTTGACCATTATATTTGAAACTACTAAGAACATTGCAATATATAATATTCTATACCATATTATTAAATAACAACCTTTTCTTGAAATAGTGCCTACTTAATTGTACCATCTTTGATTTTGTTCCCCCACCCCCACCCCCCAAATGTCAATGGTATTCAAGGCACAAAAAAAAACATGTCTTCTGCAATTCCTTCCATATATTTTCATGTATCATATAGAAATTAGCAAATTCTTATATACAATGTACATAATTGTTGCATGCAAGTGTATTATTTTTTAGATTTGAATTTTCCAATTCATTCTCTATCAAATGAAGTAGTGATCTTCATTCTAACTTACTTCCAATTCCTTTCAAATTATGAATTTTTTATTATTCTCATTACGGATATCAGTTTGTAGTTCAATATATAGAACCTAAAGGGTTAAAAATTGAGTGCAAGACCAAAGGTAGAATATATAGATGGGTGAAGCATGACAAACTTGAAGTCATCATTTTTTTTTTTTTCAATTTTAGAGGATTTTATGGCCTTTTTTTAGCTTAAAAAACTACAATATGAATTTAAAATTTTAATCCATGATGCCAAAGAAGACATCATTATTAAATGTCCACAAAATTTTGACTCTAATAAATCTTATAGAAGTCTACATTTTAGATTCTTTGAAGAACTAATCTCTTGAGCTTGTTTTTAGAATTATATGATTGGTTTCAAAATTAAAATTAGGATTATTTCATTCAAGATTTTGTAAAAGAATTCTTTTTGAGAAATTTGATTTTATAGGACTAGAAAACTTTTCGAGATGAGTCTCAAATACATTAAATCTACAAGAAAGGAAATCAAATCACAAATTCATTCAAATGAATTTTAGATAAATTTTTGGGATGCTATAAATTAATTATGGTAATAAATGTTATATCCATTAATGTTATGTAGATTTTAGATGAAGATAACCTTTAAAAGAAAAGCATAGAAATATTCTCTAAGTTGGACAAGTAGGAGAAAAAAACAAATCTTAAGAGAATAGATACTTTGATGTTTTAATTTGTGAAAAATATTCTAAAAATATTAAAATTGAATTCTTTTTTGGACATTTATATCAATTCCATGGTGATGGTCATTTGCTAAAAAATCCCACCAAAATAATATTTTACATGTTTCAAAATGTGAGTAGAAAAATCTCATCCTAAAGACTTCCATTGAGTATAAAATTAATTATTTTAGAATTCTTTTGAATTATAGTTGCAAATCTACCAAAAGACCATTCCCTCCAAATTTCAATTTCAAATTCATTTTTTGGGGTACTAGGTGGTTCAAAAGAATTCCAAATTAGTAAATGTGATAAAAATCTAAAAAGACAAAAATATTTTTGAAATGTACAAAAAATTGACTAAAGTATACCAATAGTCATAAATATGAAATACTTCTGAATCTTGAGTCATTTGAAGCATGAACATAGAAGTTTTGGATAGAAAACAAATCAACATGCAAAGTGTGACTAGAAATTAGTACAAATATTTTTTGCAATCACCCTTGAATATTTTGGAAACTACCTTAATTAGAAGGAAACATAACCTTTAAGGATTAATCCCTAAAGGATGTTGAAGATGATTTTTGTTCTTTAGATGACTTCAAGTTGGACTAAAGGATGGAAAAAATATTTTTTCATCCAAATTTTTTTGGAAAGTTGATTTAGTACATTTTTAGTGAATAATTGGCATATTTATTCATTATAATATTATTTCTTGTATTATTGACTTTTTCTAAAGACAAACGCCTATAAATCACCTTTACAATATGTTTTGGCCAATTCTTGCTCTTTACACTTGATGTGAATTTTAGCCATAATAATGATATTTTTAAAATTTGAATCCACTCATTGAATTCCCGGGGAGATCACTCCTTGTAATTTTAACCATACACTTGAGGTAAGAGGGTATTTAACATAGGGCTATTTACCTTCATTTTAGTAATTAAAATGAACGTATTTTTACATATAAATTCAATCATTTGTTTTTTATAGTTAGGCTATCTTATATACAAAATTTATATGTCTAATTTTTTCATATCCATTTACAACACACTATAAAAGTAGTATCTTACATATACACTATTTTTTTAATATATGCACTACAAATGACAAATAAAAATGTAAAATGCAACAATAGTTTTAAATATTCTAAATTCTATGCTTTGTATTCTAAACAATCTAATATGGTGAATAATAAACATCATAGAAACATTAAATATAGTTATGATACTAAAACTAAGAAAAACACCAATACTAGCAATATAACATGAACAACATGAGAAATTAACACTCTAAAAACATTGTAGATTAACCCAAGAATATGACCTCTACTGTAATATAGAGACTATATATTTTATTTTTACATATGCATTTATAATGGTTTTGAATTTAGAATCGAAAAATACAAGAGTGTTTATTAAACACTAGTAAAAGAAGATGATTCTAAACATTTACACGTATATGTTCAAGTAGTTGAGACAAATCTAGAGTTTGTAGTGTCAAAGTATAGAAAAGATTCCATGCAAATGTTGCACACTCTACACCAATTTCTTAATGGGTACTTTGTGTGAACACAAATCTCCATAATACAACCTCATTGTAAATTTACAGCTCAATTCTTTTGTCTTGGAACAATAGATTCTTACATACTGTTACATGATTGGTATACTTAAGGAAAGATTTGTATGTACAGGCTAGAATTATTTGATGATAACAACAAATCTCATGAAAAACATCCTTAAATTTACTAAATTGTGTTAGTTTTATCATTCAATTAAAAAAAATTTGTTTACATCTATACTCATTGTACTACAAACTTTTTATATGAACCCTATTTGTAAAGGTTAATTTATTAATAAATATTCCTACTAAATGATGTTTATACATAGCCTAATTTATATATAATAGGATATGTGACATTTCAAGAACCCTATAGTAGTTCTATGTATATATAAAATTTATCCCCTTTGAATTAAATAGACCCTATCTTTTAACTCAGGTAGTTTTCTAAAAATCGAGAGTAATCTCCCCGGGATTGAATTTTTTTTTATCTCCTACAAAACTAAATAGAAAAAAACCGTGCAAAAAGCCCTAAAAAGAGTGTATTGCAATTTGAACTTTGTTCTCAATCCCTAAAAGCCCAAGGGGTAAGGACAAAATACAAATGTGCTATAAAATATAAGTTCTATAACTTTTTTGAAGTTAGAATCAAAGAAGATAATGTGAAGCACAAAATGTAGAAAGTATTCATATGTTCAAAATTATAAAATTATTTTTAGATTCTCTTCAAATGAATTTTGAAGATTTAACTTCAAAAATTCACCAAAAATACAATTTCTATATTTTGTACATGAATTTTTTTTGATTGGTCAAAAATTGTGGTTTCTATTGATTTGTGAAAAAAAATGCAAAAGATCCCATAATGAGAGCATCAACATTTTCCCCAAATAATAAATTTTCAACACTAGGCAATTCTAAACACTTTGTGCTTCTTCTCTTATAATTTTTGTTTGACCGTATCAATTTTAGTTTTGAATATAAATGTTGAAAGACAACCCAATTTTTTCAAAACCGAAAAAAAAAATTTGAAAAAAGTGTTTTTTTTTCTGTCCAAAAATTCTACCCGAAGTTGGGCAATGACCAAAAATGGTTGCTTGAGCACTTAGGGGTTAAATAATCATGGTCTATTGATTTTCCAATTTTAGAAGTGTACAATAACTTGATTTATACTATAATGTTCTATACTACAAAACTACAAATCACACATATTTATATTGAAAATTTTAAGTTTATTGATCATATTTGGTATTGAAGATCAATTTTCATCACTTTTTCTTTAAAAAGTTCATATTAATTTCAAAGTTTCAAAAAAAATATTGAATTTTTAGCACTTATAGAAGTTAGTAGATTAAACCTCTTAAAAATAATTATAAAATTTCAATCATGTTTAGTTGTAAACTTATAAAATAGTGGCAATCAGAGAGAAGGAATATGAAGTTTCTCTCTTTTAAGGTTAAATTACGCTATCAACATATATGAAGTGAAACATGGAATGCTAACATGTGACTGTAGAATCTATGGGTCCATTAGCTTGAGAGTCTATAGATGTTATAGACACATTAAATAATTATAGGTGGCTAATTGTCTATGTTATATAAACCTATGTTATAGAACTTTTCTATATAATAATATACCTATATTATAGGTCTATGTATGTTATAAACACCTTCAAATGGTTGTAGACCGTACATACCTATAATTTGATTTAAGGCATGTAAGTTCACATTTCTACATTTACACACTAGCATCATCAAAAAATAACCAACTATATAAAGATTTTTGAAAATGATAGCATCAATAATTAGAACTTTAGAAGAAAATATCCACACCACAAACATAACCATTAGCAAAACCACAAGTGATACCATTTAACACACAAGCGGCACTTCCATTATTGTAGTTTCTATAATCTATAGAGTTAGTGGATAATGACAATAGATTTCACTCTTTGCCATTATCAAAATTGGACATCACATTGTTTACAATAGGCATTGCAATTGTATATGTCATTATCGGTAGTTACACCTTCTTAGAAAATGAAATTCCAATGATGAATGAGAAGTTGTGGAGAGGAAAAAGAGCCAATTAGAACCAAAAAGCTATAAAGATGGTGTGACCCCCCTTTTATTAGTGTAGAAATTGACAAACTCTCAAAACACACGATGAACATCAAGTATTGAAGACAATGTAGGGTGAAGGTGAGAATAGACTTCACTTGTCCATTCTTTGACTCTAGAGGAAAAGAAAAACCATCATCAATTTACAAAGAATAGGACCTCCATAAACTTCAAAGAGTCAATGCAAAAAAATGCCACATCTTCATTATGTGAAGATTGAAAATGGAATGTAGTTGGTGCGACTACTTTTATTGATTGTTTCATAAAATATAAAAGAATTTCTATAAGTTAGTAACCTCTTTCAAATAATATTATTTCTTCAATTCTAACCCTACACAAATTGAAGATGTACAAAACAAGCAAAGAAGCAACTTTCATTGCAATCTACATGTCGCCTCTAGAAATGTGACTTCAATCCAAGAGTGCCATGAAATTGCAGCCCCACAGCAACACACTCAAACAACACTGTGAAACAAATCAATGGATGACATTTGTGTTACATAGAAGATCAATGATACAAAATCTTTAGAGACCAGTTACGGACTTACGGCATGCTGCTGTGGGGCTGCTCTTACAGGGTTCATGGCGTAACCATACTCTAATGTGCTATTTTCCTTTGGTGATGAGGCTACTATGGATTTCTCTTATGAAAGTCGTGCTACATTGCAGCTTCTCAAAGTTCGATGCTTCAAGTTTAAAAAAAATAAGAACTCGTTACGCTGGATGGGTACACAAGCTTAGATGGTTTAGCCACTCCACTTACACACTGAATTTCTCCGCAATAGCTGGGATATAATCGATGTGATAACGAAATAGAAGTAATATTACCAGTGAACTGAGGAAATCTGCGGAGCAGACAATACGATACACATGGAAAACTTTTCACCTACTTGTAACACCAAGGAAATCATTTCAGTAACCGGCAGGAAGTTACAAATGCACTGCACCCACTATCCCACAACCAGAAGGAATCTCTTATAAAGGAATAAACAGAGAGTATGCAGTCGCACGATTGGTAAGGAGCTCATGTCAGCACTGGATAGGTTTCACACGAAAGCCTCAAGAAGGATTTTGCCTATGTGTAACATACAACATCAGACGACCAAAACTCCCGCAATTGAACCATTGTAGAAATTGCATCCTTTTCAGATCGGAATGGATTTCAACCCTCAAACGAGATCTTCAGATAAATTCTTAAAGTGACCAACAAAAGTCGGCATCAGTCTTAATACCGTGGGACATGTACAAATCTTCTACCATATGCACAAATCATTCCGGCCTCTGAAGCCTTCTATAATTCTCTACAAGTACCTCTTCGAAAAACGCTATGGTACAACGACAAATTCACAGGCATAGACAAAACCTATTCGCCGCACCAATCTGCTAGCTATCTAGAATCCACTCAGGTGTTGCATGCGGGCGCATGCTGCCATGGCCGAAGTAGGTTTACTGAAGCGATGAACTCCATGCATACCTTACTCCCGGTGCGCAGGGGGTTTAGTGGTGGAGATTCTTGATCAAGATAGAAAACGTCAGGAACGACGCGAACAGCACCCACGCGAAGTACACCTTCATCAAGTTCGCCGCCACATGGTTCACTGGCTGGAACGCCCCGATGGTGGTGAACACGGCCGCCGCTAGCGCCAACACGTCCACGAACGCGCCCACGATGCTGTGCAGACGGAAGAACAGCACCGACCAAAGCAGGTTCAACGCGAGCTGCACGAAGTACACGCCCAGCGGGAAGGCGTTGCGCTGGAAGCCGCCGTCCGCCCACACCAGCCACGACGCTAGCCCCATCAAAGGGTAAATCAGCGTCCAGATAAGTCCGAATATTGGCCCGGGCGGCGTCCACGCCGGCTTGCTCAAGTCCTTGTACCATTGGCTGGGTCCGTTAAATGCGGACACCACTAGGCCCGACACCAGCGGCACCGCCACGGCTACGATGAGCGAAGGCACGCCCGGGCGCTTGGCCACTTCGGCCGTCTTGCGGTACGCCTTGGCGACATACTTCTGCTGCGTGGGGTCGTTGTCGTGCACGATGTCCGCCACCTCCCGCTGCCGCAAGCCCTCGCCGGTACTCATTTTCGCTGCTTCTGCTCTGCGATAGCACTCTGAATCCTCGCCCAAGTTCCTCCACCGAACACTCGAAAATCTTCGAATCAATGCCACCCAAAAACCTAATTCTCGTAAGTATTGGACACACCGTGCGTCGAAACACGCTCTCAACCCAATTCAATCAGTAGTGAGACTTGTAAGCGCTAACGGTTGGAGATTCTGCAGATTGGAGCGGAAGAGAGGTCTAATAGATAGCTGCGAAGTGTAGAGGATGGCAGAGTAAGAGCGTCGTGGTCCGCCAAGTGGCAGTCTGAATGGCTTTGCCACGCGTCGGATCCTCCGGCGCTGGACGTGTCGACAGTGGGGACGTACCCAGGGCATACGTGGGTGCATGTGGATAATATGAAAACGGCTCCAGCTATCAGCTCCTGACTTGTAAAGGTGGTGGCCTCGGAAAGTCCCAATCTGTTTCATTTGTTTCCCAAAAAAACAGAAAAAAAGAAAAGAAAGTCCCAAACTCCCAATCAAGGTTCACTGACGGAACTGGTCAAACTAAGGAAGTGCAGATCTCCAATTCTCATCACCTTCAGTTGGTGGATAACTTAACCCTGAAGCAGTGATCCCAGAACTAGTTTATAGAATTTGGTGTAATATGCTACCTAGTTTAGGTCATTTAGTGCAATTTGCTACCTTCGAGATAAATAAGCATGAATTTTGGCTATCTTGAGAGAAAGTGGCATTAAAAAAATTAGAAAAGAAAGGATTTTGCAAGTTGTAAAGGATAATGGGGGGTACTAATATCCATAACTAACAACAGAGATGCTAATTCCAACGTAGAGTAAGTAACAAATTGGCTATCAAATTCTATTGGTTGTTGAAATCTTAGCTAAAATTTAATTTTTTCAAGAATTTTTTCCTATAGAGATTTAGCTACTGAAATTTTTTAGTAGCAATGGAGTAAAATTTAGCGAATTTTGTGAACACTGCCTTGAAGTGCTCCAACGTCCATATTTTGGGCGATGAACAAAGGGCTTCAAGGCACTGTTTCATCCAATTAACTTCTCATTTATTAAATATAAAACTTGAATCTAGAAAAGACAACCTTCCTTAGCCCCTAAATGCCAAAGCCTTTTCAAGTGTGTTTTGACTATGGAAAAAGTGCATTGGCTCGTAGTCATCTCTAATGAAGCAAGTTGATTTTTTTTCAAAATCTAATTGTACAGATGTTTAAAGAGCTTGTTTATTAATAAGTACAAAAATTTTGAGTGCAAAATTGTATAGGAGTTGTGAGATTATAATGAGAGAAGAGCACATTTTCTATATTTAGTAAGCTACCTTTTTCCACAATGTTTCCCAAATTTGCATATAAATCTTATTGGGAATTGGAGGTGACATGAACAATTATGTAAAGTGTTAGCACACTAAAATGCACTTCTAAAAAACTTGATTTCACATGAGAAGCTATTAAACTCATCACACAATCCATCTTGCAATTGTTGAAATGCAATTATTTTTTATAAGTAGAAATTGCAAATAGCTCCAAATCAATAGTTGTCTGTTATAATTTTTTAATGGTGAATATCATGAAAACACTTTACACTTTCCATTGGAACCGTTCTCGAAGCAAATGGATATGTACAATTTCTTAGATCTCAAATCAAATGAAATTGCTAAACGCTAGGAAATGAAGTAAAATTGACAAACTTTACTCTTCATTTTTGGTACATGTATATCTTTGAAGACCTCTCAATAATCAAATATGTACTTTTTTCGGTGAAAAATGAAAGTTTTTAATAGTTGACCCTTAAAACTACCCCCCAAAATTTTTGAAATGGTCAAAGGAATTTAACTGCTTGCTTAGAAATGGGCCTAGAATTTTTAATCCACCATATATGGTCAACTGGGCAATTAGGGGTTAATGACCAAATTCATTAAATTCTGGTAAATGATACATTTGTACAAAGCTATAAGTGAAAATGTGCAAAAAATCAAAAAAGGATTGAGAAGTTTCACAGTTTCAGTAGACCAACCTATTACCACCCTAATTTGTAATCTGACTATCTTGGGGCCAATTTGAAGAGGGACACATATTTTTCAGAGGTGTGTGCATGTTTCACGAATCAAACCCAAGTGCAATTACAATTTTCTAATCGAAATTGTAATTTCTGTGACTTTTTGAAATGTTCAGTCCTAAATTTCAAAAGCACCCATGACTAGGGTCATAAACACCCTAATAACAACCCATAACCACCTACTTAAGTCCCTATAAGCATCTAGGTATTCCCCAATCAACTATTACCATGATACCCTATATAATATAAATGCACTGATTTTGTTAGATTTCTGAACAAAATTGGTTTATTTCTAGATAGATTTGGATAATGGAATGGATGAAAATGGGGCCAAATATAGGATGATGGAAATGGATTGCAGACAAAATTAGGTTGGTCAACCTTAAACACAACAAATTTGCCTTCTATTTGGTAATGGGATAAATTTGAATTCCTTGACCTTCTCTTAAGAAGTTCAAAGTTCGACATTGAAGATGTGAACTCAAAATCTCCAAATTTGATCATCCAATAAATTGATTAGTACTAATAGTGTGGCAAGAAAATTAGAAGCACCTAGGAATTTTGTATCACCAAATTCCTAGGTGCTTCTAATTTTAAAAAAAATAGTTTTAAATGATCTTGTTGTTTGACAAAATGCTTAGTTGCTCAAAAATGATCATTTCTATGCTTCAAGATTCAATGAATGAATTCGAACTTCTTTGAAATACTTAGAAATGTGTTGAAATAATGATAATAGCAACCTTCATTCCAAACATTTTGTTCAATTAGAAGATAATTTTAAGACAAAGCAAATGCAATGGGTCATTGCAAGAAACACCTATACTATTTTGTATCACTCAATGTGTGTTGATATGTTTTTTGGCCATAACTTTTGTGTTTTGGCTCTAAATGACTCAAGATTTATGGGAATGGTACTTCTGACTATATACACCTTGCCTAATCTTTTAGTAATTTAGAAAAATACTTAACTATCCAAAAATAGATCCCAATTTAATGTCACACTTGCAAATTGAAGTTTTTTAATTAGTATTCTTTAGCACCCGAAAAAACAAATTTTGAGTTGAAATTTTGTAGAGACGGTCTTCTAGTAGACTTGTAGCTAATGACCAAAGAAATTTCTTAAATAATTATTTTTATGTGGTCTAGATTCTAGTAGTCTACAAAGTGAGTCTCTTTTTGCTTGCATTTTGAAACATGTAAAAAATGATTTTGGTGAGTTTTTTGGTCAATGGGCATTTCCATACTTAAGGCACTTTTCTAATTCTCACACTTAGAGAATTTTTCTCATCAAGGGAGATTTGAGGGAAAGAAAGAGCCGTTTCAAGGTTGTTCCTGTGCGTATTTCCTATATTATCCTAAAACAATAAATCAGCCTATAATGGCTGAATTTTTGAATTTAAAAATAAATAAATAAATAAACCTAAAATTCTAAAAAGTGTTATGAAACTAAAATTGATTAAAAAAATTTAATATTAAATTTTCAATTTTTTTTTAAATAATAAAAATTACTATTTTATGATGTGGTAGTGTTTTGACCATATCAAACTATTGATGTGGTACATTCCCATAGTCTGAGAACTCAAGATAATTTATGGTCTTCTAGTACCTTTGAATCTCCCCTAATGATACATTTCTTTTAGTGGTTACTTTTGACTTGAAGGTGTATACATTAGTCATATTTTTTTAAGTTTTTTAAATTTATTTTTCTAATTTTAGATTACTCATAAAAAATCATGAAAACACAACCAAATTGAAAGGTGTTTCTTACAATCTCCCTGATACAAGCCAATATTTTAACTTGCGCTATCCTCTAAATGTCCAAGTGTTCTTTCTTAGGATAACTGAATTGGGATTGAGGCAAATGCCAATCATTTGTACAAAACACCCCCTTTCTACACAAGATTTTGAAGATGAATTGTTGTTGTTTTGTCCTACACAAAAAGATTCTCTAATCTCTTTCATTCATTGACTAGAAAATGGTTGCAGCATCATTTAAGGGTTAAAAGATACCACTTAATTTCTTTCAAGTGGTGCAAAGCTGATGTTTCATAGTGTCTTGATCGTTACAATGACAATGATAGTGCTATGCTATGTTGATTTCTGCAATGAATTTTTGCCTCTAGAAGTGAGTGATCAATGTGTTCTACGTGTATTATTTTGATGGCATTGACACACTGAAAATATCTTACCATATCACAAATTTTAGCAGGATAATGCAGAATGTTGTGTATCGACGTAGGTCAAACATTTATACAATAGAAAATTGTTTTGTTGAAGGTTTTATGAACTAGGTAATAGCCAAGTCTGTTGTAGGCTACCGTATGACCTTGTTGACCTGTTGACATCAATTGAACTGTTGGAAATATGATGCAAATATTGAGCCTAAACAAGGGAAATTTGTGAAGCCCATTATTTTACAGTAGTGCCATACAAGAAATCAATGTCTTTTCTCTAAGGTATGCCATGCAAAAATGATCTACTCTGTGGTCATGCTCCTCTTCTTGGGTGTGGATCATACAACTATTTTAATTTCTTTTGGTTTGATTTGTCTTATATTTCGTATTTGTAATGCTTAATGGATTTAATTAATCCCTAAATGCCCAAGGCCTGTTCTGAGCTTCTTGAAATTTCCTCTAAGTTGAACAAAATGCCAACATTTTGATGAGTTGTATCAATTTTTTTTGAATTGTAACCGTACAAATTCGAACTAGACATGTTAGAGATTGCATACATTAGATGAAATCTGAGGGCATTACTGGGCCGTTTCAGGTCTGTTCCCGAAACGGCTCCCAATGCCGCAGACCCCTGTCAGGCCGACTTTTATCGAAATTTTTTTTTGGGTCCTGAAATATGAAAATAAGTCCAAATTTTTTTTTGAATTTATTTATTTATTACATGGTAGTGTCCCGACCACGTAGGATTCGAGTTCACAGGGCAGAAATTGTGTTCCCGCAGTCCGGGAACCTGCAGTCTCCTAATGCCCTCAAATTTCTTCTAATGGGAAAAAAAACACAACACCATCACTTATGGAGTGAAAGATTATAATGTTTGACCATGAAGGTGTTAAAACTGCAAAAGTGATGTGAAGTCTTTCTATCCTCTTTTTGCAAGTCAAATATGAAAAGTTGGTGACAAAAAAATATGAAGTTGAAGGGCCTAACATGCATAACTCCAATCAATTTATGGCTTCTCAAAATCTACTCTACAATTTTTGTAAATGAATTTTGAATATGATTTTTTCTTTGAGATCTAGTGTATTTGGGGCTCATTTTTAAGGGATCTCAACACAGCTCAAAGTCAGATTGCAATGGGTACCCTTGCACAAAATCTTGGATAGAAAAATCACTATAATTCATTTTCCAAATCAGATTTTTGACACTAAAATTAGACTCTTAAAAAAACTTTCCAAAAATATAAACTACTAAAAATAACAACTAAATTAGGTTTTATTTTAACTTCAGAGTTTTGCAAACACCAAATCTTGGTGCCTTAGGCATTTAGGGGTTAAGATCTATTTTGTTGAAAATACTAACTAGAAGACTCTACACATGCTACAATCTCCATTCTCCGAGATGGAGACGGAAATACCTTAAGAAGAAACGGATAGAGAGCATACACAACAATATATCATCAATTTGTAACAAATTGAGTTTCAATCACTCTATCAAAAGCTCTAACTAAGGGGATGATTGGAATAGGAGCCTCTATGAAATCCTGCTAATTGAAAATGGAGGAGTGCACAACCAGGACTCCCCTCCTTTTTTACAAAATCATGCACTAAAGTAGAAAAGACAACAATATGATACTAGTATCAATTTTCCAATCTTCTTAGTCACACATTTCAACACAATTAATCTTTTTATTTCACATATCAACTACTCTGTACAAACCAAGGTAACTAAATCTAATTGTCACTTGTTTCTAAGACAACACCTCCGAATTCTTGCATATGGCAAGCTCCATCTGTGAGAGCAGGGAATTGATTTTGGACTCACCTACTTCCACTACTTTGAAAATTTATTATATATCCATTGCATATTGACATGGTGTTCGAAAACAACATGTGTAGAGAAGTCAATTTCGAGTCCCCTTTTGACTACCAACAACAAGACCTATCAAAAACTTGGAACCCTGCTCAATCCTGCATTTGGATAACATCTGCTGCTGCAGTTCAATAAACAGAAATAAGCCTTATGTGAGTTTTTTTCATGCCTGCACCGTCCGTGTCCTCCTGGCGCGCCAGTCAACTGGTGGGCATGCACGACGACCAAACTACTCCGCCAGCAGCACTCCCGACGGAAGCATTCCGCGCCGGCGTTTTGGCCATCACGTCGCATCCCATGCGCATCCACCCTGCTTTGCGGTTATTCCGCAAGTATCGTGTGTCAAAGAAAATCTGCAACCCCACAGTGCTCCCGTTTTGCAGATCCCCATCCAGCAGCCCCCCCAACTCGGTCTTCAATGGAAAGCCATCCCCGTGCAAGTTCAACACCACAGGCCGACTCCGGCGCGGCTTCAGTCCAAACCCCAGCGGCACTTCTTGGAGCAGAATGATCTGCCCCTTGAACTCCACACGCACAAACATGCGGCGGTACGTGGTGAAGCACCCGGCCACCGTGTTCTTGTTCCACGCCGACAGATTCACATTGATGTCGCTCTTCACCTGCCAGGTCCCCGTGGTGGTGTTTTGGTTCACGGCCATGTCGCGGATACGCAAACCCTCTAAGCCGAGACATGGCGTCTTGTGACAGTGTTGAACGATCTGTGATACCCACCAGGCGGAGCAATAGAGGGCAATGACGAACAAGACGCAAAATAGACAGCAGCAACACTTTCCGCAAGTTTCGAAACAGGGGCGGAGCGATATCGGATGCTGCACCACCACGTGGAGGTCCTCGGTACTAGCCCTCTCGCAAGACATCGTTCCGCGATCCGCAGGTCGCGCACGAGATGATTCGCAATTCACTGCAATTGCATCGATAATTCGATATCCCTGGCCTGAAGTGTTGATCGACGAACTATCTGCTCGGGCGCGGGCGTTATATGTACGAAGTGATGTTGAAATTGAAGTTAATTAAGGTCCAAATTGAAGAAGAGCGAGGGTGGGTTCCGTCACAGATTAGAGATTTCAAGTAACTTACGAAATGGTGAATCACAGACTTGCCGATCGACTACAGAAATGGAATCACTGTACGATCGACTACCACTTCCACAGCGTCGAAAGAATTGAAACTCTTTCTAGAAGGCACACCAAGTCACTGATTTATCATAAGTTATGGATCAACGGGGATTAGCCATCTGTATCCTCGCCGGGATGCAAGTTTTTTAGAGCAGTGACTCGATCAGACCAGGAAGACTCTGAGCATGCGAAAACCTGAATCCCATTTATGCCAACATTGGAGGGCACATTGCTAGTTGAATCGGCCATGTATCAGACTATACTTACCTTCCGACAGATGGTAGATACCCTTCACTTGAGAATCGGGTGCTTGAATATATTTATCGAGTACATGCTAGGAAGTAGCCGGGCAAGTATTCTTCTGAAATTGATGGATGTGTTCTGTGAAGTCGGCCAGTCGGTCTGATTGTCTGCAGGAGAGAGGACTCTGGGATCAAAATGTGCCGACTAACTGACTAAGATGAAACTTTTCCCGAAATGGGCCACGGCCGAAACAACATGTCCATCCAACATGTGCAACCCTTAAAGGATGACGAGATCCATTGCCATCTAGTCAAAAACTGTTGAAACTGAATTTAGTATATTAGATTGTCTTAAAACATCTATCTTATATTTTCAGTACTTGAAACTATGAATTGTATATCAGTATGACAAAATTTTGATTGATTTTGTGAAAAAAATGTTGTCATTATAATTTTTGTTGTAAAAATTAAAAATAAATAATTAAAAACAAAAAAAATGATCCAAATTATTTGAAATTTTTGGAAGAAGTACAAATGGGTCACTGCAAGAAACATTTAACGTTTTTGTCTCATAATGGCCTATTTTGGTGAATCTTGTGACTTTTGAAATAAATTTTTTTGGAATAAAATAAAATATGGATAATTTGTAAAGCATTAAGAATAGGATGTCTCTAAAACTTCAATTTAACCCCTAAAGGTTTTTTACTATGATTTCACCAAAACCGCTTCAAAACTGTCATTTTGTAGACAACTACCAAATTTTAAGAAAAAAACATTTTTGGACAAAAGTAACCATAAAATCTCTTAGAGCACAAGTTTAAGAAGATGTGGAAAAAATTTCAGCAATTTATGCCGTGTAGATTGCAAGATATTAGTGTTTTAAGTGACAAAAATCCCTTTTTTACCACTGTGAAAATCTGGGCAGCTACACTTTACAAGGTTACATTTGTATGAAAAAAATTTCAAATTGGTGGTTACTCTCTGGATTCATTATTAAAAGCAAGTTGTCTATACGCTCAAAAAATTTCAAATCATTTGGAGTTGTAAAACATAGAGGAAAAAAATAACAAGTACAAAGAAGTAGAAAATGAGCCAAAACACTAAATTGTAAACAATTTATTTATGGAATTGAAAAATTCTAATCCCAATGGTTAAAATGTTGTAATAAACAATCTTCACCTATTGAAATTATTTTTATCCAAAAATATTAAAAATTGAATTAAATAAAAGATTTCAAACTTTTTTTGTAGTGTAGGAATTTTGTAACTAGCCACAAACTACCTCAAACTAAACCTCCTCATAACTTTTGACTCAGTAATCCAAATGGAATGATTCAAAGATTCTTGCATACATAAAATTCTAAATAAAATTTTTCATTTTTTCATTTTTTCAAAAAATTATTTTTAAGGAAGTTTTTTTATTTGCCCAGACTACGCAGAGATCAAAGGAAATCACATATCATGCAATAACTTTTTGACTATGTAGTCAAATGTTATGAAACTTATTAGACCTTCAAGCTACTCCTTGGGCACATGTTGTGTGAAACTCAAAGAAAAAAAATAAAAACTCTATTCGTAGTGAGCTACCCAAAATCACTATAGTGCGAAAAAACGCAGTTTGGTCCTTTAGGGGTTAAGAAAATTGAACCCTAAAAGTTATGCTCAAAAAAAGCATAATGGAAAATACAATGAAAATAGACACTTTTTTGTTTGATTTTTTAAGAACTCAAAAAAAATTCAAAAAAATTCAAAAATAATAATTCATTTTTCCTAATGTAAAAGTGCTTCTTCTCGCCCATTTTTATCCTCAAGAAAAATATTTTGTGTTTTGTACAAGTGTACCTTGGTAGTGAACTTTGACCACAAGTGGAAGTTGGACAGTTGAATATTTTACAAAAAACTCTTTAGGGCTTGAGTAACTATAGTTGAGGTCCATGCATGCCAATTTTAAGCTCAAAATTTGCATTTTGGGCTTGAAAATAGGATTGAAATCTCCCCAAATGGCCAAGATAGACATCATATTGGGGGCAATTTAAAAATAGTAAACTAATTTGGAAAAATTGAAAAAATTACACAATATGTAAAACTTTTTTATGCACCTTCATTCTAAATTTCAAGACAAGAAAACAAAAGATGCAAAAATTATGAGCAAAAAACTACCTAATAAGGGCCAAGGGGACGGGAAAAAAGGACAAATGTTTCTTGCAACCACCTAAATAGCAATGAAGATTACTATACAAAATTTTCTATTGATTATTATATTTCTTAACCCTTTAGGGCCTAGCAAATCAATTTTGGTTCTTTTAAATTGAATTTTGGGAATTGGAACACTCTCTTGGCCTTAGTTCCTCTTGGGGCATGAATAAGATGTGAGGGCACGGGTATTCCGCTTCCAATGAGCCATTGGACATCAAATTTGGAGCAATGATGATTTGTCTATTGCAATTTGAAGTTGGGAATTTTAGAGTTTCAAAATGCACTGTGGAACATGTTTCTCTATTGAATTTCTCTGTGTATAACTAAAGAGAGCATGCCAACTTCACCATAATATTCAATATAATGAACTCTATTTTCAATAAAAATTTCATGGGAAATTGAGCTCTTTTGTAATTACTATGATTTTTCAAAGGCATAAACTTTAAGAAATCATATAAATTTCATTTTTTTTCCAAAAATAAATTAAAAATCACATTATATAGAAGATATGAATTCTTATTTGTAGAAAAATAATAATTTTAATTAAATTATAAAATTTTAATATGAAAATTTGATTATAGAAGAATTCAAGAGGTTGCTTGGGGCTCCTTAGGCCCTAAAGGGTTAAGCCCAAACAAGTGAACAACCACAACAAAGTCCTTGAAGTCAAATTTGACTATCAAATCAAATTTAATACTCTATTTGATAAATATATAAAATTTTGATATTTTTTACTAGTGGAAAATTGTACTTTCTACTTATTCTATTTTTTTCAAAATTTTTGATGAAAACAAGACATTATTGTAATTTTTTTAAAGTATAAGGTTAAATTTTTTTTATCAATTATAATATATATTAGAATAATCTGAAATTTTTACCATTAGCCCTTAAGCGTCTCAATTCTTTTTTGAATTTTTGCACATTTTTTATTATAGCTTTGTACAGATATATCATTTTCCAGAATTTAATGAATTTGATCATTAAGGAAGATTCTCTTTTCTAGATTCAAGTATTACATTTGACAAATGAGAGGTTAATTGGATGAAATAGGGCCTTGAAGCCCTCTATTCATCGTCCAGAATATGGACGTCGGCGCGCTTCAGGATTAATGAAGATTAGAATGAAAAACTTAATTTTGTAATTTAAATTGAAAAAAAATTTAAAGGAAAAAATATGAATGAAAAACACAACATTTTTTATTTTATTTTAACACATGGAGCTTGCAATCGCAATAACTTTTTCAATTTTTAGATTCTTTGAAAATTTTAAGTTGGAAGAGAAAAAAAACTTATTAAGCTTCATTTTCTTAGCTTAAGTCCAATACCAAAAATGGTTATATTGAAAGTTAGAGTCAAGGTTGACCAAGGTGCATCCACTTTTGGGATGCAATGACCTTTAGGGGGTAAGATACCATACATATAGGTTAGTTTTGTAAATAACTCAGGAAAATTTGGAAATGACGAAATTTAGAAAATTATTTACAACTATTTCTAAAATTTGAAAAAATTATTCTTGAGAAAATTAGGAAAAGGAACACATTTATGCATGGTTAGAAAGAATTAGTCCAAAATTAAGAATATCCTCATAAAGAGTAGAAAATCTAAAAAAAAAATTTGTCTACCAAATTATCAAATTGCAAAAACTAAACTATTTCAGTATGAATTGCCAAAATTGACCTACAACATATGATAGATTTGTTTTTGTTTTTTACTAGAATGGAAAATTTCATTGATAAAAGGAAACAATATATTAAAACTAGGGAGCAAGAATTTTTACAATGTTTTTTTTTTATTTTTTTTATTACTTGGAGATCTCCTAGACTACGTGTTCCTTAGTTGCATTTTTGGTACCATTAGAAAGCCCTTGGCCAAGACAAGTGTATGGGCTTCCTATAATGTAAAAGTTATAGAATTTTGAAGTTTTTATGAATTAAATTTTTTTGAAAATGATGGTTACTTATATTTTGATTGTGGCAATGGCATAGGGCATAGTAAATGTTGTTTGTGGACTCTTGCCACTCTTGCACTAAGGCCATGGGCCAACAAAACTACCACAATTATGTGAGCTTGCAAAATTCTCTTTTTACATAAAAGACCAAGAAGGAAGTTCACTTTCACATAAAATTTTCATTCCAAAAGACTCCGTGTGAACATTGGTAAATTTCACTTTTGTCATGTGTGGTTAAATTTGCAAATTTTGAATCATATATTTGAAAAAAGGTGACCCCAAATAATATATGGGAGGTGTAAAAGGAAAATTGATCAAGCACAAAGAAGGGGTCCTTTTTTCACTTCCACCTCTACAATGACTTAGGGGAGATCAAAAGAGGGCCGATTCACTTCTATTTTCAAAAAGGTGCGCTTGATGCAAATTGTGAGGACCCTTGCATCAAATGCTCATGATCAATTAATCCTATTTTAAAAAAACTTATGATTTGTGTTAATTTTACTTTATAGTATTTCCAAACACTAGCCTAATGACAAGGTGTAGGCATCTTGAGAGATTTTTTCACAATTTATTGACTTGAGGATATTTGAGTATACTTGTCTAATACATATATTAATAACATGTATTTTAAGAACTTTTGAAATTGAAGAGAAATCCTTTTCAAGATACTTCTAGTAGTTTTAATTTTAACTCACATTAGTCAATTGAACTTTTTGTTTGAGGTGATTGTAAGAAACATTTGTACTATTTTGCATCACATGTTGCATGCTTATCTATTTTTTGGCCATACCTTTTGTGTTTTGGCTCCAAATGATTCAAAATTTACAAGAAAGGTATTAATGACTAACACACCTTCCTTAGTTTTTTCATTATTTTCAAAATTATTTTATTATTCTAAAATAGACCCCAATTGAATGTCACAATGTTACACTTGCCAATTTGGAGGGTTTGAGTACTATTTAGTATCCAAAAAAACGAGTTTTGAAGTGAAAATTCAATGAAATGATCTTCTAGTAGACTTATAGCTAATGGCAAAAGGAATTTTAAAATTGATTAATTTTGTGTGGTGCGGAACTCTACACATTGAACTTTTTCTACTTGGATTTTAAAACATATAAAATATGATTTTGGTTTTTTTTTTTGGTGCATGACCATCTTTATAGAGTTGTTACAAATGGCCATTTTTTTTTTCTATTTACTTGTTTTTACTATTTTAAACTAATTTAAACATCCCAATACCTATTTTTCTTGAGATTTGGCACTTTTCTAGTTTTCTTATTTAGATAATTTTCTTATAAATTTCCTTCAGTAATTACCTTTGTCTTAAAGGTGTATACATTATTCATGTATACACCTTTATAAATTTCCTTCAGTAGTTACTTTTGTCTTAAAAATTTATACACATTTAGTTTTCTAATTTTAAAGTACTTCCAAAAAAAATCATGAGTACTATTACTATTGAAAATGCAACAAAATCGACAAGTATTTCTTGCAATCACCCTTAGACTTGTTGGGGTCATTGCAAGAAACACCCAACATTTTGTAAAGACTTTTGCCACAGTACTTATGATTTTTCATGAATACTTTTAAAAATAGAAAAATACATATTTTTTAAATATGAAAAATAAATTTAATATAAATTTATTTTAAAAAGAGGTACCCGATGAAAGAAAAGTGTAGAATATTTTTAGGAGGTGAGCTAGAAAAGTGCAAAATCTCATGAAAATAGACACTTTGACTTTTTAATTTATAAAAAATAGAAAAAAGAATTTTTTTGAAAAACTAAGAATTGTCCCAATTTGGAAAGAGTTGATGATGAAAAGATTTCAATAGAAGAGTAATCTTAGAATTGTCATCAATGTCCAAAAATTGCATGTAATAAGAGTCTTGTTTGCACTCACATGCATAATATAAATATTTTGTTTTTAGACTGTGTTTGATAGGAATATGATTTTCTACTATTCAAATAGACCATAAATTTTTTAGCTCTAGATCATAAAATTTGGATACTCCTAATATAGGAAAAAATCCTAAACTATAAAGTGTGACAAATTAGCTAATTGATTAAAATTAAACTACAAAATGATTTTTGAATTTTTTTGAAAAATGAAGGTTTTGATTAACATGAAATTAGGCATGTTCAATAAAAATTTCATAGGACTCATTCTCCAAAAGTTATAGCAAGAAGCAACAATGTCTCTTCATTTGTGACATTAAATAAGACTGGTGTTTCTTGCAATGACCCATTGGTGCATCTTGCTTGTCAAGGAAGGCAAATAAAAACGACAAAATTAGTGCAAGGATTTTAATTGGTGTTTTTTTGGCACAATATTTATTTGGGATTAAAAAATTGGATTATTTTGTACAATATTCTCCAATTTTAATAAGATGAAATTGCAAAGAATCATCCAAAAAAATTGCAAAATATGATGGTACCACTACCTCTAGATGAATAATGGTATGTCATCCATTAACTCATTATTTTTGGATACAAATTCCTTCATTATTCCAATTAAGCTTGCAAAATAAACTCCCTTAGAAGACTCAAAATAAAATCCTTAAGCAAAACTTATAAAATGTCCCTAGGAGACACTACTCATAATCAATCACAATACCTTGTCTTTGAAGCCAAGTATCAATGTCTTTCAATGAGGGGTTTCAAAAAAAATACTCAAGTGATGAACAATTTCCAAAAAATAATTTGTGTCTAAGTTTTTGCCAATTGGCTACAACCAAAAGATGTTGTCTACTTATTGTTATAAAATTTTCATTTTGAGGGGTCAAACTAGCCAATTATTGCTTCACAAATAGATTTATAGCCAAATTTACCTAAGTTTAACCTAATTTTGGCAAAGATTTCACCAAGTATCACCCAATTATCATTCAAGTATCGTACGTGTAGGTCACTTTCAGCAGTTCATGCTAAAATAGTTTACTTTATGCATTTTGAGAATTTTGCAAACAGAAACTCCTAATTTTGGATTGATTCTTTCTAACCATGTATAAGTGTGTTCTTTTTTCCCAATTTTTCTCACAAACAATTTTTTCAAACTGTGACATTTTCAAGTTATTTATGAAGCTGACCTATACGTCCGGTAGCACGTGAGTTCTAAAGAAAGAAGCGGTAGGTTAGGGAGGTTGCTTTTCCAAAATGATAAAAAAAAATGTTAAAAATAGCATTCTATAGATACGCTCTCTACTATAGTTATCTACAGTTTTCTATAGTTATAAAGACATTTAGGATAAGATTAGAATACTTTGGACCAAGAGGAGAGAAGAACTACTCTTCTTTTCTCCTCTACATATGTTTCTACTTCCTTCTAAAGTTTACTCTTTCCTTCTTGCATATTTTGGGTTCTTGTTTCGTCTCCTATTCTCAACAAAAAAAAAAAAAAAAAAAAAAAACATCCACGAAGTTATTTGTTGCAAATTAAAAACCAACAAGAAGCCCGGTCCTCGGCAGATGACCGGGCAAGGGACTCATCATAGTAGGGAGCACTGAAGCAGAGAAGGAGCGAGGGAGGAAGTTTCAAAAGCTGCGCCGCATATTCGGTGGCCCAGCTTTGTGTGGACAATTGGCAACTTCCGCCCAAGCTCCTCCGTCCTTTCCACACTTCGTGCGGATGCTCTTACACCACCCATCCCAACGCCCACCCCCTTCGGCGATCGGGTTTCTCTTGGATTAGTCGGCAAGTTTCCTCGCTGGCAAATTCTGCCGACAAGCATTGCAGACAGGCTTCGAGTAGACAATCGAGGCACCTCGAATGCGTGTCCAGACTGCCTTTCAGTTCGCTTACATACTCGCTTCTTAATCCAGGCTTGGCATCTCCAACTGACCCATAAACAATTGCTGTTTCGATTTCCTAGGCAAGCATTGCCCGTGAAGTTCTGCGTAGGAGAATTCCAGTTTCATTGAGAGCAGATTGAGGAGTTACGTGCTGGGCGTATGGTGCCGAGATTTCTTCCCGGCCTAATCAATTCCGATGGTCGGGGACGTATCGTGGCTGAACAGATCGATTTGCATCCAGGTAGCGCGGATTTGAGACTCTTCCATGCCACCTGATTTTGGAACCTGTGGGGCTGGTGTCAGCCCGCTCATATCTATGGCACTTGAATTTCTATGGGTAGCAAGTATATGCTCGATCATTGTCACACTTGCGTGTCCTTTGATGAATTAAAAACTCTTCTGGCCTGACGGCTTGGATCAGAATTCTGATGAATTCTCGCTAGGCAGAATGGAAATTTGGGCTAGATTGTACTTTAATTTAAGGACCTTTATATGTTAACCACAAATTCACTGTGCACAGAGGAACGAAATAGAGGCAGCAGGTAGAATTGTGATGAGTCGTGTAAGCAATCGCGGTTAGAGTCTACTTGATCAGAGGGTTACGAAAAAGGAGTGCTCTCATTGTTCTTTAGGTTTTCAAAATTGTACAAAATCGATTTTCGAATTCCTCACGCAAGCGTACGTCATTCCGTGGAAGTAAGCCGTTCATTTCTGAACTTGTGCAGGTAGTCAATCGATCAGTTGTCAGGGGCCAGGGACAAATTAAATTCACGCTACTTGGATTTGAAGCGTCCGTGTGCCTTACTCGAGCTCCAACAATGCCGTGCGAGAGTGCCACTGTAGATGAAGAATACCGGGTGGTGGTACAACTCCCGAAGACTTTCTCAGCGCGACGTCGGGACTGTGCGAATGCTCTCGGACGAGCCTGCGCACCCTGCTCTCTCATCTGGAAGCTCCTCTGCTACCTCTTCCTCGCCCTCTTTGCATTATCCATCTTCTGGTCCTTCTGGTGGATCATCATCCTGGTTTCGTACTGCCAAAAGACACCGGGTCTCGGCCTGGAAGACGTGAGCATCCGCGAGATGGTCTTGTATCGAAACTCCACCACCACCACGGCATGGCTTGTGAAGAGCGACATCAACGTCAACCTGACAACGTGGAACCCGAACACGGTGGCTAGGTGCTTCACCACGTACCGCCGCATGGTGGTGAGCGTCTCTTACAAGGATCAGCTCCTTCTGCGGCAGGAAGTGCCGCTGGGGTTTAAGCTGAAGCCTCAAGGAAAGCGTCCTGTGGCGATGGACTTGCGGGGGGATGGCTACACCGTGCAGAAAGACCTGGGGTCGCTGTTGCAAGTGGATCTTCAAAACGCCAGCGCTGTGGACTTGGATTTTTCCTTTTATACTCGGTTCTTAAGGAATGATCACAAGGCCGGATGGATGGGCATGTGCTGCGAATTGGTAGCCAATGCGCCGCAGAATTCTTCTTCCCAACTGAATTCTACTGGTGGCCTTGTTTGGTCGTCTTGCAGGCCCTGTTAACATCTTTCCCGACGAGCAAATCTTTGCGAGAAAGTGAGAAACTATACCAATTCCTGGTCCAGGTGAAGGATCGTAAATCGTTACAGAAGAAATCATAAGCAGGTCTTCTTGTGACTCTGAGAATGATGTCCAGAGCAAACTGCTGAGAAGTTTGTGGAAGAGCCTAGTGCAAGCATGGCCAGTGAGAGAATGGAGGACAACTTCTAGGAGTGAATATGGTATCTTTATGGGTCACAGAAGATCTTTTTAGAAATTAAAGAATCTTCAGTACTTCTAGAATGTTGAATTGGTCGAAATAATTATGGACTTTGTTGGCTTCGGGTAGTTGAGGACAAGTGTAAACGAAATGTGAGGATGTTTGAGTAGGCCTTGGCTTACTTTGAAAGTGAACCGGTGCTACAATGCAAATCTTAGGACTCATTGTTTTCCTACTACTTTCACTTTGAACATTTTTTAATGTCATATTCAGTGTATCACGGAGACTTGTACCAGTGCCTAGCTTCAATTGGCTTGACTTACTTTCATTCTAAGCATCAGAATTTGAGGTCCATAATTGAAAGCTCTTGGACTTTAAAAGCGTCCTTCAATGCAAAGGTACATTTTGCTTTCTCATTGCACTAGCAATGAACAAGAAGTTACATTTGAAGACATTAATAGTCACTCATTTGAGCAATTTTGGAGCAAATTGTGAGCAAAATGAAGTCATGGAAAGTTTTCTCTTGTAAGGAGATAGGAAATACCGGGATAGCCAAATTTTCAAAATTTCATCCTAAAAATTGAAATTACTACAAATTTTTGGGATCCAAAAAGTTCACTTCAACTATTGCCAATCTCTAGAGTCTTTGAATTCTAATCACTCTAGAATTAATTCTATACTCTCTTCTCATATTTTCTTGCTCATTAATCTAGGACATATGTCATAATCTTAATAGTCCCAACCCTGAAAAGAACCAAAAAACAAACAATTGAGGCTTTAGTTGGAAATCTCTTCAAACCTAGGTTGGAATTACTATACTCCTATAGTTTTGGGTGCTAGAAGTAGTTGACAATTAATGCCACTACCTTAGCAAAGCTGATTGCAACCCAAAAATTGCTTCTCTTACAAGTTTGGACTCTTTTTACGTTGTAGAAATATGGGCTACGTTGGTTTCTCTAGTGATAATGATCATCTACTTATTTGAACCTCCGACAAACATTTTCTTGTACAAAGGACATCAATTTGGCATGAAGAATGTCGATGGGCTTAGGGAGAAAGGGTGGAGGATATTTGGTTGAGCCTCAAGGGTGATTGCATGAAACACTTGTACTGCTGTGTTGCATCATGTTTTGTGGTGACTAGTTTTTTAGCCATAACTTTTGTTTTTTAGCTCCAAATGATTCAAAATTTTTAAAATGGCTACTCATAACTATCATACATCATTCAAAAATTTTGAGTATTTAAAAAAAATATTTTACTATTTTTAAATAGCCCCCGATTTTTTGTCACACATTCCAATTTAGGGTTTTTTAGTATTATTTAGAACCCAAAAAAATGAATTTTGAGCTGGAATTTTGAGAGGATGTTTTCTTAGTAGAATTGTAGCTTACCTCAAAAGGAATTTCAAAAATAGTCATTTTCATGTGGTGTAGAAGTCTACAAAGAGACCTTTTTTGTGCTTGCTTTTTGAAACGTGTAAAACATTTTTTTGGTGATTTTCTTGGTCAAGCCTTATCACCAAAAAGTCTTCTCAAATGGCCAATTTTTATATTTATTTTAAAAAAGGTTTTTTATTTTTATTAATTAAAACATTGAAGTATGTATTTTCTTCACCGGAATTCTATGTGTTCTATGTCCAAAATTCTAGTGAAGAAAAATACAACTTTAACATTTTAATTTGTAAAAAATAGATTTTTTTTTAATAAAATCTAAAAATTGGCCATTTGAGAAGACTTTTTGGTGATAAGGCTTGACCAAGAAAATCACCAAAAGAATGTTTTATATGTTTCAAAAAGCAAGTAGAAAGAAGGTCTCTTTGTGGACTTCTACACATCAAAAAAATGCCTATTTTTAAAATTCCTTTGGAGATAAGCTATAAGTCTACTAATAGAATATCCACTCAAATATCCAGCTCAAAATTCGGTTTTTTGGGTTCTAAATAGTACTAAAAACCCCACAATGTCAAAGTGTGACAAATTAACAAAATTGAATTTTAAATATCAAATGATTTTTTTAAATTTGTAAAAAATAAGGATAATAATGTGAGTCAAGATATCTAGGAAGCCTTTTTTTAAATTTTTGGCACTTAGTTTTTTATTCAAAAGTTAGAGCCATCTTAAAGCGGTCAACCCAAAAAAACGCAACAAATAGTACAGGTGTTTCGTGCATTCACCCTCAATTATAATTGCATGTGCAATTGATGCAACAATGACCAATTGTACTCCTTGCCCCAAAGAAAAACCTTATTTTTATTGCCATGGTGGGGCTGGTATCCTTCATATGCATTCCAATTGCATCTCCATGGTTAGATTTGCCATTGCAACTGCAAGTAGTATGTTGTCATGATGCAACCCAACCCATTTGGTAGTCTAGCATTGATGCATATTGAATTGTAAAACTAATCTCCTAAAACACTACAGAATCAAGGTAGAAAATGTCTTTTGAATGACTTTTTAGGGTTATTGTACAAACAAACAATGCACCTAGCTATTCATCCAAGAATTTGATCATTTTTGCCTTTTTTGAAGATTATTACACAAACAAACAATGCACCTGGCTATTCATCCAAGAATTTGATCATTTTTTACTTTTTATAGGATTATTGGTCAAACAAACAATGCACATATTCATCCAAGAAGAATTTGATCATTTTTAATTGACTTCTACTATAATAGGAAGTACGCATCCTAAGTTAAGACTAGTGCAAAAAAGAAATGCAATGAAGAGAGTGTCCCAAACTTTACCTTCTCTTGTGTGCTTTGATATCCACCCTCCTTGATGCACAGGTGGCAGCTTCTTCAGTTGCACTTTCTTTCTTCACTTCAATCCTTTCCCTTGCCTCCAACAAGGCCATTTCATGTTTAAGCTTCCTTTGCTCTTAATTCCAGATTGACCTCAAAGTTAGAGAGGTTATGTGAAACACCAAGGTTTTTAGACTTTTCTTTGTGGCAAGGTTCCCACCAAATGATCCATGAATTAAGGTAAGATCCTTCTTCACTTTTATACTACAACATGGAAAAAATCTGCCAAATGTCTTCTCAGCCAATTCTTCGTCACTACTGCCTCCCAATTCTTCCTCCATTTTATCGGGATGCCAAGCATAACTTACCCACGCTGCCACAGAGTTAGGCTCTGCTGTAAGAAAAAACAAATCTACATTTATGGTGTCCTCTGTTGTAGATTCAGGGAACTCTAACTTCACTTTAGCAAGGGGCGTTGGAAGTATGGTCTCATTTGAACAACCGAGAGCTTCTGCTTCCAACCTCTCAAAAAGACGGTTCAAAATTGTGTAATATCAACACTACTTCTCCAATTCTTTCTGGAAAAAAAAGAACAGAAAAAACATTACATAACATTTACTAGCATTGGGTGGCTTTGACTTCTCGAGGGTGTGGAATATTTGCCCCCCTAACAGTGTTTCATCAGTAACTACTGAAGTAAGTGGATATGTGGAGGATGGAGAAGCTCTTGGGTGTGGAATATGCCACATCCTTCACTATAGAGAGAAGGCAGAGTCATGATGTACTATTGAATGTTATGTACTTTTCTAGAAGATGAGAGAATATTTAGGGTTTACTACAGAATTTGACCCAAATTCCAATACAGTACTAGCACCCTTCCCAAGAGGCGCAGGTTTATGAAAGCTTCGACAACAACCACAAGCTTGGCACTTCCTTGCATCAAAATCTACAACCCTCTGTACTGAACAAGAATTTTAAAGGCACCAAAATATTAAATGGACTTGTTTTAAAAAATTGTAGATGTTTGAAACATGATGTACAACTCTCACACTTCAATAACTACATTGTAGATGTACACTAAAGGTAGATATTTGTATAGTGTGAAGTGTCGGTTAATCAATATGGATCCCCTCAAAAAACCCTTTTTACTATAGTTTGTCCCAACACCTCAATCCTTTTTTGAATTTTTGCACATTTTTGCTTATAACTATGTATAGAAATATCATTAACCCCTAAAGGACTAAGGCATTTTCTCGCTTGAAGACCACTCAAAACTGCCATGTTTTCTACTTCCTCCCCCAAAAACAAAAAGAGCAATTTTATTAGAATCTAACCGTAGGATCTTGTAAACTACTTGTCTGAAATCATGTGGTAAAAATTTCATGAATTTTGAACGTGCTGATTGGAAGATATTAGCATTCAAAGTTAGAAAAAAAAATTTTGAACTCTGACTTGCAATTTTAGATGACTTTGATTGCCATTTGTTGAATTTTTTTGTACTATGGACCATGAAGTAATTTTTTTTTTCATATTAAACATTTGAGTTGAGAATTAGGGAAAAAAATTTCAAAAAAAAAATACTTGATTTTCATTCATTAAAAAATTGTTAAATAGAAGAAAGTCCAAGATTGAACAAAACACTAAGTTGTTAATAACTTTAAGATGTAATTGGAAAACCATGATCCCAACAATGAGCTTGTTCTTGCAAACATTCTCAACCTTATAAAAAAATAAAATTTGAAAAATTTGAAAAATTGCATTCAAAATGAATTCTATAAGTTATTTTTTGAAGAAGGTGCTTAGATTGCCCAAAATACAAGATTGTCCGTAACTTTCTCATTATTAGTCCAAATAAAATGAACCAAAGCTTCGAATGTAGAACAAAACATAATCTTTGAGAAAAAAAAAAAATTAAAAAAAAATTAAAAAATTTGTGTTTTTTTTTCTGCCCGGTGAACTACTTTTTGGACTTAGAATGGCATAACTTTTGCTTCCAAGCACCAATTGAAATAAAAATTATATTTTTGGAAAACTGATTTGATTCCCTGTATTCAAAAGAGTTTTCAAAAAATCATAGCAAAAATTCAAATCACACAAGATTGCCCAAAATTCCAACTATCCCCCGAGGGGACTTTAGTCCTTTAGGGGTTAACCAAAATTCTATGAATTTTGTCAGTAAGGAAGGTTGTCTTTTCTAGATTCAAATATTACATTGGATGAATAAAGATGATTGCATGAAACACCTATGCTATTTGTTGCATTTCTTAATTGTACTCATGAAATAAAAAAATAGTTTTCAAAAATCTTAAAAATATTGATAATGTATATACCTTTAAAGTGAAGGTAACCACTAAAGGAAAAGCATAGGAAATTCTCTAAATAGGATAACTAGAAAAGCACCAAATCTCAAGAAAATAGACACTTTGATGTTTTAATTTATAAAAAATAGGAAAGAATTTAATAAATAAAGTAATGATTTTTGTATGTCAACTTTAGGGAGATGGTCATTTACCAAAATAGTCACCAAAATAATATATTTAGAATTCCTTTGGACAATAGCTACAAGTTTGTCTAGAAGATTGTCTCTTCTAAATTTTAGCTCAAAATTTGTTTCTTTCTAGGGTTCTACTTTGTTAAAAATAAAAATAAAAATTGAATATTGTAATATAAAATTGGAGACTATTTTTAGATAATAAAACATTTTTTTAATCCAAAAAATTAGACAAGGTATATAATAGTCAAAAGTACCTTTTTAAAAAAAATTTATGGCCTTTGGAGTAAGAATGAAAAAGTTATGACCAAAAAACAAAGTTAGCTTGTGACGTGCAACATGAAATAGTAAAGGTCTTTCTTACGATCAATCATGAGAAGTTGGACTAAACAATGCCTTGAAGCCCTCCATTCAACATCCAAAATATAGACATTAGAGCACTTTAGAGGTAACCCTTGAAGGATGGACTGGTAGTTATGAAAATCATGCATTTTGATACCGTGTGACATGTTCCTTGAATAGGCCAAATATACTCAGTGTAAGTCAAAGTACTATAGAAGATCTCTCCTTTCCACCGCTAATATGGAAGATAAATAGTTGCACTTTTGTCCTATAAGAAAAGATTTTTTGTTATTAATTAGCCACAAAACATCCTTGTCGATGTTTAAGGGTTAGATTTGTGCATACCCCAACTTCTAAGTAGTGCGTCATAAAATGCAAAGTGAAAGCGTCCATGCCAATTGTAGCAATTGCAACAAAGAGGATAATCATCCAAAGAATCAAACCTTAACCTATAAGTGCCCTAGGGGCCAAAATATTGCCTCTCAATTTTGAAAAATGTCCTTATTTGACTAGTATAATCTTGTCAATGGTAGGTCAAAGGATGTAATCCTTTTCATGTACCTTTGGATATGTCTCTACTAACAATTGGTATGGTCACTTAGTGTGGATCTTTTCTTAGGTGATAGTTTGATTGGAATGAGTATAAAAGGGCTTGGATTTTAGAAAGCATGGGCTCAGCGCTTAGGGGTTAAGCATCCATCAGCTGAACCTTCACTTGTACAATATGCTTACACACTCAAAATTTGACACCCTCCTTCCTTCTTAAGAGAAAAATTACACATCACATGCAACCAACAAAGTAGATTGCAATAACATAAAGCTTGTAGTGCTAAAAAACCAATTTGCTTGTTTCAAATGAAATCAGCATCTCAAATTGCCTCTCTGCATGTACATTGTCTGTAGTTTTACCTCCCAGTCTTCACTACTTTCCTTTCAATAGGAGACTCTAAAATGGATATGTGTTGATGAGGGAATGGACTAATGATTATGTTAGAACTTAATAAGGTTTGGTTCATAATTCTTGAATGGATGGTTAATACTCCTTCAATGGTTGATTTAAGAGCCATGGTGGGTCTCTTTCTAACTAAGTGGATAGGTGTTCATTAAATTTTTTCAAAATAAGAATTGACAACCCAACTACATTCTTAAGTATGCTAAAAAATCTGAAATTATTAATTGACTTAAGCTTCCATTTGAGTTATAGTAAGGGTCACATTTAGGAACCTTTTCTATTATTTTATGCATGCCGCAATACTTGTTTCTGGTAGTGCCATATTTTTTTTCAGACCACATGTGTGTAGTTTTTGTAAGGGCTACAAGTGAGGAATAGGTGCTTCCCATAAAATTCTTTGAAAATTCACAAGTAATTCAAAAATGCTCTGAAAAATATGAAACCACTTGCTTTAGATTCCACACTAAAACTTTTTCAAGTGAAAAATAAGTGAATATTTTTAGGCATCTAAAATCCATCAAAAAGGCCCATCAGCTCTTAAAGTATTACTTTTAGAGTCACCTACCTTACACTTTTTTAAATATTAAAATTCCAATCATTTAGAGACTTCTTTGTCATGATGCCATCAATTACAAAAATTTGATCAATTCTCATCCATTGGATTTTGTGCAGTCGGCCTCGAGGAGAATTGATCCAACCTCTAGGTGTACAGCTACAGATCGACTTGAAAATTTCAGCCTCTCTCTCTTCTAGGTTATATGTAGTATTGAATAAATGTAGTTTTTAACCTCAAGGCTTATAAAGATGGAATTGGCCCTTATTATAATCTTATTTTATAATAGGGGTTGAAATTTTGTGCAATTGGCCTTAAGGTGAATTAGCCCAACCTCAAGGTGTAAAGCAACCCTTAGATAGAGTAGGAGGCTAAAATGCAAAGACAGAATGAACGACTAGGGCTAGACTTTTCTACCACAATGTTTGCTCAACTTTGACTAGAACCTACCATGGCTATTCAAGACTTCCATGAGCCCTTATTTCATAACCTATTGTTGACTTTTCAATGCTAATGCATCACCATTGCCATTTCAAGTAATTCATTACAACTCACATTAGTGAAAAACTGAGGCCTCTAGAGGGCTGCTTCAAAGTGACATCTTTTTAGCATTATCCATGTCACTTTTGTCTCCAAGGAATCATTCATTGTTGGATGTTAGATGATTCGACCTCAGATCTAACTACTTGCTAAAAATGGTAGGTCATTGCCAAAGGTATACAGTGGATATGATTATTAAAATCTATTAAAATAGTTTATTAAAGATTGTAGAGTTTAATTGATTAAATTGGATATTAAACTTAGAGTCTCTAGTTTTTAATAAATTTATGCGACTTGAAGCTAGATGAGTCATTAACGGCCCTAGAGCGTGCTGACGTCCAATTTCTAGACCATGAATAGATTTGACATTACTTTTCAATCTCGTTACTACTTGGATGGAAGTCATCCTAATTTTTAGAAATTCTTTATGAACTTTTTGTTCTATCCAAGGGCTGGATTTGGTATTATCAAAGTGCATAATTTTCTGAAATTACAAATGTGGAAGTATGTCAAGTGGTTGACTTGCATTGATTGTAGTTCAAAATCAAATTTGCAAAAATGAGGTCATAGAATTAAAGAACAAAAAAAATTCAAAATACCACATATAAAGAGAACCTCATTTCAAACCCACTCCAACAAATTTTACTTAAAAAATGGCAATATTTTTCTTGAAATTGAATTTTGAAGGAATTTTGAAATTTTCCTTTTAAAATTTCTAGAAAGATATTGGTGAAAGCATTGGGTAATCTAACTATACGGATGGAATCTAAAACTCAAAATGTATAACTTTTGTTTGTATCACAATACCAAAATATTCTTCCAAATAGTACTTTATAATGATTTTTTCAAAAACATCAATTTTGGACATGATTCTAGACGTTTTAGGATTAAATTTTTGTTTTGTTTTGTTTTGAGTTTAATCAAAGAAAAAAAGAAAAAATCCCTATAGTTGAAGACAATCAACTTCTTATCAAAAGTCGCTTTGATTAGTTAGTGAGAAGTTGTGAGGAGGTCTTTATATAAGTAGGATAGTGGTAGGCTTTACAATGCATATGGGATTTGTGAATTGGAATGAGAAGGAGCTCCACCACTCATAGTTATAGTGAAGAAAAACTAAAAATAATATTAAAATCCGAATTTCATGCATCATTTAGCCATAGTATTTGAACTTTTTTGAAGGTTTTTGACATTTCAATGTCAAAGAAAGTATACCTTTAAAAAAATCTCAAATGAAGACATTCAAAAAAACATATGAACATTTTCTTTGAGCATTTAATTGAATCTCTTTATTTGAGATTTTCTTAAAGGAACATTTTCTTTGACATTGAAATCTTCCTAAAACATTTTCTTTTAGGGTTTTCAACATTTAGCTTTCTTTGAGCAAATTCATTAAAGATTTTATCTTTCAACATTATGATTTCTTTATAAGAATTTTGAATATCTTTGATTTACTTTGAACATTTTCTTTGCATCTTTGAACATTTCCTTGTACATTTTCTATGAAGATTTTCTTTGAAGATTTGATTAAAGAAAATCAAAATCTCTTTTTTTAAGGATTTCAAACATTTTCTATGAACATTTTTTTTGAAAGAATTGTTTTTTCGAGATTGAAATCTCAAAAGAAGAGATACTTTAAAATCTTTTTTTGAATCTTATTTCTGAGATTTTTAAAGAAGTTCTTCCTTCAAAAAAAATGTTCTTTGAGTCTCAAACATCTCAAACTTTGAAAGAAAGATGTTTGAGTCTTTGAAATTTCAATGTCAAAGAAAATGTTTAAAAATCACTATTCAAAGAAATTTCAAAAAAATGTTTTCCCCATTGAATCTCTTTCTTTGAGATTGAACATCTTCTCTGAGATTGAATCTCAAATATTTCAAAGAAAATGTTTTAAAATAGTTGAAAATTTCTTTGAGATTGAATCTCAAACAAATGTTTGAATTTTTTGAAAACATGATGTTTAAAATCCTCAAACATTTCAAAAAAAGTTGTTCCTTGAAATCCTCAAAAATCTCAAAGAAAATATTCTTTCAAACATCCAATTTGAATTTTGTCCATAACTTTTTTTTGGAGATTTGAAATCTCAAACATATTTTTGGATTGGAAATTTTGCCTCATTACCTAACTTTTCTTAGTTGGAAGTTTTTTTAAAAAAGTTCAAATACTATGGCTAAACGAGGCATGAAATTTGAATTTGAATACTATTTTTAGACTCTATTCACTATAACTATGAGTGGCAGAGCTCCTTCTCCTTCCAATTCACAAATTCCAATCAGGCATGTGCATTGTAAAGCCTACCACTATCCTACTTTTATAAAGACCTTCTCACACCTCCATAATCACCAATTGTCAAAAATCGAAGTCATCCACATTGATGGGTGATTGCAAGAAACCATTAGAAAAATTATGAACCCAAGGAATGCCCCCGAGTTTTGGTAGTGCAAGCCTAATTCAAGTGGCCTAGATTGCCCTATAGTCTTGTCCTTCAACTTGACTTGAAACATTAATATCTTGTGTGATGTACATATTTGCTAAGACGTGTCAATCCAAAAAAAATATTGGGAAAAAGATACAATGCGTACTTCACAAGTTATAAAATATTTAATCATGCTTCAAACTTCTCTTGTTGTACACAATGCATAGGCTCTTCAATTAAATACAAGCTAGCATGGTACCACAAGTCACTTTCATGATGAAGTAGAGCAACTCTCGGCCAATGGGAGTAGAGTTTCATGTTCCAAAGCCATCATGATTGTTAGCATTCATCTTGAGCGGAAATAGGGGAATTGTCTTGGTCAATAAATATTGAAGTACAATTAAAGCAATTAATCGGGGTCTTGAGATTTCATTTTAAGGGGCACTCTTTGGGTTCATAATTTTCCTAATGCACTTGTCTTTTTTTTGTCCCCTTGACCTTTACGAGGTAGTTTTTTGCTCAGAACTTTTTCATCTTTTGTTCATTTAACTTTTAACTTGAAATGAATGTGCCTACAAAAGTTTTACATTTTGTGTAATTTTTTTAATTTTTTCAAAATTATTTTACTATTTTTAAACTGCCCCCAATTGGGTGTCTACTTTGGCCATTTGGGAGGGGGGATTTAGTCCTATTTTTGACCCAAAAATGAAAATTTTGAGCTGAAAATTGGCATGCAAGGACCTCACCTAAAGTCACACAAGACCACAAAGAGATTTTTTGAAAATACTATACTGTTCAACATCCACATGTCGTCAAAGTGGCTGACTTTGCGCAAGTTTAGAGAATTGAATTAATTTTTTTCAAAGATGAAATTTTTTGAAAAAGAAAGACCTTTACTTGGAAAAAAAACAATTTTTTCATTTTCATTTTATGAATTTTTTTACTATTTTTACCAAATTAGTGAAAAAGAGCTATTTTCATTGTATTTTCCATTGTCTATAACATTTAGAGAAATTTTTTCTTAGGTCTGAATTTCAAGAGACATGATATTCTCATTTCTCTTCAAATTATTCATATTTTTTTTAATTTAAAAAAAATTATTTCAAAGGGTCACTAAACTCACTAATTTTGAGCCATTTTGAGCCAAAACCGGTAAGTGTTTCTTGCAACGACCCTGCTAACTAAAACAAGTATAGATTGGAGATGGTCATTGAACTAACTTGGGGTATTTTACTTTTCTTCTCACAATTTGGTTGAAGCTCTTTAGACAAATTGTGGGAAAAACTATAAATTGACTACAAAACATTCAATTATCATGGTTAAGGGTCATTATAGTACTTCAATCATCATTATTTAACTCCTACAACCAATTCACCAAGTTTAATTTAGCACAGCTCATTAGTTATCTAATACAAAACTTCACTTGGTCTTGGAGCAACAGTTGTGGGGTTGGAACAAAACACTAAGTTAGCATGAGAAATGGCGTGAAATCATGGAATAAGCTGGAGCCCGGTCACATCTATAGTAGTGCGACAAGCTGTTTGCGGAGGTCATTTTGCCCCTGCACAAAATGCTGGAACGTTTTATTTGCAATCAAAGACCCCAAATTAATTTAGGGAGCTGCTAATATAAGCACAAACACGGCACAAACTAGAGGGCTTTTTTTTACTTTCACCCTTGCCTGGAGCTCCGCAAACGGCTCGTCTCACTACTTTAGACAAAACCCTGGAGCCCGATCATGGCTATTATCCCTCCCGCTTCGGACTCGGATCATACGTAGAGCACTGTAGCTAGCTGACAGTTCTCTCTCTCTCGCTCTTAGAAGCACCGAGCCTTGGTATCAGCTTCTCTCGATCAGTCCGCTTGATTACTCGGTTCAAATTCCAATGCGACTTACCTATACACAATTGCTGGATCGATTTCTTCGGGAAGCATTGATCGATAAATGCGTACTAGGTGACATGAATACCAGTTTCAGGGAGAGAACGTGCTATGGACGAGAGGTTTCTTCCCGGCCTAATCACTTCGGGTAGTCGGGGACGTATCGTGGTTGAACAGATTTGCATCCAGGTAGCATGCATTGTGAGACTCTTCCGTGCCGTCTGTTTGTGGAGGCTGGTGTCAGGATTTGTAAGGCACGCACATTTGTCAGGCGGCTTGGTACATGCAAGTAAGTGAAGCATGCAACCGTACCTGCATATATATACGGCATTTGAATTTCTATGGCCTGGGTAGCTAGTCCATGCTTGATCTCTGTCACACAGGCTTGCGTGTCCTTTGTGAAAACTCTTCTGGCCTGGCGGCTTCGATCAGAATTCTGTTGAAATCTAGCTAGGAGCTAGCATCTGGAGTAAATATCAATGACCTCGCTAGCTTAGAGGTAGAACGAAAACTTGGGATAGTTTGGACCCTCATATATGTAAATCACAAATTATCTCTGCAGAGAGAAACGAAGGAGAGGCAGCAGGTAGAATTGTGATGAGCCGTGCAAGCAATCGTGGTTAGAGTCTACTCGATCAGAAGGTGTGTTCTCATTGCATGTTACTTTAAGTTTTCAAAATTCACCAATGTACCGGCTTTTATACAAAATCGATTTTCGAATTCCTCACGCAAACGTGCGTCATTTCGTGGAAGTAAGCCCTTCATTCTCAATTTTGTATGTGCAGGTACTCAATCGATCAGTTGTTAGGGGCCAGGGGCAAATTAAATTCACGCTACTTGGATTTGAAGCGTCCGTGTGCCTTACTCGAGCTCCAACAATGCCGTGCGAGAGCGCCACTGTAGATGAAGAATACCAGGTAGTGGTACAACTCCCGAGGACTTTCTCAGAACGACGTCGGGACTGTGAGAATGCTCTCGGACGAACCTGGACACCCTTCAATATTCCCAGTTGGTTGCTCATCTACTACATCGCCATCATCCTCTCTGCATCATTCTTTTTCGGGGTCTTGTGGTGGATCATCATCCTGGTTTCGTACTGTCAAAAGACACCGGGTCTCGGCCTGGAAGACGTGAGCATCCGCGAGATGGTCTTGTACCGAAACTCCACCACCACCACGGCATGGCTTGTGAAGAGCGACATCAACGTCAACCTGACAACGTGGAACCCGAACACGGTGGATAGGTGCTTCACCACGTACCACCGCATGGTGGTGAGCGTCTCTTACAAGGATCAGCTCCTTCTGCGGCAGGAAGTGCCGCTGGGGTTTAAGCTGAAGCCTCGAGGAAAGCGTCCTGTGGCGCTGGACTTGCGGGGGGATGGCTACACCGTGCAGAAAGACCTGGGGTCGCTGTTGCAAGTGGATCTTCGAAACGCCAGCGCTGTGGACTTGGATTTTTCCTTTTATACTCGGTTCTTAAGAAATCGCAAGGCCGGGTGGATGGGCATGTGCTGCGAATTGGTAGCCAATGCGCCGCAGAATTCTTCTTCCCAACTGAATTCTACTGGTGGCCTTGTTTGGTCTTCTTGCCAGTCCTGTTAACATCTCTCCTGACCGGGGCAAACCATTGCAAGAAACCATAGCAATTCCTGGTCCAGTTGGAGGAACATAGATGCTTTTAGAAGAAATCATAAGCAGTTCTTGTGGCTCTGAGAATGATGTCCAGAGCAAACTGTTGAGAAGTTGGTGGAAGAGCCTAATGCATGGCCAGTGAGAGACTATGGAGGACAACTTCTAGTAGCCAAGATGGTGTCTCAATGGGTAACATGAGATCTGTTTTAATCTTCAGTTCTTCTAGGTGTTGAATTGTTCAAATAGTTATGGGCCGGATTTGTTGGCTTCGGGTACTATAGTTGAGGTGAGTGGAAATGAAATGTGAGGATGTTTGAGTGAGTTGGTGGGTGATTACAAGAAACACTTCATGTTTTTGGTCATAAATTTGTAGTAATATGCAATACTAGTAGTACAGTGCATCAGCATTGTGTTTGCAAATCTTAATCATTGATTTTTTTTAGACAAGATAATGTTCACACTTCAATAAAAAAAATTCTTCTATGAAATTTTTTCCTTCTTCATAGCCTTTTCATAAAAGAAGGTCACTTTAATCCCATGTATGCAACATAAAAACTCATTGTCAGTCCTTGTAATGTTAGTAGACCTCCAACTTGTCCAATTTGTGGCTTTAAATTCGAATTTCTAGGTCAAAAATAGGACTAAAACCTCCTGAAATGGTCATGGAGACACCCAATAGGAGGAAGTTTAAGAATAGAAAACTAATTTTTTTTAAATTGAAAAAATTACTCAACATATAAAACTTTTGTGTGCACCTATATTTCAAATTTCAAGCCCAAATGATAGAAGATGCAAAAGTTATGAGCAAAAAACTACCTGTTGGAGGTCAAGGGGACAAAAAAAGAACAATTATTTCTTGCAATCACCTTGGCCCTGGCTTACTTTGAAATGAATCTCAAACATTTTAGGGTCAAACAATCCAAGGATATTCCCTGGCACTTGGACGCAAGACAAATTCTTTGGAACCTTTTTACCATCATTTGTTTTATAAACTCTACATTTGATGGTGCAAAATTTGTTGTTTATCTTGCAAAATAGATGCATTGATTAGTAGTTGCTCATTTGAGCAATTTTGGAGAAAATTGTGAGCAGATTGAGGTTGTGGGAAGTTTTTCTATGAGGGAAGATAAGAAATATGGGGATAGCCAAATTTTCAAAATTTCATTCCAAAAATTAAAATTGCTATAAATTTCAAGAGCCAAAAAGTGTAGTGCCAATCACTAAGGACTTCCAATTCTAATCATTCTAGAACTGCTTTCTTGCTTAGTTCTTCCTACTTCTTTGCTCACTAATTTGGAAAATGAGTCATAACCTTACTAGTCCTAGCCTTGAAATGGATTTTAATAAACAACAATTTAGGCTTCAGTTGGAAATTTCTTCTACCCTTGTTTAGAATTACTACACTCCTAGGTGCTAGGTGTGGTTGACAATTGGTGATACTACCTTGGTAGAGCTAATTGCAACCCAACAATTGCTTCTCTTGTAGGAGAGGGCTCTAAAATTGAGTGGACATTTTCAACCATCTAGTAGGGGCTCTGAAATGGACATGTGATTTTGAAAAAATGAACTCTGGATTACAATGGAGCTTCATGAGATTTGTTTATACTTCTTCAATAGATGATTTAAGAACCAGACTTGGTTCATTCCTAACTAAGTGGCTATGTGTCTACTAATTTAATTCAAAATTAGAATTCATTGTTCTTGAACTACCTTCCTACAAGTATTGAAAAATCTGAAATAATGATTAAATCAAGCATTCATTTTAGATTTAGAAAGGGACACTTTTTGAAACCATTTCAATTACTTTACACATGTTGCAATGCTAGTTTTTGAACAAGCTGTGATTTTTTTCCAAACTATGCATGGATGGGTTTCCAAGGCCTATGATCATAAATAGGAACCTCTACTAGATTGTGTTTGAAAATTCATAACTAATTCAATAATGATTCAAAAAATATGAAACGACTTGTGTTAGATTCCTTGTCTATTTCTCTTTGATTGAAGAATAAAGTAAAAATATTTCCATCTTAGAAGATACATGAAAAAGGCAGACCAGCCCTTAGATGAGCGGTTTTTGAGCCTCCTCCCTTACAAGTCTAGACTCCTCTAACAATATAAAAATATCACCTATGTTAGGTTTCACTAGTGATAATGATTATCTACTTATTTGAACCTACAACAAACATTTTCTTGTACAAAGGACACTAATTTGGCATGAAGAATGTCAACTGGCTCAGGAAGAACGGGTGAAGGATACTCGGTTGAGCCTGAATAATAACTGCCTGTGCAATTGATGCAACAATGATCAATTGTACTCCTTGCCCCAAAGAAGAACTTTTCTTTTTATTGCCATGGCGGGGCTGGTAACCTTCACATGCACCTCAATGGTATCTCCATGGTCAAATTTACCAGTGTAATCTCAAGTAGTTCATCACCATGATGCAACATAAGGTAGAAGGCTCAATAATCACCCATCTAAGGGCTGAAATTGAATTTTGGAAGGTGAAACGTCTTAAAATATTTTTCAGTGTATTTTTTTTGAAAGATAAGTGAAATTGACATTGAACCCAAGTCGTTTCATATTTTTTGAAGCTTTGTAGAATTAGTTATCAAATTTTGAAGTTGAAAGGACATAGGGCTCAAAAATGGTAGCCTAGCTAAAATGTACACTCTTAGTACACTACTAAGAACTATGAAAAAGCAACATGTACAAACTCTATACATTTAAGGCAGGGCACCATTTTAGAACCCGCTCCATTTTAGAGCCTTCTACCTTAACCCATCTGTACACCTGCAATTGATGCACATACACTTGGAAAACCAATCTCCTGAAACACTATACAGAATAGAAAGTGTCTCCTCAATGATCTTTTTAGGGTTAGTGGATAAACGAACAATGTACCTATTCATTCAAGAAGTTGATCATTTTTGATGGACTACCTCTATGATATGAATTATCAATCCTATTTTATAAGTTAAGAAAGTGTCCCCAAACTTAGTTACCTTCTCTTGCATGTTTTGACATTCCACTGTTCACACTGGGTGCAAGCAGAAACTTCTTGAGTTGTAACATCTTTCTTTACCTCAATCCTATTCCAACAAGGCCATTTCAAGGTTAGTTTCCTTTTCAGTTAATCCCTCCTTGACAACTTTCCATGGTTGCAGATTGATCTCAAAGTTGGAGAGGTTATATGAAACTCCAAGGTTTATACACATTTCTTTTGGGGACAAAATTCACACCAAATGATCTATTAAGTTAAGAACCTTCTTCACTTTTAATTTGTAATGCAACATTACTGCCTCCAGTTCTTCCTCAATTTTCTGGGGATGCCAAGCCACACCCGCTTCAAAAAAATCTACATTCATGGTGTCCAGTGTTGGTTGTAGATTCAAGTAACTCTAACTTCACTTTAGCAAGGGGGTGTTGGACATTTGAACAACCGACATGTCATCAATCACAAAAATTCCGACTTAATTATTCCAAATTCTTCAATATGTTGCGATCACAAAAATTGTAAGAGCACATATAACATTCAGTAGCAAGGTTGGCATTGCCTTGGTTCTAAAGTGATGGTGTGGAATATGCCTCACCATCATTGTAGAGGCATGGCGTGCTACTGAATGTTATGCAGTAGTATGATTGTGGAGGTCATTGGGTATTGAAAATGTTGAGATTCTGATAATGTCCCTATTTTGGAACATGTACCAAATTCATCTTCAGAATTGACAATTTCAAAAAAATCATCTTGAAGTACTACTTGGAAGAATAATTTGGAATTGAGATGCCAGTAAAAGTTGTAGAGTTTGAGTTTTAGAGTCTATCCATGAATATGGTTAGATTCACGTGTCCAATGCTATCACCAACATTTTTCTATAGATTTTGGAAGGAAAAATTCAAAAATCCTTCTAAATTCAATTACAAGCATAATATTGTCATTTTTTGAGTAAATTTTGTACAAATGGATTTGAAATGAGGTTATCTTGACATAGTGAATTTTTGAAATTTTTTAATGTTCTTTGATTCTGTGACCTCATTTTTGCAACTCCAAGTTTGAACTAGAGTCATGCAATTTTGGCTTGATCAACCACTTGATATACTTTCACATTTATAATTTTAGAAAAATATGTATTCTAATAACTCCAAATCCAACCCTTGAATAGAACAACTACTTTATAAATTATAAAGTACCTAAAGTTGCAAATTAGAATGACTTTCATCAAAGCTGGAATGAGAAAAAAATTGATTTTCATCTGTACATCATCTAAAGATCATGACAATCTGACATTGTCCAGAAAGTGGAAAGCTAAAACCTGCCTTCCAAAGTAGACCCAACAGAATAAATTTTGATTTCACGAGGATAAAAGTGGAAAAGTCTTCTATTTTGTGTCTAAGGTATGTATTGAAGCTAATTTGGGGGATCTTGATTGCAAATATGAGTTTAGAATTTACAAAAAATAAAAAATTCCTACATTTTCTTCCAAGGTAAATCCACCTTGTTAGGCCCACCTTGGAAGGCAAGATTTAACATCCTGCGTCCAAAAATTGGACATTGGAGTGCTTCCGGGTTAAGGGAGAAACACCCATTCCCGAATGTGTCCCTTGTAGTGAAATGTAGACTCACCCAATTGCATAAGTAGAGTTCCCTTAATTTGTTCACTACATGCTTGATTCTAATTGGATGACACATTTCAAGGAGACGTATAAATATCTGATTGGCTCACTATTGATTTTAGCAGAGTTCAGTTTAGGGTACACCTATAGGACAGTTCCAATGGTCTAGGGAGCCAACACTTGAAAATTTATAGTTTTTATATATTGTACCCAAAAAAACTAATTTTTTTTTAATATTTATGATTTTCACTTGCTAATACTAGGAAAATATCATTTCTAGAAAAAGATGCCTCCTACTATGCTGTGAAAGCCACAAAGGGCTGGGCGGGGGCGCGGGGCCCCTTCAAACACAAGCAAAGAAAGATTACAATTTTAACTCGTCAGGCAAGTCGAAGTTCCAATCTCTAAGCCCAGGGTGCAAAAACACCGGGGACCACAGTAAGCTGAAGCTAGTCTGAGTATCAGCTAATCTGTCTTGGTTCTTGATTCTGGCTCTAAAGTCCTGTCTAATGGCCATACCCGTGTGAATGGTAGAGAGCCAAGCAGCATGTATAACTTTGTTTCTGCTAAATTCCTGGGTGCCGTATTTGCACGCGCATCTCTGGACCCATATGTGCCAAACAATGAAAGATCTATAAATGTCCCAAGGTTGGAAAGCATACGTATATTTGTCTAAAGTAAAGCTATCCTGTACGCTAATCCTACCTATGATTACATCCTTGAAGCTCCTGAGTCTGGGAACGCTGTGAGAGCTGCTGACCAAGTTAAACCTGGTCCATATGGCGCTCACCTGCCTGCATTCCCAAAAGAGGTGAGTAGCCGTTTCCAGCTGGTGGCCGCAGATGGGGCAACCCACAGTAGCCGAAGGAATTCTTTTCTTAAGCCAATCTCCTGTTACAATACCTCTATTGAGGGTTTGCCATAGAAGCGTCGCTGGTTTTCTTGGTCTGCTTTTGTGCCACAACAATTTGTACGTACGCTGTCTGTGCTCCAGGGTGAAGTTCTGGTCCATTAGGGCCTTCATCCCAACTGGAATATCCGAGTTGGATTTAAGCCCCACTGCGTAGCCTCGTTTTACTTTATAAGCGTAGAATGGCTCACGTGGGAGTACACCAATTTTCTCCCAATCCCATTCTCCTGGGTCCCAAGGTAAGTCTTGTAGATGGGCATTTCTAAAATGCCACACCGAGTCTGGTGTCTTTGGGGGGGTGACAGGGTTGCATTCTTCAAAGGCTCTAGAAGATGCTGACCATCTGACCGTTCTGATTGCTTGCATTTCACCTGTTGGGAGAGGGAGCTGATCTTCATCCTCGATTAAGAGCTCTGAATTGTCCTGAGCCGTGTAACTTCTGACCTCTCCCGATACCTGGTTGTGGTAGAAAATCTTGGAGCTCCGTGTATGCTTTAACCAAGCAATTCTACCCCTGCTCCTGTAAGCTCTGGGTTCCCACGGTATATGGCTGATGATCTTCAGCCGTCTTCGCCTCCTGTAATCTGTGATTGCGCCTTTCTTCGGAAGGGCTTTCTGTATTCCTTCTCCTGTGAGCCAGTCTTGTCTACTTTCGTCCCAGAAATGTTTAACCTGTGTTAAGCCTTCTTGCGCCCACAGGTGAAGTCCCATATTTGGGCCCATTCCCAACCTAGACTCTTCAGACTCCTTAATCAAAGGGTTTCCAAATAGGGGCTGCCGGAGGACCTCTGAGATAATCTCCGGCCTTTTCTGCATGAGATTCCCCCTGATCGAAATGAATGCTTTGAAGCAAGCTTTCATTAAAGGGGAGTGATTCTCGTCCTTTATGCCGTGGCTAAATAAGATCCATGAGGGGGACCTGTGCCATTTAGAATCTCCTTTCGGTTTGCCCTTATCAATTTTGTATCTCATTAAAGCTTTCCATGGTTCTTCACCCGGGGATAAGCTCCTTATCACCAGTTTGGCTAAGAGTGCCTGTGTCTGCAAATGTGGGTCTATAAGACCAAGGCCTCCCTGCTGTATGGGGAGGATACACGTGGCCCAATGCACTCTTGCTGCTGCTTTCCCAGCATCCTTGCCTGTCCAGAGGTACTGAGTAATCAAGCCTCGAATTTTGTCACAGATCTTGGGCGATATTCCACAGCATGCCGCCACATACCAGCATGTGGCTAAGAGAACCTGGTTACAAATTAAGACCCTTCCCGCTTGAGATACTATCTTTGAGGCCCAGCTCCGTAATTTCTTCTTCAGGAGCTCCAGCAGAGGTTCTGTGTTAACATCTGTAGGTAAGCGGAAGCCAACCAATGGTCCCAAGTATCTGACTCCCAAGCCCTCCGGGACCCATTGGAGACCTAACTCCTGTCCCCATTCAAAATGCTGCCTATTTCTTGACGCCCATATTGCCCTAGTTTTTTCCCAGTTAATTTTAGAACCCGAGGCTAGGCAGTATAATTCCAGGACTGCTGCCACTCTTCTGAGGTTTTCCTTCGTCCCTATCGGGTACAAGGACGCATCGTCTGCGAACATGGCGTCTGTGACCCTTTTCCCATTTGGAAGCCTGAAACCCTGAATACCATATCTCTTGTCTTCGAGGAGAAAACCTAATGCGTCAGCTACCACTATGAATAGGAAGGGGGCCAATGGGCAGCCCTGCCTTACTGATCTAGTGAGGTCAAAATCCTCGCTTAATTCTCCATTTACTAAAACCGCAGAAGTGGGTTTTTCATAGAGAGCCATGACTCCTTTAATGAAATCCGGATGGAATCCTCTTTTCTTCATCACCTCCTTCATAAAGGGCCATGATATTCGATCAAAAGCTTTCTCAAAATCTAACAAAAGGAGAACCAGATCCTGTCCTGATACTTCCGCATAGTGCATAGATTCTTGCGCTAAGAATATGTTGTCGATAATGCTTCGGCCACGCACATATCCTGTCTGGTTGGGTCTAATTATCTTCGGAAGGATTTGCTGTAGTCTTCTCGCCAGAATTTTGGCCACGATCTTGTAAAAGGATGAGAGAAGTGTGATTGGTCTATAGTTTCTAATTAACGTTCCATCTCCTCCCTTGGGTAAAAGGGTGATAACTCCCTTGTTGTGCTCATGTGTCAATGCCCCTGCTTGGAGGGCTTCTCTAACGGCCAGCAGAACATCGTCCTCTACCTCTTCTTCGCATAACTTGAAAAAGTCAGTTGGGATTCCGTCCGAACCTGGAGCATGTCCCGATGTGAGTTCGGAGATGGCTTCCCTCAGCTCCTGCCTTGTGACTTCTCCTTGAAGGATCTGGTTGTGCTTGTCCGAAACGTCTTTGGGGATGCTTCTCATAACCTGTTCTCTGGCTTGTGTGATCTCTCTTGTGTCTTGATCTGCAAAGTACAGGTTTTTGTAAAATTCCGTAATGGCTTTACGCTTCGTCTCCTGATCGGTGATGATTTGGCTTCCCACCTGGAGCTGTGGAATGCTGACCCTGCGCTGAGCATCCTTAAATACATTGAAGAATTCTGCCGTGCACCGCTCCCCTTTCCTTAGCCATTTAGCCGAAACTGAATGGTATTGATTTTCTAACGCCGCCATCGTGAGTTCCTGCAGGTTGGTTTTCGCTGAGTTGAAGGTGGAGGAGGCTACCGTATCCCCTGGGTGCTCCTGGAGCGTCCGTTCAGCATCCCCAATCTGTCTTAACGCTCTGTTTTCTGCTCTGAACCTTAAGCGCTTGTTCTCCTTCTGTATCTTTAAGGCCTCCGCTCTGGCGCCTGCTTGCGCCTTGGAGATGCGTTCTAAGGGTGGTAAGTCTTTATTCTCCTGCGTTACCTCTCTTCATACTTTTGAAAGTCTATCCCTCGCCTCCTGTTTGTAGAGCGTGTCCACCTGAAATGTACCTGGCCTGTGAGGAATCTTTCTGGACGAGAATATCTTGCATTGGACCGGTGCATGATCTGATATCTTGGCAAAGGGGTGAATCGTCTGTTTTCCCCCTTGTTCTCCCAATGCCGAGGAGACATAGAACCTGTCTATCCTCGCCATTCTATGAGCTGCTCCCTGCCTGTTGTTGTTCCAAGTGAACTTTAGATCTGTGTCCTTGTGTATCGTGTCTATGGTCCATGTATCTTCAAGACCGTAGTGGTTAAGGAACCTAGTCCAGGCTGCCATTTCTAATCTGTTCGGTGATGTGCATTTTTGGGCGCTGCTGGTTCGATCAACCGGATTGTCCACCATGTTCATGTCTCCACCAAAGATGAAATGGTCTCCCGGGATGTCCGCGTTAATCAGCTCATGCCAGAGTCTCACTCTCTGTGAAGAGGAGGTCGGGGCGTATATGTTTACCACCGAGAGGAGCTTGCCTGAATCGGACTGGAGCGTTATGAATTGTACCCTTCCAAGAACAATCGTTTTGTGTTCCTTAATTCGACCTGTCATGTTCTTTGAAACCAAGATGGCTGTGCCCGCCTTCCAACTTTCTCTTACGCCTTGTCCCTTTAAAGCTGGGTTCCAAGCTCTACGTCCTCCCGTAAAAGGAAGGTTGTGATGTTTCTTTGAACACCTCTCCTCTGACATCCAATGTTCTTGGATGAGGATTATGTCTGAATTCTCCGGCATTCTTTCAAAAATTCTCCTGATATGGACTTGTTTTTGTGAGCCCTGGGAGCCGACCCCTGCTCCCCTGATGTTTAGGGTCGCAATATTGATGTTGAGGTCCATCATAATTGCGGATCGTTCTCATCACTCATTGAGACATCACCCGCCACTGGAGCTAAGTAAGACGCCTCTGGTTCTGTTGATCTCAATCGCTTTGCTTCTTGCCTAGGGAAGGCTTGTTGGCCTGGGAGCCATTCCGCCTCTTCTGCTGCTTCCGTGTATAGCCCCGCCCAATCTTGAAGAAGAGCGTTCACTTTAGCTCTGCCTTGGTTCGGAGACATGTTGTTAATGACCGCTGTGTCAACCCAATGCCAGGCGAGCCTTCTCCTTACTGGAGATCCTGCCGGAACTTGAATGACTGCCAAAATGGTGAGCTCTTGCACATCTCCTACTCTGTCCCATCTACCTGACCACGAGATCGCGTCCCAATCATGCAGCTGCAACGGCTCTCTGAGTAAATCTGCAATGTGTTCCTATAGCGCTGTTAAGATAGTTGCTTTAATGCTCTCTACCGTGAGGCCATGTTGTGGGAATTGAACATATAAGGGCATCGGAATCATATGAGTTCTGTCCCTGCCAAGTGAGAGTAGCACTTCCCCCTCATCTTCCGTATGGCGATATAGCACCGGCCAGAAAGTGAGGAATTGGGTGGCAGTCTTCACCTCTTGTGGTGGATATATCTGGAATGTGTCATCTAAGAGATCTGTTGGCCATGCCGACCACCATTCTTCCGAGACATAAGAAGAGGCTCTCTCAGATCTTGCCCTGTCTTTCCCCGTCTGTCTGTCAGCTTGTTGTTTTCCTTTCTTCTGGGGATGAGCTGCCTCGCCCAAGGGCGGAAAATCCTTCTCCTGCCATGCTTGGGGAGGGGGCATTATGGCTAACGTCACCGGCTCCTCCTCTGTGATCTCCTGTATGATGGGAGCCGCGGGATTAGCTTTTCCAACTGGGTCCGCTGCTAGAATCTTCCTTAGACTCCATCTCTCGGCTGGGGTTGAAGCTACTACAGTTTTCAATTTTGGATCTGCCCTGCCTTGTAATTCCTGTGGTGAGCACCTTGGATTATTGTTTATCTCTACGGCCTCTATCTGGCAATTCTTGAGCACGCTCTCCACCCTGTTTTCTGTGTGAACTGTGCCGAGGTGTTCGGTGGTGACCTCCACGCTGCGTTCTACTGTATTGCCTCCCAGGTGTTCTCGCGTGACCTCGACCCTTCTTTCTCGAGTAATCCTCTGGGCACTGGAGCCTGATTGCCTCTGCCCCTCTGATGGAGTGATGTTTGGGTCTTGACCCGCAACCGTAACGACGTTGTCCCTTGTGCATTCCAAGGTGCATTCTTGGAGCGTTGCCATCCTGGAACTCCCTTGCTTCGTGACTGGCCTCCTACTATGCTGAATTCCTTATTTGGACGGTTTTGGGTGTTTCCACCGTAAAACCAAGCCTTATAGAAACGGGAGTTGATGAGACCCTGGCATTTCAGCGCAATAAACATTCGACCATTGCTTATGTCAGACACCCGCCGCGTGCTGCATAGCGCATAATTATTATGTTGATTAGGAGCCAGTCTTCTGCTGGATTCGTTTGCATCAATCGAATGCAAGTTAGTCGAGTCCCCTACTGTACGCCGCTCGAATGATTCTGTTCCACCATTATATCCTACAATACCTTGCATTTTGAATATGATAGAATTCTACCATATATGCGACTAGATTAGGGTTTCACCTAGCTACCACGCATATATGCTTATTCAATTCGAGTCGGACGCGGTCGAGCAGACCGTGAGGTAATTAGTTTAGACAGGAATATTCAATTAAGAATGTCTGCACGCATGATCGAGATGCGTGTGGTGCTGGAGGATCTTCTCCGTCATGGTGCGGGTGGAGTGGTTTGGGATTGTAGATCGAACCTCGTGTGGCATGGAGCCTGGAGAAGTTTAGACTGGAAGTGATTTTAATTTGCGTGTGACAAGTGATTTCAAAAATGTTTGTTCAAGTTGTAATTCTTGAATTCAACCTCATGTGATTAATTGCTGCAATATATAAATAACGTCAATCAATTCCCTTAAATTGGTGGTTCATGAGGCACAATCACATTAATTTTGCATTGCCTAGCCTTCTATGCTGATAGATATAATTTTATAAATATGCAGATTAATTGCATGTGATCCTCAAAAGGATTTGAGGCAAATGATATGAAACTCAGTGCTCTCGCTTCAAAGTTGCACATCGCGTTGTCTTCCATTTCCTCCAAGCTGGCGCACTTTGGCTCATGTATTTCCAATCTCGCTAGCTGTCAGCTGGAGACGAGAAGCTGGCCATAGAACTCAATATTTATTCCATTTATTTTCATGTACAGTACATAAACAATCCTCTTACCGACCCATTTGCAATTCACGGAGCCATAAGACGGGACGTCAAGTACATGTAATCGATTATGTTACAATTTCGATGTCTCGCCGTTGAAAACAAATGCCCCTAAAGAAAAATAATTATTGACAGTCGGTACGCGCGTTGACGTACCTTGTGCTGGGATTCACCTTAACGTGTACCCATTTTTCTGACTAGGGTGTTTCCTATCGAATCTCCCATCTCATTGTGCCCCCCCCCCCAAACTTGAAATTGTAACTGTCGGTAAGAGCATCTCAAGGGGCATCTTCAGGACTCATCAGCGTACCGACTGTCCTGTTATAACCCTTCAATTTCTGAAAAACACCTTATTAGCATGCGTTGGAAGCCGCTCCGTCGCTCGACGGCTCGAGTCGCGTGAGTTGCATACATTTTAGAGTCCGCTTCTAGAATTTATGATTAGTAGCATATATGTGTGAAGTCGATCTGCTTGTAGGTTTGTTCATCAGTGACTTAATGTGCGCACGCGGTGTTCCGAGGTGCTCAATGCTGATTAGTTGCAATTTTGCTTCGAGTTAGATCTAGCTCATGAGGGATCAGTCGAGTTGGTTCGATCTCGTGAAGGGTGTTTCGTTGACTGGTTGGTCGCCAGTTATCTAGGTGACCGGTGCAGAATTCAGACAAGTGTGGGACTTGATCGAACTGGGTTTGACATCATCATGGCAAGTCTTGCAGGGGTTGTTGGAGCTGGACTATTAGGTGTTGGGTCTGCAACTCAGATTTTGAAATACGCCAAAAGAAGTTGCAAAGATCGAAAGATGCGGTCCAGCGCGCCCGAAATAGAACTAGGCCAGCAGGATCAAGTCTACCAAATTTTGTCGTGTCTGGTCGCTGGGGTGTACGCCGCTGATAGGGGCGATGAGAACGCCTCTGATTGCTGGACGAATTTGGGATACGAAGAGTTGGATTTGGAGGAGCAGCGCTTTCCTGCGGCGGAGGTTGCAAATGCCGGCAAACCAAGTAGCCGAGTCCGGTTGATGCTCTTCCGTCGCCGCCGTGGCGACGGTGCCAATTGCAAGGAGCTGTCCCAGCCATTAGCTAATGGCGGTAAATCACAGACGCCAATGCCGAAGTACGTGGTAGCTATTCGCGGCACCGTCTCGAAGTACCTCGATGACCACCACGCGGACCTTCTCATTCTGGGTGAGATGTTGCATACGCACCAGCATTACTTCAAATCCGTGGAAAGCTTGATGCTTCAGATTGTCGCGAAGTTTTCTGTCGAGGATGTTTGGGTTACTGGTCACTCCCTGGGGGCGACCATTGCCCTGATTGCCACTCGAAAGCTTGCGCTGGAAGGCAAGTTTCTGAAGGCTCATCTCTTCCACACGCCCAACCTCACCGTGGATGTGCTCGCGAAGAAACTGTTGAAGAGCTTTGCGAAAGGCTTGGGCGACGCGTTTGGAAAGGTGATTCCTGGTACTGATCCCAAACGTATCCGAAAGGCTGCGAGTCCAGTCGCAGGACAAGCCGAAGAGTGGTGGAAAAACATTGCCGAAGCAACTGGAAGCCTTGTGGCTCCGATGTATTCGAAGGACATGGCCGAAGACTGCGACACGCTACTGGGGACGAAATGGACTCCGCATCTATATGTGAACCCGAAGGATGCCATTTGCAGTGAATTCATAACACATTTTAAGTCAAAATATCAGGTCACCGCAAGCTCAAGTCGCCCCCCAGCCGCACTTTGTCATCAGCACTAGCGCGAGGGATTGCAAGGCAGGGCTCTCTTGAAAAAGATGCAGACAGCGATCCTCCATGGAAGAACTGCACGTGTAATATGGATTTCGGAGAAAACAAACTGGAAGATGATGAGAGGGAGTCTCGCTAGCTTGATCAAGGGTAAACAGAAATCCGTCAAGGGTGCGGCCGCCCTTGGACAAAAAGAAGACTTCCCGAAGTTCCAGCAAAAGGGATGATGGTGAGTGGGAGCATGCCAGAGAGGGTGATCTGCGCAGAACATTCAAGCTCGCTATCCCTCCACTACCCAGAGCAGGAAGTGAACGCTGCTCGGTTGCCCGCCTGACGCAGTGCCTTCCGTTCTAACACCACGGTAACCCCGTCCTCCGATGGGATCGCCGCGACGACTCCAGGTTTGGAGCGGGCAAGCCCTCAACACGTCTCCGCAGGCCCTGGCCTGGCGCCCCACTGCCACACCTTCCTACCCCCGCTCGGGTTACAGGCAGACGCTACACTACCCGGTTGATGGAGAGCGGCGTAGTAACGCCCTTTATACTCGGGGGAAGGCGACCCGACAATGCATATGGGTTTTCTCAAGAGGCGGGGTCTCGATCGCATCACTTGATTCCTGCGGCGATTTTGTATATCAATAACTGGGGAGAGGGCCCTCGTGAACCCCATAAACTTCACCAGTGGTACAAGTACGATGTTGTTCACTTAGAGGTCCTGAGTTTCACATCCGAAAGCTATAGATAACGAGGGGAGGTCATTCCATAGATCCTTCACCTCACTCTCATATGGATCGCCGCTTAGTCAATTGTTTAGAAGTAACTAGGGTGGCCCGTGCCATTGCCACGGTCTAAAAGAAAAGAAAAACAATAGAATAAATAATTTTCTAATTTTTTTAATGTATAGAAACTTCAAAATTCAATAACTTTCATGCCATAGGTTGGAACACCATAAATCAAAGCCCGTGCACCCCTCCTCGCCGAGGGCTTTCCGACGGTACCAAACGCACACCCGGGGGACTCACAGTCCAGGAGATCTCAACGTAACAAACATCCAAACAAACAACGTATCTTCATAGGGGGATTTTCGTGTACAGTATTGCCCCATGCGCAGCCTCTGAGGATACATATGTGTTCGTCCAAACCTGCTAAGACGTACAAGTTCAGTCGAGGCTCCCATTCGTTTTAAAGCTTTGTGCCCGTGTCCCTTTATGTGGGCAATTTCATTTTTGATACTTCGACTCTTTTAAAGCTTCCCAACACTGTACTGTACAGTACAGAATAGCGTGGAAATATTTTTCTTTTGCTTTTCTGCAATTACTGAGGACGGGATTTACAGTGAAAGTGGAGTCGTGACTTCTGTATCAGCAGTGGATAAGAATAGGCTGCAAAGGAACGAACAATATACCCTTCAAATTGAGATAATTTCGTGCACTACCATCAAGACAGTCTCGAAAGGATCGAGCCTAGGACTAAACTAGACGTCTCCAAATCATCTGTACTCATCACCGCAGTCTCCAGGAAGTTCACTTCCTTTCTTTACAATAGAATGAATGAGAGCAATGTCTCCTTCATCCAAACCTGCAGACAACATGCAGATTGATTTAGGAGCCAAATTCAAGGTGAATAATCAATCATATCTGAAGTCAGTGCAAGTGTGCAATGAATAGAGATTTTAGTACGATTAGGATAATTTATGAAATTTAGACATCAAAAAGAGAACCTTCCATAAGATCTAATGTTACAAAAAACAGGTTTATGGTACTGGCCCAGACAAGAGGTGACTCAGAGAGCGAGCTTGGTATATGTGAATGCCTATCATTTTTTCATTTCCGAGTAGCATCCCAAGCGTCATCGAAGAAGGCAAAACGAGAAAACCATGGACTTCGTCAAGCACCTCGTGCACAAGATTAAGATTTGAAGTAACAGGATGTTTTCTTTCTTTTGAATTTTTGAAAAAACGTGAACTGAGAAATCAGAACACACACCACCCTGGTTAGGACATCTACGGAAGCTTCAACGCACCTGGGAAAGAGTATGCAGCCTGATTGCTAGCAATATGCTCAGATATGCCAAGCCGGGCACCAACAATCACTGCAGCAACTGCAGGCTTGTCTGCAATGTATCGCACTGCAACGTTGCTGATGCTGACCTTGTACTTGTTTGCAATTTGACTCAAAGCAAGAAGGAGCTCCTGTAGAAAGAAGTGAATTGTTATAAAATGAGTACGAGAATTTCAACACCGTCGATACTGAGATACTCATAATGGTAGGATCCGTAAATTTGTTTCAAGCAAGGAATAAAATTAATCCTTAAAAGAAGTGAAAATAGGACAATCAAGCGAGGATTTACACTTCAAGTCGTTTCAACTAAGACACACCTGAAACAAAGTCCAACCTCCCCATTGATCTATAACATATTTGTACTTGGAGAGTGACGACGTGGTAAGGTCTGGCCTTCTTGGCTCAGGTCGTCCCAAATACTTTTCAGACAAAAATCCTCCCAACACAGTCCTGCACATGTTATTCAATATTATTGCAAATCACTCTTTTGGTAGAGGTAAATTACATTCTAGGCCACTATTCATTTGATGCAAGAGCGAGACAGCTAAGGAGTATTTAGAGGAAGAAGCAAGTTCCATGAACATGCAAATGAAAAAAAACAGAGGCCGACATACCCATAAGCAAGTAGCTGCACGTGATGTTGCAAGCACCAAGCAACCATTTTCTTCTCTGGCCGTGTATCAATTATGGAATAAGCTACCTGCGGCAGTCACCATAAAGTGATTGGTTTCTGATAGGGTCCAGCAAAGACCAAAACTTCTTGATCCAAATTTATGCAACTAAAATCTATTCAAGGACCACCACGGTCATTAACTGCATCTGAAAAGACTTACTCATCGCTGATCACAGACGCCTCGCAATGGTGAAAGAAATAAAATTAACCAAGTTCAGGGACTGCCTTTTTCTATTTAAGAAGCACCGGACCACTCCGACAGATGATATCAAATCACTAACCTGATTAGAAACTACTGGAATCCCACAACCCTCAACTATCTTGGCCATGTGTTCAGTATCGAAATTTGTTAGCCCCAGCTCCTTGATTTTCCCCTCTTGCTGAAGAGTGTACAGCCACTTCATGGCATCACAATAACGAACATCGCTGTAATCCCACCTGTTGAATTTACGAAGATTATTGTAGGTTTGTTATAGAGCATCAGGCAAGCAAGGGTTGAGATATCCCAACAGATTTGGTGTCAGTTCTGAGATAATTGACCACACAAATCTTTTAAGCCAGACTACCTCTGTTGACCTCAAACCTCCTGATGGCCTTGCACATTGTTCTTACTCCCAGGGAAGAGACTACGAAAGTGAAAGCGTTTGATGAAGGTGACGTACATGTTGAAGAATGTTGAAACCCGGGACTATCATTCTGTATAGATTGGAATTTTGTCATTTGGTTATAAGAACACGAGTATTTTTAGAGTTTTGAATTTTACACTCAATGAGGCTGGTATTGAAAATTGTAATGAGAAATATATGGGAAGAGACATACGAAAAAATACATTCTATTGAGGTAGACACTTGCGGTTAACTCTTGTCCAAATAAGAGGGAAATCAAAGTTAAAGTTTGGAAATATGCAAACCAAGTCTCAAATGTGTGTGTTGCGCGTGTTGCACTTAACACACCATTTGGAACTTACCAATGAAACTGAACCATGTCCAACGTAGCCACTCCCATTCGCTTTCGAGATCGATCTATACCGGCCTCCACCACTGGTCGTGTGTCGGCGCCACTATTGCCTGCACCAACACAACCCAGGCAAGTCTTGAAGTGAGTTGGACATGTTTGAAGAGTTCACACAAGAGTCGATTATGATTGAACAAGTCAAACCAAAAAGCTTGAGATAACAAAGCTTAAAATTTTGACCAGCATCATGTGCAACTAGAGGTGATAAAATATGCTGAAAATAATCCATTATAGTTGAGGCAATAAGTGTCTGATTCACCTCCGAGAGGTAGTTAGAAATCTTGTTATATCAAATATATTAGGATGCCAAATAATAGCCATGTAAGCACCACAACGTCATGCTCTCTCTTATAGAACTAAAGTAAATTTCACATTGAACAAATGACAGAGGTAAACCGAATGTAAATTGACTTTGGAACCAATCAAGGTGTAGAAATTCTTATTGCTTCAACCGGTACAATTTAATGCGCCCCTAGGTGATAGAAACAATAGGGGACACATTCCACCGCTCGAAAAAGCCATACCATAGCGAGGAACAAATTTTGTGAAGCCACGGACTGGCTTGGAGCCCCAATATTCCTGGCAAAACATGCCGTATATCTCTTCCGCAGGTCCATCTGCAGAATGCAAACAGCATTTAGGCTAGAGCACTCAAGAAGACTACCCGCTAATTTGCAAGCGCGATTCGGGTGTTGTGGATTAACCCTACAGAGATGAAGATGCCCAAATTAGACCTACTAATTTCTTAGCACTTTTGAGTGAACCTTGTGGGAACTTTCTTTTGTTCAATTTCATTTAAATCTATAACCAACACCTGCAATGTTCTTCGTTGATTCAGGCAACGGAAAATTTGACCCCTTCGGAAGAATACTTTTCTCGACATGATCAATCAAATTGGTCATTGTAAAACCATGAGATCTCACTGCATCATGGGTTAAATTACTTGATTGGTTTGGATCTCCACCAGTCAGTTGTCGAATTGCTCGATTGAAGGATTTTCTTACATATGTCAGCCATGTCAAAAACTCCGAGTCCAGCAAAAGCATAGAGCTTCATCTCGTTCACCGCTTTCTTGACATCAATGGTTCCATGTCCTCCAGCCACCTGCCACATTCCTGTTCAGAAAACCAAAATGAACTAAAGATTTAGAGAAAATAGGATCCAAGGAATAACTTGAGTGAAAGAATAAAAAAACTCGTTAGAACATGAACATCTCTCAAAGCTCACACAGATGGCACACTCCATGCTCATTTTGCGACCTCATCAACCCCTATACCTTCATGGCACCACCATCTAGATGCACAAAATTGTGTCCGACATGTTGATAATTGTGCTTGCTCAAAGAGTGGAACAAAATTCTTCCAATTTCAAAGAAGTGAAGCATAATCGCTAAAAAAACAAGGATTCATGGTTTTAAAATAACAGTTCAGTCGATCAAATGGTGAAAAATATGATTGAAATAGTAGTAATCTTATATGACCTAAATCAGTGAAGAACATGGCAAACCGTCCGTCAAAAAATAAATAAGATTTAACATAAGCAAATCCGCATGTGACCAAACACGTAAAAAAGACCTAAAGACCTAAACACTAGGTCCAATTCGGGCCTTGTAACATGAGTCGCAGAATTAGGGCTAGGTGAGGAGTATAGCTTTCGTGATCTTAAGGAAACATGCAGTACGATACCTAAGTTGCATATTCTTCGTCTCCTTTCTCGGTGTTCACTAGAAGCAAGAATAGGACAAAATTCATTGCTCAAGTCACAGACCTTATGAGCGACAATACACCGCGGGATCGATTACCACAATCCATGGAGAAGACATTAATTGGATACAAAACAAAATATGCGGAATGAATTTGAATTAGGTCACAAGTATCAAAGCATTTTCAACAAAGGTTACCAGTGATGATGGCTGGAATTTCAAAGCTGCCAAGCTTCCGGAGAGGAATGCAGCTGCCATCGTTTTTCACAATTTCCGTCGTCTCCGTCCCCGGACTCGGAATTGCATTGCTCATGCCAGCCTCATTCATGCCCTCCATGAACAACCCTCACAAACTACAATCGCCCACAACTCTAATCCCCGTCCAAATTCAAACATACCTTTCTCGCAACAATTGCTGTGTCTCCGCTCTACTTGGGAAGATGGAAACAATTCTGGCATTCAGTGTCTCAGAAAACCGGCGGTTCCAAATGCGACCCCCGGACGCGCTAAAGACCTATCCATGTCTGATATTGATAAAAAGAAATGTATGACCAATGGCGCTTGGTGTCTGAAAGACGAATCCTCAGTGGGTGGCATACAACTTTGAAGCGGATTGCATGTCTGGGATTAGATTACAGTGTTCCCAAACCTGAAACCTGAGTTCGCTGGTGGTGGAATTTTCTCTTCCTAGATTGCTACAGTAGTATTTCCGAATGCGGTGTGGAATATTACTCCGTGGGTTGCTTCGTTTAGGAGGCTAAGAAATGAAGCCTCTAAAGAGAAAATCAGATCTGCAGAAGAGAGTACTTGCCCAATCATTTTTTATTTTTGGGGGGTGAAAGAGAAATGAAAATGAAATCTATGGCAATTGAAATTGTAATTTCTGAATTTGATACAAATTTCCAAAGTAAAAGGTGTATAGGTCACTATTGATGTTCATAGAGTCTAGTTGTAATGAATTAAAATGTGCTTTTGAATGGAGCAAGTAAGTTTAAGAATTGATAAATAGGGTGCTTAATCCCTAAAAGCCCAAGACATTAAAATTTGGTATTTGTAAAACTTTGAAGTTAAATAAGACTTAATCAAGTTGCTATTTTTAGTAGTTTATATTTTTGAAAAGTTCTTTTAAAAGTCTAGTTTCAATCAAAAATCCAATCTGGACAATGAATGATAGTAATTTTTCTATTCAAAATTTTGTGCAAGGTACCCATTGCAATCTTGACTTTCTGTAGTGTTGAGAATTCTTGAAAATGAGCCTCAAATACACTACATCTTGGAGAAAAAATCACATTCAAAATTCATTTACAAAAATTGTAGAGTAGATCTTGAGAGGCCATAAATTGATTAGAGTTATGCATATTAGGCCCTTTAACCTCATATTTTTTTGGTCACCAACTTTTTAGATTTGACTTGCAAAAAGGGGGTAGAAACACTTTACATCACTTTTGTAGTTTTAACACCTTCATGGTCAAACATAATAATCTTTCACTCAATAAGTGATATTGTTGTATTTTCTTTTCTTATGAAATCTCTAACATCTCTAGTTTGAATTTGTACCATGACAATCAAAAAAATTGATATAACTTATCAAAACGTTGGCATTTTGTTCAACTTAGAGCAAATTCTAAAAAGCTCAAAACAAACCTTAGGCATTTAGGGATTAAGGATGTTCAAGATAGTTTCATGAATGTCCCAACACTAAAAGCTTACAACCCATTTTTGATCACTTAAAGAATTCAACATAGCTTTTGGTTGAGTTTGGTGGGGAGATTCTTTTCTTGTGACGTGAAATAGATTTTAAATGGATTTGGATTTTTTTCATATTTTTCCATTCTAAAAACAAATCACTATGAATTTTTTTAGTTAAGATTTTTTGAAACCTATTCTTATCATATAGGTATGTCTAATTCCAATCATAGATTGGTTAGAAAATATACAAGAAATCAACGGCTCATAATGCATCATAATGCGCTAGTTACTTCCATCTCCTATTCTCGGAAATAGAACAACCTAGACTTTAGAAATGGAAGGTTGATCAAAAAAGGGTTAGCTACCTTATGTGAAAAATGGAGCATCACACGTGTCGCCCCCCCCCCCCCCTCTTGTAGGTAATGTCTAACAACTCATTACTTCAAAACTACATTTGCTTTAAAATAACATCTTCTAATCATTTACTATCAAATATAATGTAAATTTTTTTGTTAGTCATTTAATCAATCATTACTTAGTGATTAACAACCTATAATTATAGCCTTCATTCACTACTTACTATCCAAAAATTGTACATACTAAATTATATTCTCTTCCTTCCAAAAAATGAGCTCCTTTCTAGCAACCATCTACAATATTTGTGGACCTTAGATAAATACAGTCCTTAATGCCTACACTATTTCAAAGCCTGCTACCTTGAGCTTGTTTTGCAACTTTAGAGGATATCATGTGATCCTATACTTTAGTTGTTTTTATGGGGTATGATAGCATTCTCATTGAAGCACTATACTAGATGTCACTACAAGAAAATGGGGGTATAAATGACTTATCCACAATGATTGCACCAACAACAATGACTACAAAATGACTGTAACATGACTATTTTGCAATCATTGTTATCAGTGTAGTCATTATGGACAAGTCATTTATACCCCCATTTTCTTGTAGTGTGTGCAAATTGGACAAATAGCCAAACTAGGTGAAAATCACTACTCCACAATACACATAGCAAAGCTCCAAAAAAAGGCTAGCCATAGTTAAATTTGAAGAGTAGATGGTCGAATGAAGTGTCTTAGCCATAGCTCTATATAGGGGTTGACTATTCTTTTCACTCCAATTTAAAGGCTGTGATTCTTATTAGCCCTTCATTGAACTAAATTCCCTTTTCTTTGGAAGCAAATGAAATGTCAAAGGATTACATCTATAATGAAATTTATTATATTTGCATCAGAAAGATAAAGATGGAGGAAAACTTTTGACAAGGACTATATTTTCAATAAGAAAGTGAAGCTCCATGTATGGGGTAGAAGGAGGTCTTCCAAATCCATGTGCGATTAGTAAGAGCATGAACTAGTAGGAGTTTCCACTAGTTCATACTTTTACATACTCCACATGGATTTAGGGTACTTCCTTCCACTCTATGTAAATATAGGGAGCTTTTCCTCTCTATTGGCAATTCAGTCCAAGTTTAGACTTCTTGAGAGGCAATGCAAGGTAGTCCTTTTTTAATTCATTTGGATACAAATGAAATGTAACATAGTTTTCAAAGAATTGGAAATCAAAATATTTTTGGTTTAATTTTGAAGCCAAATAAATTGATTTTCTTGGTTGGAGTGCTTGCCCCTGTAGGATTGCTACATTCATTGTTTTACAATGGAGCAGATGACAACCACATGGGTCAGCCACATCCAAAAGGTTCTCCAAACAACCCAATTTTGCACCTCAATTATATGTCAACTGTAAGGATACTCTCAATTTTGGTAGCCGTTTCTATACAAACGCAAATACCATAGAAAGCAATGGCCACTTCTTCCTCAAATTATAAACATTTACTAATTCTACATTATTTAAAATTCTACGTTTTTCCATCTATTGCACCTCTTTAATTCTTTTTCTTGAACCAATTAGATATGAAAGTTACTACAAACTATAGAGTCCTTTTAGTGTATTTATATACTTGTCATCTAAAAGTCACTCATTCTTTCTCTTTTAGACATGTCATTTACAACAACCCATGTAAGTGGAGTTTCTTTCTCTCTTTTTGGGCATCAACAAAGCATCAACAAGATTTAGGGTGTAGGATGTGGATTGACTCTAGATTTATAAAAATGTGGTATTTTAATTGCATTTTTTAATTTGGAATTGGAATTTGCAAGCTACTTCATGCAACAAAATTGAAATTGTAGGGATGCAAGTAAGTTTTCTTATATTCTTCAAATTAGCAAATAGTCCACCCTAAGATCTTCAATGACCATTTTAGAAGTATTTTAGATTCTCTGATAAATTTTTAGCCATTTGCTATATTCAATACATTTTTGTCTAATTTTTGTAAATTTGGTTCAACATAGTAGAAATAGCTAATTGCTTCCAAATGTTTTTTTAATGAAATCATGTAGTATAATTATTTCTTTGCCATTTTGCTGAAATCCATACAAAAAGATTTTCCTTTGTACAAAGAAATCTCACAAAAAGACACTATAAGTAATATAAAGATCCCCTACTAGAGACTTAGAATTGGTATAGATTGAGCAATTTTAAAAAAAATTGTCAAATGTCATTTTGTGTTTGGTTTTGGATGATATGAACCTCTAAAAATTTTAAGTGGAAATTCAATTATTTTGGAAAGGAAATACTAAAACTAACCTTCATATTCATTCCAATACTAAGGTAGAAGGCTCAGAAATTGAGCATCTAAGGGCTGATCTGCCTTTTTCATGTAATTAAACAAATGGAAATATTTCTAGCCCATTTTTCAGAGGAAGAAAAATAGATGAGGAATCTAACACAAGTGGTTTCATATTTTTGGAGCATTTTTGAATTAGTTATGAATTTTCAAACAAAATGTGTTGTAGGTCCCTATTTATGTCCCTAGATCCTCCATGAATGGTTCACTTGCAACTTCAAAGGAAAGATGGAAAAGCAAGGAGAATGATTGGCTCTCACTATTCCCAATGCATCTTTCCTTGATTCATTCAATGAATGTGAAGGTCCATTTAAGAACCACATATCGTCCATTTCAATGCCTTTTATAGGTTCCATTCTTAATGCCCGCTCTATTTTAGAGCCTCCTACCTTACTTTCAAATAAATTTGATTTTTGATGGATAATCTTATAAAGTCCAAATACAAGTGCAATCTACAAAACATGACAATTTTCCTAGTAATACAACTTTCAAAATGCATATGAAATTTTCTATAAATAATTTTAAAATGATAGAAATTATATTCCTTCAATGTAGATTTTACAAGCATGTAAAATTGCAAACATCCAACTCAATTATAGGTATTGTTAGTATTCAATTTTTTGTCAAATAATGCACTTGGTATTACAACATTCTTTATTTGCACACTCTTGTAAATAATAGTAATAGACTAATAGTGATGAAGTTTTGAGAAATGATTGCTTCCAAAAAAATCTTTCTATATGCACTATGATATCACATAATTTAACCCCTAAAAGACTAAAGTCCCCTCGGGGGACACTTGGAATTTCGGGTAGGCTTATGTGACCTGAATTTTTGCTATGATTTTTTGAAACTTTTTTTGAAGATAGGAAATCAGGTTAGCTTTCCAAAAATATAATTTTTATTTCAATTGGTTCTTGAAAGCGAAAGTTATGCCATTCTAAGTCCAAAAAGCAGTTTGCCGGGCAGAAAAAAAAAAAAAAATTATATATATATATTCTCAAAGATTATGTTTTGTTCTACATCTAAAGCTTTGGTTCATTTTATTTGGACAAATAATGGGAAAGTTACAGACAATCTTGTATTTCGGGCAATCTAAGCACCTTCTTCAAAAAATAACTTATAGAATTCATTTTTGAATGCAATTTTTTTATAGGGTTTAGGATGTTTGCAAGAACAAGCTCACCTTTGGGATCATGGTTTTTCAATTACATCTTAAAGTTATTAACAACTTAGTGTTTTGTTCAATCTTGGACCTACTTCTACTTAACAATTTTTTAATGAATGAAAATCAAGTAGCTTATTTGTGACATTTTTTCCCCTAGTTCTCAACTCAAATGTTCAACATAAAAAAATTTACCTTCATGGTCCATAGTGCAAAAAAATTCAACAAATGGCAGTCAAAGTCATCTGAAATTGCAAGTCAGAGTTCAAAAAAACTTTTTTTTCCAAATTTGAATGCTAATGTCTTCCAATCCGTACGGTCAAACTTCATGAAATTTTTACCACATGATTTCACACAAGTTATTTACAAGATTCTACGGTTAGATTTTAAGAAAATTGCTTTCTTTTGTTTTTTTGGGAAGAAGTAGCAAACATGGCAGTTTTGAGTGGTTTTCAAGCCAGAAAATGCCTCAGTCCTTTAGGGGTTCATCCTTGAAGCACTTTGACATCCAATTTTAGAATGATGAATAGTAGATTGAAAATCACTTTTCTTTCTCATTATTTCTTCAATGAAAGTCATCCTAATTTGTCGAGAAATTTTATGAAGTTGTTGTCCTATCTAATGGTTGGATTTGGTGTTACTAGAGTACATATATTTCTAAAATTACAAATGTAAAAGTATATTAAGTGGTTGAATAAGCCAAAATTGCATTGGCTTTAGTTCAAAAGTAGATTTGCAAAAATGAGGTCATAGATTCAAAGAATACAAAAATTTCAAAAAATCACTATATCAAGAAAACCTCATTTCAAATCCATTTCAACAAAATCTATACAAAAAATAACAATGTCTTCCTTGTTATTAAATTTAAGAGGAATTTTTAGATTTTCCTTTCAAAATTTATAGAAAATATTAGTGATAGTTTTGGTGAATCTAACCATACGAATAGAAACTAAAACCCAAAGTCTACAACTTTTATTTGTATACCAATCCATAATATTCTTCCAATAGTACTATATGATCATTTTTTTGAAATTCTCCCTTGAAGAGAAGATTATGGATGTTTAGAGTACATTTACATCAGTATAATTATAGGGAAATTTTGTAAGGCCACCTTAAAACAATCAAACATCCTTGACTTCATTAGGCCCAAGCTATTTGGTTTGGTGGCCCGGTTTGGACATTAATAAAAGATGGTGAAGAACTGAAGATTGAAAGTCTCCTACAACTAAGGTGTTTACATCAATGGTGATAAGCTAGCAAAGCGAGGGCATTGTCTATAAGAGAATGAGGTCTTTTAAGTAATGTCTTTTAATGCATCTTTTAAGTAAAATTACTTCTCAACTACATGGAAAAAACATTAGTTAGATTAAAAACTCAATTAGAGACTTTTTATAACTCAACATGAAAGATCATTAAAAAAAAGAATGAAAAACTACTCTAAAGGTCTTCTTATGACCCTGCAAAGTCAACCAAATGCCACAAAATGGTGCCAGTGTCACTGAGAGCATCCCCATGCCTGCTCTTCAAAGGGCTCCAAATCGATTATATGGAGTGTTTGCCTCTGTGAACTGCCCCATACCAGGCACTTCAAAGCAAATATTTACCCAGCAGAAACTTCAAAGTAACAACCACACTCTATTGTTGTGTTTCTTCAACGTGGCTCACTAAATCTCGATTTCTTCAATCTGACACACTTTCCCAGAATTTTCAGCCATTGGGAGTGTGGAGGCCCAACACTTGGCCTGACAGGTAGTTTTTTTACTTGGGGGATGTGTTTAGTGAGTCTATTTGGAGTGTTGGCATGGGGCATGAAGCACTTTCACCAACCATGACCCCATGTCAAAACTCATTTAACGCCCCTGTTTGAAGGCTGTGGCATGGGGATGCTCTGAGGGGTTCAAAGTGGTTGGAGTTATTTCTCTTTGTGAAGTGTAGAATTTCTGACTAAAATAGACCTAAAATATATTTTTTTCTTTTTGACAAAATAGGAAATTTTCTGTAATTGCCGGCGGAGTTTCTTGCGCCCGAAGACTCTGGAAGACTACGACTCTGCTGAAGTGACGGTCAAGCTTCCCGGCCTCTCAAATGGGAGTGATTATAAAGTTTCCGATTGCTGCTCCGAGCCCCATTCAATTGAACGCTTCTTGTTGCCATTCACAGCCATCTGTGTGCGTGTTAGGGTTTACTTCTATTTTTCCGTGTCTCTGGAGCTTCGTTTGTCAAGCATAACGAACATCATTGCTATTATATCTGAACTCGGTTACGTTGTGTTCCGGTAATTCAGCTTTGTTTGCGTTTGCAATCACCGCCGCTTCTTTTCGTGTTATGGCTCTGGCTATGACGATGGATGATGTCTCAGGGCCGCATCATGTCGGATTCCCTAAAACACCTCCGGGTACGCGCAACCGCTGCGTTGCAAGACAAAGGTACAAGAATAAGAACATGTACACGGTCATGAAACCCCAGGGTATGAAACCCCTAAAGAAGAAAAGGCGGTACACGAGGAGATCCGTTCCTCGAGCGCCTTATAACGACAGCTCTTTCCTAATGCGCGTGCGGAAGGCAGGGGGGTTAGAGTCTCAGATTGTTGCCCTCACGCCTTTCTCATTTATGTCCACTCCGAAAGATTCTAGTTACAAGTTGGACACTTACGAGGAGGACGATTACGGGTATGGCTCCATGACAGGCCTTATCCGTCTCCGAAGTAACGAAGACGACGGCGGTAGCACCGTTGAAGATGAGGAGCTCCCTTCAGAACATTCTGCAGATATCGATTCCATGCATCAGCTGGAGCAGCGACTCGACCGGTTCGAGATGACGCGTCCTCGGGAATCGGACGTGATGGCGGAGCTTCAGGCGGCAAGGCAAGAGTGTCTCATCAAGTGCTTGGAAGATGAGAATCTTGTCTTGAGAGATCGACTTTTCTTGATGCAGCAAGAGCTTGACGAGCTTCGGCAAAGAGTGCTACGAGGTCAATCAACTTGCAACGCCGGTGTTTGCGATGATTCGCAATCTTGTCTTGCAAGTTGAAGAATGCACCACGGCATGTTTTGATTGAGTTCACTTGCGCTGTGCTTTGTCTCTTTTCCGAAAGCGGACGGTATGGAGGATCGGAGCTCGTGTTGTGTACAGTACAGAGCGGACGTCGGATTTTTCTTAGTGTCAACTCCATGTAAGTTTGAGCTTTGAGTTTGGGTGTTTTAGGGTTGGGGGGCTACAGTAGAATTCGCATGTGGGGGGCTTTAATTTTGGGGGAGGATGATTGTGTAGCTAAACGAGAGCTCTCTGATTGTTTTTACAGGTGGGTCTTTGCTAGCATCTACTACTCGATTGAGTATGCAAGGCATACTCTTTTCTGGTATGGCTGGTAAGCTTTACGCTTCACGTTTGATAACTTATGATCACCCATAAAACTGCCTTTCAGAACTGGCTAGCACTAAGTAAGCTTTACACTTAATGTTTAACACGGTTATGCATAATTTGTGCAGTATCTTGATGGGAAGGAGAGTTCCACTTGAATGGGATTTAGAATTGAGACTGTTGAGTGTAGTTAGTGATGAAAATCTCTTGAAGAGAGGACTAGAGGGGCCTTGGGCATGTAGGGCCATGTACACTTGTACAGTTCCCTAAGTTACAGTTTGGGTCTAAACTACAGGTTTTCAGACCTTGAACTTATATTGAAATATTTGACTTTTGTGTAAGGTGGGTACACCCAAAAGTGCCATCTGCAGTGTATGGACATTTCCAAAACCAGTTATGTATGCCTTCATTTGCCAACAAGACTATATGAAAACATGAATAGCTTTGTAATAGTAACTAGGCACAATACTAATGTGTGGTGCTTTTGGGTGTACCCACCTTATCATGGTTGTGTCATGTGCATATTTTATTGATCATATCTTATATATATATGTAAAGCCATAGTAGTTGTAAAGCCATAGTAGTTAGATTTGACGATTGATCACCTCCTTGATCATCTCCTTTTGGCAATGTATGGTGGTCTATTTCCAATCAATTATGATACATTAGAATTGATTTTATAATCAACCTTTGGTTGGAAATAGGATTAAGACTAGAATGGGATGAAGAGAATCTTCACCTAGAAAATTTATGATAATTTTATTTTTTAAAGTACAATTCTAAAAAAATATAGAATCCTTTTAAACTTATTTTTTTGCATGGAGAAATTTTTCCCTCTATATATCTACATTATAAATACATTCAAATGTTTAAGTGTTCAAAAATGGATTGTTTCTCTTGTGTATTTGTTTAGTTTGTTGTGTAAATAGATTTGTAAATTGTGAAGGGTTTAGAGATTGATTGCCTATTTTTTAACAAAAATCACTATTATTACTTCCAATTTCAATTTTTCAATTGAAGTTTAACTAAAGTTACATTCATAAAATATACATGTGAATGACTTAAAGGATAAACCAAAATGAATTATAATTGTAAAAGCTATAAATAAACTACAACTAGTGGGCACTTTGACATTTGACCTTGCCTCTATCCATCAAATTATGGTTATACTAGAGCATCTACACCCATCTACATTACATAAGATGTGCCAAATAATGGGTGGTGTGTGTAAGTGGCATAGAAGAGATTCATCAAATCATGGTTATATTAGAGTATCTACACTCATCTGTATTGCATAGAATGTGCCAAACAATGGGTGGTGTATGTAAGTGGCATAGAAGGGATTGGGAAGATAGTATTGCCCCACTAGCACCTTCTATAGTCTACTTCAAGAGGCACTAGAAGAAGTGCAAGGTGGAGGATGAATGCTTTTGCTTTGAAGACTTGCTTCAAAGAGAGAAGAATCAAGTTTGAGAAAACTTAGAATTCTTGTTGTTGCCTGAACATCTTTGACCACATGTCATCATCTACAATAGCACCTAAAATCAATCCACTTGTCAATATTGTATAACAAGTCAATCAAGAAAAGCACAAAAAGTTCTAGTGTCATGGGGTGAATGCAAGAAAGACTTGTACTATTTGGCGTCACACTTTGAGTGACAGAGTTGTCATGAGCTATAACTTTTGAAGCATTAACTCTTTGAACTTGAAATTTTTATTGAAGATGACTGACTTGATAATTATCAAAACCCTTATTTTTCAAAAAAATTCAAAAATCATTTTATATTTAAATTCTAATTTCTCTAATTTGTCACACTTTGCAGTTTAGGGGTTTTTAGTACTGGGGAGTGCTTTAAATTAATAATTTAGAGATGAGATTTCTAGGGTCTATTCCTAAACTAAGTAGGCATGTTTACACCGAAGGAAATTTTAAAAATAATTATTCTCTTTCCTCTAAATGTGTGCTAACAGGCCTCCCTTGCGTGCACATTTTTGAACAATCAAGATAGTTTTCGGATCATTATTTTGGTGAAATACCTTTACCGTACAAGCTTCCCAAATGGAAAATTTTTAGTTTTAAGAAAAATTACTTTCCCTATTTTTTACAAATTAAAATGTGAAAATATAGTGAAAGTTACAATTTTCACGAAATTCAGCATTTTTCTAGTTCTCCTCCTTAGAGAAATTTTCTATGCTTTTACTTCCTAGGGTATCTTCTTCTTAAAGGTATATACATCAAACATATTTTTCACTTTTAAAAAAAATTGATTTACTATTTATATAGTACTCCCAAAGAAAAAAGTGAGTACTGTGCAAAACGCTCCGCTTTGCCGCAAGTCTTTCTTGCAATGCCCCCATGATGGAAATCTCACATGGCTTGTGTTGAAAAATCAAAGAAGTTGCAATTGGTGGGATATGAAAGTCTTCTCTCATGTGCCTTGGTGGAGGTTCTCTTACACATGTAAATGTTCCTTGTTGTCTGCGAAATTCAGCATTAATTCAATTCAATCAGTTGTCTTTAGAATGGATTGCATCAAGATCCAATGTCATGGCTTGCAAATTGTTGCCTTTAGAGGGCACTGAAATCATAGAACTTTTGATAATATAAGTTACTTGTCAAACTTCAAAAGGTTTAGATTTTAACCCTCATGTGTTGCATCTTGAAGGACAAAGTCAAGAATACAAGGTTTTGTATAAGGCAATGCCCAAGGAAGAGGGGATTGTAAGAAAAAATGCATCAACAAGTAGGATGGAGTCCGATGAAGAGGCACATTTCTTCCTGCAATCCCCGTCGATGAAGACATTGCCTAACATAATTGACTACTACAAAATCAATAAATTGGATGAACAATCAAAATGAAAGTTTGAAGTTTGATGAAAAGGTTGTAATGTCCAATTTTGTGGGCAAAATTGTGTAATTCTACATTACAACCTAATTACGCAATAGAAGCCATTGACAAAATGAATGCGAGATTTTGTGAGAATGTTTTATGTATGGAGCAATGCTCAAGGAGTAGGGTATTTTGCAATATAAAGGGCCAACAAGGAGGGCAAAGCTTGACAAGAAGGCCCTTTATATTGTGAAATGCCCAACAAAATCTTGTGGAGAATATGAAAAAAATGGAAAATTTTAGTAGAGTCACTTTTGGATTTTAAAAAACACATTATAGGAATAAAAGCAAAATCATGTATAGTGACTTTCAAATAATTGCCACATTTGATTGGAAACGTTATAGATTTTCTACAAAATTTGGACATGTTGTAGTACAATTGAAATGCTTGCATTAGAATAAAACTTAAATAGTTTTTAAAATTATTTTACATAAGTGTGTTACTTGTACTTCAACATGTCCAAAATTAGGTGAAAAAAATGAAATTTATTGACTCAAGTGATGACCTTTTAGATCACAATTAGTTTAGCTAATTTTGGAGATAACCTTTGGAATATTTGTGAGGACATATATAAGGTCCACTTTCTGATAGTTAGGTCTTTTTGAGGCATCACAACTAAAGTCATACAAAGCCAAGACAATAACTAAAGTTAAAGGTGGAATGAAGTGAAGACAAAAGTAATGAAATTTTGAAGTCATGAGATCAAAATTGCAATTTATAGTGTCATTTCAAGTGAAGAAGTTCAATAATAAGAACCTTTGGAATTCACTTCATTTACAAAACCAAAGCCTAAAAGATTTGAGAGTTGAAAGGTTCTTAAGCCACCTAATAGGGGTTGCATCTTTGAGGTTTGCTATATTGACAAATATAGGGTCTAACCCTAGACAATATACACCTCCACTAGTCACTATGATAAATTCATAGTACCAAGCCACTTCTACATCAATTGAAGTCTATGTGTACTCATAATCTTTAAAAAAATGAATTTATTCCAACTATCTCAAACTTCTTTTTCAAAGTCCTTTTGCAAGTACCTATACAAACACTTGTGATTTTTTGTATTAACCTTTCAAAGATGTAATTACACATTGTCTATTGATCTTTAACTTTTTGCATATTTTTCTAAAAGAAATGAAATAACTACAAATTTCTAAATATAAAGAAAAAAACTCATATCAAGTGCAATTGATGCTCTGAAAACCTAAAATAATTTTTTGCATTTATACTTTTGCTTAGAACATCATAGCAAAATTTATTTTAAAGTATCATTCTAAAATTAGAAAATCCAAACTCCAAGGTTATAGTTGCGTAAGAGGATTTCTGGCCAATTTAAAAGATTGCGAGTTCCCAAACACTGTGAACACTATGTTGATGTGGTTGAGCAACTGCCACATCAGAAAATACTAATTAATTTTCTAAATGTCAGTGTAATTTTAGAAAATTAGAAGTTTTTGGATGATATAGACAATGATGATGGATTTTTTTGGATGAATTATATGCATCATGAAGTCTGACTAGTCTTTGAACACAAAAATTGAATTTTTAAATGCATTATACAATTGTAAAATATAAATTATACACATTGTCCAATTCAATAAATATTTTAAATACAAAGGCATTTAGATATAATAGTGGTCTATTTTGCAACCTATACTCTCTTTACAATGGCTAATGCAATCCTATGTTCTTAATTCCATACAAAAACTCAAAATTTTGTGGGAACCAACATCATTTGCATGTTTGTTAAATTGCTAATATTTTTAATTCTATAAATGTGAATTTTCCTTCAATTTTTGTATATAAAAAAAAAAATGATGTATACCAACATGCTAAGATACAAAAAGTTTTTTTGGAATTTTAAGAAAAAATTGACAAAAGATAAAGTAAAGCCAAACTATATTGAACAAAATCGAGTTTTTGACATATCAAACTTTGGAATTGATTTTCTTTCAATCTACAACAAATTTTTTCTTCAAACTTCTATGGTAACGTGTTGTATATTGTGCTCTACATCTTTTATGTGTACACTTTTGGATTTTATCCATTGATGCTTATGGTATGGTTGTTTGAATGAAAATGTTTCACGGGGTGAGTTCAAGAAAGACCGAAAGTTTTTTGTACACTTTGGTTGTAGTACTCCTAATTTTTCGGGAATACTTTAAAAATAGAAAAAATAATATTTAAAAAATATGAAAAATATATTTAATGTATATTTCTTGAAGAAGAAGATATTCTACAAAGGAAAAGTGTAGGAAAATTTTCTAAGTAGGTGAACTAGAAAAGTGCAAAATCTCATGAAAATAGGCATTTTTACATTTTTATTTGTAAAAAATAGGGAAACAAACTTTTTGAGAAACTAAAAATTGTACATTAGGGAATAGTTGATAATTATTAGATTTCACCAAAAAAATTATCTAGAAACCATCTTCAATGTTAAGAAACTGCGTGCAATGGAAGTGTTGTTTCATTGTTTGTACTCATGTGGAGGGCATAAAATAATATATTTTCAAATTTCCTTTGGTAGATACATGATTCCCTACTATGCAAATAGACCATGAAATTTTGAGCTCTAGATCATTAAATTTGGATACTCCTAATGTAGTAAAAACCCTAAAACTCCTAATTGTGATAAATTAGCTAAATTAAAAATTAATTATAAAATTAATTTTTTTAAATTTCAAAAAATAGAGTATCTGATTAACATCAAGTTAGGCATCTTCAATAAAAATTTCAAAATTACCGAATTCATGCATCAAAGGTTATTGCCAAAAACAACATTGTCACTTTGATCGTGACGTGAAATAGGACCAGTCTTTCTTGAATTCACCCCTCAAAAGTACTCAATTTTGTCAGTTACTATACATGATGAATTTTTTCAATTGCCAAAACTACTATGCAATATGCTAACAACACATTTTTGTAGAAATTTTTTGCGAGATTTGTCAAAAATTCAAAATTTGACCATTGTGGCTTTGTCCCTCCAAAAATTGACCTATGAAGTGAAGCCAACAAGACAACATTGCTAAAAAAATGTTACTTCTATATCAATGGAATTCTAGAGACTTTTAATCCTCAAGAGATGGGCCTATATTTTAATTCCAAAATTTGTTTTGCTAGTAATTATAAATGTGATTATTATATCTATTATTTAAAGGTGCTTCTACTTGTCTTCTATTAATTGTAAAAATTTCAATTTTTTTTTTTGATTGTGATGAATTTTAACCCCTAATTGTCCCTACATAGGACAAAGTAGATTTCTAATAGGCTCATGTACCTTAATTTTTTACATGGTTTTTTTAATATAAAAAATAAACTAACTTTGAAGGAATATAATCTATATCTCAATCATTGCCCAAGACCAAAATTTATACCACAATATCTTCAAAATAGAGGAGACTTGCAACAAAAATATACGCAAAAAAAATTTAATTAAAAATTTAAATTTCTTTTGTTCTGATAGATTACATTTTAATCTACATAGGAAGCTTTGATTGTTCCATTTGCATTAGTAAAAAGAAAATTATGGAGCTTTTTGGTTTGCGAGCTATTGCAAAAATGTTTAGAAAAAATAACAGTATTGAATTTGTTTCTAATTTTGAGCCTATTTTGAGCCTATTGTCATTGTTATTTTATTAATTATCATAAATAATACATATGGCAAATTGTCAATGGTTGTTAATGTTTTTGAAGGGGTAGCAACCCCCTTATCCTAACTACATGGCTATCAACTAAAGTAATATAATCTAGAGGAGCAAATTGCTATAGAAGTCAGGTAGTCATCGTCTCTACAAGCAATTGGAATGTACATAGGAGAATATGGGGCTTCAGGTTCTTTGCTATCATTGCTTCCTTGCAAGTCAGCAGGACATGTCCCATCTTCTTCTATATTGTCAATGACAATGACATTATCTTCATCTTCTTGATGTTTTGTGAGGTTTAAGCATTTAAGCACATGCCTATACATTAGAAGAAAACTATGTTGTATTTGACAAAAACTATGTTGAAAGTGTGTTGCATTCAACGTAACGCGTGGAGTGGATTGTGTTGAAGTCCTGCTTTATCATGCAAATTTTTTCATTCTAACACAAAATTTGTGTTTTCCTTGTTGAATTCTCCATTTTCCTTGTTCAATTTTATGTTGACACGTTGAAACGCATAATTTTGCGTTATGAAGGGAGAACTCAACACAATCCACTCCACACGTTACGTTGAATGCAACATAGTTCCAACGCAGTCTTTGTTAAGTAAAACGCAGGTTTGGCAAGTTTAACGCAGTTTTGGGCATGAATAGTGTAGTTTTCTTTTAGTGATATGACAATTTGAGCAAAAATAGATATCATTGTAGGTATCACACTCTCCTTCCCAACTTGTTTCTTGCTTGATTTTTGAGCTGCACCTTTCAGGATTTGTGATGTAGGTGGCATCTTCTAATTTTGTTCAAAACAAACACATAATCAACATTAGTGAAGAATATATGACCTATGAGGAGAGGTAACCCTAATCAGCTAAATTGAAATTTCTCCAACAACAAGACATCTTGAATTGAAATGGTCTTTGATAATAATAACACATTTGAAATCTTGAAATTTCTACCGATGTTAGTAGAACTTGAATAATATAAAATTGGAGTAGTTGTTGATATTAAAATGAGATCATCATCATGAATTTGTGTATTCATACCTATGTATTAAGATGAGCAATGTATAGCCTAGTCAGTTGCTTCAATTGATGGTTCATGGTTGTTGTGCTTCACAAATCAGGATTTTAATTAGGGGATGGTCATTGCTATGTCATATACACCATATGATTGTAAATATATTGTTTGACTTACATGTATCAATTTCAAAAGCAAATGTAGTAGATGATATTAATGGCATATTTCAAGTTTTTCAATTACAATAATTTACTCAATTTTGAAATTCATTGAATACTTTATACACCATATTACTTACATAAATAATTCTTTGAAATTTTTTGGTTACACTATAATGCTCAAAATAGAGTGTAACACTTATGAGCTTATGTACTTTGAACAAAAGATGAGAGGACAACTTCACAAAATGACTACACTCTAAAGGAAGTTGAGGAGTTAAATGAACTAGTCAATTTGACAGTTGAAGCTATTTGCACATTGTGAAACCATGTCACATTATCAACAGCTTGTAAGGTTTTGTTTTTTTAATATTCACATCAATGGCGAGGGGAATTTTCAACTGAGGTCGCAACTAGGGTTAGGGCTAGTTCCCAATTTTTGGTACATTGTTGAATTTGTTTTTGAATTCAATTTTCACACTTTTCAAAAAAAAATTCCACAAGGTTAAGTATGCTTATTAATATAATCTCACTAATGGGATTGGTATGTTTCAATTCTACTTTGGAGCTATTAACAATTTACTTTACCCTTCAATTTTATACCAACTTCTACTTAAGAACTTTTTAGAGAATGATAATGAAGGTTTCTTTTTAATATTCTTTTTCCATTAATTTCAACTCAAATCTTCAATATAAATTTTTTATATCAAAATTTTTGATGCAATAATTTAAATTTAAGAAGATTCAAAGTCAAACAATGTAGTCATAGAATGTGCATAAAAATTCATTATCTTCTTTTTAAACTCAAATATCTTGCAATCTACATGATGAAAGTTATTTAAAAAAAATTTGACACATTTTTATACTAGTCTAGTACAAAATAAGATGAAATATGCAAAAAAAAATCAATTTGTAAAGTTTTTGTTTATTGCACTATAAAATCACAAGTTTATGGGGTTTATGATGATGCAAAGGCTTTGGGTCTTTGGGACTTTAGGGTTAAAATAAAAAGATAAACAATTCATATCAAATGCAATTGATCTTTGATTAATGTTAAAAACATCTAAATATCTCTCCAACTTTCCAAATTTATATTATAGTGTCAAACATTGTGGTTCATATTTTTTTTTATTAGAAGTCATTGCAAAATTAGAAAATCAACATCTATGGTTGCAAATTCATTTTTCCACATTGTTAGTTAGTATTTCAGAAAATATCCTATATTTTAATCACTAAAGGATTGAGGCCATTTTTCTATCAAAACCACTCAAAACTGTCATTTTTGCTATGTTCATTGATGAAAAAAAACATTTAAAAAAAATCTAAACATAGGACATTTATACTCAACATGTTTGAGATCATGTGGTTAAAATTTCATGAAGTTTGATTGTATAGATTGAAAGATTGGATCAATTAAAATTATGTCTTCAAGAAGATGCTAAAACTACCCCAAAAAAAATATTGTCTATAATTTTTTCATTACTAGTCCAAATATAATGAATCAAAGCTTCAAATATAGACAAAAATATATGCTTTTAGGGAAGAAAAAATTAATTTTGTCTTTTTGCAAAAGAAAATTTGTAGCCTACCAAATTCAATTTTGGACTTTTCATGTTATAATATTTTCTCCTAGGCACCAACTAATATAAAGATTATATTCCCACAAAGTTAATCAATTTTTCTATCTTATGCAAAATTTCAAAAAGTTTCACTGAAAATTGAGGTCATAGGAACTTGCCCAAAATCCATTTTGTCCCTCAAGGAGACAATAGTCCTTTAGGAATTAAATAGAATTATTAATGAATAGTTAAAGAGTATCAATAAAAAAAAATTGATTTCTATTGAAAATCTAATTTTTTCCTTGCTCCAATATTTGTGTGAAAATTCTTATCATTAAAGTCTCCCAACCTTATTAGCCACCTTTAGTCATGGACAATAATGGTGATATGATCACTTTGATTAATTTTGAAGGATCTTTTTTTGATAACTAGAACAATATTTTAAAATTTATCAACGGTGCTAGTATGTGAGCATGAAAGTGTGAACATGTGAGCCTTGAGTGTGTGTATATATATATATATATATATATATATATATATACACTATTAATATAGAAGATTACTATAATATAAACACTTATATTATAGGTATATAGTCTTTTAGGCTTATAGGCTCATACTTTTATACTCACATAATAGCAACCCTCAATCATTATGTTGCCATTGAAAAATGAAGTTTGGGCATTAAAGACAAATATTTGCTTCCAAAAACATCTCAAATGCTAGAAAGACCCTGCAAAAGGTAATCTACAAATTACAAGTATCCAAATTAAGGCTCAAGACTACAATGGCATTAGGACAAAGCCCAACTTGAATCCATTATAAAATGAGCAATAACTACCAAATTCAAGCTTACATAGGTAGATTCCTAACTTTTTAATTATTGGACAACCCACATCACAACACCTTATAGAATAACACTTCTAATGAAGGACTTTTCATTATGTCATAGTCTTGCCTTCATGGCAAGTGACTAAATGCAACCCTCTTGGCTTTGGACATGGCATTGACATCATAAAATGTTGTCCACCTAGGGCAAAATCTTACACTAGGTACTTTTTCCAACTAATGATTAAATCCTATGGCTTCCTTAAAAATCATTACGATACTTAGCATTGTCACCTCCAATTTATAGTATTTGACAATTCCATCCTATAAGCTAGTTTCATCAAGCTAATTCTCTACAATTAAGATGCTAAAAAATAGTATTCTTGATGAATTGTATCAAATTTCATGTCATGAACACCAATAAAGTTGCAATGGTGAATTGTATCTTTGAAGGCTCTCAAGAAACATATTGTTACGTTAGAGGAGTTTTTGGCCTCTAAAATATTGTTTCAAGGTCATTTCTTCTAGGTATAGTTTCCAATACTATAGACTAGCCATTGTTGTCCAATTTATTAGAATTTTTAAAAGAATAAAAAAAATTCAAAATGTATTAAAAATCAAATTAAAGATTTTTAAAATTTTTAATGTAAAAAATTTAATAATTCATTAATTAGGGTCGTGGCAAGAAACACTTACCGGTTTTGGCTCAAAATGGCTCAAAATGAGTGAGTCCTGTGAGTCCTGTGACCCTTTGAAATAATTTTTTTTTAAATTGAAAAAAATATGGATAATTTGAAGAGCAATGAGAATATCATGTCTCTAGAAATTCAGACCTAAGAAAAATTTTCTCTAAATGTTATAGACAATGGAAAATACAATGAAAATAGCTCTTTTTCACTAATTTGGTAAAAATAGTAAAAAAATTCAAAAAATAAAAATAAAAAATCCTTTTTTTCTCCAAGTAAAAGTCTTTCTTTTACAACAAATTTCATCTTTGGAAAAAATAAATTCTATTCTCCACACTTGCGCAAAGTCAGACACTTTGACGACATGTGGAGGTTGAACAATATATTATTTTCAAAAACTCTCTTCGTGGTATTGTGTAACTTTAGGTAAGGTCCTTGCATGACAATTTTCAGCTCAAGATTTTCATTTTTGGGTCAGAAAAAGGACTAAAACCCCCCAAAATGGCCATGGTAGACACCCAATCGGGGGCAGTTTAAAAATAGTAAATTAATTTTGAAAAAATTGAAAAAATTACAAAAAATGTAGAACTTTTGTAGGCACCTTCATTTCAAGTTTCAAGTCAAATGAACAAAATATGCAAAAGTTATGAGCAAAAAACTACCTCCAAAAGGTCAAGGGGACAAAAAAAAGGACAAGTGTTTCTTGCCAAAGCCCATTACTATTATCCAACGTAGCAATCTCTCAACCATGTTAGATTGTAGGTCTTTTTCCAAAATAGAGGTAGTAGAATCATACAATAGAAAGTTTACAATAGCTTCAAATGTTAAATTAGATCCAATGTCAATTCTTGGTAGTGGAATCTATGTATTGAAGCTATACCAAAGAAAATGATAATGGGATCAAAATTTGTTCAATTTTTGTAAGTATCTGTAAAATAGGCTCTAGGACTATTTATACCTTAACCCCAAAAGGACCACGGCCGTTTTTCAACCCAAAACCACTCAAAACTGCCATTTCTGCTCCATTCATCCATGAAAAACAAAAAAAACTTAATTTTTAGAATCTAACCATAGGATCTTGTACTTTACTTAACTAAGATCATGTGGTGAAAATTTCATGAATTTTGACTGTATAGATAGGAAGATATGAGCATTCAAAGTTGGAAAACAAAGTTTTCTTAAACTCTAGTTTGCAACTTCAAATGACTTTGTCCTCCATTTAAATGTAATTTTTTTGCACTTCAGACCTTGAATTTTAAATTTTTTTCTATTGAGAAATTGAGCTAAGAGCTTAGGAAAAAAAATTCACAAAATAAAGACTTTTTTTTCATTCTTTAAAAAATTGTCAAGTGGATGTAGGTCCAAGATTGAAAGAAAAACTAAATTGCAAATATCTCATAGATGGAATTGAAACACAATAATTCCAATGGTGAGATTGTTCTAGCAAACAAAATCAACCTTGTCCAACAATTTTTTTTGAAAAATTGTGAAAATTGCATTCACAAATGAATCCTAGAAGTTATTTTTTCAAGAAGATGCTTAGATTGCCCGAAAAACAAGATTGTTCATAACTTTCACATTACGAATCCAAATGGAATGAATCAAAGCTTCACTTGTAGACAAAAATAAAATCTATAAGAAAAAAAAATTATTTTTAAAATTTTGAAGTTTTTGTAGATTTTTTTTTCTGCCTGGCGATATGAAAATTATGTTTAAGATGGCATAACTTTTGATCCCGGTCACCAATTGAAAAAAAATAATAATACTCCCATAGAGCTAATCAGTTTTTCTATCTTATGTGAAAATTTCAAGAAAATTCATTAAAAATTGAAGTCACAAGTACCTGCCCGAATTCTTAAAGTCCCTCGAGGGGACTCTTGGTCCTTTAGGGGTTAATGTTGGAGAAATACTTGCATAGCTACAATGATAGGATCTCTAAAATCACCCTCAAGTATAGAAAACAAATGTTTTTTTCAATGAAGTGTAAGGAATTTGGATTGTTTAATTCTTAAGAGAGTTGACATTCATTATTTGGATTATTAATATTTTCAAGAGCTTATTGCTAGAGCTACATGAACCAAATAAAGTACATCTAAGTATATTGGAAAAAAAATTCTCGTCTATTTTCCAAAAATGCAAATAGTGTAGCTACTTGGTACTTCATAATTATTGTGCACAATCTAAAATGAGTTCATATAGCTAAGGGATTAAACTACAAACTTGCGAAATGAAAATTTGATAACTAGATTCTTTCCAAATATGCCTTTTCCTTTGGACTCTTAGGGAATAACCATATTCAAATGCTTATTTGGTCAATATTTGGTAAAGTAAAGTTAGGAAGTCCATTGTGAATCCTTTAATCACTATGGATAAATACACTTATTGGTTCCCCTAAGAAAATTAGCAAAAGAACAACAAAACAAAGAATATTACTCATGTATCATGGTCAACTCAATCTCAAAAAATAAAAGATTTTATTATAAGAAGTCAAAACAAATCAGATAGCTTGAAACTCCCCTTGTCCTTTTGAATGCTCTTGTTATAAGAAGTCAAAGCAAATCACATAGCTTCCCGTTATAGAACCTAGGAGGAAACTCTCATCCTTTTGAATGCTCCTGTGACTCTTTTACTTTCTTCCCTCCCTACATAGTTTCAATGAACAAAAGTGTCCCTTCAAATTGTGAATACCAAATGAACCTTTTATCATGCATGGAATTTACACGATATTACTCATTGCATATAAAATGGTGACTTAATCAACCATATTTCAACCCAATTCCAGAAGTGACTGCAATTTTTACTACATTGAAATGCGAGAGAGTAACATTGGGTCAAGAATAAAGATCCCAAATGGATTGGGTCCATGTTGGGTCTCAGGCTCTCAGCTCCCTAGAGCACTGTCACTGCAGCGCTGTCAAAATGCTATTGCTTGGGACCTGCGCCTTCAACTGGCGCAGCTCCGTTGCGAGCTCCTCCACCCGCTCCTGCATCCGCCTCTCCGTCTCGCGGCTGCGCTGCTCCACCTCGTGCACCCTCGCGCGAAGTTCGCCAGCTTCCTGCTCCGCCAGACCCCCATCGTACACAATCACATTCACACGGAGCTCATGTGGACTCATGCTCCCACTTTTCGTATACCGCAGTCGCAACCCCGTCGCACAGACCTCCTGCACCTCCAGAGAATAGTCATCGTGGGAGAATTCGACCCCGCCCCACTCAGTGATGCGCGAGGCGATGTGCTTCGTCTCCAGGGACACGAGAGTTTGGGCTTGGTGGGGGTGACGAAGGACGCGGGAGGCAGGGAAGGGCACGAACCAGGAGTGCTCGCCATCGTTGCCGTCTCGCACATGCTCCAGATCCGAGAATGTCAGCGTGTGCCGCACTGTGAAAGTGTGGGGGAGAAAAAGGTCGTGAGTGGAAGGGGCATGGGATGTGAGAGCGGGGTCCCGGTA